>OW203659.1:13755000-15005000 GCA_934044485.1 Apeira syringaria
AGCTCCATTTTTTACGACTACATATTTTCAGTGCTGTAACTATAGCATACTGCGATCCATATTCTTATCAATCCATGGGTACCTATTTATTAATCTTTGGATAGTTCGGTACCAAATAAACCTTCTCCTTGGATCTTTAGTCGGAGTAGTGTCACTACATGCTTTATCGTTCCTATACTGTTACCGTTACGAATCTACATATTTAAAAACGTGCATGTGGAAATTCTTGGATTCCGTCTAGACGGATTTGTTCATATTGAGAAAGAACATTAGTTTGATTATTAGGTATACAGAATGGGCGGTGATGGGCACAAACATTAAGCCATAGGAGCGAAAACGTCTACCCCGAAACGATCAAAGATAACATTCAGGATGTCGCCATCCAAGAAGTTACCGATCTTAAAACGTCGAAAAAATAGACATTCTTTATTCATAGGACACACATACAAGAGCAGAGAGGGCTTCAGCAAAACGTACATACATGAAAAAGACTGTTTTTTTTCGTTTATCTAAGAATTCCTATGAGCAAACCGTATTACTAAAAAAAATAGAATAAATTAAAAGCATCTATCTCATGCTTTATTAGCCCTCCCGTTACGTTTTAGTCCTAACTTCTTGACGTATCTATGTTGGCTATGGCCACGCATGCTTTAATTTTTATTGCATAATCTTAATCTTCAGTATAACAAGATTAATCAAGAGGACTTGGTAGGTAATTACGACGTAATGAAATTTATCAATTTTCAAATGCAGGACTGCACATCTGTAACAATCACGCCAAAAGGATGAAAACGTAACATTTTTGCTTCATAAAACTTAAAGCGAACATGCCACAACATGCGTCTACTTTTTATAAAACAACTATATATATAATCTTATCACCTTCAATCATACATCGGATATATCCGATGAAAGTTGAAAAGAAACGATATGGCATATAGCGGTACATAAGACTGATCAAATATAACACAATTTCTTCAGTCAGGTGCTGCAGGTAAGTAAGAGTTAACGTTAATTCTTACCTTTTCTGTGACAGCAAACCCGGCATAGTCCTCCGAAGACAAGCAGTCGCCTTTGAGCCAATTTGCTAGCCTGCCAAGTTCGCCGAGCATGTTGGACGGCGAAAGAGAACTTAGCGCCATATCTCAAGTATATTTGTAAATCGAAAGAAATTCAAATTCAACAGAAAAATATGCTAAAATTATCATTAGATAAAGATTGTTACTAAACTAGTTAAAATTGAGTTTCAGCCGGTAATTTAAGGATATTAAAAAGAAACCGAAGAATTCAAATGTAATTTACGGAATTTGCGACCGTAGATAATATGGCGCTAAAATTTAACTTTTCCAATCAAATCCTATCTCATGGAGTGTATTTCCCGCACACTTCCGAGAAAAGTCTTTCCCCTTGGCGGTCTCTACTCGACTGATGATAACAATCGGGAATCACGGCTTTATCCTCTGATATTTCCATATAATAATTTCGAAGATACGCACACAATGTAACATGGACTTTATTCCATTGCGCTAAGGCTAGACATTGCTTTACAGAGTGCTATAGTTGAAGCCAGGAGCATGCGCGTGTAAAACAGGACGACAATAGAGGGTGGACATAAATCTAAGAGAGATGACGTCATTTCTGCAATTCTCAGTTTATTTCCGAGTTTGAACCACATGTATAAGGCGTAAAGGCCGATTTGATGACGCAAGGAGGTGAATAGCGAAAATTTCGTAGAAGATAGTTTCACGTAATGTTTAGGCAAAGTGGTTCTGAATTTACGTTCTCGAATTAATTCAATTAGTTATTGAAAAGTTCTACACAAATGCAAAAGCGGGATTTTAGAGAACAGTCAACAGCTATCTCTAATGTTTTTGTAAGATATATCCAATAACAATATATAAAAAAGGAAGATGGGTAGTACGTGCCTATTTAATAGAATGACAGTGATTGTTAACTTTGAGTGCAATTTTATATATATATAACATTTAAAATGGGATGACTGTTATGATGTAAATCGTTATATTGTACAGTTAATAAACTGCTTCTGCACTACCTACATTAAAATAATATAAATTCGAATGTGAGAAAGGAGCAGGTTGTAAACCAGCGCTGGGAGGCTAGTCTTCTCAGCATTATGCTGAACTTGCTCCTTTTGTACACAATACTTTTTCATTGTATATATCTATATATAATATGTATATTATAATTATATAAAAAAGTGTTCTTCCAACTATATGTTCTGTTGTGTACAATAAATATATTTTCTATCTTTCTTTCTTTCTTTCTTCTACTTCCTCGGGAGTGAATTGCATAAATTAAGTTTTAAAACCTAATTAACCTAATTTGCTTTATTCGCAATTAGATCGGCACTTGTACAGCACATATAACTATTATTTATTTATATAATTAGATAGAAGCAAGTGTGAGCTTTCCTGTATCTATTTTTTAATACTAATCTTTGTAGGCTAACATCACATAGGTAATGGTTTAAAAAAATACCTACTCCACTTAACACTATTTTTTGACTATTTTTGATGGCACAGGTGATTTAGACAATTATATGTGCGACTTCATTCTGTAAGAGTATTGACATTTATGAGCAGAACTTACTTATGAGATATTTGTTGTAAACACAGGGAAATAAAAGCCGCTTTTTCAGATCTACCTTGTCAGACTCTTTGGCTACTTGGCCCCAGAGGTTTACAATCAATGAAATTATCTATGAAATTATCTGCATTAAACTATTAAAAACACACAAGTAAAATTAGTTTCAACTACTTCACTTCTACTACTACTTCAATTCTACTAACACATTGCTCATGGATTGTCAATGAATTGTTGTTTTTTCTACTTTTGCTATTCTACTTGGAGTATAATTGTAATGGCTACACAGATCTAATTTCTACCGCAATTAGTTGTCCATAATGCAATCGGATGCAATTGTTATTGTAGCGGAATATCAAGTTTATTTATGATAACATTTGAACAACTATTGCATTGTTTATGAGTGGATTGTCATAATAAATAAGAGAATTGGCACCCTGGCTGGAGTCTTCAAGTCATGAGTGAATAGGTACCTTCTGTAACAAATCCACGTATTTTGTGTATAAAATATAGCTTATTCTCTGTGGTCATAATAAAATAAAATTAGGTATCATTAGTAAATCGTCAATGAAAAAAAAAGTTATATTTGCTCACCAAATTTATATTAGTTTTAGAATCTAATATACATTTTATCTTTTTTGAATTTGGAATCTGAAAGATAAAACAGCAGTAAGAAACGAGTCCCAGTCACCTTCTAGGCTTGCATGCTCCTTTTTAAACCACATTGTCATTTAACATCAGGTGAGACAGAGGCCAAGCGCAAACTTGTAGTATATAACAAAAAGAAATAAAATCTGCCAGTATACTCTATTATAAATTTTTCATGAACTTAATAGCTCAATATCACACAGATAAAATTAATTGTTCTTTAAAAATATTGTAATATTAAAGAGCGTGCCTATAATGTTAACAGGAATGAATTTAACTAAATTATGAACAATATGTTTCCACAATTGATAGTCTTATAGCGATATCTACAAGACAATCTATGGATGGATAGTATGCTTAGATGGGATGAAAGTTTGTGGACAATTGAGCTTATATTTAGAAAGTTATTTAAGTTACCTGTAAGGTCTATATCAGCACAGCCCTTGATTGATTACCACAAGTACAACTGGCAAGGTGCTCTAGCAACTCAAGACACTGCTCCATTATATTAAAGAGTTTGGATAGTTTGTGTAGAGGTGGGTAGGGTTAAACTAGGCTTAAAGTATGTTTTCATGTTTTGAGGTGAAAGCTGAATTAGTAGTAACCAACCAACAAACCAACTGTAGTAGTGTTTTGCTTGTTGTGGTTTTATCATATAATCTGTTAGGTTTTTTTAAATTCTATATTTAATTTAGGGACTTTGAGTTTTACACCAACTGTAAGTCTCAATAAATATTTGAACTTGTTTAAAGGCATGTGTCCAGCATCACATCAGCACACCATGGCACATAAAGACGCTGACATTGAGCAGTTTAGTTGTAAGTGAGGCTGTGTTTCAAAACACTGCACTCATTGTCGAGCAATGAGTTCAAGTAAAATTTGAGATTTTGAACTGCTAGTTATCAATGTCACATAGCGTAAAAATTAAACCTGATTTTTCCAAGTTAATAGAATTTAACTGTCAGACAAAATTGTGCTGGTTCTAAAACCTCACAACTGTCAACATGAATTTACAATGTTGAATTATGGAATGAGACAAAGTAACATAAAAGTTTTGGAAATCAGCCTTAATTGTCAGTTATTTCATAATAGAAATACTTTAATACTTTTGTATTCAAAAACAATTGACAACAAAGATTACAATTGATTTCTCTGAATGACATCTCAAATGTTTTTATTTAGAGAGTATATATATCCAAAAGATATTGAAATATGTATTTTGACTGTATGAATATGGTACTGCTTTAGTTTATAAAACATCAATTGTTAAATAGTTGCTATTTCAACCTAATTTATCCTAGATTTTTTTTTATATTACGAAAAACAATCTAAAACCAAGGTGAAGGTTTGCAACAAAGTTTTTATGTAAAAAAAATTGTTTGGGTTAATTAATATTTTTCGTGGAGGCTTACCTTATGTTGAATTTATTGAATCATAAACAAAAACAAACCGCAAACTAGATGTTTTGTAACCTAAAACTAAGCCCTTAATTGTTATTGTAGCCAATGTAGTACATACTGAAATTAGTTATCAGTGTTTTATTTTAATAGACATTTGATACTTTTAATTAAATCCCTCTACAAATTCACATAAAAACAGGTGCTAACTTTCAGAATTAGTGTTATTGGTAGAAAGAAAGATTATTAGGAAGATTAGTGATATATTCAATTCTCTATTAATTCAATTTTAAATTGATGCAGACTGTTTGTGATAGTATCAGTATTACTGATATGTTTAACATAAATATAGCAGTATATAATCAGGAGTTCAAACACCACCTTTACATAGTAAAGGTGTAAGTACTAACATTATATGCCCCTTGTAAATAATAACTAGCAGTAGTTAAGAGATACAGTTTAATTGTGAGTACTTACCTTTGGTGTTTTCACTAAATCCATTGTTTAATTCATGAAAATCGATATAATAGGCAAATCACTTGATAACCACATCAAGGGTAGACACAATTTTTTTACAGTTATCGTCAATTTTATTAAACATGCGCTATGACTTGTAAACAAATGGACACTTTTACGAATCAACAAGTAAAAAACCAAACAAAAATCAGATGAAACAAAAGTGGAAAAAGCAAAAACTCTTGCACCTGAAAAAAAATTGAAAAATGACAGTGACAGCATTGGAGCATTTGACATCCGATCAGACATATGACTGTGCTTGCACAGACTAACCAAATGTGGCTAGCTATGTGCTTGGCATGGATTTGCTTTTCTTTTACAGTACGTCCTAAACTCTACATTCGTGGTGCTCGGATCTATGCGCAGTACTCTGTATAATTTGTGGATCTAGGACGCTTGGATGAATTAACAATTGTCGATCGTGATATCGACTACGCGTAAGCACCACGTTATACCCGTAGAAACAGTTTATAGTAATTATGAAACATGTATATGCCTGTAATAGGTGTACTATATCAGAATGTAATACTTATGACTTCTGTCACAATCTTAGAATTAATTATATATAATAAGTAAACTGTTGGCGTATCATAATAAATAAATAAATAAATGTGTCATAAATAATCTTGAGCAATCAATCTTGATCAACGATTGATTAGTCATCCATGTCTATGTAAATTGTAATTTGCCTGAGCTGCGCTCCAAGAGATTAAAATAGTACGTAATAATATAAGGCTGCGCTCGAAAGCTCCTTCGGCCAAATATTGCTCGATCCATGTCTCACTAATGCCAACTCCATCAATATTCAAAATTAACGGTCGCCTTAGATCGATAGTAAGTTACATGACTTTTGTCTTTCGGGCCCTGAGTTTGAATCCCAGCAGAAGCAAACATTTGTGTGAAGAGTGTAGGTGTTTGCCCCGGGTCTTGGATGTTTGTGTGTGTCCATGCCTCTCGTGGAATCCTAGTGTGGAGGTATATCTAAGTAAGAGTGATGAATGATAAAAAAAGTATAGCTGAAAAGAAAAATAAGAAGTGCCCGTCTTTGATACTGTTAAGTGGCCTTTTTTGATTGGCAATTCTCGTGAGTTTGACACATTATTCTATTGTCCATGACTTTACGCTGCCAGATCGCGGCGACCTCAAATAAATGAACCATGGATGCTCAAAGGCGGCGTCCACTGAGTTCACTGCGGTAGCGTAAACTCTGAGAATGGGCATCGGACGTGCCTGAAACCTAGGTGAAAACTCCAACTATAAACGTGAGTTGAGCTGGATAATACATCTAGGCATATCATAATTTAAGTGGCCAGCTCAACCATGTAATTTAACAACGCTGGATTCTTTTTTGTAGGGTTATGTTATAGAGAGAGTTTAAACAGAGCCAATCGAATCGATTGCAGCCATAAAACTAAACATTCGTGAAATGGTTAATGAAGTAGACCCACCATTTTGTCAAAAAGTGATTAAGAACTTTGATGAAAGAATAGTCAGTAACTGTAGTCGTACTGGGGCCAGAGAGAGATAAGCTCTTTTCCGTGTGGTATACATTTATTAGATATAAATTTCATCAATTACCTTCCTTTTTTAATACAAACAAAATTTCAATTATGGTGATGTTATTTTTTTTTTATTTATAAAATGAATTGCATATTGAAAAATCCTGTAGAAATAGAACTGCAGTTACCATGTTCTAGGGTGTCTGGCACCACCCTAAACTTAGGTCTAGGAAGTGAAATAGAAAATAAGTATCTGCCTTTTTTTTTCGACACCACATCCGACGCTCGTTTTCCACTGCGATGGAGCAGATGGAGCAGCTTCATCGCCAGACGCTTTGGCGGCCATCCTCGACGACGGCCCCGTCGGCGCCACAGCAGGTGACGAACTGAATCACTCCCGCCGCAGCGCCGCCTCAGGTGCGGCGCCGTCCAACACAGCACCGCGGCTGCCCCCCTCAGTTGCAGTGCCTTGCAACACCGCAACCTACCGTCTGATGGACCGCTCCTCATCGGCTTGGCAGTAGGTTGCCAATAGTCACCACGCATGGCGTGGAATAGCAAGCGCAGTATAATAATACGACCCACAGAAGGCGCTGCTGCCAATCCTTGTGGTACGTGATCCCTTTGTCGACTCTTACGACACCCACGAGAAGTCATTGGGAGGTACAATTCTAAGCTGGTACCGCACGACGCGGCGCAAAGAAGACCAATACTTCTAAATAAAAAGCTACTTTATTGATATCTGCAAAAAAATCTAAGCTTACAAATAGAAAATTAAATTTAATAGTATCCCCACTTTGGAAATTTCATAAGAAATACCCAGGTACTTGTAAGCAACTTTCCAATAAAAAAAGTTTACTAAAATACAGAAATGTATATAACAATTATTATTTAGACGACGTTGTCTTCTAATTCGTCGATACCGTTAAATTTGCCGTAATTTTAATTTTAGATCTGCCCTATTTTTTCCAAATAATATATTTTTGAGAATGCATCTAGGTACTGTCATTTTAAACATTGGAATATTTCGACATTCGCATCATCTGTCAGCCTATCACCAGTTCTCAGAGGTTAAAAGTCATGAAATACAGCGTACCCGTATTTATTCGTTACTATAGCAATACTTGTTATTATCGTATTGTTACGTTACTCGTTACTTTTGTTATCTAGAGTGCTTTTCACAAAAAGAGTCCCGCGGCAATCAGTGGAACTAACTGGAACATCGAGTGTAACGATAGCGCTTTAATTTGTTAGCAAAGAAACTAGTGCCACCCCTGAGGGACATCTTTTGTGAAATAGACTATTAACATCGCAACGCATCGATTCGTATTGCGTACAGTATGAACTCGACGTCGAGTCCTTTGTACTTTCTATAAAACATATTTATGTGTCACATACCTAGCTGAGTAGGATACATATTTCATTTTTTAATATTCCGTAATTTGAATCAGGCTTCCGCATATGTAAACCTAATTTTGGTTGGTTTAATACGCAATAGTAAACTTTAAATATACTGAAATTTTATTACCCTAAGGATCTAAAGGAAAACTCCGCAACCTATCTTGCGTAAAGAATCAATCAAATTAACATCAGTATGAGATACGAAACATGCGAGTAACGAAATGTATTCGTGGGAATCGTGAGTGACGTTTCGGTATTCTCTACTAGAAGGCGTACTTGTTACTCGGTAACGAATACATAGTACATACGGTTGATACGGTTTGCTATTGCTACAGCTCTACCAGTTTTACGTATTTAGGATTTAATACTCATTGCATTGCTCATTGATAATTATAATTCATAGCTCTTTGTTTTGGTTTTGTGTTTTCACTGAATATTCGCAGCGTAGGGTACATGTGATCGTGATTTGGGATCTCAATCTATTATTTACAATACTGGTGCTGTTTCTTCTTAAATATGACGTCTACAGTACCCGAACAGGATAGAAATGAGGAGCGACGGCGTAGGGTAAGCAACATTCTCATGTTTAGATATCATGTACGTATTTTGCCGAAACATGTTGAAATTGATGTGATAATTTTATTATAATATTTGTTGTTGGACCGGTTTTTGACTGGATTGTCTAGAATGTATCACCATAAGTACATTATTATACATTGAAGGGACGGGACTTTCCAGCAAAATACCGTTTATTATAATTATATTGCAAACAAAAGAGATGGATAGTCGGTTGAGGTTCTTGAACTCGTCTCGTCTTGATAACTCATTATTTATAGATCTTGATAACTTATATTTTACATAATGATCATCGCACTTTAATGTGTAATCAATTGTGTATTTGCAAAACCATTTGTGAAATGTATCCTATTGTGATGTACAAATGTGCTATGGCGTGGAGACACTATAATCACTATGCTCCTATTTTATATAATGTCGTATTGCGACAATACAATAATAATAATAATATATAACATATAAGCTGAACACCAAAATATGTACCTACCAAGATTAAGCTTTCATATAACATGCAACTAACTGTACAAGATAGGCTGAAAGGGTTAGATTATGAAAGCCTTGAAAATATGTTGATTAAAATTATACTGATGTCAACAAAAACACGGTCTACACAACAGATAACCTCAGTGTCCACTATGCAGAAGCATGCCGAAGGTCTGCATCATAAAATTTGTTAACTATAGTCTGGTTTTTAATTTGAGATTAAAAAGTAAACAAAGAAATGTCACTATATGGCATTGTCAAAGCAACATTTGATGTGATAAGTATTTTTAACACACTTTTATTAGCTTGCTATGTATCTATGTGAAGGAATTCTTTGCGCAGTAGTAAAATGTTATATATTAAATTATGCAAAGTGGAATATGTTCCATCTATCTACCAATTCTATTATAACTAACATGTTTCAAATCTAACCAAACATTTCAATAACAAGTGTCTGCTGTGTCAGCATTACTCAGATTCTTAAATAATATGATTTATACTTAATTAATTTATACTATGTTGGCAATAAAGGTTTAATAATAATAGTACTATGGGCCTAGACAAGGTGCATCCCTTCATAGCAATTCTCTTTCTCTAACCAATAGCACTTTATATTCGTTTTTGTTGATCAAGTGATATATATCAAACATTTTTTGTTTTCTCCCGTCATTAACGCTTGTAGAATGTTTATTTGTCTAGGGCTACTGGTTCATTATCAATTAATATTTCTTGATAGGTTCTGCTGGGACCCTTGCCTGCTAATTTCCTGCGGGCTGATGGGGCAACAGATACACTGGATGCTGACTACCAAGCTGCACTGGCTTTGCAGCAGCAACTTTGTGGAGCTCAGGTATGAAATATTTATTTATTAGAGATAATTCATTATTTAGTATTCATATATTATGATTTTAGTTCATATGTAAATAGTGCTACTTGAAGTATGATTGTGGTTGGACATAGAGGTACAGGAAGACTGACTGAGGTATGGGTGGACTATGTAAATGATTAAATGTTATATGTTTTATATTAAAAAAGTTATTCATATGTTTATGAGTAATTGTAAAGGTGTGAATACTAAGATGTCTATTGATTGAGAAGAGTGAAAGAGCTAAACATTTCCCAAGGGGTAAGGACAAAAAGAAGAAGCTTTACTTAAAATAATTTTTAGCTTATCAGCACTCTACCAATCACCATTACTGGTGATTGGTTTTGTAAGTTGAATGTATACTTAACATTCTTGGAATTCAATATTGTGTGTATCCATAGGAACCTGTATTTATGTGACACTTTCCTAGCACCCCATTTTCCATTGATAAAGGAGAACTGAAACCACAAATTTTTAGAAATAATAATATAAAAATTCATAATTGAAGTAATATTATAGATCCAAATGCAAAAAGTCTGTTTGTTACCTCTTCACACCTTAACAGCTTGATAAATTTGAATGAAATTCGGAATGTTTGAAATTGATGGTTCCTCTGGGATACAACAAAAACCTAATAATATTATAAATGTGAAAGTGTCCCTGTCTTTTACATATACATACCTTAACCTCTAAACCACTTTTGATAAATATTGGTATAGAGATAGATGTGGCCTTGGACAAGGATAAGGCTACATTTTGTCCTGGAAAAGTATGAGCGACAGATTCTAGTCTTAAATATAGTATAGGGTAGTAGGGCTTTAAAGGCTTTTTGTACTTAATAATTTAAGGACTCTTGTGGTAGACATATAATGTTATTGGGTCGTGTGGTGAGTCGTAAAACATCGTGTTTGGTAAGTTTTTCGAACTTGAGTGCTGTAGCTAGGCAGGCAGATACTGGAAAGCACCTTCCACCTCACTTTGTATATAAGAACAGTGTAGTAAAAACAAACTGGTTAAAAATAACGTATGAGAATTAAAATTGAAAGATTATAATTCATAGTTGTGGGGTTTAGTTGCTTAGATGCACCATGACTTCGTGATATAGGATGAAAAATGCTTCCAAATTTTGTGATGTTACCGTATGAAATAATTATATCCAGGTGCCAGCCGCCGGGCCGCCTCTCACAGCAAGGCTTAGCATCACGATAGCACAAGCGAAACTCGTCAAAAATTATGGTGAGAACATATATATATTGCTCAGCAAAATAAACACTGTGAAAATTGGGTAAAGTTGTAGTTTCTTCTTAATCCGCCAGAGTTCCAAAGTCAGTGACCTGAGTGACATATAGGTTCAGATATAGTTGTATATCTGAAATATATTTATAGCTACGGTGTTCAGGCATCATTAAAAGTACTATGATCAGGATTTTAAAAAAGTTTACTAAATTTGTCTGAAATGAATTGTTGTCCTGAACTGACCTCAGCATAATGAACCTTTGTATCTATAAAAAAATAAATCAGTGACTAACATTCCTTTTCCATACTAAACTTTTTTATAAATAGGGTACTAAACTAGGCTGTATATTAGACTGGGGGAGTGCTATGTCCAGCTGTGGACTTGCTATGGCTGATGATGATGATGAGATGTATATTAGGCAGCCAAACCTACAGTCAACTTGATAATTTTGTTAAAACTCTTGCGCATTATAACTTTATAATAATTACGATTTTAACATGAAACTTCCGCGTGGTCGATATCACGATCGAGAACGCGTAAGTTTCACGTTTAACCCGTTTCAATTATAATAAAGTTACGTACGGCATTAAACGTACATATTCATCAATGTTGCATTATTAAATTTGATTGAATAATATTATAATTCCTATATCGTCCCATAAAATCAGTAAGGACATGTATTATTTTGATTTAACTAACATAGTAATTAAAGAATGATAGTAACTAGTGTTATTAAGTTGTTAATGATTATGTCTATGATGAAGCGATGATAGCTCAGTAGTTAGAGCGTCGAATGTCAAACTGATAGACCCTGGTTCGATCCCCACGACGACCGGTTGATGGCTCTTATTGTCATAAACGTTGATGCCTTGTGCTGCCATAGGAGTTGTGATCTGTATTGTTAATCTTTTTCCCAGGGCTAACACGTATGGATCCATACGTGCGATTGCGCGTGGGCCACTGCATATATGAGACCCACACGGACCCTAGTGGGGGTAAAACCCCACGGTGGAACAAGGTTATTCATTGGTATGTAATTACTGCCTTGACTATGGTAAAAACATTTATTTGCCCAATATTTTTAAAGAATCCGTGGTAAAAAAGTTTCCTATGTTAACATAGAATGGCTATTCTTTCCTCCCAAGTGTTTGCACTCATAGTGCTCGGGTACGTTTATGCATATTACATACATCTTCTACCCTTGAATATTTATGAAATAAAAACGGATAATTTTCACAGTACAATTATATGCCAAATGCTTTACAGCTTCGAGGGAATACTTCAGATTATATTCAAGTGGTAATGGTGACATGGTTTTAAATCTTTTGCTTTCTAAAATTTAATTTCTATGATTTTTATTACTATCTTAAGAAATGTATAGTGGATCTGTATTTATTATATCTTATATAATTTTATAACTATAATATAATCAATTAGAAATAGTATGCTAATATATTAAGTTATCAGTGACAAAGATTTGTCACTGTTATATTTTACGTTTTATTTAATATTTATTTTATGTGTATGGGTGCCTTCTATTTCAATGCCTGAAAAAAATGCCTTATTATAGATTATTATTATTCTTTCGAGATGTATTTGTAACAGTGTATACTGTGATAATGAATAAATAAAGAAATTTTGGGGTAGACTGAGGCCACAGCCTTCCAATTGCTACGATCCCGACACATTTCCTTTTCTGGTATCCCAACGTTCGCTTAGGCCTTCCTCATCCAGCACTACCATTAACTTCACCCATGTATACCTGCTTAGTCAATCTCCTATCGTTGAATCTGTAGAGACATGACCAAACCATTTTAACTAATTTTCATTTGGCAGATCTTAATATTATTAATAAATATTTATGCTACTCCCAAGTCTGTGTAGTTTTTCTAAACAAATATATACCTTAATTATACTTGATTATCAAGTGATACAATTGAAGAAAGAGTATCTCGTTTAACGGTTTATTTATAAAGTAATTTGGACTTCCTGTTGAGAAACAGAATCCGAGAAAACTCGCAATGTTCGTAAAATGCAACGTACAATTGTACATGTGTGGTTGGATTTGCGTTGAATACATACCTACCTAATTAGGTCTAATAATTATTAGCAATTCCTGAATAGTATTGCAGAAAAATGTATTAAATACCTTGCATAATTGCACACTAAACAAAACACAAGTTGACATATATAAGCCAGATTAGTAACATCGTTATAGGTGGTGGTATTTTGGCGTTGCATTAGTAATAAGGCATTATTACTTACCGGTCGACCTCTTGCGTTGTAACGAAATGTCAAGGAAACGAAATAAAGGGAAACAAGCATATGGTAATGTGATACTAATGAGGTGTATTAATATTGTGCCCGAATTATACTTCTGCGGACTTGTTTTGACGATGTTAAATGAAACTTTTTTAATGCTGGTGCCAGTTTTCAACTTACAGAATGTTAAGTGTTTGTTTTTTACTAGTTTTGCCCCGTTACCTCTTTATAAACCTAGATGTTTGAACAACCTGTATGTTTCTAGTTTGCTCCCGCCCGGCGTGAACTCGGTCTACTTGGAGATATTCGACGAGTGCTCGTTCACCATGGACGAGCTCATCGCCTGGACGCACATCAACATTCCACCCGCGGTTCTCAACGTGAGTTCATAACTGACAGCGATTTTATTCCTCTTAAGGAATAACACGCGCCATTATATATTTAGTGTCAAGCCCGTTGGAGACAAAACACATACATACGCATTAACCCATCCACACATATCATACACACGCATAAGAGAAGAGAAAAACACACCTAATGCTTGATTGTGATGATTATACAGGTTGGATTTTTGAGGCGGGATCGTAAGGGCAGGTACTTAAACCGCTGTAGTTACAGGTAAACATACTTAGGAGACCATCTATAAGCTTTCAATATGTTGTGAACAGAATTTACAGATATTCGAAAAAAAAAGTATGAAATTATTTTTTAATACCAAAAAAATATATATGCCATTGGATCTTATTTCATGTATTATGGGTTGTGTTAAAAGACTATAGGACCACAAATGGTCCTATAGTCTTTTAACACAACCCATAGGAATACCAGAAATTACAGAAATGACCAAAATCTTTGTGCCGCTGATAACCTGTCCTTATAGAGCTCAGTGGAGGAGACATAGATGCGGCTGTAGAGATTCGTTGTTTTGTGACCGTAAATACGTCACAATTATGCATAATTGCCTATAATAATTATAAAAACAGCAATTTGGCCTTCTACAGTTTCATTAGCACAAGTAGCGCTGGCGTCACACAGCTAAAATAACCTCTGTTCTGTACGAACGGTTTAAAATTTTATTAGTATTTAATATGCGCTGAACTAAATATGACTATAAATTGTCAAACATTTTTTAATATAATCTTAAGATTAGTGTCTGATTAGTGAACCGACTTCAACACTCAAAAATCTGAACTAGGCTTTGATACTTAGATTGCATTATTATATACGCATTTCCTCTCTAACCCTGAGCTATCCCGTCAAAGCTGGAAAATAATAGAAATTGTAACTAATAAATGAGAATTTAATAAAATGATTTATTTTTTTGGTATTTCAGGGAGAGACGCACGAAGACTGGTATCCACTTAACGGCAAACAAGGCGACGGGGTAGAAGGAATGATCAACCTCGTGCTAAGCTATTCTGTACGTATAGTTAACTCAAATAATATAATACAATAGCTATAAAGTATGCTCATTATCAACCATTTATACAACTCAAAGAAAAATATGATTAAATAATAATATAATGGTCGTTGTGGCTCGGTGATCAGGTACACTGACTTTGGAACCGTAACCCTGGCCTTGAATGGCCGGGTCGGGCAAACATTTCTGTGATGTTTGTTCGCGGGGCTTGGATGTTTTGTGTAATATAATTGTCCACGGTGTCCGTCCTGCCGCTTTAACGGTAGGCACACGAGGTCAGCGTAGCGGTTACCATCTATACTCGTCGCACAAATGTTTGCCCCTGCCGGGATTCGAACCCAGGGTCCCGGAGACAGAAGTCATATCACTGACCACTGCGCCACGGCGACCGTCGCTGGTAATTGCTAAGTTAACATTCAGAATTCGTGGATAAATCTGATAACCTTGACAAATGTTAATCCTACTCACAACCTTCCATTCCTTACTGAGCCTCAATTCGTTTGCTGCTATCCATAATCGTAGAATCTATATAAAACATACAATATATTGTATGTATTGCTTCCGGGCTGTTTGGCCGTCTTCTCTGTTATTGATACTGTATCAGTAACAGAGAAGACGCCGCGAAGGAAAGTTCTACGCTCTTGTCGCCGCTCGGACCTGAACCACAAGATGTCGACCGCAGTGATCGACAAAACGTCTGGACCACAAGTTTCACTTAGACCACGGCCAAACAGCCAGGAAGCAATACATACAACATGCAACGCCGGCCGTGAAAGCCTTATAGTTTACATACTTATAATAAATCTTAAACATCAAAACTGTATTAATTATATTATTATAGAAATCCTTTTTCTTTTTCATGAACACCTTATAAAATATACGCCTTGCTTCATTAACCCGAATAAGGATGTACAATTTTACATATTCGTTGATCGAGGTCCTATTTATATGGTTATAAATAAATAAAAATACTTTTCAAAACCAACTAGTGCGATCTGAGTGTGATAAAAAAACTATCATAAATCCTGCTTACTAAGTCACGATAGCACTTCCGACTAGACACGCCCTTCAAAAATAAAGATAACAATTAAGAAGAAATCACGGCGGAACGGCTCTGAATTCTGGATGAAAAAGAGCAAAGAGATATTCTATAGTCTGTGGTTCGATTTATAAATGACGGAGTTTTCAAGTAACTTAAAAATACAACCTAGATAGTCTCCACATTTTCATGAAAGTGGTTTAAAATGTGTAATCGTAGTACCGCCTCTCGTCTTAGAATTAAAATATCACATACATGTACAGACAACGATATCAAAGTAGTAATAAAATGTTTGGTCTGTAATAATATAACCGTTTTGCAGGTGGGCCCAGCGGCGGTGCCTAGTTTCCAGCCAGTGCTGATGGTTCCCAGCACGGGGATGGGATACGCGGCAATGCCGATGTACCCCGCGCCGCAACAAATGCCATTGCCACAGCAACCGCCACCGCCGCCGCAACAACCGCCGATTACTGCCGAACAACTTCAACAGGTAATAAAGTCCACTTGTCAAGAAGCTTGTCAAGTTTAGTTGTTTTTGTATCATCCTACTTCCTACTTTTATTATTATAAAGGCAAAAGTTTGTGTGTATGTTTGTTACTTCTTCACGCTAAAACGGCTACACCGATTTCGATAAAATTTGATATGTAGGTAGTTCAGCTCCCGGAATAATACATAGGCAAATTTATCATCATCATCAATCATCACCACGTAGGTAAAACCGCGGGGCACAGCTAGTTTATTATAAGTGTGTAAACGTTAGATAAACGGTAGATGGTAAATATATAATAGTCAAGTTGGTAACCCCCCAACTTGGGTGGACCCCCTGAATCTCTAAAGCAACTAACCATTTACAAAAGTGCTAATTTCTTTCTAACAATTCCGTCGACCAGCCTATCCAACAACCAACTGAGAGAAAAAGATTTTCCTATGTCGGGAATAAATATGCTAACTGAAATTATTTCTATATCTTACAGATCGAAGAAATGTTCCCGAGCATCGACAAAGAGGTGATAAAGTCAGTGCTAGAAGCGAACCGCGGCAACAAAGACGCGACTATCAACTCCCTGCTTCAGATGTCTGAATAACGGCCTTCTATATTGCCCCGTTTAGACTCCGCTTTGAAATTGTTGCCATTCGATGTAACCATCATTTCATTCATTGTGATAGTTATGTAGTGGGCTAAATTCTGCCACTTTTGCATTATTTTACCATTATCATCAGCAACAACATATGGCAAAACAGAGTATACTTTGGCAGTCTTCTAACTTTATATGGGTCTATGAAAAAAATGTCATCGAAAAGAACTGCGATGATTAGATATATTGTCTATACAAATACCACCTGTTTTAGAATAATAAGGAGTTCAATTTATTGTCCTACCTGTGTAAAGACGATGACGATCTAAAACATTTGTAACGATACAACTTTTATCAACGGAAGTAATACAAAAATAATTTTCCTAAATATTTATTTGGGAAAGATCTTGCTTTTCAGTTTGCAAGTTCGTCAGTATATTTTTGTTAGGCCATACTTATGTTAGAAACACTCGCAGATAAAGAAACTTTTCTATCATCATCATCATCATCTCAGTCATAGAATGTCCACCGCTGGACATTGATTTGCATAGGGACCGGTCCCTATATAAACTTCTATACATAATGCTATTTATTACAGACTATCAACGCTTTTAGCTCCGTCGTAAAAATAGAGTCTAGTAGACTCTTACAACACAAAGATCTCTCAAGCAAAGATTTCTTCGAAGTCGTGTGTTCTAGTGTGTCGATGTTAACTAATTGACGAACTAATTATTGTGATTTTAGTTTTATATTGCAGATAAGCAACGTTTTTCCATAATTTGTTATGTTTAAAATTCTTTCTCCTCCGAGCCAAGCACATCCAAATGTTGTGGATGAGATCCTACTAATATTATAAACGCGAAAGTTTGTATGGATGCTTGTTGCTCTTTCACGCTCAAACGTCTGGACGGATTTGGATGAAATTTGGTATGTAAATACTTCAAGTCCCGGAATAACATATGCTACTTTTCATCATCATCATCAACACGGGGGTAAAACCGCCGGGCGCAGCTAGTATAATATATATTGCAAAACACTAAATTAGTTCTTAGGATTAAAATTTCATATTCACAATTTTATATTTTCACATTTATTATTAGCTAAGGAAAAAAGTATAAATATTACTGAAATAAGTGTTTACGGTGGTTATTAAAAGCATTGACATAGCAAGGTTTTGTTTTGCTCAAATTTATATATTTAGCGATATGTTACAAGAACACCTTGCTTTTTGTTATTTCATGTATTTCGCTTGGATGATCATTATTAATATGTTTTTAATATTATGAGCTTGCGTTCGACGATTGTCTCACCCGATTTTAAGTGATGACAGATGATAGTTTAAAAAGATGTAGTACGCAAGCTAGAAGGTATGTATTAACTTTTTTTAAATACATGACAAACCACCTTTAATTAATGTATATATAGAAGTAGCCTACAGCGACTTGACAGCGACAGCTTTGATGTCAAAAATAATAGGTGAAATGAATACTGAGTGATTTATGAGGATGTAAATTCTTTGCAATTTTATAAGGTCATGGCTTTTTAAATGTTAAACAAGACAATAGATTATTTAAAAATATCATTCTTGCATTTATTTTGTAAAAATATGTTACTCGAACCAAAATACAAGTCTAGCGCATTCCCTAAAGAAATAACGACGAAAGGTTTATAAATTTTCTGATGTATGAGAAATTACCTACAATTTTTTTTATTATAAAAGTAATTACTACCATTTCACATTATTATCTGTATGTTTATGTATATTTTAATGCGAAATAGTACCAAATTTATTAAAATTCTATACGAACTCTCGGGACTTATATATCTACTCCTGATCTACTTAATTTTATTTATATGAATTATTGTTCATCAAAAGGTATTTGTCAATATACCCCCACGGCTTTTTCAGCTGCACATCGTGCCAAATGATTTGCCATCTATGCAAATGCTTATTTTAAAAAAGTTATATTATTGTTGTATTTATTCGTAATTTTACATTGTATTAAATGAATTATGTACATACATATATTTTGTTTTATTCAGTTAGCCTCAAACTCTTAATTATAAAGGATTAAGCATCAATTTATGAGCTATTGCATCGCCTATTAACCATTGCTTGGCTTATAAACAGTATACCTAGATACTAAAGTAGGCAGTATTTTTCTATTGGGTCCTATTATTCACCTAATTTGTGTGTTTAGGAAACGCTAGTGCACCATTTTTCATCCGATTGCGTCGTTAGCAACCGTTTGTTCTGAAGAATAATGGGACAGACCAATGTCCAGCATTGGACGTCTTGATTGACGTTGATGTAACACGGAAGGATCCTATTCACGCGTCATTTAAGGAACCAGGATAAGAAAAGTGGTCCCTAACCATTCCAATCTTTAATCAAATAAACTATAGATACATAGTCTCTGGAAATCGATCATCAGTGTCCCCTCGCCAGTGTTGACATAAAGGTATACCTCTCCATCCAATATAAATTCACTCCATAAGCGGATATGGTTTCATTTTAATAATGAATCTTAACATCCTAGCAATAGCGTTGCAAAACATTTGTAAGAGTTTTTCAACTATTACTGTTTGGATTCTCACTACGTAATCACAATATGCATGCCACTCATTTGGCACGGTCACACGCGACTGAGAGTAAAACAAGGCATATAGCAAAAGGCTTGTTTAGACAGTGCCTTTTTCGAGCGGGCAATCGGGTATCTATCCTATTATACATAGCTGTTTCCAATATATGAATTTACTATAGACACTGGGCGCATTTGCCCATGCCGGGGTTCGAACCCAGAGCCCCGAGGCCCAGAAGCATGTCACGCCAACCGTTAGCGAAGTATTTTTGTGTTTTAACCATATTATAATTATGATTCTGGCGACCTGAAACCGACGTTCGGGGATTTTTGTTAATAAACATACTACCACGATAAACTTTCGCATTTATATTAGAATAGGGAAGGATACGAATACGAGGTGTGAATAAAACATATTTGTTTAACAAAACATTTATTATTATGTGCTATTTAGCGATACCTACCCGTTTCCTTTTCTTCTTTTGTCCTTCATTTTGGACTTTTGCTTGAACATTCTCAGCTTTCCTTTTGATCTTAGTTATCTTACCAATAACGTTTTTAAATCTGTCATCTTTTTTCATCAGTTTTTTGTTGACATTTTTCAAGCCTTGTTTGATGGTCGTATCAATATCTGCATCTTCGTTTGGACGAAGTCGGTCCTCTAGTTTTTCGTTATCTTGAGTCTTAAGTTGAGATTGTAGCTGTTTAATTTTGGCCAGTTTGGCCTTTTTGGCGGCCTTGATCCGTTTGCGACGCATTTCTTCCAAACTATGGGACAGAAAAATAAGTACAATTAAAACTGCTACAATTTGAATGAGAGGTTTTTTTCCAGTGACTTCAATATAATATAGGACAAGCTGTCTCTATGGCGTTTACATCCTGTGCAGACGATGTTTTCACGTAGAACTCGTAATTAAATTAAAAAGTTATTAAATCAATACAAAAAGATACTTTTCAACAATATTTGATGAACAGTAATACTGTACCGTTTTCTATTACCTTGATTTACATAATGCTAGGATGATCCGTTGAGTAGTGAAGCCGTAAAAAGTCATATTTATAAAATAATTAAATTTATAAATATTAGGATCGGGACATATATAAGATACTGAGATTGAGATATATTGCTCCCCCAGCTTTCGGAGCAATGATAGCGTAGCGGTCGGTGTGTCGTCTGTCAATCTGACTGGCGCTCGTTCGATCCCCACAACGGCTCGAGCTGCCGATGACGGCAACACCATTATCGAATTCACAGCTAAAGTGAACTTTCTTTTAGTATCCTGTCTGGCTAGCGTGATTACATCTTCAAAGATAGACAAAGACCACTAACTTTCAAGTGAAATAATGGTCATACGGTAGATTATAAAATACACAAAAAACTTATCTTCATGATTTTTTCGTGAGACATCAACATTCATATAGGACTCGTAGTAATACAATGAAGCTTACATTCAACCTGTGATTAGCTGCTAAAACTGAACTAGATATAACTATGGACAAACACACACATAGTTGTTAGTTTTACAAGAGCTATTTGTGCATTTCGTGTGCACACGAAGGCATTGTTACTTTATATAATTACGGCAATTATAAAAAATATTTTGTGATAACCATACATGCTGCACAACTGTCGGCTCGATTGAGACTAAAGGAAATTAGCTGCATGAACCTAAGTTAATCAAAACTCTTTGAATCTCGGTATGGTGGCTTCCCTCGATAATTTTCCGATTGCAATGTTGGTCTATCACTGCTATCGATAATTCATGCAATTAATGATACATGGCGCTATGAAAACCATGCCTCGGTGTAACTAAAATGAAGGAATACATTCGGACCGCGAGTGGAGTGGTGTTTAGATTGCAAAGCGAAAGCACAGTAATTGTAGTCGTGGGTTCAAGTTACAATAGCAAATGGGTTTTTTTCCTTCAAAAATTTATACGCCTGTATTATATATGTATTTATAGTGCGAAAAAGATGTTAAAAATAATTGTTTAAAAACAAATTAACTTTAAACTGAGCGAGTGGTCATCAATTTATTATAACGGTTTTACATAACAATAAAACCGATATTATGTGCCGAGAAGGAAAACATACAGCATTGCAGGAAGTTCTTCCTGTGAAGACTATGAAACTAAAGATGGCTACGCTCCTCGAGCAACTTGCTGGTGACACCTAGCGGCCGAGCCAGGAACTACATTGGATTGTCTATGATACCCATAGACTATAGAGGTACACACTGCTTCTTCATTAACAATGCTGTGTTTTCCGGAGGCACATCAATATACTCCAGTGATGACAAACCAACCACAAATCACAACTGACAAACGAAAACTTTACAGTTTTTGCCTGCTACTGTCGATGAATAGAACTTATTTATTAACAAAGCCGATACCAATTAAGTATCGTTCGGGAGAACTACATACTATGTGGTTTGCCTTCTATAATTCTAAATTATGAAAATAATTCATAAAATTCGAAACGGCGATGTAAATTGAGATAGAGGATCTAACTAAAGTAAGAGATCCCTCACCCTTCTTGCATGAGATCAGGGTCGACCCCCGCCTGCAGCCACCGTTTGATGCGGTAGTTCTTCTTCCGCGTCTCGAACTCTTCGTTGTCTAGCTGAGCCTCCTGCTCCCGCCGGGTCACGCTCACAGTCGTGAACACTTTCACCGCCTCGTCATCTAAATACCGACAAATACTCAATGGGGTGATTACATCATTCGTTTCATTGGTTTTAATATAAAAGCTATTCGATTCCGATAAGTGCGCTATACTGAATAGTATAGTCAGGTCCAAGCTAGTGTGTATTTGGCCGGTATTTTTTAATATGCAAAATATTAAGCTGTTTTGATTCTTGACATCATTAAACACTTGACGAACAAATGACAATCAGTACAGTACGGACTGACGTTACTTTGCTAATTGATGAAATCATGTTAGTAATCTTTAAATAGGCACATGAAATCAACGACAGCTAAGTGTCTCTATATACTTACAATTTTCAGGGGAAAATAATTTCCATATTTACAAAAGCTTTTAGTCAGAGTGATTAAGAGAAATACCACAATTGTTCGGCAGCTGTTTTTTTTTGATTTGAAATACTTATTGAAGACATGTAAGGAAAATTCAAATCAGCCTAAATATCATTTCAATTAAAAAGGTATATCTTATATAATGTAAGACATTGCGTAGGAGGAATATGCCACTCCCGCTAAGTTCCCACATTACAGAGATATCAATAGAATTCAACAGACAGATGACATTGTGCCAGTACCCACAGCTGTCAATGTCAAGTAGAGTATTATTTAATACTTAACCCCGGTTTTTTAGAGTAATCTAATTCATCGTCTTCTTTCTTCAATTATGGCCTCAGCAGAAATACAATTCAACTGAAAGATGAAATTGTGACGGTTTCATAATCTCACAAATGACAATGTGAGTTTTCAATGCTGGGTTTTGACATGAGATAGTGTGATGATTTTTATTTTTTTTATGTTTTATGTCACCTATTATTTATGTAAAGTTAAATGTTATATTATACGTGTGTACTAGCTATAAATAAATAAAAGATTATAATCACCCGTTTTGGAACGAGGCCTTAATAAATAACTTCGTATGTGTTACGTACCATCAATCTTGTACTCTGTGAGCTTGGTTTTGATCTTGTCTTCTATCTCTCCTAGCCTCAATATATCGTACGGAGTTATCAATGATATCGCCATGCCGGTTCTGCCCGCACGCGCCGTACGGCCTACTCTGTAATGTACAATTTTAATATATAATTTAACATTTTTTTTAAAATCTAGCGTTTGGCCTACATACCACTTGATGGTCATTGACGATTTGGTCGAATATGTAGGAGGTGTTAGGATCGAACCAGCGTCCGTTTTGTTAAGAAAGCAAAAAGCACACTAAATCTAGGTCTAAAGCGTTTCCCCCTTCGACCACATGGCCACTAACTATCAAGTAAGGTAGTGGTCAGACTAATAGAAAAATAAAATATGGCTCTAACTCTGCTGTATTGACTCAAGAAGTAACATATCGGTGGGACGAGCGCAGTGCAGTCTAATGAACATTGCAGATACCTGAAACTGGAATCTGGTTGGCACTGCGCATGTCTGACAAAAAATACCTGTGAATATATTCCTTGGGCTCGAGTGGCAGTTTATGATTGACCACCAGATCGACAGTGGGCACGTCGAGACCGCGAGCAGCGACGTCGGTGGCCACCAGAGTGCACTTCAAGTTGCTCCGGAACTGTGTCAGCGCCGCCAAGCGCTCCTTCTGTCTCATGAACCCATGCAAGCACACGTTGTCCATCGAAATGGCGTTTAACATCATTGATAGGACTTGGCATTCTCTGTAAACAATTAAGTATTTATATGAAATATGAACTAGAACTAACAAAAAGTTTTTTTTTCATTCAAAGTCACATCTCCGCACGGGGCACATATGCCTGTGTCGCGGGAGGCATGGACACATGCTATCACCAAGACCCGGGACATACACCTATTCTCATCACATAAACTTCTGCCCCGGCCGGGATAAGAACCCAGGACCGCGGATCTGAAGTCAGTGACACTGAGCTACGACGACCGAGCGATTAATTACTATTATATACTACTATATATATACTATTAATATATTAAAAAAACAAATGTACATTATGTAAATGAAATAAAACTGTAAGCTTTCTGGAGCCAATCAGTTAAATTAGTTTTTTAATCATTTCGAGTGATTTGTCCTTACTTAACCATAGACCCGAGAGCAAAAAAAAATATTAAAATGTTATTTCTGCCTAATTATAAAAATATTTATGATACATGCTACACAACCGGCAGACTGTTGGAGACAAAAGGAAATTAGGTGCATAAACCCAATTCATGCGGTCCACGCCCGAGGACCTAATGCCCCATCTGCATTTTTTAATAATAGTCAGAAGTAGTTAATAATAATAGAATCATTGGTCAAAGCATACATTTTCAGCCGAAAAAATGAATTTGAACCTTTAAAACTAAGTGTTAATAGTCAAATATTTTAAAAATGATGCAGAGATAGCAAAACACGGATTAAGGTAATAAATAAATTTATCCGACTCTTAAACAACCTTATCAGTCATTTTGATATTTGGCCGTATTTAATTCATTATATCGGGGGTTTTTAGTTAAACGTTTTACTGCACATTTTTGTGGTTTCATCAAACCCAAAATAATGAAGGTCTATATAAATAGAGTTTACGGCCGAACATACCATTCTACATATCCATGGCCATGATGAATACTCACTTTTTGGTATCTGTAAAGACGATGATATGTGAGCTGGGCTTGGTTTCCCTGTACTTGCGGAGCGTCTGCACCAAGTACACGTCTCTTGCGTACGCGGGACACACCACGTAGCGTTGATCCAGGGTCGACACCGTCAGCGTTGGATCCGACTCCGTCCAAATGTGGAGCTTCTGTTGAATACAATTCGAAGTGTGTTTCACCCGCAGAAGAAGCCAATAAAAGATTTTCAGGTAATTTAATAATTATGTCGGCAACAGTCTTCTCTGACTCGCCGAATATAAATGAATATCATTTCGCACTGCACACAATGCGTTCGACTCTAGCTTTTCTCTTAGAGAGGAGGAACGTCTATAATCAACTGGAAAATAAGGTTTGGCAGATAGCCTAGAGGAAAACCTAAAGTTAAGAACAACGTGACGAGGCCTAGCGATTCTTTACCGTCCACATGAGAACTGAAGCCAATGAATAGTAGGCAAGGAACATTTCACTGGTATGTGTATATACAGCAAGTGAAAAATTTCACATATGGCCGTGGGGTACTGGCCTAGTATTGTACCCTCTCTATTTTTATTATATATATATATATATATATTATAGTATTTACCCCATCTCTATTCGTGGGTGCCTAAGAGTCCGCTAATGGATCACGTACCAAAAGGAGGGCAGCAGCGCCTTCTGAGGATCGAAAATTATAGTGCACTTTTACCCGTCTGGCGACCCCTTATATATGTGGGAATCAATGTTAGCCCTATAAGTAAGGCCTATGTGCATCAATGGACGTCGTATGGATGAGATGATGATATGAAAAATCATACATCACACTTGCTACTTTACATCGGATAAAACTGTTACTTTACACAGATAGTAAAATCACAACCCGGTTTAAGTCATTCGGGCTTCATCGTCTGTTATTCATGTATGATATTTTATGCAGTTAGTTTCTTATTCCTTTAGTTGATGTTGTTAGGAAAAGTTCATATCAAAAATAAAAAAAATCACAGGTAAGATCATATTATGAAATATGCAATAGTGATTTCTCCAAATGAAAATGAATTAAAAGTAGTAATCATTGCAATGGCCAATGAATAGGATGCTGAAAGAACTGCAGTGCCACATAAAGCTGCAGTTTAAAAATCAATGTAACAGTGCAACTGTCAAGGATGTTGCACTTACCATAAGGTGCACAGCTCATCCTTGCCATTGCACATTTAATATGTGTACATAATATAAAACAAATCCTTACTTCTTTGTTCAATGCAATCAGTTTAGACTCTCTAACATCATCTGTGATGGTCGCAGAAAACAGCAGATTTTGACGCTTTGCAGGAAGGGCGTTGAATATTGTTTCCAGATCCTCTTGGAATGATTCACTGAATAATCTGAAAATTGTAATTTTGATTAGTGTAAGTAACTAGTTGTTTAGATATTGTGTAAGTGTGGAATGTGGATTTTACAGGTTTTACATCCATTGATGGAGCTATTAATGTTTTTAACAATTTCTTGGCGAATGTTACTTGTGGATAAGTTCTATCTCTGGTAACAATCCTAATTGCATTCAGAATCTGTGTGGTATATAGGTATACTAGAACACTTTCTAACAAATAACTTTTGCTACCATTCTTCATCATCTCAGCCATAGGCATCCACTGCTGGACATATGCCTCCCCCATATAGGGCGGAATTGCCGATACTCGCCACGCTTGGCAGGAGGGTTGGCGAGCGCAGTATGATTTCCGATCCTCAGAAGGCGCTGCTGCCCACTTTCTAGTACGTGATCCCTTAGCCGACTCTTACGGCACCCGCGCGAAGAGATGGGGGAATACTATTCTAGGCCGGTACCACCACGGCAATATGTAATTGCATTCAGAATCTGTGTGGTAGGTATACTAGAACACTTTCTAACAAATAACTTTTGCTACCATTTTTAATACCGTCTAATTTAGATTTAATGTGGATATAGGTATTCCTTTATCAATCTCTAATTTAAGCATTATTCATATGAATATATTTAATATATTGTTAGAATAAATATCTTATCTTTTATTATGTTTCATTATGATAAAATAAGTGGTGAACGATTTGATTGCACCACTCACTTTATTCTTGTGGATGCTGAGCATTAAGTCCTCGATGTAGTAAAATAAAAATAGATAAATAATTAATTTAATTCTCAATTGCTAGAGCTTAATTATATTTAATTCTATTTTATATATACATTATATTATTCTGTTTACCAGCTAGATATGCTGTGGCACTGACAGACAACCGATCATTTATAGGAAAAGGGCGCCTTCTGAGATTGTATTAAAGTAAACATGTTCAATATTAATATTCTGCATAATATAAATTAGCCTGTCATATATACCTGTCAGCTTCATCCAACACCAGGTACTTTATTTTTTTCAACGTAAACGTGTCGCATCCCGTTATATGGTCCGCCAATCGTCCTGGCATTGCCACCACTATGTGTGGTCTCTTGGCCAACTTCAGCGACTCTTCCAGCTGGTCCGAGCCACCAGTGACGATGCATACTCGGAGCCTGAGAGGCTGGCCAAGGATGCTGAACTGGTCAGCAATCTGAATAATAATGAAAGTAGCTACTACATTAGCTCGAGGTAATAAGTGTTAGGCATCAATCAGACTCACTGGCCAACTACAGCCTTAGGTGAAGTTAACATCGTAACAAAGTCTACAGCATGGTGGAAGGGTAAAAAAAAAAGGTAGGGCACTTTTTAAAGCCTGCCAGTGTAGTTACTGCTCTCTAAATCTGTCATTAATATATAGTACATTCAGACAGGCTATGTAGTGGTCTAGCGTGATTCTAGTTTCGAAAATTTTGTCCTGTCACCCATCTAGTTCGACTTTTTTATGTCAAATCATTAACCATTAGTCCTATAAATATTTTAAAATAAATATATCATAATTATATGATATCAGCTATCATAACTTCAAATATGTGCGTGCAACTTACGCGAAAAAATATTGCGTGCGCCATCGCGAACTATAAAGTGTTGAATGGGCTCTATTTTACTCGACTGCGGCGCGGCAGCTCTGAATGAGATAGCAAACACAGACCCCGTTAAGATTACAAAATCCCAACGTATCCTTATTTTAACGAAAAGGTGGGTGAAACATCATTCCGTAACATTACAAAAGTCGACATTTTATGTAAGAAATCTTGTATTGTACCCTAGGATTATTTGACACGAATAAAAGATTTAACTGAGTTTCTGTGATCCTTTTCTAACAACATTTTGTTAAGAATATAGTAATACTCCCAGAGATATGTGAGTGCTACTATACTTCTCTAGCAGTCCGAGAGGTACCCTAGGGTTATTTGACACGAATAAAAGATTTAACTGAGTTTCTGTGATCTTTTTCTAACAACATTTTATTAAGAATATAGTGATACTCCCAGAGATATTGGTGAGTGCTACTATACTTCTCTAGCAGTCCGAGATTATTATTATGAAATAAAATATGTTCAAATTTTTGGAATGGCCAAATACCTGATAAGCCAACTCATGTGTTGGAGTGAGAACCAAAGCAAATATACCATATGGGTCTTCAGCCAAATTCTGTAATATGGGCAGAGCAAAGGCAAATGTCTTGCCAGAACCAGTCTTGGCTGCACCAATGCAGTCATTACCAGCTAATATCTGAGGCACGCATCCTTTTTGAATTGGGGTTGGTGTTCTTATTCCTGGAAAAATATAAGAATAAACATAAGAATAATATTTCTTAGTCAAAGAGTTAGTTACATTTTAATTCAATGTTATACATGTAGGCAGAAACATTATAGATAATGACATGGTAGAATATAAAAGATATTGAAAAAGACTTTCTGTATCTTTTCTATTCTTATCCTTATGTTTTTCTGTACCCCTAACAAAGCAGATGAAAAGTTCAAGATAACCAGTGGAGTAGTAAATTTTATTGTTAATTTGGCTACTCACAATTATAACCATGGTACAATTAAGCTATCAATATCCACAAAATCATTAGTTTGCTGCAGTGGAGAGGGTAAAGGCCAAGGTTATATACAATATAACCTTTAGTTCTTTATGATTTCATGAAAATTCCTTATATTGTTGTGTAATGCTGAAACTGTGCTTACTTAATAATTTTTTGAAGTTTGTAGCAGGTCTTTACTTCATATAGGAAAGTAGTGAGGGAAAACCTCTCAATTAATGAGATGTAAACATAATCATAAACATAACATATTTGTTAGATACAGCTTTGAGTGTGACTTATACAAATCCAATTGTATTTTTACATTTGTATTTTTATTGTATTGTCGAAAGGCTGAAATAAATATTTTTTCATTTTCATTTTCCATCCAATGTTTTTAAAACAGAAGATTTATCTGTCTGGCTTGACTGACTTCCGAGTATCCCTTCCTCGTCTTTGGTCTACAATCATGAATTTTATAATACTTTAGCTAACAAGTGGAATTTATTGCATAAGTCTGTGTTTCCACATGGATACAATCTGGGCAACTTCAAGTCACGAGTGAACAGGTATCTTCTGGGCAGGCGTGAATCATCGTAGACCGCATCATCACTTAACATCACGTGAGATAGTGGTCAAACGCATGTCTATTGTGAATAAAAAAAAAAGACTTCTATACATGTTCTGCCCGTATATAAGGATCTTTATGTGCTCGGTGTTTTTCACACAAAGATAATATGCATACTTTTCCCATTTGATACACTCTTCTACCGCCAAACGAATCAACGAATGACGAAGATTCCGAAAAAAAAACATATAGTGGGTATTTCTGTACTATTCGAAATTTAATGCTTCTTATTGACTAGGTACCTCACAAAGCACAAACCAAGATTAAGCAGTTGCTTTATGAGCCAAGATTTCACTTCAAATTCTGCGAATTCTTTTCCTTCGATAGCATCCATTTTAAACTGTATAGTTTTGTTTGTGTTCTTAATTATAAAAATAGCTTCATAACATATCTCTCAGCACATATCACCGGTAGAACTTTGTTTTATGATATTTATAAACAAACTCACAACATTCACTTTAAAATCTGAATAGCAGATGTTATAACCTCAAACCTCAAACTAGCTACTTATCTATGCCTCAAACATTGGCTATTTGTTAACCGACTTCAAAAAGGAGGTTACCCAATTCGACCGTATACAGGGTGTCCCAAAAGTCAACGTCCAACCGAAAACCCAAGCTAGGCCTAGTTGTGGGGGCTCTCAAAAAAAAAGAAAAAAAAATCTATCTCATGTAGTTTCGAAATGACAGCCATTTTTCTTAAATTGACACCCTGTGACGAGTTTACGACTACTGGGGCTACAAATGAGCTCTTTTATAATTTTATTTTTGTGTGGAGTAGTCTTAAGTGATGCTCCTACAAATTCCAATTCATCATTTGCACACAACTTCATTGGAATTTCAGAAAATATCCGTTTTATACCGAACCATGACGTGAAAATGACTACATCACTAAACTTTGACAGTCTGTACTGAAAAAAAAATCTACTATGCAATTTCGGCAAGTGCCCTTAAAAGTTGGCGCATTTAATGGGCTTTCCAAAATGGTATAATACTTACTAAATTATTTCTTAGACGACGAGAAAAAAAAAATTAAGAAAGTCGATATTTAGCTTATTATTAGTTAGTCATAAAACTTTCTCAAAATTATTCTAATATCATCTAGGCGTTCGAAAACAAATCCAAGTCACACGCAATCAAGTCCAGTAAACAGAGCCAAGGTTGTAAGCACGAAATAAATACAAACGAATACGGGGTAGTCGTCGCACAAGGACTAGTGCCTTGGGCGGAAGCGGTATCGGGCACGGGGGGCCCCTGACCGCGGTCTTCAATCGCAGACTGCAGACGTGCAGTCTGGACGTTGGGGTGGCCGAAAAGGGCCTAGGATGTCCTCTTCACGGCCCCTAGTCGCTGTCAAGCCCACCGGGTGAGACCCTGTTCAGGGAGGCCTGGTGAGCGACGCGCGTACGGGGGCCGACTGTGGCATCTTCGTTTTCGCTGTCGGGCGGTAGGAGGTCCCGGGGTTGTGGTCGGGCGGTTGGGAGGCGCTCATAGCGGGGGGCCAGGCCGCGGAGATGTTCCGCTGACGAGGCGTCAACCTTCTTGAACTGCCTTCGGGCGAGTTCCGCGACGTGAGAGTCCAGAGATTCCACCCTAAGGTCTCTCTGGATGGTGCTATTTCTCACGTAGCGGGGGGCTCCAGTGATCAGCCGGAGGGAGACGCTCTGCTGGGCTCTTAGTCGTCTCCGGTGGGTCTCTGCCACTAAGGCAAACCAGGCGGGGGCCGCGTAGGTAAGATGGGGGCGGACGTAGATTTTGTAGATCGCCAGTTTTAGCCTTAGTGGCAGTCTGGACATCAGTGTGGGTCGGAGGAGGTGCCGCGCGGCCTTGGCTTTGTTGACCACGTTTGTGACATGGGGAGCCATGGTCAGGCGGCGGTCAATAGTCACTCCCAGGTACTTGACCGAGCGTGTCCAGGGGATGGATTCCTCCAGGAGCTTGAGCTTGGGGGGCAGGGAGTGCTTGGTGGTCAGCATCATGGCCTGGGTCTTGGAGACGTTGACTCCCATTCTCCAGCTGCCCAGCCAGGCGGGGAGCAGGTCCAGGGCTCGCTGCATTCTGAGGGCCGCGTGGGCCATGTTGACCGAGGAGGAGATCAGCGCGGCATCATCGGCGTACAGGGCCAGCGTGGTTCCTTCCACGATGGGGATGTCGTTGGTGTACCAGTTATAGCAGGCTGGCGAGAGGCAGCTGCCTTGCGGGACGCCAGCGCGGATTGGGTATAGTTCAGAGAGGGTTCCCTCTACCCTTACTCTGAACTTGCGGTCGAGAAGGAAGGCGCGGATGACTGCGACTGCCCTTCTTGGGGCTGTTGAGGAGGCCAGCTTGTAAATCAGCCCGTGGTGCCACACCCGGTCGAACGCCTTTTCCATATCCAGGAATACTGTGGCTGAATGCTCCTTTTTATTTGCGGCTTCAGCCAGCTTGTGCAGTACCCTGGATAGTTGAAGGGTCGTTGAGTGCTCCGGTCGGAAGCCGAACTGCTCGGGTCGCGGTTCGATATGCGGGAGAAGACTTTGAAGGAGCAGCTTCTCGAACACCTTGGAGATGCTGGGCAGTAGGGTGATGGGGCGATAGCTCTCCGGGTTCCGGATATTCTTCCCCTGCTTCGGGATCATAATGACATGACCGGTTTTCCAGTCGGCAGGGAAATGGCCGGTCCGTAGGATACCATTGAAGAGGCGGGCATAGGCGGCTATTGCCTTGTAGGGAAGATGACGCAGAGCAGCGTTCCCCACGCCGTCCGCTCCTGGTGCCTTCTTTGGTTTGGGGAGTTTGAGGGCCTTCTGGACTTGACCAGGGGAGACGATGACTGGGTCCTCTTCGGGGGCAATTGGGGTAGCGAAGTAGTTTCTAATGAAATTTGTCACCCTTACTTCGTTCCCGGGGTCAGAGCTGGGGTTGGGGCAGAATTGCCGTTCCAGGCTCTGCGCGAAGATGTCAGCCCTGTCGGCGGCTCTGTATCGGAGGTTTCCGTCGGGGTGCAGGAGGGGGCGGATCGGCTCGGGCTGGTTCTTCAGATGCCGGCAGAGCTTGTGGAGAGAACTCCAGTCTCCGGCGGCGTCGTCGATTCGCTCTTCCCAGCCCGAGACTTGGAGGTCTTCAAGCTCCTGCCTGACCCTGTCCCTGAGGTAATACAACTTCTTCCTGGTGGAGGGATCTCGCGTTCGTTGCCATATTTTCCGGAGCTGCCTCTTCTCCGAGATCATGCTGGAGATATGCCGAGGCAACGGGGGCAGTCTGGGATGGGCTGTGGCTGGCGAGGTTATGGTGGCAGTTTTTAAGGCTGACTGGAGACACTGGGTTAGCTCACGGGTGAGCTTGTCCACGTCCTCGGCTGACGCGATGGGTCTCGAGGGGGTGGAGGCCCAGACTTCCCTTGTGAATAGTGGCCAGTCAACCTTCGTCCTCGGTGGAGGAGGAGGGGTCTTAGTAGGGGCCATATCTATTTCCACTAGAACTGGTTGATGGTCGGACCCCGTCTCCTCGTGCAGGACCGTCTGCAGCATACTGTGCGGCTCTAGTCCTTTGTGGACCACCAGGTCGATGACGTCCGGGCAATGCGCTAGGTTGTGTGGGTAGTGAGTTGGGAGCTCTGGTCCGCTGACCTCGTAGGCGTGGTCCTGAGAGCCTCTGAGCAGGACTCTGCCCCCTTGGTTGGTCGTAGAGGAGTTCCAGGCTGGGTGTTTGCAGTTCCAGTCCCCAGCGGCACAAACGAATACAAAAAGATGCGCAGTAAACGAAGGCACGAAACGTACTGAATTATTGTACGTATACCACGCTGTTGTATTAGCGTGCTATCTGTTTCACCCACACTAGCCAAAATGTCAATTTCGTCTCGCTCACACATTGTAGAAAGATTCACTGACACCAAGTAGCGTCACTCTCCGTCCCGCTCTAACATTTCTTCGTCTCTTTCTTTTAGTAGCGTCACTATCCCGCTCTAACTTTTCTTCGTCTCTTTCTTTAATTACACCTTACAGAACGCCTAGATGATATTAGAATAATTTTGAGAAAGTTTTATGACTAACTAATAATAAGCTAAATATCGACTTTCTTAATTTTTTTTTTTCTCGTCGTCTAAGAAATAATTTAGTAAGTATTATACCATTTTGGAAAGCCCATTAAATGCGCCAACTTTTAAGGGCACTTGCCGAAATTGCATAGTAGATTTTTTTTTCAGTACAGACTGTCAAAGTTTAGTGATGTAGTCATTTTCACGTCATGGTTCGGTATAAAACGGATATTTTCTGAAATTCCAATGAAGTTGTGTGCAAATGATAAATTGGAATTTGTAGGAGCATCACTTAAGACTACTCCACACAAAAATAAAATTATAAAAGAGCTCATTTGTAGCCCCAGTAGTCGTAAACTCGTCACAGGGTGTCAATTTAAGAAAAATGGCTGTCATTTCGAAACTACATGAGATAGATTTTTTTTTCTTTTTTTTTGAGAGCCCTCACAACTAGGCCTAGCTTGGGTTTTCGGTTGGACGTTGACTTTTGGGACACCCTGTATATGTTTTTTTTTATGTGTGTTCGCGGATAACTACGTCGTTTATGAACCGATTTTGATGATTATTTTTTTGTTAAATAGAATATACTTCCGTGGTGGTTCCGTGATCCCATTTAAATTTCATCAAAATCGAACGAGCGGTTTTTGAGTTATACTTTAATAACTGAAAAGTGCTACGCGTATTTGATGATATTAATTAATCCCGTGAGTAGCAAAGGTCACTGAAAAGGGTAAAAAAATATTTTTTTAACATAAAATGCAACCGACCAAAGCAATACTTCATCACTCAAAAGTGTGAAATAACTTGTCGAAGTTGGTACCATGAGCACAATATTGTGATGATAGTTACTTTTGTGTGAATTAACATGGTACCGACTTCAACAAGTTATTTCACACTTTTGAGTGTTGAAGTCGGTTGCACTTTTTATTTAAAAAAAATTTTGTGTTGCAATACAATTTACTCTTTGTCGAGCAGTACTCTTTACAATTTGTGTTGTCGGGCTTTAAGCTGCAAGGAATTTATATACTACGTAACAAATTCCTTGGCTTTAAGCCATAGAAGTAATATGTACTACGTACAACTGGAACGCGCACTGAGCTGAAAAAACGAGCCGATAGAGATAGTTGCCACGGAGTCAGTTTGTCCCACTCTATTAGATGTTCACAGTATGACCATAATTTGAGCAACTAATGAGACATCTGTGGAGTCATAATTATGACGTAGGTACATAATATAATAACCACGTATTTTTATTTACTTTTATATAATAAGATAGGGTTTAAGTGGACGAAACTAAGATTTCAAATGTAAATTAAATAAAACATTTCTATATTTATTGCATTTTTTAATCACAAATGACTAAATAAAATAGTTTTATGTAATTTTTGGCGCAGGCCAATTCTGTTGCCTAATAGAGCCATGGATTTCATTCAAAATCCATACATGAAGTTTACGGCTAACAAAGTTTAATAAGATATCTAACTTGTATTAATAAGTAACGTAATGCTGCTACTGTAATTATATAAATTATGGCTCACCCAATTCACCTTATTTAATTTTGCCTACAGAGTAGCCTAAGCCGACTAATATTATTTTAATTGATTGATGATGTCTCATTACGACACTTTCGGCGAGTGCATCCCAGCGATGTGTTACTACTTAATTTATCCATAGTAGAAAGATTGTTTTTTCGTTATCATACACTGAGGTTTTATTACTACGTAGTAATAGTCGACTACGACTAATTAGTCGTTGTCTTATACCCATTTATCCATTCATATCTGACTGCTACAAATAGTAAATGCAATACCTAGTTATTTAATAAATATGGGGTATCTTTGAAATAGCCTAAAAGTCACATTTTTTATTGTAAGTAGCCTAAATGGCTACTGGTAGCCAATTAGATTTTTTGTCGAAATTTGACGAAATAGCGATTATTCGCCTAATCTTCCACCTATGCATTTACACAGGTCCAACCATTAAGATCCACTTGCGCCAACAAAATTAATAGACATCGGCGCCAAAATCTCGGATTAGAATACAATTTAGCAGGCAAAAACTATGATTTCGGATAAATTGGTTGGTGCAAGACATGCATTGCTCAAGACCATTTATAAAATATTTAATTTTATAATAATAAGTCAATTCTAGTGCCTTCTTTCTTTCTACGTAAAGCCATGACATAATTACTTGTTTGACAGTATTATTTTCACAGAGTACGTTTAAACTTAGCTTTCTGTGAGTTTTCCATCACATACATCACATATTATTATGTGATATTTCTCTCTGTGGAGTTTTCTTTATTTTTGCCGTGCCGTGCCGCCTAACGTGCTGCGTGCATCCCGTGCATCCTATTGGTATTTAGAACAAATTAATTACGTAAAATTGTATTCAGTCACGGTAGTATTACATTCTCTAGGGTATTCAGTGCATAGGTCTTCATTTATTTATTTAAGTTTTCCAGTAAGTACCGTATTATCCTGTTCAAATCATAGAACGAGAAAAAATATCAATTTAGATTTTTTTCTTTGCCCTTTGTATCGTCTAGTTTGCCATGTAGCTGTTACCGGCAATTAATTGAATTTGATTCCAATTTTTTTTTAAGTTTGAGTTGAGACTGTTGACTTATTTGAACCTTAGTCAAATATCTTTATGTATGTATGTAGGACAGATTAATGTACTCGTAATAGGATTTTAAGTTTGCAGGTTTTTCTTTAACTAATTTTCATTAAACTAAAGTTCACACAACAGTGAAGCAAACTATCATTGTTGTTGTTTGGTTCATAGTCTTTTTGTGCATATATAAATTATCGAAATTTAAACACAATAATTATATTTTATTCAGTTGTTATTTTTGTATGCTCTAATTAAAAATTAGTTTATAGAATTACTTAAATACTTAAAATGCATATTTACGGAACACATTTTATATAATTAAATGAGCTATTCCTGTATATATGTTCCCAGGGTATCTTTAAAATGGCCCTATCATATGGATGAAAATAGATAGGTAATGGTTGTATTCTTATACTGATATTAATCACTCAAAGTAGTTAGCTAAAATTCATGGAAATAAAAGTGTAAATTCTATTTACACTAAAATTTAAATTAATATAGGTAAGTCCTTGCAATGATTTTTCTAATCTGAGAAGCGTTATATTTAATTGTGTAGTCAGCACCAAATAACATGTGGACTATTTGACTATTTTAGTTTTAATAAAATAATCGAATTTTAATATTGTCATTCATAAGTGCCATACTAATTTGAATTTTATTGTATGAAAAACTATCTTACTTAGCACCATTTTAGTGAGTGAACGAACGACAGAATCACTATTATTATACTGATATATAATCATATGTATATGTTGCCTAGGTAATTACACTTATAATTATATTGATTGTAATTCTGCGGATATTGTGATATGATGTGTATTTTAAATGTAGTTTCACACATGTGATCACCCAATTCTTGTCACCCACCCACCGAATAAATGTTTTCCTAAGTCATTCCTGGATACAGAGCCTAATACATTGATTTGATATACAGTATACTTCGTGTTATATTGAAGATACAACAGTATAATTATTATATTCCCACACTAACTGTGTCAAAGTTCACAGTGTCAATGTGTTTTATATAAACATGTTGAATTACACTGTATCATGTTTACAACACACATACATACATTTACATATTATATTAGTTTGAACACAAAGGATTTGGATGTTACACATTTTACTAAAGTGAATAAATATCAAAAGAATGGAAATGAGAATGCATGTTGAACATCTATAGTTCTTTACTTAACCCCTCTGCTGCTAAGGATAATTGATTTCATAGAAATAGTTGTTTTTGAAAAAATGTTGCAGTTGCTTGCAAGATATACATAATATTATCTGTCATTGCTGGTTTGATAGTTTGTTTATAGGGAGTGAAATCATAAGTTTGGGATGCAAATAAAAATTTTGTTTGGTTTTGGTGCACATATTTCAACAGTGTCAAAAACATTGTCTGGGAATGGAATGACTGGCCATTGCTCAGTTTGGGTACCAGTTAAGGAGCCGATCTTGCATCACCTCGATCGCCAATCTTGCTGTTACATCTCTTTAGTGTAAATCAAAATAAAGTGTTACCTAACATGGCTTAAGTGTCACTTAAAATTTAGAGATAGTCTATGAAAATGAGCATTATTGGCATTATGCATACTGGGTTTATCTGGGTATCTGTACTGGGTATCTTTCAAAGGTAATTTGAATTTAGATCTAAGACCCTCCATGATTTTTTCCTATGGCTGAGATGGTGATGATGATGATGATTTTTTTTTAACCGTAATATCAATCGCATTGTAATCAGTTTCACTGGATGAAACAATTTTCTTCATTACGAAACAATTGGCAATTTACGTTTAATCTATTTGGTTTTAACTATTCCATTATGAAAGAAATTACGATGTTATTCATCAATTGATGGAGTTACATGTAACATGGCATGATAGTTGAAGCCACTAAGCCAGTTAACTTTCTAGGTCCACCTTCACTCTCATCAGCACCATGTCCAACAAGAGAACTATAAATTATAAAATAAAAAAATAGATATTATGAGGCAATGGTAGTGATTCTCTTCTTCTTTGAACATTCTGGAAAATAAATACAGACTAGTAATTCAAACACATTGGTACTAAATCAATCTGGACTTACTCGCATGAAGAGAACCATCTACAAAAAACTTGATGGTATTAGTGAGAAATTTGCTGGATGACAATTCCTATGTACAGAAAACATAATCTACCTTTTAATCAGATGATATAGTATATAATTTTGAATGATGCTCGAACATAAATGTGTTTTTGTTTTTATTCAATTGGAATAACTCTCATGGTACATTTTAGTCAAATGATCAACCATAGGGTGGTACACGATATAAGAATTTGGCCGATTGTACACCATTATAAATGCATTGATTTTGTAGCGATTCACACGTTATAGATTAGCTTACAATAAGCATAAAACATAAGAGCTTAAAGCTCGCGTATTATTCTCAGATCGAAGCAATATTTAAGCTGTGTGCATAGCTTCGATCAGGAATACCTAGATTTCGGGTCGGCGCAAACAATGCGTCTCGATAAATAACAGCGCACTCTCGGCGTGAGCTCTTATTTTGTTTAGTTCGGTTCGAACCGAGCCAACGTTAACACGAATTCACAATGCCTTATTGCGTATTTAAAAGTTGTAGGAATAATGCCCGAAAAAGCATTTGTCGGCCGGAGTGTCTTACTTTAGGTAAGTACATGTATAATAAGCCATATTTTATGCTTTATATCAGCCAATAATATTAAATTTTAAAAAAAAACTGAATTTAAACCACACCGCTAAGAATGTTTAACCAATAGCAATACCTAACACGCGCCAATGCGAATGTTTGGCCAACATTGGTGACAGGTGTAATTTATTGCTTTGCTCGTTTTCTATGACGGATAATCGTGATATTTGAAGGATTTGTGACTTTATTACTAGTTGCTGTGGTTGTGATTAGGTTGAACATTCAAACTTCTGTCTCATTCGTTCGTAAACGAATGTAGCTGTATAAGTATAAGCTTTCGCGGACAGAATATAGCTTTGATTTTGTATGTGACCCGATATCTAGTTGTATTCCTGATCGAAGGTGCATAGAGAGACCTTCACGTGACCACAATCGCCGACATTAAAACCTATCTAGATTAAAATGATCCACAATGCATTATGTGGAAACTGGAAGCCTAAAGTCGGATTGAGGATCAAGACTGCTACCGTTTATTTGACAATCACACTCCAACTCCGACGCTATCATCTCTCTCTCTCTCTCTTAAAAACAATTCGGTTCTAAAAATGCATATAATAAGTACTTGAATGTTGTTTTTTTACAGGTGCTGGCACACAGAATGGGTGTGTTCAGAACTGTTTTGTCACTCGCTGGCCACGGGAAGGTGGGCCCCAAGAGCAATGGCAAATACGTGAGTAACAGACAGCTTTTTGTAGAAACCCAATAACTTATGTAAGCATACACCCCAGTATCGTATTTAGTCAAAGAAGCATTTTTTGTATATAATTATTACATTATTTTGGAGGCCGCTCCAACGATTTTGATGAATGTGTGAACACGGGTAATGTTACGTTTAAAAAGTGAATCTATATAGCCGTGTTTCCTAAATTGCAGCTAAGCTATTATTCAGGATACACGACCTGACTAAGATCGCAGGAAAGGGCTGGATGCGGGCAGCTTTCAACCGATCCTTGTGGAAATCAATGGGGAGGCATATGTCCAGCAGTGAACTTATTGTGCCTGAGATGATATTGATGATAACGACGATGGTAAAATGCCTATCTGGAAGTGACACTGTAATCAAACCCCTAAAAAAACGAGTTGCACTCTGGGAGGGCCGGCAGAAGTGAAAACTTGCATTTATGTGGCAAAATGCAATATTCATTTATTGCGCTATCGTACACAAATACAATAGGTATTTAAGTTTATTGATTTTATGTACCTACACATAAACTCTATAGTGAGGGCGAAAAAGCATATAATAGAATGTAGTCAAAGTTAACAAGTTAAACGGGCGAGCGAGGTCAGCGCGGTCTGCTTCAAAAAGGTCGTATTATACCTACCAACTAAAAAATCCACCAAATTTCAACTACTCTCCCTCCGTTTTACGAATTTTCGACGTCACGCGCCTCAAGAATTTTGCGTTGTGTCACGTGTCCTGACGCGAAATGTCATGACGCGATTTTAAAATTTTTCCCCATACAAAAGTGCACAACGCCCCTAAAGAAGTTTTCATTTCAAAATACAGTCGAATTGAGAAGCTCCTCCTTTTTTTGAAGTCAGTTTAAAAACGATATTCCTGACGTTGCATTGAGCTTTACTAATATAATTCGGACTTAACATTATCTAAAGATAACTCACGGGTTATTATTACGCAAGAGCATGCACTGGCTGCTATGCGCTGCGACGTGTGGAATGCGCTGACGTATTTAAGTGGTCTTATGTGGAAGTTGCGTGTCCGTTTCTAATCTATAGCGCCAAACTTGGGTCTTTGCCATTTTTGAATTGCTTGGATAAGCGAAATGGAAATATTATGCTTAGCATACTCATCCCATTAGGTTTAATAAGAGGAGTATTTATTTATTTTATTTTTATTTTCTTAGGGTGGCTTACAGCTAAAGTTACAAATTAGCACAACAGATATTATAAGGAAGAGCCATTTACAACATTTACATTTACAAGCCTCCACAGATAATAATTTGGTATTGGTAGTATTGGACATAATCATACCATCTACCAGCTGGTCAATCCGGGTTGACGGAGAAGCTTCTGACGACGGACCAGGCAAGTGTCCCTAGCGCCCTTCCAGACTGAGATACATCCATATATATTCATAACGCGTTTAAGTTAAATTTGTAAGATAATTGATGATAAATGTAATTAATCGCCGTAAATGTGGCGTAGGCAATTATACATTAGATATTATTAAAAAAGGGAGATGCGGCATAAATGGGGTCAATTTGCTTTCGTAGCAATCGATCTGCCACTAAATATTGGTATAATTGCATGACTAATGACTTCCGGTGCTTTCGCAAAATGCACAAACAGCTCGTTTACAAGTTGCACTAACAACTGGTTGTGCGTTTGCCTGTAGTAGTTGTGTCTGGTCTAGTTTAGTCACGTGATCTTAGAACGATCTCTTCTTTTCTTAACCCAAAAAAAAGAGTAGGTTCTCAATTCGAACCGTATGCTTTTTTTTCCCAAATATTTCGATTTGGTGAATCGAAATTGACGATTCTTTTTTTAGCTTATGAAAGATGGGCTTCCTGTGTGGTCCTATTTAAATTTCATCAAAATCGGTCTTGCAGTTTTTGAGTTTTTGAGTTGACACTCCAATTACTGAAAAGTGTTACTTCTATCTGGACTACTTCCTTGTTGAGGATGAAGAAATCGGTGAACAAACACAATGACAATTGATCCCGTGAGTAGCAAGGGTCACTGAAAAGGGTGAAATAAAATATTTTACCGAAAAATGGAACAAACTTCAACACTCAAAAGTGTGAAATAACTTATTAATACCGACTTCAACAAGTTATTTCACACTTTCTAGTGTTGATGTCGGTGCCATTTTAAGGGTAATATATTTAAAAGTAATTTCATTTGTTTCATATACATCTAGGCGGCTCCAAGTTATGAACAGGATATCTTTTAGACTGGCGTAATTTAACATTGACTATATTATACTTGAGTGATACTATATTAGGTCAAATGCTTGCCTATTCTGACAAAGAACCTAGCAGTCGGATTTTTGTAGGGTTTTGTCCTGGAGAGTCCGTACATCTCTATAGGGAAACGGTTTGATTGGGTTATTTAGTCATCGTTTACATAGGCTTCAGAGCCTTGAGCTCCAGCGTAGAGTTCCTTGCCTATCGGTTTTCTATCGGTTACATTTCGGCAAATGTGCTCTGGAATTACACAATCTAATTTCACCATCTCCCTTCTATCATCGGTCAACCAGATGAACAGCTATGCGCCACTACTACATGTTAGATATATACCACCGTTACGCACGGAGCGTTTTGCTTCTACTTTTATAATGCGTACTGCCAGGGCGTGGAACTCACTGCCTGAATCTGTGTTTCCCGGTAGGTAAAACCACGGTGTCTTCAAGTCATGAGTGAATATGTAGCTTCTAAGTTTGCGTGCTTCACCTTTGACCGCGTCGTCACTTAACATCCGGCGAGACAGGGCTCAAAAGTAAGCTTACTACGTTTAAAAAAATCCTACTCCTAAGTAATCTCTTAAGATCGTGATGAAATATTGAGGAATTTAATAAATATGTGATGAAACAGTTACCCCTTCGTTATCTTGGCAGCAAACTGCGCGTATGGCTCAAAGGTTATGTGTAGGTAATATAGTTGCATCCACAAGAATCCTCCTGGATTCTTTATCCTTAGCTGCTACCAACCGATCAAGAAAATCATGTCGAATATGTGTTCTATCTATTTATTTCTTGTTGTTGTATTGTATGTATGGTATAAGAATGAGGAAGGCGATTCTACAGATTGTTGGAGCTGCCTTAGTATCAAATTATTTCGATACTTCCTCGAGGAAAACTCTGCTATATGTTGACAATAGTCTATCAACCAAGTGTAACGACATCACGGGCATAATAAAAGCGATCTTGTCTATTATATGGAGCATGAATGTGGTAATTGGTTAATCCAATTTGTTATTTTGTTATGAAAAGTAACATGGTTTACAGCTATTTTTAATATGAAAAGCTGCAAGTACCCACGTCAATAAGATAATAAATGAAATGGTACAATTTATTTACGTATAGTGGTTTTTTAAGGAGCGGGGGCGGATTCGTATTCGGAGTAGATGGTAGACGTAAAGTATGGAAGCATGGCATCAATAATTATGAGTGTACACTGCACAAAGGTGATAGCGCTGATATGATTTAGTTGTTGCAAAAAAAGCATTGTCGACGTCCTCTGTTCTAAAATTGTTGTATAACAAAATAGTGTCTAATAATCTGTAGTTTTTTTGGAACCTCACCTGTATGTCGTATCTATTAGAGATTGCAACGTTTGAATTGACTTGAGAGATGATCGAACTGAATAGAAGAATACATACATTTCGAAGCGATGATGGCTCAGCGGTGGCAGCGTCAGCTCTCAAACTGACAGACGGCTTGCGCTTCCGGTGAAGTTAACAGTGTTATCGAATTCTCAGCATGGTGGTAGGGTACTTTCAAGTACCCACTACTCCATTAAGTTTGAAAAATGGTCACTAAACACATAGTGTGTTCAGGCAGCAGTCCTCGAGAGCCAGTAAGCATTCTATGTCTAGCGTGGTGACATCTTCGATCACATTATCACTGACCCTCAAGTGAGATAGTGCATAAACGCTAGATCCATATAAGCTACCTATAAAGAAAAATATTGTGCGACCCCACTTACGTAAGATAAGGTCAGGAACAAAAAGATTTGACGTGTTCGTGCTCGTGTGCTCGTTTGTCTGTAGAATCAAACGTTTGATTTTTATCCGATTTCCAAAAAAAATAGGAGGTTCCCAATTCGGTTGAATGTTTCATTTTTAAATTAATGATTTAAATTCGAGATATTATTATACTATAATCGCAGGTTGAGCAAATCCGTGATCAGTAAAGATTCGCTTCCAGAGGATTATGACATGTTCCCAAATGTCAATAACCTCAATTAAGAAAAATGTTTTGAGGTTATATACATTGAGTTTATACTTTGTGACTGCTCCGGCGCTGCGGGAAGTGCAGCCCCTCCGCCCTTGCGTAACAAAGTGCAGACATCAAGCGAGGCGGAGGCGAGCTGCGGAGGCTGTCGCAGCTTCGGCTTTTTGGTCGCCTTCGGCGACCTACCTCGGCCGCTACGGCTCACTTGATGTCTCTGTTTTGTTACGGCGGGTGGGGGCTGCTCTCCCTCCGCGTCTCCGGCTTTTTATATACACTCTAGGGGTAGGGCAGACAAGTACCAGGTAGAGTCGGGGTTGGCAGATTTAGTTTTCATATCATCACAAACGCGAACTGAATATCATACATATATGGAAGTCTGTGTTACTGGCACAAGGCAAAGGAAGCATCGACTTGCAAGCTGGGAATTTTATCTTAGTCTATGGGTGTACACGAATTATTGGCCGTGCATTATTGTCTCCCAAAATGACTACTCGAGTAAGTCTCAACGTACTTTGGGATTCAAGATATTATGTATGTACATCCTCTATAGTTTCGAAAACATATCATATCTAAATATTATTGACAGCAAGCAATATTGGAAAGTATTGTACTTTGATCATTGATACAGTGCGTGAGATAAGCTAATTATTACCTTGAGGGCCACGCGCCGTACTCGTGCGTTGACTCCGATGACATTGAACTTGAGTTTTTGCTCTCGGTCTATTTATGTAACGCCTGTCTGCTTCATTCAACTCCTCGACAGATTTGGTGGTAACGTTTAAATATACGAGTATATAAACTTAGAATATGTTACGTGGCTGTAGAATACTTCCCAGTACCCGCCTGGCTAACTATCTATGCTATCTTAATCAAGTTGGTGTATTTAGTTGAAGTAATAATGACATAAAACGTTGATAATCTTATATGAAACCATTGATAATGTTACAATAGGGAGTTATGTTTTGTTCTAATATCGCCTGCTCCTATTTAAGAGAGTCCTGTGATCTCACCTACACGCAGTCGCGCGTGGTACGTGGTTTCGAACGCTTGTCGTACTAATTAATCCTGCAACCTGATTATTTACATTTTTGTTAACGATACGCATCATAATGCCCTGTTGTACATTTTGTGTGTTTTAATCACTCAAGGAAGAAAAACCAGTCACACGGTTTTACTTTTCGCTCGTAAATACAGCTAGTTATTATAGTTTTTAGTTACAATAATTTTGTAGATTCGTCATTTTTGACAGAGTCAGATAGATAATACGTAAACATTCGGCCGGAGCTGACGACACCGGCCAACCGTCAATACTGTCTCACTCGCACAAATGGTTCGGTGCGTCTTCACCCTTTTCTAAATGTAACTGGTTCCGCTTAGCATGAAGCTAATGCAATGCTATGAACTACAAAACTCATTACAGAGGTCAGTTAGTCAGCATTATTGGCTACTGGAAAGTACCCATCATTAATATGTGCATTAATATCAACTTTATCTTCTGCGGAAGATCTTTCAGACATTTAGATCTTCAATTTCTGAAGAAATAAAAGATCGTCCCCTGGTTTCACTTCAGCATTTCATGCCTGAATGTATGATAAAGTTCACTCTTTTTACCTTTATACCTAACATACGTGCTACGGATACAATTGGCACGCGGTTTAAACCGGGCGTCAGGAATAAATTGTTATTCAAGATTAAGTAACATAGAAAGAACGATGTTAATAATCAGCTATTCTCAGATTACCAACGTAACATTAGAATTAATTTGTAATAAGCGACTTTTCTATAAGATACATAGTTGACAGTTCTTCTGCGCGTTGATCAACGTATTTAGAGCGAGGTGAGTGAGAGTTGGAGCGAATCAGCTGTGAATTTGAAATTTCCTTATACAAAAAAGGCATAGGTGCCTCTAGCTAGGACAGACTTATGGGCTTGCGTTGCTCTGAAGTGCAGAACTCAAACTAACTTGCAAAGAACCAATTCGCGACAAATTAAAAAAAAAAAGAAATTTTTCGAAACTAAACTTCTGCGCGATCTTGTCCATGAAAATTAGTTTGAGCCCTGCAATTCAACGAAAGCCTATCTCAAGTCTGTAATAAGGGATTTATACATTATGAAATCGGTCCGGTTGGTCCTCGAAGAGTTCTGGATTAAGGGACAAGTTCTTAAGAACCTCAAGCGTGAGTGGGCGATACTTAAGTTGTCAAAGTTATTGAATATTACCTGCGCCCCGCGGTTTCACCCGCGTGGACTACGATTGTCCCTCTACTTCAATTATTCCACGGGAATAATTGAAGTAGAGGGTAGAGGTAAACTTTTTCCGGGATACAAAGTAGACTATGTGTTTGTCCAAATTTAACGATAACATTTAACAATCATACAAACGACAAAGAAACTTTCGCCTTTATAATTATTAAGTGTGATTAGGTGGCATCCATAAATTACGTCACACCTTAAGGGGCGGGGAGGGTGTCAGCCTTATCTCTCTTTCGTGGTGTCAGTGAAGTGTGACATAGTGTGACAAGAAGTAAGGGAAGTCTGAAGCCTTGTGACGTCAAATCTCAAAAAGTCATCATTTAGCGCTCGTTGATTAGGAAAGATGTGATTAACGACAACAACTTAGATTTGTTTTATCTCTATATTTGGAGAATTTATAATTTGTCGAAACTTCTTCCTTATTAAAAATAAGATCTTAATAATTACATAACGTGTCAAAATAGGAGGGGATCTCATAAATGTGATCACCTGTGACAAGGAAAGGGGTCCTAAAATCATGAAATTCGTGTGACGTAATTTGGATGGCCCCTTAAAAGAAGTGTTAGTGTAGTGTAAGTACAAAAGACACATTGTTCTATTTGTGTCAGTAACGAGGTAAGGAATACAGTAGAATACCACATATTTCATAACAATCTCCATATCAAGGACACGGGTAGTGTGATCAAGAATAATTATCTCAATATTTATGTTGCTATTCGTTATCGTTATTGTACAAAAGAGATTTATTGTCCTTGACAGCGGTCGACTATTAATAATATTCCCTACTACCGAGCAATATTAATAACAAATTGAGAGATGATGAAAGGGTTATAGATAGTTGCATCAGCTGCACATACATGCATAATTGATGGCCATATTGACCATGTTACCACACTCTATAATTAGTAGTGTAACTGTCCTTCGATTGCCTTTCTTGTCCGTGTCAATTTAGAGTAACTAAAGGATTTTTCTACAAACTCGTATTCTAAACGTACCTGTTGTAAAATGATATATTTAAACACAAACAACGTGATATTTTAGGGTCATAGGTACACACAATTGTTGTTGACACGGAAATGTATAACGATTAAGGATACAATTTTAATATATATTATATTCTAATAATAATAAAAAAACAATTCCAATTATTTATTGACATAAAATCTATTGAAGAATTACATTTACGTCATAATATTATTATCATAGACCTTGTGTGAATGTTAATAAATAAATAAATAATAAAATTAAAAGGTATTAGGTATGTATATGAAATTAGATTTGAGTATGTGAAGAAGTTATGCTAGGAAATGACTTTTCAAAATTTATATTACTACTAATTTACATTATTACTAATTTACATTACTACATACTACATTAATTATTCCGATAAATAATCATTCCTCAGTAGTCGACAAATCAAATCGATAAACCATGTTTTGTCTTTTCAACTAGTATACTTCACGAAGAACAGTAATCTCTAGCAGGCTAATAATAGTTACGCAAACCTTTAGCAAAAGATGCTGGCCGTTCTTAAAATAACTGAAGTCATATGTTTGGCTGCAATCGTTATTCCAATCCATTGATGATCCTGATGATGCCTGACATAACCAGAAATGGGACTAAGTCAAATTTCAAACCACAATACCAACACTAATATCAGTACGACTTCAACAACATTATAATATATATTACCTACTCTCTCTCTCTCAGCCATGTGCGTCCACTGCTGGACATATGCCTCCCCCATATAGGGGGGATTTGCCAATACTCGCCACGCTTGGCAGACGGGTTGGCGAGCGCAGGATGATTTCCGATCCTCAGAAGGCGCTGCTGCCCACCTTCTGTTACGTTATCCCTTAGCCGACTCTTACGGCACCCACGGGAAGAGATGGGGGAGTACTATTCTAGGCCGGTACCACCACGGCACTGAGGACCTTTATTACCTACATCACCTGTAAACTTCACATTGTAATGTTAATAATTAATTTAAGAGACAAAACTATTCATGCTGCAACATCAGTATTATTAAAAGATCTATTGTAGATAATTATTTTCAATATTTTTATGCCTATAGTAAATGGGACTTTACGGCCTTTTCGTCTGTATGCTTCCACAAATATTTAGCTTCCAAAAGAATGGAAATTGAGTACGGAGTGTTCCCGTGTGTTTTTGACAATTCTATACTCGAATTCTGTAACATATTTTATCTAAAATAAACTGAAATTGGCACATTATAAACCTACGTCGAATGTACTGAAGATCTAAAGGCTTTCGGGTGATACCGAAACAAGTGTCGCATCCAATCCTGATATCGGCTACGTGTAAGTCTCACATAAACCCTGTTTTTTAACCGACTCAAAAAAAGGAGGAGGTTCTCAACGACCGTATGTTTTTTTATTTGTGTTTGTTACCGTATAACTTCAGACTGGGTGAACCGATTTTGATCGTTCTTTTTTTATTTCAAAGCTGGTGCTTCCCGTGTGGTCCCTTTTATCAAAATCGGACGAGCACTTTTTGAGTTATAAGTCATAGTCATATAGTAGCGGGTGAAGACATCGGTGATTAAGTGGAGTGTGAGTGGAAAAAAAAAATGGAACCGACATCAACGCTCAAAAGTATGAAATATCTTATCGAAGTCGGTACCATGAGCACAATATTTTGATATCAGTTACTTTTGAACTATCATGGTACCGACTTCAACAAGTTATTTCATACTTTTGAGTGTTGAAGTCGGTTCCATTTTTTGGTAAAAAAATTTAATATCATAAAATTGTATGCTTAACCTATTTGAAAATTACACTCTAATTTCTCGCTGCTTCCCATTTTGGAACATAGCGTAATTTTTTATAGTAAATAAATTTATTGTATAGTAAATGAATTATGTGTGATAAAAAAAATAGTTATTTACTATTATTAAAAAATAGTTCGATAGATCCAGTGATTATATTAAGATCGTTCAGTCGATAATGCTATAAGCGCGCATTTAGAGTACCTTATTAGTAATTGCGTTTTATCATATCTCTACTAATCTTTTATGATTAAATTAATACATAATATATTTACGTAATCAATTCGAAAACCATATAACTTTTGTGTAAGTGCTTGCTTACGGCAATGACATAAACGTGGATGTAGTGTTCATAGTTGGTAGTGACCTATACGCGGTTCAAGATTGTTCGCTGTCATATAAGGGCAGAGCTTGAGTCTTTTTAAAAACAGAATACTAGTGTTTGTCTCTGACTCTATTCGTAGTCCTATGTTTAGACGTTGGACTTCCATTCATATAGAGCGAGGACAAAAAGGTCGTTTTTAAATTTCTGAATCTGCTATTATATATCTGTTATAAAAAAATAAAAAAACTTAGTTCTAAATAAATTGGTATTAGATCAAATTAAATGTTTACTATCTTATCCGATTGGCTAGGCAACGTTTTCTGCGGTCAGTACATGGATGGGTGCCGAAAGTAATATTTTAAAGAGGAATGCATACTTGTTGTTTTGGGACAACAGTTTTTAGGTCTTGGCGAAGGTTCTCGTCTTGTAAATTTTCATTCAATTCTTGGTAATCTCGACCAAAGATGACCTTGTGTAATTGAATACACTACATACTTAGTCTCTCTCTATTTTTTTCCTAAGATTGACTATTTTACTAAATAGCATAATAATATTCATAACATTTATTTGAACTTCTTAATAATTCTGCGCCATTTTTATAATTTATTTGGCAACATGTAACTTTATTATCCACATGTAGCTATCATACATTAAAATTATTTCTGTATTGTAATGTGTACAATTAATATCGTGATTATTAGTAGTAGTAATTGTGCTCATGGTACATTTTAGATAATATCTTAACGAGTTTGACGGTCGCCGTGGCGCAGTGGTTAGTCTCAGTGACATGACTTCTGTGTCTCCGGGACCCTGGGTTCGAATCCCGGCAGGGGAAAATATTGTGAGATAAGTGTAGATGTTTGTCCTGGGTCTTGGGTGTTTGTGTGCTGTGATTGCGTGTGTCCATGCTCCCGCGACACAGGGAATCCTAGTGCGGGGGTCTGAGTGCGATTTAAAAATAAAGTTTTATTTTGTTCCCTGCAAGTGAGGGGCTACTTGAAGTAATAAAACAACAGCCAATTATCCTAGGATAAAAAATGTCGTTTGACTTTTCAAATTGGAACAGAAAAACATTGTAGTAAAGGAAATAAATGATATTAAATCGCGATTTGGCATCATTATGATATATACCTACTATAATCATAATCTAATCATAAATCACGGGTATCATATCTCACTAGTACAAAGATATTGTGACGGTCGTTTTGGTATTTTTTGTTTATATGACCTTTGTATTATGATTACTTTTTACCTACCAAGTTTTTAGCAGTTAAATTTCTGATAAATACGTAAAGACATACCTACTTTTTTCATTAGTCGTAAATATTGAAAGTATTTCTAAACGACATGTTAAAATATGTTTAACATAAAATAAAAGTATTACATTATTTGCAACTGAAATATAAAAATAAGGAGGAGATTCTCATGATTCGAATGTTTTTTATGTGTAGAGAAACTCAGAACTTTTTAAGATAAACCGATTTTGATGACTCTTTTAAAAGCTAAGTGCTTTTAAAGTGCTTAATTTAAATTTGACCATGATCTGGCCAATACTGTTTAAGTTATCCTAACTAATGCGTATTTAATTGATTCGGCAACATTGATGATGTCCGCATTTCTTTATAGAATTTTCTGAAAATCTCCCACGGATATGTAGTAAATGTTGGTTAGTGCAGATTTTAAACTAAATAATTATGTAGTTACCCATATCATTTACATCTGTGTAAATGGCAACAATGCGAAGACTAACAGCCATCTATACAATGTAACAACTAAAACTAAACATACCCCCTTGGTGATACGTAGTGAGGTTTAAGACTACAAAAAATCACGTGTATTTTTTATAATTTTTAATACCTACAAAAATCTTAAAATGTTTAGAATGTAATTTTTACATACAGGTATACAGTATAATTTCATTCTGAAATGAAGGTCAATGATAATAATATGTAGACAGAAAGGTTGCAGGTTGTTTTTGACTGGCATAAAAATAATATTAAAGGAGTACCTAGTGAAATCATGCTGATATCGTATTTTGTATTGTACTACATGAACATATTTAATGTACATTGTCCTCGGACCACTGATTAGCAAGAATTTCTTCAACGCTAAGAATTGGATAAGCATTTTGCAACGATCTACTCGTATCGATCGATCGTCACATGCGGATGCGTGAAGGCCGAACATTGTGCATCTTCAGACTATTACTGCTCGGATTAGGTTGCTTGTGACATGAATTTACATGTTCCTTAACTTTCTTCTTTGTACAGAAGTACAATCTAAAAAAAAGCACACGTGATATCTTACTACACCACCCCTCGCCCCTTGTAATATTTCGTGATATTTGCCATTTTCTTTGGATTCGCTCGATTCTTTCGATGTAGATGTATCGTGGGTTCTATATCTGGGAGGCATATGCTGTTATGCTGCGGATATAATAGCTGTGTGTTTTGCCACGACAAATCTGTTCACTGTATAACTTATGTACTGTAAAAATATAATATGTACAATTGTATTTTTTTTATATACTGTATAGATCTAGCGTTTGACCACTATCTCACTTGATGGTCAGTGACGATGTGGTTGAAGATGTTATCACGTTACACCTAGAATACTCACTGGCTCTCAAATATATGATTGACTTGTAGTTTTCTTCTATTCCAGTCGCCTTTCCGCTCCCTGCTATCATGCGCGCCGGTCGCGATGGTGGGCTTCGAGCGCAACGCCCATTCCCAGGACATCACCAAGAACATGCAGTACATCAGCAACGACAAAATCAAATTGAAAGCGGATCCTCAAACCCTGAAGTAAGATTTTGCTCATGATACATCACCGTCTTTAGAATAAAAAAAATACCCTTGATTCTACGTGTATATTAAATTAAAAATTTCAAGTAACCTACAATTTTTTTTATTAAGAAATTATCGTGAACTGCTAGGTGGCTGGTGGAAACTGCTGGTTATGATTTCAAGAAAAGAACATAAACAGTTAAGACGAATCTAATGAGCCCAAACTTGATGGGTTTACCAAAAGACGATCCTTCGTCTCCTACCTTCGAGCTCCAGCATTAGAGTAGCTCAGTAGTAACAGCATACATGGGGTTTTTAAAGTCACAGATATGTTTGAAAGTAAAATTATCCGGCAATGATTCCTACCACAGCTAACAAAAAGAACGCATGACCTTGAAACGCCTCTACAGATCTTTATAAATTGAACAGAATTGAATTCGATCACATGAGCTTTTAGTAAAAACCCCATCAAAATCAATTAGTTCAAGATATACGATGACACAGACAGACACAAAGAGACATCATCTTATAACACCTCCAAGATATCTGTTTCTATTCCATACATGTTCACCTTTCTTGATCGCCGGTTCTAGCTAAAAATTTAACACTGTTTCCATCTTAAATTATTCTCATACAAATTGAGGGTGATGAGTCCTGCAGTGACGCCACGTTTGGAGTTATTAGTGCATCTTACAACGAAGGAATACATTATCCTTAATGTAATGGAGTATAACCCTGGCTTGCTGGCACAGTCGCTCCAATGCCAATTGTGTTAATTCCCGAGACAATAATGAACAAGTCACGCGCATTACGGTTGCGATTCTAATATTCTCCTTGGCCTCATAGTACTTCGACACGTGTTCTGATCTCGTTTTCCTGTATGCATTCTCTACATAGAGGCCAGTAGGTTGTCAAAGTTGCAAATACCTGTAACTAGCCCCACTAGAAGACGAACATCCCGTTGTAGTAGCGTTAGCGTTATCTGTGATATTTTTATTCAAAACTACTCGTTTCTCTCTCCAATCCTACAAAATTTCATTGCACCTATTTTTTTTTTTTATCAGATTAGATACCCGCGTAGACCGGCCCCTCTGCGTGATGATAAACTGGCTTCTGGCGCGACAAAAGCACGTCATGAAATACGCCACGCTGTACCTGGAGCAAGGTTTTGATGTGCTGAGTGTCTCCTGCACCCCATGGCAGCTCATGTGGCCCATGAAAGGTTCACAGGTATGTCTTGTAATGTTCATTTTTGGTTTCACAAATACCATATATAAATTCGTGCTGTCCGTCCGTTTGACTGTATTACCGTTTCATGTTTAATTCTATAAAGGATAAGAACTTAGAAAATGTATAACAAACCTTAAGAGCCAGTGAGAGTTCTAGTTCTAGCGTGATATGATCTTCGACTACATCGTCACTGACCATCAAGTGAGATAGTGATCAAACGCATACAGTAAAAGGAACACAAAAATATAATAAAAAATAAAGGAGATTCGGATCTCAGTAATGTAAAATATAACGGTAGATAGTAATTTCGTATTTTAATACATAATATGAGCAACAATTCCTTACGCAATCATCGATAAAACGCAAAATGATTGTGTCGTTCATGAAAACATTCACGAAACGATCTAAAGTTTTATAATATAAGATAATTTTATGCGATTGCGATTAGGTCCAAATTAGTAGGCCAAATTGACAATACAAAAATGCATTACTTTTATTATAATAATATATTACGAGACTTTCTTTTTGAGGTTTTTCTCTACTTGAGCTTGTGAGGGCTCGGTTTACTGAGCGACCGCCCTGAGACTCTCAGGGTAAGGATGGCTCAGTGTGGGATAAGGACAAAAAGAAAAGAAGGATAAGGCCCACTAGCTCCAATCAAATCATCTGAGATTTCAAACTAAATCTCGGATTAAATCACAAATAAGCAGGCAAAAATCATGAATTGACCGGAGATTAGGTGAATATCGCTGGTAATTTAGTTGGTGCAAGACGGCGTAAGAGGTTTTAGATTTTCATTATTTTTGATAATTTTGGCTACTTGAGTGATTTAACAAATTTTTATTTTTATAATACAGAATAGACAAGCGTTTGACTACCTACTATCTTACTTGATGTTTAGTAATGATGCAGTCTGCGATGGATCACGCCTGCTTATAAAATACCTTTACACACGTGACTTGAAAACACCCATGTTGTAGATATGTATTAGGGAAAACATTCCTAGGTAATGAATATCACTCGTTACGAACGAATCCGTACCACGCATTTTGAATTTCAAAGCAAACGCTTCATACGACAAGTTGAAAAGTCTACGAAGTAGGTTATGTAGCTCCAGAGCACAGTCCCCGATATGTATCCTGTAAAAAACCGGGAAACTATCGACTTTACTGTAGAACTCCTCTTCTTACCAGTTGGTGACAGCTGATCTGCTCAAATTCATGTCAGCAAACGAAAACGAACACCCCCTGGTCGTGCACGGGTTCTCAGTCGCCGGCTACATGTGGGGAGAACTGTGCGTGCACGTCATGAAGAATAAGGAACTGTGAGTATTAAGTCTTCTGATAATCGTTAGGTCCACTCTTTCACAAGTATGGTCTTAAATTATCCTAGTTACTTTATGGGCATTGTCTGTCATTCTACCCATTCATTTCTAAGATGGTCTTAAAAAATACCACCCGACTTCAATACCACCCACCAGCAGGCTTACCGGTTATCTCTAGTCATAGTCACTTTATATTTAGTGTGTGTTATATAAAAATTGATGTATGTTAGTCTGTATAGTTGTGACTCAATGTTTTTCCGTACTAATATACTTCAATTAAGTTGCTTGAAGTAATTGATATGATATATGGTATTATATTATATAAATGTACTTATATGATATCATAATATATCATAATTTTAGAATACCTGTTCCTAAAACCCTTTCATAATTATTTTAAAGTAAAGTTTCATTGATAAAGTACACTAACTACGCATTTTCTATAAAATTGAATGACAAAATGTTTTTGGCCTTACTTTGTTTAAGGTCTTACAGCCAAATACCCCTCAGTGTGACCTTGAGACGGTTGCGCTGCAGCAAATCAAATTAATGCCGTGTTCACTGTCACTTAGGTCATGACATGGATATGATACAAAGCCGATAAGAGAGCAACTGTAGTCAGTGTTCTTATGCCTCTTTGTTCTGAGGTGACCAACAACATTTACATTAAGAATGTATTCCTTTTTTGAAGTCAGTTAAATATCCAAACAAAACCCTATTTCGCTAAAGCCTACCTTTTTTTCGTTCACTTGATAACTCGATGAACATGGGATATATACGAGTTAGGTTAGGTTTTCGTAATTGTGTTTCTTGAAATTGTGGGTCTATTATAATCTCTATTGGAATTCCAGGTACCAGCCGGTGATGGACCGCGTGGTTGCCCAGGTATGGGACTCCGCAGCCGACATCAGCGAGATCACCATCGGCGTGCCGGCTGCTGTCTTCCCAAAGAACCAAATCATGCAGAAAACTCTACGAGCTTATATGGAGTAAGTTTCCTCATCATATTCTGCATTTAAGGATAAAAATTGCATATAATAGTACTCACAGTCAAAATAATCTGAACCTTTCACCCCTAGCGATCCTTGCAAAGGGTCCATTTTGGCGTTAAACTCAATTATTCTCCAGTTTACTAAGTTATAGAAGATAGAATTTCATACAATTTTGTTTTCATACATAATTATTAAAAAAATACCGTTTCCGGACATATCAGTGCTTGAAAATTTAACATTTAAAAAAAAAAAGAGTTATCTCTCGCATCTCCCGTTTTTTCAACTTGTGACTCTCCCCCTCTTAGCCGCCGACATCAGGATCGTTGCGGATTTTATATATGTTGAGCAGGCGTCCAGCCCCAACATATTTCCGAAAAAATCGGAACTTCACATTTTTTTATACCTTAGTTTGTATGGACTACAAAAAAAAATAGGCTGCGCGTACTGTAGTTCTTAGTTCTTTATAAAAGTTGTAACTGTAGTTCATACACAAACGATCAACAGTGCAAATATAAAGGAGTTGTTGACTAAATAGCTTTACAATGAGTCCCAGTGTCTGTGAAGCTATGCAAGGTCTTTTTAACTGTGGTCGTGTTTTTTGTAAATATATTTATGAATGAAGTCTTTCTTATTTCTATAATAATGTAGTGATGAATAGTTTATTCAGCCGCTGGGTTGTAGAATATTTGGCTATTATACCGAATATTCGGCGTGATGCCTGATGATATGAAACATAGCATTTTGATTGTTGCCTCTAAGGCCTTTAAATGATTTGCTCAATATCCAATTTTGAGTCTTTGAGCCTTGAGCCTTGAGCTTATGTTTCGACCGTTCTAGATGTCATCATCAGCATTAATAGTTTTCCGTTATCTAAAACTCTCGCTGTAATGACAAATGAGCTTGAACTGTTTCTTACAGCAGAAAAAAGGAAATTAAATAAAATTCTAAATATGTAATCATTGGATTTTTTTGAGCTCGTAGGTAATCCGTAAAATACATTTTTTAATCAACACGCATCAGGATTTGTGCCTGGCCCTTCCACCCGTAAACACCCGCGAGCCTCTGCAAGGTCATTCATCATCATTATCATAGATCGTCCACTGCTGGACATAGGCCTCCCCCATTAATCTTGGGGAGGGGGGGAGTTACCAATACTCGCCACGCTTGGCAGGCGGGTTGGCGAGCGCAGTGTACAATTATGACCCTCAGAAGGCGCTGCTGCTTTCTAGTACGTGATTCCTTAGTCGACTCTTACGACACCCACGAGAAGACATGGGGGAGGGGTACAATTCTAAACCGGTACCCCACGGCATCAAGGTCATTGGCACTTCTTAAAACCTTAAATTAATTCTTCATGCGTATATTTGAAATTATTAACATCTAAAAGAGTAGTTATACTTACGTACATAACTTAAAATAAATATATTAAATATAAATATATGGGACAACATTCACACAAGGTCTTCAGGTCCCAAACTAGGTAGGGCCTGTACTATGGTAACCTGATGACTGATATATACTTATATACATATACACACCCAGACACAGGTCAAACAGACATGTTCATACACACAAATGTTTGACCTGTTCGGGAATCGAACCCAATCGATGTACTTAAGAAGTACATACATACTATACTTTACCATAGCGCGTCATACTTGCATAATTGTCTGATTCGCAGTTGTCATGGCTTTAATTCTGCGCGCATAGTTGGAACTTATTACACGTGTTAATCACACTGTTCTTAATTTAAATTTATTAAAAAATATTTTCTACTTTTTAGTTTAGTTTACTATTAAAGCGCGTTTTTTTTCACACTATTATATATTATATCTAACAGAATTGGTAACATTTCAGAGTGCCCCATATTGACCCTTCTCAATGATTCGTCCTCTATTCGTCCGTCTTATATCAAAGTTCACGATATACGCAGACATATCCATCTCATATGTGCGTGCATCTCCATAAAAGTATTAGTTCAGAGCAGGTGTTGGCAATCTGAGGCTCGCAAGCCTCATGCGGCTCTTTAGATATACATAAAGTTACGATTTCCAGTTTCATAGGCAATCATGAAATATTTTACACTCAATATCCATACAAATCGTGTGATTTATGAGCAAGAAGCATGTCTATGTCTCATGCCTTTCCACTCTGGCCTTACACTACTCCCGGCTCGACGTGAGTAGAGACACAAGACAGACACAAGCAAAAAAGTAATACCTATAAGCAAATTGAATTGCTGTTACGAAAAGTTTTAATGGCTCTTTGGACACTAGAAAATTTTGGTAAAATTAAAATGTTGGCTTTTCCGTCTGAAATGGTCGCGGACCCCTGAGCGAATAGAATTCGGTTATAACGTTCCAGTCAAAACATTGACTCACAGCGCACGCGCTACAGGCAGCAGTCACGTGCGACCTTGAGACATACATTTACTCATAACATGCGTAATATAATGTTCTGATTACGTTTGCTTTACAAATAATTACCAAAAAATAGCAACAGTTTTGAAACAAAATATACGTAATTATGTTCTAATTATTTAACATAGTCTCGTGTTTTGACTACTAACGATGTCTCTAGTGTTCTTTTATAGTTGTAAGATAATAATAATACGTTTTTGTGAATTTCATTAACACTAAGGACCTAAATTAAGTGATTTGTTTTGGAATGAATAAATATGATCTTTTTATATTCTACTAGCTGCTCCCCGCGGTTTCTCGCGCGCTGTGGATTGTTTGTTTTACTTTTTTTTTTTCGAGTTTTTATGTGTTTTTCTCTCCATTAGAACCATCCTTGGGCCTTAAAGAGTATTGCTTAAATAAATAATTTAATTGAATTAAATTTTCTATAATTTAATACTGCCCAAGCCTTAAATAAAAAAAATAAAAAATCATTTCAGTTGTTCTCGACTTTTGAGCTTAGTAACAAATTTGGCGATTCATTTTTATTTACATAGATTCCTTATATTAAATCTTGTTTCACACTTATATTTTTATTTATATAGTAACTGAGACAGAATATTCATAAACCAGGCTATCTGGCTATCCAGGGGATCTGAAAATTAAATTCTACTACTCTAATTCTAATTAAATTCTAATTCTAATATGAACTAAAATTATCCTTTTCCAGATACCACATGAAGACATTCCACGACGCAGCCACCATCCACTACATCCGTTCGTCTCAGCTGTTCCACACCAACCTGTGCCGCGCGCCTGCGCTCTTCCTCCTATCCCAGAGCGATCCGGTCGGCGCTGAAAGAAGCAATCGCAGCGTGCACGATAGCTGGTGCGAGATGGACATCAAGGTATGTCCATCGTCTTTAAAGGTTTTCTTTTACCAATAGTTAGTTACTTATCGAGATTGGCTATGAGATCACTAGGCTGAGCACTGTTTCCAGGTTCGTTTAGCCTTTGGGCTGGTTAGTATACTTGACGAAACAAACATAAATTGTTTGTACCATTCAATAGACTAGCTGAGGTTCTATGTAAAATATTCTTCCGTGACGTCACGAACCGGTCCCAACTGACCAAGACCAGCGCTGGCGTTAACCAGCATTGCTGAGTTGGGACCAATTTTTAACATTTAGCATTGTATATAATATAATGTATTATTTCTTTTATGTTTTGTATGCCTTAAATGTTACAAATTAACTAATTTCATACAATCATTCATTAATTCTATGTGGAAATGCAAAATTTAGAACCTTTACCTTTTGTTGCCTTTCAAGTTTAAGGGATAACTTTTTCTAAATCATGCCCTTCTAGACGTTTATGAGTTTATCATTGTAAAATTAATGTTTTTCTCTTTTGGAAAAAACTTTGTTCAGGATTTGACAATGGTAGTGATTCGCTTATTCAACTGAACTAAACTAAAATTGTGGAAAACAAAATCAGTTCTTATACGGTTACGATAAAGTCTAAATTAGTATGAGACTTATCAATAACATCACTAAAATTAAAATACATATACTAAACTTGCGGGTAGTTTTAGTGAAATTAAGTTGCCATTTATTTGGTACCTACTAAAACTACCCACAATTGACCAGCAATGGAATAAAACTCGTCTAATATTAGTGAGAGCGTTGTATGGAGTTATACGAATTTGAATTTTAGCGTAAATAAAATACGAGCTATTTTAATTTGAAGAATTTTAGTGAATTTTAGCTAGTTTATGTGATTAACAGAATTAGGGCCATTGTTAATTTTAAAAAAGATTTTTCATATCGTACATAATATATGGCATTATTTATTATCTAGTTATATTATTTTAAACTAGAATTCTAGATCTAGCGTGATAACATCTTTGACCACATCGTCACTGACTACGTCGAACCTGTTATAGGGTGAATAATGTCTGATTTCTGATAAGTTCTTTATTAAAAAAGTTCTTTATTTACAGATAAGTTCTGCACTTTTTTGTTGTGTATGTTTGAGTGGAATATTCTAGCGCTTGTGTTTGCCTCTCCGCTTCACCTCCCCTTGGGTCGCTCCGCACTTTTGATTCCCTTTACGGGTTGTCTGTGCCGTTATACTGTACCTATTATAAAAGAAAACAGTATCCCTGACGTCACGAATACGCCAAATATGAAAAAACACACAATTACGAAATTAGCAATAAATAATCATAGAACAATATTATTTATGTAACGTGTTCTTTGCGCGTGGTCGAAATCACAATTGTTTATTAACTATTATTTCTGCTTCGTTCGGAAACTTTCATCAGGATCTTGAGTGCGGTGCGACTATGCGTCTGTTTTCTCGTCAAAACTGTATAAATCGGCAATAGAGGATTATTACTGAAACTAATCAAATTAGTCGATAAACAATCGATTTTAGTCGATTCCTATCGACTAAAAGCGTACGACGCCGGCGCGGCGGCGGGCGAAAATGAGTGACATGGTTACCGGTTAAACTTTGACTACTAATTTGTAACACAGCACATCTTTTACTCTGTTCGTACGTAGGCTACTAAATAATTAATTACGCGTACACGACTACATGTACATGATTAGTATAATACGTGCGTATTAATAGCTGATTGTAGTGTGTGTACAGTTAGTACTTTCTCGATTGTCATTCGAATGACTATGAAGCTATTAAATTGACAATCAAATGCACAATTTTAGGTTGAATCGATTTCCTTTTTTAAAAAAAACAGTTGCTCATCGCTACTGTAAAAGGTATAAAATTATAACGAGTGTGATTTTTAATAATAATGTGTGAATGTGTGTTCCAGTGCACATGGAAGTGTTGGGAGAAGTCCCCCCACGTGCAGCACTACATCCATCACCCGAAGGAGTACCTCGCGGCTCTGTACGCGCACCTCGATGCGAACGGACTCGTCTCGCAGCCAGACAAGATGAGGATGAGGCTCTGAACACACCCTACATACAGTACGCGCAGTCTATTTCCGTGATTCTGATATTAGGCTCTGTGAACATTTACGCGTGTATCGGTAAAACAGCTTTCCTTTGGGCATAGCATGCAAGATAGGAATATGTGAAAAACGTATACGAGTGAGCGAGACAGTTAGAAAATAATGACGCTCATCTCATAGAATTCATAAACAGTTACTGCGCAGCGACATGCAGACAACTTCAGAGTGAACACCCATCTTACACTTTGACTGTACATTGACATGTCACGCATACAAACACTCTTCGTCACTTTTCCCTGAAAGTTGAGACTCTGCATTGATAAGAAATACTTAAATCACTCTTACACTCTTTTAGCTCTCTAAAGAAGCAGATGCTCAAATCAGTGTGGATTCCAAAAAATCTACTTCCAAAAAAAGAGTTCGTTATCGGTGGTATTATTTAATATAATGTAATATCCCAGAATTCTGTCATTTGTGACACAAAAAATAATCTGAAAAGGATTTTTGTTTAAGTTCAATGTTCCAGATTGTAACCATAAAGAATATCAAAATCGGTTCAGTACTACAGTTTATGCTGAAAACGTTTCAGCTGTGTTTTTTTTAGTTATTTATAACTATAAATACGCGGCTTGTGCAACCTCATCTAAAAATCGGGATTTTTTTTCTCGTTGAAAGTTTCATTAGACCTGTATAAGATATATACATATATATAGCTAGCATGCTTTTTTGATATTATTACATATCACTATTGTATAGACATGGCATTTTGTTTATATTTTTCTTATGACTGAGACACGGAGGTTAGTAGGTTTACATCATAGGGCAATACTTATGTATAATTTACCATGACAGCCATTGTTCCCAATTGAAAAGCAATCTTGAGCTCTTTCAATCAGTACCCTTGTAGGGATCAATCGGACAGCTCTGTGTCCAGACGTGGACGTACTACGTCTGAAAGGATGATTATGAGGAATATTGGTAAACGTAGCTATAAGAACATTGTTATAAGTATTTAATATTGTAGAAATGTGGAAATCGGTAACTCCTATTTTTTAAAGATTGACTTGTGATATTCGTTGCATACATAAAAGTAACAAAATTGTTTAGACTTAGAAAAATGTTTTTTATTACATAGGAAATTATTAAATACATATGATTTTTATTTCAAACTGCAATAAGTCCAATTATGGTACAATATACACATATAATATTGATTTCAGTACAAATGATAGGTACTATCATTACTGTACTTGTGTAATTCTGTCGTTCAATCCAAATAACTAAAATAATTGTCTAAAATAAAGAAATTTCTTAAAGTTAAGTGAAATAGATACAATACGGTGACTTGTAATAGAGCAAAGGTGTGTGTGTCTATTTATCTTTTGTTATAGAAATTTGTGAGGATGACAATTTTATTCTAAAATACATGTTTCTCTTTATTATAATCTGAATACATATTATAACAAACCGGCCAAGTGCGAGTGGGACTGGCGCACCGATGGTTCCGTACAAAAGAAAGGGGTCTAAAATTATTTAAAATATATTTTATGTTGGAACTAAAATTAATTTATGCGTTGGAACTAAAACTAGTTTATGCTTTTCGCAATTTTTCCTTCATCTGTGCTATAAGACGTTGCTTCGTACCAAATTTCAAGATTCTGAGTTCACGGGAAGAACCCTGAATGTTTTGATTCCCATGTGAGTGTCGAAAATTTTCAGCATGGTAAACGGATGTATCTTTTGATTGCGTTGGCTTAGAAGAAGAAGCTTTTTACAGCTACAAGGGACAGTAGATCAGAGTATTTGACATGAATTTTACCTTGATACCTTCACGCGTTACTGAGAAATACGGAACCCTTACGGTTCCGTATATTCCTTTTGTGGTTCGGAACCCTAAAAAGCAGAAGTTAATAGATCACTATGAATAGAGTTATGAACGTTCCTTTTCATATAATTTGGTGGTTAAAACTACTTGAGTAGAACTGTTTTTTTTATTGATTCGCGGATCTCTTATTTCGTATATAGCCGTAACAGCTTTTGTAAGATGAAAATAATCCATATCATCAGCTGAACCCCACAGTAGTAAGCTATATGACTAAATGCTAATATGTAAAGAAAATTAAAACATATACCACCGCTACGCACGAAGCGTTTTGCTTCCACTTTTATAATGCATACTGCCAGGGAGTGGAACTCGCTGCCTGAGAATGTGTTTCCCGAAAAGTACAACCCCGGAGTCTTCAAGTCGCGAGTGAATTGCTACCTTCTAAGTTCGCGTGTTACACCTTAGACCACGTCGTCACTTAACATCAGGTGAGACAGCGATCAAACGTAAGCTTATAACCTATAAAAAATAAATATATAATAGAGTTGTCAAGTCGGTAACTTCACTTATTTTTTTCGAACAGCATAAGCAGCAGAACAAGTCAAGCAAAAGAAGTCTCCCGGACTGGTCATTTATGTGAGGGCTCCATTGTAATGTCGGTCTTTATACCTAGGTAGGCTGTTGCGGCGTCAATCTCAAGACTAACGTTGGGTTGTAAATAAGGAACATTAGGATAAACTAATCTTTTTACAGTCTCTACTGAATTAAGAAGTAAATTATTGGCTGATAGATAGATAGATAGGCTGATAACTATATAGAAATCTGAGATAAGGATGTATAACAATGTATATTATACACATGTATATGTATCTATACACGCTGCGCCTGTGGTTTCACTTGCATGGAGTACGGTTAACTAGCCAAAGGGCGAGCCTTATTCTATGTCTGCCAAAAATCATTCAGATCCGTTGAGCTATTCTGGAATGATTGAGCAATGAACATCTAAACATACTTAATATTTATAATATTATAGTAGGATTTGTGCTTACTATAAACAGTAGTATTCACTGTGGGTGTAAAACAAACACACGCATAGAAAAATGTGTATTTTTCCCAATGCTCTTCTATAGTTCTCGCCATCGGAGAGGTTACTGTACAAATGTCTGAAGGAAAGAGTTCGACTGCTTTCGGACTTGAACCCACGATTACAGAATACCGTCCTGTCGCTTTGCCAACTTAGCTATCGTACTATCAGTAGTACGATAGCTAAGTTGGCAAAGCGACAGGCTTTATCAAGCGACAGCTTATTATCAGAATAAGCACTCCACTTGCAGTCAGAACTTATTCCTTCATAGCAAATGAGAATAAAAAAAAAGAGTTTTATGGTTCATTGAAAACGTCATGCCATGTGGAAGATACGCTCAAATGTATCTTTCAGGAATATGAACATAAGATCCGCCTAGCTTAACGATATTGCAATGGAAATTTACTCCAACCAGTTTCGAACTAGTTTACAATTCTTCATCTGGGAGTTACCCAGTATATTCCACGTGAGTCCTAGTCGGTTCGTAGATGACAATTATGAATGAAACTTGCGATAGATTAGACTTAAATTAATTCAATGAACCGTACAACGCTTTTAAAGTATAATGTATTATTTAATAAATTAATCAATAAGTTTTTATTAAGGTATTTAATTTTTTATGCTTTATGAAATTTTGTTAGAAATAAAATGTTATCTGGTATGGGGTACATTTGCCTGCAATAAAGATATTTTTATTATTTTTAATCTACCGTGGTTTAATCTAAATATTCTGTCAAAAACAAAGATGGCCTGACTTAATTATAATATTAAGTCATTTAAATTATTAAAACTTCACATATATTTAAGATAAAAATCAAATTAAATCTGTATATTATTTTTATTAAATTTTCCCTCGGATAAGGAATATACTGCCAAAAATAAGTAAGCATAAAATAAATCTTTTAAAACTTAATTATTTAATGTATGTAGCGTTCGTATCGAAGTTTGCCTGTGATCGATCAATTAGGTTAAGCAACGTTAACTGCGGTCAGTAACTTGATGAGTAACCGCTAAGCACATTTTTAACTAAGCTGTTATTTGACGCTGCTGTTCCTAGTTTTTGGCTACGTCTCGGAGGCTATCTGGCGCTGCCCAAAAGTAGACAGCTGGGGGGTTCTGAAATTTCCATTGGCCAGCGTATTGGATTATGCCTCACTGCTCGCTCTTTGATATAAGAAGTCCAGCGTCTCAGCACTGGAAACGTGGTTATGTTATTAGTAAGTAATTGTTTAGATTTAAATACGTTTATTTTATAATTATAGTAACTGATCTTACCCAAATTATTTTCCATGATACGATGAATATACATAAATTTGAAGCCAAGTCTTTTCTTTTTCAAGAAGATATTTTTGTAAAAATATCGGTGAAGACTTGGCTTCAAATCTTTGAACTGAAATAAGAAATTTCATTAATTTAAATAATGAAAATTGTCATTGCACCTTCCTAGCTTTACTGCGTAATTGTAGTCTACTGTTTTATATAAGATAATCGAAAAATTTCTTATACTCAGTAGGCACTTCATAACTTGACGATGAATATCTTTTACCCATGTATATATTTCAAAATTAAACATTGACTTTAAACTATGCAACTAATATAGAAAGTGGAAACAGAAGTGGCAGTGGGCATAGATCGAAGAACTAGTGGCCGTTGTGGTCTTAAAATTCTTAAATGGAGACCATGGAATGGCAAACGCATCATAGGACGGCTACCGACAAGGTGGACAGACAAGCTTACTAAGATCGCAAGAAAGGGCTAGATGCGGGCCGTTTCCAACCGGTCCTTATGGATATCCAGCAGTGGACGTCCTATGGCTGAGATGATGATGAATTAATATACGGACTATATTGTAGTATTCTGCAATTCGGATCGAATTCTTTAAAGGTCCATCCGATCCGCTGCATGCTAATGTATGACTATCTAAACCAGACAGTAAGTAGTTTTTAACTGGGAAAAAATTCCCCAGTTAAATATAATACAGATTATGCGATACATTTAGCCTTGACTCATGAATAATTAGTTATGAAAATGAGTTGTAATAAAACTGTTTGAGAATTTAAATGATTTTTTTATTAGACTTCTTTTATATTCTTTAAGGTGGAAAGATGACCTGAGTAAAATCGCAGGAAAACGCTGGATACAGGCCGCTTCCAACCGGTCTTTAGATAAATGGAAAATAAGAGGCGTATATGCAGCAGTGGACGTCATATGGCTGAGATGATGATAATTAAGATATTCCTTTACGTTTCAATCCTAATGACAGTAGATCACCACACGTTGCGGAATCAATGCAATAGCTCAAGTAATGGACCGAAGCATATGCTTCGGTCCATTACTTGAGCTATTGTAAGTAATGGACCGAAGCATATGCTTCGGTCCATTACTTGAGCTATTGCATATCATCCGTATATGCATTTAAGTGACCGATATCGGTCACTTAAATGATAGTGATTTGTGCGCTGCAAGTTCTTGGTATTTCATTTTGAATTAGTGTCAAGTGGCACTATCACCGGTCGAAGTAATCATTACTAGACAATTTAGGTGCGTTTTATTCCCTCGTAGGTATAGGTAGGTAGGTACTTAATTGATGATTTACACGCATGTGCATTTTTTATAGAAATCGTAATCATTTAATATAGATACTATATAATATGTACCTATATATTATGTATGTGAAGGCTTACAGCGGAGTTAGCCTGTGCGATCGATCAATTAGGTTAAGCAACGTTAACTACCGTCAGAAACGGAACAATTGATGAGTAACCTCTACGGGTATTTTTAACTAAGCTGTTATTGGACGCTGCAACATGCAACAGCGCGCTCTATGTATGGTCCCGGTTTTGGCCTACGTCTTTCTGCGCAATATTTCTTTTCATTAGAAGGTTCTAGTAAGTATCAGATAACTTCAAAACAAAACAAATGGAATGGGTAAAGTTGTTTTCAAGTTATGGAGTCACCGAGGGAAATGAGAATTTATTTATATATACTACATTTATTCAGTATTATGTATATTACCCATATACACTCTTGTTATATATGTGCTACGCACAATCGTACGTACTTATCTACTATGGACAAGTTTTTGAAGCGATGACAGCTCAGCGGTGGGATCGTCGCGTCGGCTGTCAAAATAACGGACATTGGTTTTTTTTTAAAGATTATAAGCTTGCGTTTGACCACTGTCTCAATCTCTGTTGGTTCGATACCCACCAACGGCTTAAGCATCCATTGAAGGTAACACCGTTATCAAATTCTCAGCATGGTGTAAGGTACTTTAGGAGTACCCGCCTGGCTAGCTACTACCCTCAAGTTTGATAAACCCTCACCAAACACATAACTAGTGCGTTCAGGCAGCAGTACTTGAGAGCCAGTAAGCATTCTAGGTATACCTAGAATGCCTACTCTATATAGTAAAGTTGTGTTCTAGGTCTAGCGTGATAACCACATCTTTGATCACATCGTCACTGACCTTGCTATTTTTCTCGTTCAATGAGATAGTGGTCAGATGTTAGATCTACACAATATACAAAAAATAAAGTCGACGACATAATGCGCGCCTGCCAAGTTCCAGGTCGTGGAACCAGGTCGTTTTTCTTGTGAAGACCTTGAAATTTATTCGATAATTCGCTCCAATTTATTAGCATTTCAGAGTAGAGTGATGGTGATGTAAAAGGATTGCTTTGGTAAGTCCAGAAGAATCTTGTAAATGTTGACGCCGGAGGTGCATCGACACGTTGGACGACAATAGTTGGGTTAAAATAAACTCCCGAGACGTATTATTATATTATACACCGCCAAATTTAGCTACGTGAATTAACACGTAATCCCACTATTATATTATAATATCTATTACATTTTAATTCACGAAGCACTTGACGTCTCAATACATCATTCGTGTCATAATTGAATTGATAACTTATGATTGATGATTATTAACTAATTTTCATAAGTATCTCATTCGGTAATTTTGATTTTTGCGATCTCGACGCAAAGCGAGGAGTAAGCCATAGGCGATTAGCTCGTCGAGTCGTTGCCGCGTTGCTTTGACAGTAGGGAGAAATCCGAACATCTATATATGCGGCATTCGCAAATATATGTGTAAGGTTGAGGGATGAAGAAAACTTGGTCCTACTTATAAATAAATGTCTACTCTAGCGTGACTAGTTTATTTTATTTTATTTATCACACTCAGAAAAGAACTCTTTGGTATGCTCGGGAAGAAAGGCAGAAAGGTCATGCACTGCGTTTCGTGTATACTCAGTCGCAATCACCAAGACACGGCTAATGAGTTCCTCGTGGGCAATCGTCACAGCATTAATAATGGTACACGTTTACAAGTAAGTAGGTACAGCTATGACGAACTGTTGTTTGCCCTATCGAGATGTTTTTAAATAAATAAAAACACTTTTCACACACACACACAAACATTTATTTTTTTAGTTTATGTAAAAAAAATTCACGAAACACAAGAATTCCTGCACTTCACTTGTACTTAAAACTCAACTGGCAGCAAGATGGCTTCAGGAGCAACAGAACACTGATGATCCAAGATAGAAGAAAACGAGTAATTTTGTAAACCGATATTTATAGGAAAATATAGTGCTGACATCGCTTTGCGAATCCGGTTGGGGTTTGCACTAGGCTAGGTCAGCAATATTCATTTTGTAACAGAACGCTGAATGGTTAGGTAGGTACATAGATAATATCTGAACTGGCACTAGTAGCGGCCACGAACATATAACTATACCCATAAACCCATGGTATCGGCTAAGAGCATTTGAGTTATCTATAGGTTGACAACAGCTAGTGGATTGTTGAAATATGATTTTAATAGCTGTAGTATGGAATTAGTTATTAGTATTCTATTTTAATAAAGGGATCGGCCTGTTAAAATAAATAAAAAATAGCTCGTTACCTACCTATATCTTTATAGTAATGTTATATGTATCTACATCGTAGGTACTTACAATGTACAAGCTGTATATATAAGCACCTAGCTATTCAATGTTACACGCGTCTCCCACGTGAACATCGTTAATATTTAACACTCCTTTTGTTTTAAATTTCTTTAATTACAGAATCGTGTACAGAATAGCACTACCTATGTAGTAGCTATAGCATAGCTATGTAGTGCGAATGATCGGGAACTTAAAAAAAATATTTATAATTATGTTTTGGACAATTTAACTGATTTTCAGCTTGTGATTTTATGCACAATCACTCATCACCTCATTTTTAGGTCTAGATTGACCGGATTAAACCTACCCAATACCAGAAACCAAATAGGTACCTAGGTACATATTTCTTTTTTTTAAATAAGATAAGTCTTAAGTTGAGGTCTATCTAGAAGTGGCTTATCAGTGTAACATAGAGCTATCCTACGAGACCAATGATGTTTTACTAAGCGCGCGGCAACTGAGGCGGCAAAATTAAGTCAATTGTAGTAATTTTGATTACGACACGTATTTCAAGCGCAAGTCTAAACATATAGCTATCCTTTTCTATATTATTTGCACCGTATTATCTGTCGCAGTAAGCATGTATATGTCTTTTAGGAACAAAATCTGAGCACCGCGCAGTATGAATATACCTCATCTTTAGTAAAACATCATTGACTTCGTCCCACTCCGCCCAAAAATCCTTATGTCAAAAATCCAACCCAGTGTGTGGTGCTAAAATCAGGAAGGGTAAGCCCCTAGTTCGGGGTTCCTGATTTTAGCACTACCTTTTTACGAAGACTCTTAATTCTTGTTTCCTTGTTGTAAAATTTTATTTTAATTGTGTACCACTGCATCTGAATTTCTGTTTATGTTCTTTTTGCGTGTGTTGTGTGAATGCGCTTTTTGGCACGTAAATTGTAAATACGCTATTAAAATGAAACCTTGGACCTTCTGGCAATCCCTTTTACTACCTTTGTAAAATTTGGCTATAGTCATCCTAAGCGCGGGACTAAGCAAATCGTCTCATTCCCGCTCATTCATGAGTGAGGTCGGCCAAACCCCTGGGAACCCGACCTCATTAGGTTGAATGGCGTTTCCAAGGATCCTGGATCTCCTGTATCTTGTGACTCCTGAATCTCTTGCATCTCCCGCGCGTCTGATCCAGCATCTTGCGAGATTTTCTAATCGCCGGGAGTCTTCGCCCACCCTCTCGTTATTCCGAGCCGGCTTCCAGTCGTAGCTGAGTGTAAATAGCATAGACATCAAATAAAGTGCTTGTTATCAAATCCACAACATATCACCAGGTAGGGTACCTTCCAGCAAAGCGGATGGTTTGCTAGATTCGACTTGCAAGTTTGAAGATTTGTCACGAATCCAAGTGGGTTCAAGACTGTCACCATGTCAGTTCTCTTTGAATATTTGAACCCTCTGACTTACTACGTGAATAATTCCCATGTTTTATGTGTTTATAATTAAGAATTATTGTTTTGTAAATATAATACATATTTTACATAGGGCCGATGCCTTTTTAAAATAAAATACTAATAACTAATTACAATACCGCAGCTACTACAAAAACATTTGAGCAATCCACTAGCTATTGTCAGCCTATAGATATCTCAAATGATCTAACCCGCTACCAGTTCCCAGTATGCTACCAGCATTGCCACGTTGAATTGCAATGCTGATCCGTTGAGCCAAATATGTGCCAGCATTTTGGTCACGCGTCACATTGATCAAACTCTCTGATAAGTTTTGGAAAAATCGATGAGCTCCCGGTCCCAATGTCTCAACCCCAAACGGTTCAAATATGTGTCCACTACTACTATTATATATATATACTTACTAATATTACATCCTTCTTTCTTGTAAGTCGGTTATGAAGGTTAAACAACGAACTTTTGGAAGGCCGCTGAAAGTAAAGACGTACACAATGCGTAATTAATTTAATTAAAGATACTCAGTTATACTACTATACGTACTTTATTATGCTAATAGCTTATGAATATGCATTGCATGCATATTTATTTTCTGGCCATATAATCTTAATTAGGTAGATATATAAATTTATTGTATCCTCACCAACGGCTTGAGCTTCCAGAAAAGGTAATACCGGTATCAAATTCCCAGCATAGTAGTAAGGTACTTTCGAGTACCCGCCTGGCTAGCAACCGTACCTGTATAGATCTAGCTTTTGAATACTATCTCACTTGATGGTCAGTGATGATGTGGTCGAAGATGTTATCACAGTAACTGATATTACTCTAACTACTAACCATTATTGTAATTGATATTCATGGAAACAATGCCGTAGGTATACTTGACACATTATACTTTACTATGTCTCGTACAATTACTATTAATGAAATCAAGTAAGAGTGAGTCAGATAGTGGTCAAAAGCTAGCTCAAATCCGTAGGTCATAAGTCGCAGGGCTTCCGAGTTCGCTCTTTTAGGATAAGAATAATAGCTATAGCTATGATAATTATACTGATACATCCTGACCGCGCTTTTGGAATTTTGGCGCGTAGCGCGTGCTACGCGCCGACTACTACAGTGCGTTATATATATTTTTTTTAAGGTTAGGCTTACGTTTGACTGCTATCTCACGATGTACTATTAATTAAATAAAGATGATGTACCTGATGTACATCATCTTTATTTGTAGATATGTACATACATATTAATTCATTAATAGTTAGTGGTCATAAAAAAAACATTAGCGTCGTTACTTATAACGACGCTGTCTAAGGTGTATCACGCAAACTTAGAAGGTAGCTTCACTCGCGACTTGAAGACTCAGGGCCCGTAGACAAAATGCATCGCTACATAGCGATATTCTGTCTTTAGCCGTTGAATGTTCGTTCTCGTTGCGAAGCGAGCGATAAAATAGGGTGAGGAAACGAGATACAGCGACATAAAACTACGCATACCAGAACAGGGTGGGACGAACGACATCAACGCGTTCGATTTGCGCCAATCATTTTCGCCGTAGAGAAAGGTGTACCGTTAGTCAACAGGTTCCATAGTCATTGGATATATCACATGAACAACGAGAACGAACATTCAACGACTAGGGAAAGAGAATCGCTATGAAGCGATGCATTTTGTCTCGGCCCACTTGAGTTGTAGCTATCGGGAAACACAGATTTAGGCAGTGAGTTCCAGTTTCCAGTCCCTGGCAGCGCACATAAAAGTGGAAGCAAAACGCTTGGTGCGTATCGGTGGTATATCTACCACGTAGCGCTGGCGCATATCCGTACGTCTGGTTGAGCGATGGTAGAATGGAAATATTAAATAAGAGAATAATATAGGTAAATAAAAAATACCTTATTTTATTTATATACCTTTAAACCATTAAACAGATAAAAGATTTAATTAAATGCTGTGTTTATCACTCATATCATGTCATTCTGTCCGTTTGAGAGATCATCGCTACCTCGCCATACATTCTTTTTAATATCTCTGTAACACATTAGGCAGCGTTTTCGATAAAACCTCATAGACGACTTAATTCTTTCAACAACTTAAACTTCATGGCAATTCACTCAAGTAATGTATTAAATTTAACAGAAAAACATAGTACTTACCTATATAAAAACTTAAATAAAAATGTAAACTAAATTTAACTTATTTAAAGCCTAAAAATAATTACTACTAAAAACGTCCATCGGTGGAGGAAAATGTGCCCAGAACGCTGGCAGCAATTGAATCATAACGTTGAATGGCTATGCTCGATTTCTGTGCAAAATAAATGCCAGCATTCTGGACTAGAGACATTTCGTATAGTTGAGGCAACAACAAATCCAAGCAAGGCTCCTTTAGCACTAGCGACTTCAAAAACGCATGTGAAGACCAAGAATAAAAAAATAATGTTTACCCATGTTGTGTTGGTTTTTATTTGAGACATTAGTTTCACTAACGCTATTAGCGTGATTCACGTCAGAAATGTAACATGACCCAGACTGGCAAGTAATAATAATTTGAGGTAAAGATAGCGGTATTAACTTTGAATTGGTGTAGCTGATATGAATTCAGTCAAGCGCGGCTCACCGCCCCGGCTGGCCGGCGTGATGGCTGCCTTTAGCGTTACAGTACCTGGAGTTATTTCCTTGTTTGTTCGATACGGACATGAACTCGGACGAGTCAGAAATGTGAGTTTTTTGAAAATTTAATGAATTAAGGTCTATATCGGCCAGCATCTTCATTGCGTTCATTGCGGAGCGGCGGCACTGAGTGAGAAAGACGCGATTTCTAAGTATACAATTTGCGTAAGTTAAATACTAATACAGCCATAGCTACAATAGGCTAAATGAGGTGATAACGTCATTTTACAGGAGGTGATTAGCAGCTGCTAGAATAGTGGTTATAAGGAACTGTTCAACCGACTTCTAATTTAAGGAGGCTCTCAATCTACAGTTCTCTTAATGTGAGATAATTATTAGTTTTTTTTTATTGAAAGCTGGTACTTCTCATTAGGTCCCATTTTAATTTGATCAAGATCGCACCAGCATCTTTTGAGTTATACTAAGTAATGCTGATTAGATTCGCATATATCTATAATATAACTAGCGGCCCACCCCGGCTTCGCACGGGCAAAAAAATGCAAAATTAATAATTGTCAGGATCCCTAATTTATTGAAAATTTAATATAGCCTATGTCACCCGGGGATAGTTTAGCTTACCAAGAGTGAATGAATTTTTCAAATCGGTTCAGTAATTTCCGAGCCTATTAAATGCCAACAAACAAATAACTCTTTTCTCTTTATAATAATGAGTACCGTCACTCAATTGTTTAGCCTTCCCGGAACCCCTCTACTAACACTTAAACTTTATGTTATGGTATTACAGTTCAAATGGACTTTTAAGTATTATTACGAATCTTTTGTATGGGAATATAGAAAAGTGTTGTTTTAGACTGTTTCAGGCAATTTTTTAAATTTTTCTCTCCGTAAGAACTTCAAGAAATATTATAAAAAAAATATTGGCGAAATCGGTTCAGCTGTTCTCGAGATTTACGCTTAGCAACACATTCAGCGATTGATTTTTATATTATAGAAGATATATACTATAATCTATACCATAATTATATCTATACCATAATATCACTACATAGTATAAAACAAAGCCGCTTTCTCTGTCCCTATATCCCTATGTATGCTTAAATCTTTAAAACTACGCAACGGATTTTGATGCTGTTTTTTTAAATTGATAGAGTGATTAAAGAGGTAGGTTTATATGTATAATAACATCCATTAATGACATAGGCTATATATTTTATACCCGTGCGAAGCCGGAGCGGGCCGCTAGTAATATAAAGAGGTAGAGCTTGTGAGGTAGTAGGGGGTAATCTACTGAACGGAATCTGTATTAATTATTTTACCAATAGAAATTCACGTTAGACACGCACCATTTTTGAGACATAGGCTACGCGTTTCATCATCATCATCATCATCATCATCATCACCACTACGCGGGCGAAACCGCAGGACGCAGCTAGTTCATGGTAATCTCATTTAGTCAAGAAAACGTTCAAATGTTCCAAGGATAATATAATATAATAAGTCGGTAATCTTTTTACTTCGTAATTATTTTAATTGTTGGTCAGTGCGTACTGAATTTACAATTACAATTACTGCAATTAACATACACGGTTTCACACCACACGCTTGGGATTATATCATAGCGATCGCTTTTAAAGAAAATGTGATGATGTTTATGGATTTAATATGTTTTATACCTCATTATGTTCAGTGACGAAGAGGCGAAATCTCTCTAGAATAGGCATGGGTTTGAAAGTTAGCTGCCCACACTGTTTGTTTGGTTAGATTTTTCAATCCTAAAGGTAGTAAGATAAACAGTGGTAGAGACCACAGAGCTGCGTGTTTGATAACGATTTTACCTTAACCAGAAACCCAATCTCAAGGTGGGATACGATAGCTTTGCTATAATATGCCTTACGGCCGCCACTTTGTAGGTACCCTGTCAGTTTAATTTTCAACAGGTGCCTGAATATCTTAAAACATCTGTACCGTTATGGCAAGTGGTGGACCAAGTACCTAATGAACTTTGGTCAGTTTTATCGATGCATAGAGAAAGCAACAACCTTATTCAAGCACTTAAATCTTTTTAACTCTTTGTCTTTAGATTCTCCTCGACAGCAAATATAATTATGTATACACCTAAGTCAACTTAACTCTATAATGTAACGGACCAATCGCCGTGGGCCATAACATACAAATACAAATATCTTTATTATTCCTTAATTTGGTACATAAATAAATAACATAAAGAAAAAAAATACAACGGTACACTAAAATTTGACAATTTACACACTAGCCCCCCACACTAGGATACCCTGTGTTGTGGGTGGACTAGTCTCTTCAGAGGTTCAGACATTTTGATGAGCTAGTTTTGCCTTCGTGTGTTGAAGTAGAAATATTACAATACAAAAATACTTACATTGAAAAGTGAATCGGAATAAGCTAAGCAAGAAGGAAATAAAAGTTCTAGTAGAAGGTTACAAACCTATTCAACTAATAAACATCAGACGTTCAAACAATATAATGACGGAATGTGGGTAGATTCGGAACGATACAGAAACATTATTGTGGATGTGTGCGTAGCGTGCAGTCGTTACTCGTCGACAACATCTTATTCTAGTTGGTGATAGTATGTCCTGTACTGACATCCCGCTTGGAATGTTGTGTGCGTTCCCGTCAGCAGCCATTTATACTCAAATCAACCTGACTCCTTAATGTAACGGGGCATAGCCGTGTCTGGTTCTGGTTCCTAGGATAGGAACAAGTAATTTTAATCTTTACTACATCTGCACAAGATGGCTGCTTGAGATAATGGAAACTGGATTCATTCTACAGGCTGAAGCTACAAAAGTATTTAGGCAATCTACTCTTACGTGTGAAAATAATTAAAAGGCAGAGATCCGTGGAATACCGCCATTTTATTATTGGATATGCGACGAACAAGCATAAGGCCCGTAGGATGTTAAGTAGTAACCTGTGCCTATAGACAGATACAATTCGTAAACAACTGCACTGTGCCTGTCACCCTGAGACATAAAGTTGTTAAGTCTCATGTGCCTGTAATTTCACCGGAACACCGGCGAGCACAGATGGTGCTCACCCGGTATTTGTGCGGGCGCAGAAGGCGCACCGGTAGTGAGGCTAGCGCTGACGGCGCTCTGCCACTAGGAGAGGACGAGGCGACTATGGGCCTTCTGAGCAGGCTCAGAGTCGCACAACGAGCTATGGAGAGGGCTATGCTCGGGGTTTCTCTACGCGATCGGGTCAGAAATGAGGAGATCCGTAGAAGAACGCAAGTCACCGATATAGCCCAGCGGATTAGCAAGTTGAAGTGGCAGTGGGCAGGGCACATAGCTCGAAGAACTGATGGCCGTTGGGGCAGAAAAGTTATCGAATGGAGACCACGGACTGGCAAGCGCAGCATAGGACGGCCACCGACCAGGTGGACAGACGACCTGACTAAGATCGCAGGCAAGGGCTGGATGCGGGCCGCTTTCAACAGATCCTTGTGGAAATCAATGGAAGAGGCCTATGTCCAGCAGTGGACTTCCTATGGCTGAGATGATGATGTATCAAATTACATAATAATTAATAAGATACTTCCAGGCATCCCACTAATATTATGTCTAAATGTGGAAGTTTGGATGGAAGGATGGCTGGATGGAGGCATGTTTGTTACTCAACCACGCCAGAACAGCTGAACGGATCTGGATGAAATTTGGTACGGAGATAGCTTACACCTGGCTTATTTTCATCATTACCACGAGAGAAAACCCTCGGGGCGCAGTTAGTAAAAAATATGTTCTTCGATATTTCCATGTACCTACCGCGGTATGATAGCATATATCATTTTTTTTAGGGGGGCAATATTGACATATTAAACTCTGAAGGTACACTAGTAGGCGTTTTATTGTTAAGCATACCTACAAAAGCACGCCTAAGTAACAAAAACATCTAATTGTTCTTACAGGTGCAGGCTCACGGAGTACAGCAGATATGCAGTGCGTTAAAGTTATCGACATCGCGCGGAGTGCACACACTTCCCATCACCAACAACATCAACTACATCACCAATGGCAAACTACCGGATACTGACAGAAAAACATTAAAGTAAGCCACCATCATCATTAGCATTTCAGACGTAGAATGTCCGCAGCACATAGTGTTTCAGGCTCCGCATTTATCTACACTACAAATAAATTAAATCAGTAATAGTATCTCCGCAAAATTGAATGATAAATATTGGTATCTTATACTAGCAGTCCAGTCTTCAGATGAGTTGTAGATTCATCTGTTAAATATATTTAATTTTTCTAAAATAACGTAATACAATATGATAGTTAGTCACACGATTCTACTCAACAAGCAGATTCTTAAAAAATGCTATTTATGCTACATATGGCCAATTTAGTATAATGCACTGTCAGTCATGTTAAAAAAATAATAGTTATACGGTAACGTATCGTAACTTAGTGAAACAAACCCCCCGCGCTATAGTTAATCACCAAAAGTGTTAATTTTATTTATTAATTTATAAGATTTTTTTAAAGTATTACAATTTTATTCTTTATCACAGTTATTTGATTATATTGTAACTAACTAAATAAAAACCTATTATAACTTAAAAAATAGTAAATCACTAGATAAATAATATAACTCTAAATAAATATTGTAACTGAAACCTAAAAAGTATTAATACTAAAACTTAATCTAATATCTAAACCGTGGGCCAATGCTGTCGGCCACGTTGAATAGCTAGGCTCAATTTGTGAACAAAATAAATTCCAGCACCTTGGACACCAGACGCTCCAGCCTAAGCATGAACATTATAGGAAGCACCGGTCAAGATTTACAAATTTATCCTGTATTAGGTTTTTGTTGCTCTGTTATATGACGCATTTTAAAGTATAAAAAAAACTAATAACTTCTTACTGTCGTAGAACATTTTCAACATTTTGTTGAAAATGGATAGAAGGAACTGAATGAACTGTATAAAATTTTTGTAGGTCCTGTCTGAAAGTATCCTTTGTTTTGGTTTCCTAAATAATATAGAACAGTTCTGAGTTTACTAAAAATAAAAAAAACGCAGGGAGAAAATATTATTAGTGATGTAATACATATGTGCTGGCCCGCCAAACGTTGATTTGCCATATAAAGTACTGAAAAGTCAGTGACATGACATGACACTTCCTTTAAACACGTCAACGATCGACGGTTTAATTATTTAGATACTTGTTCATTCAAAATACTTAATCGCGATTAAAAGATCTTTGGTGGGGGTGAGAAGGTTAAAAATACTTACGACCTTATTCTATCACCTACCAAATATGCAAAAAAAAAAGTATAAATATCGGACAAGCCATTTCGGAGGAGTTTGATAACAAACACTGTGACAAACAAACACGAGATTTTTTTATACATATTAGAAAGACTAGATGAACCGGCAAACGTTGTTCTGCCATTTAAGGAGTGGGGGTAGGGGGTGAAAAATACGACCTATATAACATATCATGCCTACCAAAGGTTCCTCCGGTGAAGCTGTAAAAGCCGGAAGAGGCATTGGTTCGTCAAAAAAAATATACAAAAACAGTAAACTTATAACTAACTAAACTAATATATAAACGTTCGAGCCGTTTCAGACCACAAGTGTGACCACAAACACCGTGACACATGATTTTTTTAGACAGAGAGAGTTAGAGAGAGAGATAAAACCTATCTAGTAATAGTATAATACATTAAATCCAGAATAATCTTTGAAACTTATAGACATAACTATGAAATGAAATAAAATGAAGCACCAATTAGATTACAGACACCTGGAAATCAATTTTAATCTATAGTTACAAAAAAAAGGTAAAAACATGTGGATAAATCACGAAATCAAAAGACACATTTAGATCCCATATATTGTAATTTTACAAAGAAATAAGTGCGGCTCAAGCTGTCACGGTCACTCTAGCTAAAAGTGTATTCAAGAGCTAGTTGCTTCCAAAGTTACCAATATACTACAAAATTACTTTTCTTAAAAAACTTTTCTACAAAATCTCTCTTACATTAATAGTAATTGTACGAGACATAGTAAGATACCTATAATGTATTAAGTATCTAGGTACTGCATTGTTTCCGTGAATATCAATTTGTTTCAAGATTATTGATCACATTTTCGATACAGACAATCGAGAAGATACATGACTTCTGGTTATATACATACAGGTGGTTTAATTGTTATATACTGGATGTGTTGATGTAATTATGTTCTAATTTATATTTGCATAATTATAGACACTGACATGCAGTTTTCATTGGAATGGTTCTCAATATATGATTCGTATGGTGACGCAAACAAAACATTAGTATTAATCAAAATTCATATTTAATTTTGTTTTTTCATAAACGTGAGGTTAGTTGAATTGTCGCAAAATAACGAGAACTGACCGACATTTAAAATAGATCGGGAAAATTCAATGATCTACAGGGCCGCCGGAATTTTGGTAGATATACCTACTTTTTTTTAATACTGTATAGATCTAGCTTTTGAATACTATCTCAATTGATGGTCAGTGATGATGTGGTCGAAGATGTTATCACGCTAGACCTAGAATGCTTACTGGCTCTCAAGGACTACTGCCTGAACACACTTCGTGTTTGGGTTTTGTTTTTCAAACTTGAGGTTGATAAGGTGGTGAGTTGGAGGGAAAGGCTTGACTGAAACACAGCGCGTGTTTACACGCGAGTATATACGTACATAATAAGATACGTTTGTGTACAGTAAAACAAAGATATTGGGAGAGAGATAAAGATCGTCGCAAAGTACCAACGGCCACACAGTTATCGTTATAATATACAAGATCGCGAGGTTCATACGCAGTCATCCAGCTCTTGATCTGCGATAACGTCTATCCATAATTGATAACATACGTACATACGTATAATATATATATACATAAGTCAACCTTATTCCAGCCGCCTTCACTGAAATGCGGTGATATCCACAAAAAATATTCGGGGGCGTCACATACTTCAGTGACGGATTTACCAGCAGGCTGAGCAGGATGGGTAGGGTGAGTCTAGGATCCGGCGAATGTGGCCCGTAAAGTTTATTTGTCGAAAAGAAATAAATAAAAAGTAAAATCATGTACCTAAATGTCATTAGGTCTAATTAAATGAAATCAACGCCTACATACATATCTATCACCATTTAAATATGTTTGTACTAAATAATCATTTGGGTACTCGTATTTGAGTTGCGGCGTGAGAATGACTGACAGAATTGTCTGAATTGAAAGCATTAGCGCCCCGAAGAGCGAAGTGGGATCCAGTAGTGTATGCATAGTCCACGTGGAGGTATTTAGTTCATCCCTCAGAGCGCGGTGATGCAAACACCCTTAGGACCCTCACTCACGGTTCCATCCCCAGTTCACTTCAGAAACTAAAGAAAACTCACATCAGATAATTGTGTCATAACACTATTTAACCGACGGCAAAAAAATAAAGGAGGTTACTCAATTCGACCGTATATATATGTTTTTTTTAATTTATTTATTTGTGTATTTTTTTTAATATAATTAAAAAATGAAATATATTACTAAAGGTTTTTTTCGCGATCAAGTCCCGTTTGATTTAATAAAAAAATTATTTATTTGTGTTCGCGGATAACTTCGTCGTTTATGAACCGATTTTGATGATTCTTTTTTTGTTTATGATTATGTATTTGATATTTCGCGTGCATATTGTTTCGTTGTGTGCTATAGTTTATCATAAAGTGTTTTCTAGAGTTATTTAACTGGAGGATCCAGAAGGAGCTGAGAAATCCAAGAAAATCGAGTCGAGATAGTTTTTAATACCAAATAATCACACTATCACACTAATATGGCGAAAATTTGTCGTATGTACTTTTGTTACTCCTTCACGATGAAACGGCTGAACAGATTTACATGACATTTGGAATGAATATAGGTACACTGGAATAAAACATACAGGCTAGTTTTGTCGTTTTTTTGTAGTTTGATAGCTCCCGTGGGATACTTGAGATACGGGAAAACCGTAGTCTACGCGGGTTAAGCCGCGAGGCACAGCTAGTGTGTAATACTTTTGAAAGTTAAGCAAGTGATTGTAAAAGTGTGTTCAAAGAATTGATAGAAGACCCATCTTTCAGATTAGAGCACCGCCAGTTGGCGAGGCCGCTATGTGTGATAATGAGCTGGATGCTGGCGAAATCGCGACACCTCATGAAGTATGCGTCCGTGTATATGGAGCTGGGATACGACGTCGTCACGGTCACCTGCTCGCCGCTGCAGCTCCTGTTGCCAGCCAGAGGTTCTCAGGTATTCCCGACTTCACATAGCACAGATAGTAGGTTACCCACTGAGAAAGTTTTTTTTTGTATACCCCCGCACTAGGATTCCCTGTATCGCGGGAGGCATGGACACACACAATCACAGCACACAAACATCTAAGACCCGGGATATCAAACATCTACAAACATCTAAACTCATCGCACAAATGTTTGCCCCTGGGATTCGAACCCAGGGTCCCGGAGTCACAGAAGACATTTCATGACACTAACCACTGCGCCACGGCGACCGTACGGTTTAAAAACTTATTGGGCTGACTATGCTCATAAATTATTGAGCTTGTCTTATTTTAAGTGACGTCAGAATAAGGTAAGTGGCATTGTTAATATTACTCTTCTAATTTGATAATGAGCAGCGCTGTTTAGGTTACGCCTCATTAATATTCAATACTAGAAACCGTTATGATGACTTTGTAGTGGTGGTTGTTGTACTTAGTGGTCACTACAATTAGTTATTTATAATATATGGGACGAAGGCGCGATGATTAAAATGCGAGTTCAATGCGTATGCATTTACTGGACGTCAGCGCGAGAGTGCTTTTGGTTAGCTCTGTACAGTGGCTTATATGGCTATAGCTATAAGGCTGATGACGGAATACGATGTAGGCCTACGCTACCTGTTGGATACAGTGTGACCTAAGTTCCTGTGATACTATTACTACTAACTTCGTCCGAAATATTTAAGGGTGAGCAGGGTATCAATTCTCATAAACACGTTGCTCATAGATAATTTGTATTGACGTTTTTGCTAGTTTGCTGTCTAGCATGTAGTATAATTGTATTGTATTGTGCTACACAGATTCAAGTTCTACCGCAATGCAATTACCTACAATGCAATCGAGACGCAATTGTTATATTACCATTATACCGAGTCTATTTGTGATTACATTTGAATTACTATTGCATTGTTTAACAATTGCTTGTCATAATTAAGAGAATCGGCACTGCTAATGAAAAGAAATCCACCACTGTGGTTTAAAAAAAAGACAATTAATATGGGTGTGCGATGCGTGAAATAAATCAATTTTATAATCATCAAAATCAAAATTAATCTAAATATGGAGATAGCGCTAATAAACTTCTTATTTTTTTAGCTGATCGCAGCAGACCTAATGAAGTTTCTAGAGGTAAATGAAGACAACAAACCTATAGTAGTGCACGGATTCTCAGTTGGAGCTTACCTATGGGCAGAGCTCCTGGTTCTCTCATTAAAGAACTTAGATCGGTGGGTCATCTCTGTTTGCAGTATTTTTATGCTTTTAATGCACATGCTAGGGAGCTTTCGGGGATTGTGCTTTCAGATGCAACTAAGGTTTACCAGCGACGCTGCATGGCTATTATACCGTCGGCAATCAAGTAGCGTCGAGAAACATAATTTACCTTCAATATGCCGTGTCCTTGAATCAAGGCAATTCACTGATTTATTAGAAGATTCCTTCACTCCCTGATTTTGAGATTACGTTCTTATCTCGACCGCATGAAATGCTTTTATCCCATACACGGTGTGTGTGTTCAGATAGCTATCGTTAAAGCATCTAGCGTGAGCCTTCCTTCGGCCTCTTCATCGGTGAGATAGTGGTCAAACGCTCTATAAGAATAAACCGGTGTCAGTAACATCCATTTAGGTATAGTTGCAATGAGCCAAGCTGAGTACATGGCTAACTGAGACAATAAAAGGTAGTAAAGACTGAAGACCAGTGAAGCCCACGGGTCAAAAAGTAGAGTGGGCAGACTGTCTTATTTCGCTTGCAAGACAACATGAGCAATCCTCATCTATACGGGACTTATAGACGTACCTACCTTCATATATTATAGCCTATGTTGAAGAGTGGTTTTCTGTTTCTCGGTTCCCTTTTCTAAGATGTTTATGGTTCATTGCATTGACGTCGCCGTGCTGGCGGTACTTACGTTCAAATTTATGAAGGGAAAGAAAAGCTACTAGTGGGACTTGAACCCACGGCTGCAGAATACCTACCCTGTCCTTTATCAACTAAGCCATCTTAGCACTCCACCAGCAGTCTGAATCTGTTTTTCATTACAGATACTACTGAAAGGATGTTTACGCGCCATCTGCCCTTAATTGTATGAACTATTAACAATATACATATTATTGAACATAACGTTCTTTTCTGTTTATTATTCGCCTTCTATATGTAAAAGTGCTATGTTTGTCTGTTTATATTTGTATATACATATATTTTCAGATATCAGCCAGTACTGGACCGCGTCGCTGCGCAGGTATGGGACTCCCCAGCGGACGTGTATGAGCTACCAGTAGGCATCCCGTATTCACTATTCCCAGATAGCGAAATTTTACAAAAAGCGCTCTCTGCCTATCTCAGGTAAAGAAAAATTGTACCTAGCGGAACGAAGATATCTCGGAGGCAGCGTAGACAGATCAATGTTTGTATGTTGAATGACACCTTAATATGAACTGTCGATCGAGCCTGAAGTTTAGGGAACGATGGAGGAAGGTGTACTTTTAACTTTTTTCAATTTGGCACCCCACAATACGTGCTTAATTGTCTCATTGAATAGAAAGAAGTGAATAACCTCGCTATGGACCCCTATAACCCAAATAATTTTCCAAATCTCAAACGGTTATAACTCATTTAAGTAAATACGACATGAAATTGAAATTATATCGCCACCTCCTTCTGCCACACTTTATAGATTAGTTCTCTCGTCATTAGTTTAGGTCTATCTGATCTACAAAAAACAGCAACTGAAACACTCTTCTCGACGGCAGTCGATTTTACTTTAGATATAACTAGCTGCACACCGCGATTTTACTCCCGTGTACTACGGCTATTTTAAAATAAAGCTGTACCAGGAAGCACGCATTTTTCGGGGTCAAAATCAGCATATTAGATATACCAGAGTGTAATCTATCATTGTCTTATTGACGGCCAACACTCACTACCCAAGGTTGTCAACTCTTTGACTAATTATCATCTTGCAGAATGCACCTAAAAGTGTTCCACAACATAGCGACACAGCACTACCTGAGAGCTACGCAAGCGTACCACAACACGCCGTGTCACGCACCATCTCTCTTCCTAGTGTCGCGCACTGACCCGGTGGGCGCGGAGAAACGCAGTCGCAAGGCTCATGACATGATGACTGCTGCAGGGATTAAGGTAACGTGACAAAATGGTCAAGTTCATTCATTTAGCTTGTAGTCCTAGGTTGCGAGTTCTTCATAAGGTACATTTTAGGTTTGGCATCACTTAGCCATGCTTTAGAAAACGTACAAGCTATCAATTGTAGTAAAAATTGCAAGTAATAAACAATTAAATCAAATGAAATCGTTGATAGGGTACAATTATTTGGATGCAATACTTTGGTCATTATGAAACTCATCAACTGAATCGCAGGTATTCCTTAGAAATCAGGAGCTTGTTTAGCTGTTATTGATGTCACGAATGGTCGCAGGGACCTTATTAAACACGATTGGTGCCATACAAAATATAGTTTTATTTACAAGTTTCGTCTTTAAGGGTAAATTACGAAGATTTTTTACGTCTACTAGCTTGGTCAAATTTAACAAAGAGGTATGTTATTCTTGACTAACCAAGCGGTTTCATTTATCCGAAGACTAGAAAGGTAAGTAACTTAAGATTGATAAAATATTATTTGCATGAATCAGTTGTAAACCGCACATGAATCGAACTTTCGTTCTCTGATCAGTGGATCGAACAGTTGTCTTGTTACTGCCAATAATCCACCTATGCAAATGCGTTTTGAGCGCAGAGGAACAATCGCTTGCCTCATTACTCGATGTTGGCTGTAATGATTATTTAGGTAATTGCAAAGGGAGCTGTTACTCTTTCCATTGCGCACTACCGCGGACATATCATAACAATTGTTGCCGTTAAACTGTATTAAGTATTTCTTCTGTACATCTGCAGTGCAACTGGAAGTGCTGGGACGAGTCACCTCACGTGCAGCACTTCAACCGTCATCCAGAAGAATACCTTGCCGCTCTATATTCTCACCTGCAAGAATGTGGCGTGCTTCAGACTGTGAAGATGGGAATAAGGGCATGACAGAATTAACAGAGTAGTACAGAGTTCTAGTAGCCAGAAACTGGCAAGGCGATGTCTTTGTACCTTAACTTACGATTAACATAGCGGATAAATGCGATGCATAATTTTTAATATCTTTATTCAGTTTTCATTTTCGTTCGGGATAGCTCCGTGCCTCTCAAAAGGCCCCGTAAGTGATTTTTTCACTCGGATTCGATTTCGTATTTGTCGCCTAGAGTGATCCCTCCCCACGCTCTACCACAGGGCCACCGCTCCTCCGACCGATCTTAGTTATATTATCATTAATATTTCTGTTTTCTTCTTTGATCTTTAGGATTTACTGGTTATAACAATGATAGGTAAACTCTTCTCTTTAATAAAATGTCAAACGGATCACTTTTACGTGAACGTCATTTTACAGTTCCATGAAGTCTGATATCCAGACACATAGGTTAGCACGAAAGCCTTTAAAATTATTTTGCCATTAAGACTGTCGTGTTAAACTTAAGACTGTCGTGTTAAACTCAATTTCTACTGACTATTGACGTAGGTATATATATATATATTATGATGTTTATTTGTTCATTATAAAATAATGTACTTAAATATGGGTTAAGAGTTTAAAATAAATAAATGACATAATTTTTAATTTAAGATATTTTATTTCATAACTTTCTCATTTAAAATAGTGAATAATTATAACATACACAAAGCTTATGTACACAGCAATATTAGGTAGGTAGACATCTACTGATTGTTATTCTTAAACTTCTTTTTATTTCTCCTCGACTTCTCGGTTTTGTTTTTGTTCATCTTTTGTTTGGGTTGTTTTATTCTCTCTTTAGCGGCCCGTTTCAATCTCCAAGCTCTTTTACTGTTCTTCTTATCTCTCTTCACAGTTTCTTTATGGATTTGCGCTTGAGCTCTCAATTTGTGGTTATTCCTCATTTTGTGCTGAGCGCCTTCTTTAGCTGTCAAACCTGTGTATTCATTTTCCTCATCATTAGGCCGTTTGACAAATTTGCCGACTTGCGTTCTATTATCAAATTTAGAATCTTTTTGAGGCCCTTTCTTGTTGAAATTTCCTTTGTCTTTATTAAATCTGCCCTTCTTAACGTAGCTCTCGTCTGGCGGTTGCTGTGATTTCCTCTTACGGTTGTTATAGCTTGCGTTGCCGGTGTTGCCAGCGTTGTACTCTAGTTTTTCCTCTTTTTTATCGTGTGAGTTTGCTAGGGGATTGTTAGCGATGGATTTCTCTAGTCTTTTCTTGCGGGCGTTCAAAGCTGTTCGGTCTTCTATTGAGAAGGATACGATTGGCCTCTGTAAAAAAAGCAACAAATGCTTAAGTTGGAAATTATTGTCTTAGCACAATTATAGGTATTGTGTAATCGACGGTATAATATGATCCCAAAGGTTAAGGATGACAACTCTAGTGTATACTAAAATTGAGTAAGGATTATGAATGTTCTTGTTTTTTATACTGTATAGATCTAGCATTTGACCACTATCACACTTGATGGTCAGTGATGATGTGGTCAAAGATGTTATCACGCTAGACCTGGAATGCTTACTGGTTATCGAGGACTGCTGCCTGAACATACTATGTGTTTGATGACAGTTTTTCGAACTTAAGGGTGATAGCTACCCAGGCGGGTACTCGAAAGCACCCTACTACCATGCTGGGAATTTGATAGCAGGGGTAACTTCACTGGAAGCTCAAGGCATTGGTGATGATCGAAGCGGCGTCCGTTAGTTTGACAGCCACGCTCCCACCGCTGAGCTATCATCACCTCATAAGTGTTTAGTTCGACGGTTGTCGTGGATCAGTGATCAGGGACATTGACTTTGGAACCTCGACCCCGGGTTCGAATTCCGGCTGGGGCAAACATTTCTGTGATGATTATATTTTGTTTTCGGGTTTTGTACATTTGTATAATGTGATTTTGTGTGTGCCTTCCGCAATAGAGGTATCATAACTGCTTTGTGAATGGTATACGTTAAAGACATTCTTCACAATTATTAAGTTAGAGATGTGTTAAAATGATTCATCAATAACAAGTGATTGAGATCACTGTTTAAACTGAGTGTCCTGCTAGGCGCAAGTAAAAACAACAGAGCCCACCTAGAGGCACACCTTACGAAACATTGGCCCTAATTCTGTTATCCACACGAACTAGCTAAAATTCACTTAAATTCTTCGAATCGAAATAGCTCGTATTCTATTTTCACTAAAATTCAAATTCGTATTACTCCATACAACGCCCTCACTAATATTAGACAAGTTTTATTCCTTTGCTGGCCGATTGCGGGTAGTTTTAGTAGCTACCAAATAAGTGGCGACTTAATTTCGCTAAAACTACCCGCAAATTTAATAAATACATTTAATTTTAGCGATGTTATTGATAAGTCTCATACTAATTTAGACTTTATCGTAACCATATAAGAACTGAATCAGTTTTCCAAAATTTTAGTTTAGTTCAGTTGAATAAGCGAATCACTACCATTCTCTGTTACTCACATTTTATGTTATCCAATCAATCGGAAAAATATGAATGTTTACAGGTCTATATGGATAAGTTGTCCTAAAAGTCTACTGCTCGCAGTGGTCTAAATGTTAAGTCACTTACATTGTTCTTGTCGAAGATGTCCGGATTGTTGTTTATTTTCCTGAGGCACGCCAGCGCGTCCTCATGACGGGTGAATGTGACGAACCCGTAGCCTTTTGAACTGTAACAACACAAGGTTTATATTTATTTCGTTTTACACAGGCACAGGGCAAGCACTTTATCTCTTTTTAACTATGACGCACTATCGTTGCCATTTCACTCAGATTATGATTATAAATGCTCTGTAAAAATAAGGTAAAAATAAGAAATTAAAATAAATTAAAAAAGATTTAGGCCCTTTCAATTTACTTTTCTACACTCATGCACGTCAAGGAAGCTAAACGTTAAAAATGCATTACTAATAATGCTGCATGCATTGCAAATAATTGGCTCAATAGCCGTTTTGAGATTTTATTTAGAATATATATATAATTACGCTTAAGGCGGGATTTGAACCCACGAAATTGGAATACCATTCTCTCATCGTCAACTAAGCTATAGTTGCATCCCGCAAATAGTCCGAGTATGTCCATTATGTTTAACTAATCTAACGGGAACCTTAACAAATTAACACTATATATCCTTATTCGCGGGAACATGGAACTGTTTAGTGACCCAACCGAAAAATAAAACAATGTAACTCACGAATGCTTTCCATTAGGTCCTGTAGGGCCTCTCAGATCTCTCATAACCCTGGCTTCAGTGATGACGGAATTCCGTCCGCTAGCTTTGAAGCAAACCATTCTGAGCTTGGCGTCGTCACACCACTGCGGCAGGTTAGAGACGACGAGCCGGTATCGGGACACGAAGCGGTTTAGATTCTTTAGCATCTGGGTCTTACTCCGCTCTAGAGCTAACCGTTTAGACATATCCGAGGCAGATACCCCCTCGGCCGCTTTGGTGCCGGCTACAATCACTGGAATACACAAAAAATATAGTAAATATAACATACATTAAACCTTCAACCGCGAATAAAGAAATTCTAGGCAAACTATTGCTCACGCGTTTGTGATCATTGATCAGACTACATTCAAAAAAGGAGGAGGTTCTCAATTCAAACTTGTTACTTCAGAACTTTCGACTGGGAGAACCGATTTTGATGCTTCTTATTTTATTGGAAAGCTGGTGCTTCCCGTGTGGTCCCATTTAAATTTCATCAAAATCAGTAAAGCTGTTTTTGAGTTACAGTCCAATAACTGAAACTAGTGCTACGCATACGTAGGACACTATAGTTGCGGGTGGAGAAATAGGTGAACATACACGATGACACTTGATACCGTGAGTAGCAAAGGTGAAAAAAATTTAGCAAAAAATGGAACCGACTTCAACACTCAAAAGTGTGAAATAATTAATTTTTTTTTCATTCATAAGCTAGCTAGTTATAGACTACTATCTCACTTGCTGGTCAGTAATGTTGTTCAAGGTACACTAAGTCTAGAATGTCAACTGCGATCATCCGGCGATGGTCTGCCCGACCGAATATTCCGAGCGACGATCGCTTAACTCGTGTATCGATAAAGTGAATTAGTTAACCTGTTTTGCTCAAGCATTCTTTAGGATGCTTAGAAATAGCACCGTTGCTTTTTTTTTTTCAATTGTAACATGTTCATTATTATTTACTAGCGGCGCCCCGCAGTTTTACCCGCGTGGTGATGAAAAACGGTGATGATGAAAATAAGCCTATGTGTTCATCCAGAGTATATGCTATCTCCATACCAAATTCCGTCGAAATCGGTGTAGCCGTTTGAGCGTGAAGAGGTAACAACATACACACTTACACACAAACTGTCGCATTTATAATATTAGTGTGATAATTGTAGTAAATCGTCCTTAATCTGAAGTAAACTTTTGTATTATGCTTCTTTACTTTAATATTATATCTAAATTTAATATCTACATGTAAGAAATATATTATATCCTATTATTATATATATTGCGGCTCAAGGACTTTGTGTCATGAACTAAATGTTAATGAGAAAAAGTATGCGGAATGTTAGGAAATTGATAAGACAAACAATACATGCTTATGCTCTCTATTTTTCTGTGTCCAACAGTAAATATTTAAGCGTAAGCATATTTAACATCTACATACCACATCTAAAAATACCATAAAGAATTGGAATTGGATGAGTGCCGCTAATCCTTATGGAGGTCAAATTGAGATGTGTTTATTTGTAATAGTGAATGTTCTATGGCTCAAATGATTATGATGATGAACATTCCATACCTCCTTCTTTAACCAAGTAAAGATTTCTGTTATCCTTAGATTCTTTCTTAGTGTCTTTCTGCAGATTTTCTCTCTTCAGTGCAGGTTTTACCAGCATTACTTGTCCTTCCAGTTTCAGCTGGTCTGCTGGAAGCGCAAGGAACTTATCGGCGTCTTCTTTGTTCTGTAACGAGTGAAGATGTTCAATCAGATACACATAGAAATGTGCATTAGTCTTCATCCTGCATTTCATAGTATTAATCAACTATAGCACATGATGGTAATAAAATTACTGTATATAAGTATTACCAGTGTGTGTTACCAGTGATGACTTACGGATCTGAAACGTGGTCCCTGACTATGGGCCTTCTGAACAGGCTCAGAGTCGCACAACGAGCTATGGAAAGGGCTATGCTCGGAGTTTCTCTACGCGATAGAATCAGAAATGAGGAGATCCGTAGAAGAACAAAAGTCACCGACATAGCCCAGCGGATTAGCAAGTTGAAGTGGCAGTGGGCAGGGCATATAGCTCGAAGAACCGATGGCCGTTGGGGTCGAAAGGTTCTCGAGTGGAGACCACGGACTGGCAAGCGCAGCATAGGACAGCCACCAACCAGGTGGACAGACGACCTGACTAAGATCGCAGGCAAGGGCTGGATGCGGGCCGCTTCCAACAGGTCCTTGTGGAAATCAATGGGGGAGGCCTATGTCCAGCAGTGGACGTCCTATGGCTGAGATGATGATGATGATGATATAAGTATTACTATTTTTTGGTTTACAAACGAAAATGTATAAAGATAGATACTCTTACACGTTAAAATCTTGGTGCAGGTGTCCTAAAATATTTGACATCTTGAATTTATGGTACATAATTATTTAAATAATGTTGCAGCCTCGGACAACAAAAGTAACCCATCATTTTAAGAGTGGTCACGATCGCTGGTTAGTTAGATGGTAACGGCCCAGAAGTTAATTAAACTTTCAACTAACCTCGAACTTCACGAATCCGGAGCCCTTAGAATGCTCCGTCATCTTGTCCATACATATGAGAGCATATTTGATGGGGCCAGTGTTCTCCGTGAACTGTTTTAGCTGGTCGTCGTCGATGCTGAATGGTATGTTTGTCAGGAATACTGTGCAACCATCTTCTGCATCATTGAGTTTTATTCTGTTATACAATAGAGAATTAAGACATTTAGCAAAATTGTATGGTGTATGTGTGAACACTATTTACAATACACTGGTCTCATGCTGACACTGGAAGAAAAGCGTAAGGTTCTAAGTTGTCTAAGAATAGAAACTAGAGATTAACCTTTCGAATACTGACGGTTTCCGTGGCTCAGTCGTCAGTGGCTTGACTTCTGATCCTCAGAGATCCTGGGTTCGAATCCCGTCAGGGGCAAACATTTATGCGATAAGTGTAAGTGAAGTATAAGTGTAAGAAGTGATAAGTGGTGTTTGTCCCGGGTCTTGGATGTTTGTGTGCTGTGGTTGTGTGTGTCCATTCCTCCCGCGATACAGGGAATCCTAGAGCGGTTGTTTGAGTGTGAGGAGAAAAACAAGCAAATACTGCCCATTACAAAATAAATACGTAGTTAAGAACTACAAAATTATGGGTGGAAAATGTTCAATATTTATTAGATGTTGAAGACACCCACTAAGTCAAATTTGTTGATATTTTTATGAAACAAATTTGAAAATATATTCTTTGTAATGAGTTTTTATTAATCTGTTCATAATTTATTTTCTTTATCCTGCATAGGCAAGCTTTTGACCACTATCCCACCTGATATTAAGTGATGATGCGGTCTACGATGGAGCACGCTTGCCTAGAAGATACCTATTTACTCGGGACTTGAAGATACCCAGATTGTATTTTTGCGGAAACACAGATTTAGGCAATAAATTCCATTCATTAGCTGTACGCACTATTAATGTGGAAGCAAAACGCTAAAATAATGGTGTTTTGAGGAAAACAATTTTTTTTAAAAACATATACAACTGAAATGAAGAATCTTGAGGCTGAGGGCTTAACAAGTACTCCGGAGCATTGAAACGCTCTGTAAAAAGGCCACTAGTGGGTACAATCCAAGGTATGACAGCAGCGCGTAAGATGCTTAATGGGGTTAATCACATAGCTAAACATCGCTACAAGCTCTTGATGTGTGTATAATAATAATATATAGGAAAATAGAACCCAATACTATTCTAAACTGGCATCCCTTGCCATAATAAAACTAGCTAGTAAGCTTCTATCATATCCTCTCCCTCCCAATTCCTAGCTAAGAACGAGATAACATGAGAATAATTCGTGATTCACTCTTTTAGTGGGTGTAAATTTCACAAAACTTTACGACTAACCTTTTTCTTTCTTGAGGGTCAACTTGACTCTCTTGCTCTTCCATATCCGCGTCGTCTTCATCCTCAGATTCCTCACTGCTGCCATCATTATCTTTTTCGTCGTCGCTATCCTCCTCGTTATTATCATTATCCGATTTTTCAACAGCACTTTCAGAATCACTACCATCATTCTCAGATTCATCACCTGACTCACCTGTAAATATCAAATTACAGATGTAATACATGAAATGACCCAAGCTCTTTTTAGGTATATTGTTGAAATGCCTAAGACCATTTTAGGTACATTGTTGAAATGCCTAAGACCATTTTTATGATTGATTGCATTAACGTCATGGTAGGTGTATTCGCCAAATACTATATATATATATATTTATAATTAATATTATACGCTTCATTATACACCTTTCACACACCGCACACGCAACCCTCTCTTTCCCTCCTCTAATCCCGTCCCTCTCTCTCACCGCCCCGCTCAAAACCGCAATGGTCGTCGACAACGCGCGCGCGCAATACTCTAAACCTCAATGTACCGAACCTATATAGCTACGATCAGTGATTAGTGCTCAAAAACTAGTGCTTCGCTTCATAGACCTTAGTGCGACATCATCGGGCACCAGTGACCACATCTCAACCCCGTAAGTCCCGATCCTTTTATCGCACAAGTCCTGTGGTTCGGTTGGCTCCGCTGCCAACTCAGTAATTACGCACTTCATTATTGGTGTCACTCTGAACTCCAGTTCTTTAGTTTTAAGTTTTAGATTTAATTACAATATCTCGCTCGCTTTCGCAATTCGCATAATCTTTCTTAGAGGAAAACCTCTAGGCCGGCGGAGTTGTATTCGCCAAATACTATATATATATATATTTATAATTAATATTATACGCTTCATTATACACCTTTCACACACCGCACACGCAACCCTCTCTTTCCCTCCTCTAATCCCGTCCCTCTCTCTCACCGCCCCGCTCAAAACCGCAATGGTCGTCGACAACGCGCGCGCGCAATACTCTAAACCTCAATGTACCGAACCTATATAGCTACGATCAGTGATTAGTGCTCAAAAACTAGTGCTTCGCTTCATAGACCTTAGTGCGACATCATCGGGCACCAGTGACCACATCTCAACCCCGTAAGTCCCGATCCTTTTATCGCACAAGTCCTGAAATTGAACGTTTTCCAGAATTTCTAATTCTAATTGGAGGACTTGTGCGATAAAAGGATCGGGACTTACGGGGTTGAGATGTGGTCACTGGTGCCCGATGATGTCGCACTAAGGTCTATGAAGCGAAGCACTAGTTTTTGAGCACTAATCACTGATCGTAGCTATATAGGTTCGGTACATTGAGGTTTAGAGTATTGCGCGCGCGCGTTGTCGACGACCATTGCGGTTTTGAGCGGGGCGGTGAGAGAGAGGGACGGGATTAGAGGAGGGAAAGAGAGGGTTGCGTGTGCGGTGTGTGAAAGGTGTATAATGAAGCGTATAATATTAATTATAAATATATATATATATATAGTATTTGGCGAATACAGTAGGCGAAACTTGTGTTCTAATTTTTGAAGCAAAATAATCGGCTACCTGTGGGAGTTGGGGTAACCATAAAAGTTTTTGAATCAGGATATAGTGCCTACGCTCGACATGTTATCAATTTGTCCTTTACCTCCGTTGTAATGAATTATTATCTAAATCTGTAAACATAAAATGTTATATAAAACATTACCAAAAAATGGAACCAATTCAAAAGTGTGAAATAACTTGTTGAAGTCGGTACCATGACAGAACAAAAGTAGCTATTATCAAAATATTGTGAGCATGGTACTGACTTCGACAAGTTATTTAACACTTTTGAGTGTTGAAGTCGGTACCATTTTTTGGTAATAATTTTTTTCACCCTTTTCAGTGACCTTTGCTACTCACGGGATCAATTGTTATTGTGTATGTGCATCGATGTCTTCAACCGCAACTATAATATCGTCGAGGAATGAGTAGTACTTTTCAGTTATTGGAGTGTAACTCAAAAACAGCTTGTCCGATTTTGATGAAATTTAAATGGGACCACCACGAAAGTATACTCTATCAAAGAAAAAAGGATCATCCAAATTGGTTCATTAATGACAAAGTATCCGCGAACACACATAAAAAAAAACATATGTACGGTCGAATTGAGTACCCTCCTTTTTTGAAGTCGGTTAAGTCAGATATTTTTCTCCTGTTTTGCATAAATAATAAATAATGTAATGTGTTGCAAACTGTATTTTGTAGAGTGATCAGTACAGACCGAGTGAGGTTCGTCGCCCAGCTACTGTAAAATTATACCTACCTATTATTTTTTAAGAGCCCATCTGGGTATATATTCCATCTTAGATTCGATAAGACAATCCTCATAAATGGAAGGGCCCATACTCACCTGAGTGCACTCAATCGTTTATGAGGTTTGCTCGTGTAACAAGTCGCCAATAGGCTATGTTCAGCCGGATATTTATCGGCCGGATAACCAGCTATCCGGGTTCAAGGTTGGCCGGATATTTGGTATCCAGAAAAACCTCTATCCATTTCATCAATAATGAGCATTTGATAACTTTCTTTTTAGATGTCGGTTATGAATAGGGCCTTTGCAATCAATAAGTTTTGTTAAGCATACCTCTAAAACTCTCAATCAGTTTTTATATCATCTGCATAAAATTATCATTATTGGGATGGGTTAATATTATTTGAAGCTCTATCTAGTATATAGTAAATTATATAGTCTGATATTAAGGGAACTTACTTTTAATTTCATCTTTCATAGGCTGGTTATTGATATTAATAGGTGCATCATCATTGTCACTGTCCGATTCCTCCTTCTTCACATTTTCCTGCATCTCTTGCTGCTGGTTTACAATGTGCTGCATATATTTGTTCTTTGCTACAGCCCAATCTACAGATATTGGACGACCTGGAATAAAAGAAATTTTATTTAATAATAAAGATACCAGCTTAAAACTTAAATGCTGACCGTTACTAGCATCACAATAATCATTATATGAAATCAAGACCATAACTCTCACAGTATAGGTGCTTCTGGATAAATTAACCCTTTGATGTAAACTTCTATTGGTATAATGTACTCCTTCACAACTGCGAGCAACTCTAATCCAAGTGTAAGGCTCTGAAGCCTATGAGATGAACCAGAGAATTGCTGCTTATGATCTGTTTGTATCACCTATCAATTGACTCAAGAGCTTCAACATGTTACTTGGCTCACTCATCCCAGGGATGAGAACAGTACTCCATGCAAACCAGTCTTGTAAACTCGATACAGATAAAGCAACAACCCCATTGTGACATGCCAGCTACTTATGCCAGAATTCTACTAATATTATAAATGCGAAAGTTTGTGAGTATGGATGTTTGTTTGTTCCTCTTTCACGCAAAAACTACTGAACGGATTATGATGAAATTTGGAACACAGATAGTTTATACCCTGGATTAACACAGGCTTTCATCATCATGCTCATCACCTTTTTTCATCACTGGGTAATGAAAACGTATGAAGTGGGTAAAACGGATTTGGAAGGAATTTGGTATGTAGATACATTAGGTCTGGGAATAATACATAGGTTTTATCTTTTTCTTTTCTTTATTATCACACTCAGACCCCCGCACTAGGATTCGGTTAGAAGGGGAAGAAGGTTAGAACACTATAGTGTAGAACACACTATAGAATATTAGTTTGATCCAGTAAAGAGATATTCCTTCACTGGCTCATCTTCACACTGACACTAGTAAGTATGAAAGTTTTGAGATCAATCATTTTTTTTGTGTGCAGCTGTGTTTTACGTCTTTTGGTGAAAGCTTTTCAAAATATTTAAAACTTATTATTCAGTTAAAACTTTAATAGGCCTTCTGTACATATTCTGCAACACTGTTGTGTAAATAGCTTTAAGTTGTTTTAAAATTAATTAATAAATAAGTAAAATAATGTGTCCTAATTTGTTACACTTTCTAACTCGCTTACCCAAGAAAGGTTTCATGTTTGTATTCAACAAGGCTTTCTTAGCCATTGGCACATTCTTGAAATGCACAAAAGCACAACCAACCAGCTTCCCATCTGGTTTCTTTAAAAGTTTCACTTCTAAGATGTCTCCATAAGATTTAAAATGCTCTTGAAGAGATTCCTCTGTTGCTTTAAAGGAGACATTGCGAATAATGAGGCGCGCATTTCGGTTGACACGAGCCTTCTTGTCCTGTTTAGTTTCGCCCTCTTCTTCTTCTATAAAACAGAGAACTTTTAGTAGCACAAGTTCCAAAAATATACCTTCAAGTTTTTCCAATTCCTCATGCAACAGATGACACAAATTTACTAATGACATTATATAGGATATAAGAGTGATAAAAAAATAGTTTTGTGGAGTTATGCTTTCTTGTGTTTAGACGGAATAATATTGCTACCGCATCCTCGCTTAACATCAGGTGAGATAGTGGTCAAACGCCTGCCTATTCCCATAACAAAAAAAGAGGACATTATAGCCCTATGTTGATTAAAGGGCAAATTGTCTGTTACACAGATATGTCAGATACAATTCTTATAGAACTGCACTGCGTCTGAAACATAAACTTGGTAAGTCTCATGTGCCTATAATTTCACCAGGAACCATACCAGATACCACCAAACCGGAACACAGTAATGCTAATACTGTAGTTGGTGGCACTTCTTCTCCGAGCTAACTCTCACATGGAGTGCTACTACTTTCAAATTTATTGTTAATAAGAAAAATGCATGAATATGCATCATTCTCCTTCTGAAAAAAAACTCATCGTCAATGAGAATAACACCTCTGTAATCCTAATGCCAAACAGGCAAGTAAAACAAGAATTTGATGGTGAAAGTGAAGAAATGTTTCACATGGATCAGTAGCAAGCATTTCCCATTCAAGTGTGGTGCCTGCCTTAAATACATGCCTTGAATGGGCTGACCAAGAGTAGACATTCCTATGCCAAAATAATGCTTTTACGTAAATTGCGAGACAAAGTTTTTCATCTGTCATTACCTTCTGACAAACTAAAATAGAGGATTTCTTTGAACAGTATAGTAATAATAAGTAAAATAATTTAACTATAGATAATTGACGTGAAGTAATTTATCAAATGTTGTGTCACTTTGACATTTCAATATTATGTGGGAGAATGTTTTTCATGTCAGCTAGTTGTAAGTATAATAGTTGACCACATAGGCTATCATATAATATGTAAATACTAAAGAAATATACTATGTAGAAGACAAAGATGCTAGTGCTCCATTGCCAACTATTAACCAAATTATAATGTAACATTCATAATTAAGTATTAACAATAATTAATACATTGTAAAAATGAAAAGAATAGTCAGATTTGTAGCTGCTACTTCTTCTTAGTGGTTCTTTTAAAATCTGCAATGTGTTGTTAAGAGGCTTTCTATTGTAATTTAATTTAATAAAATTGAAAGCACATAGAAGCATCTTGAAATACATATATGAATAAGTGATTGGGAAACAAAAACAGATACAATTATTACAATTTGATTCCTTGAAGAAGAATATGCATAAGTAGTTGCCTATGGATATAAGTAATTTATTGTACTTTCATCTCCACATTAGGGGCCATACATAAATTATGTCGCATATTTAGGGGAGGGGAAGGGGTCAACAGACAAAGACAAGGATTGGCCAAAAGTACATGAAATTTGTGTGATGCAATTTATGTATAGCCCTTATGGTCACTGATAATGTGTTTATGTTGCATCAGGCAGTTCTTGAGTGCTATCCTAGGTCTAGTGGGCCTAGGATAGTACTCCAAAACTGCCTAAAAACTCATTAGCAATGGAAACTACCTTGACTTTTTTTTTATTGGGAATAGGCAGGCGTTTGACCACTATCTCACCTGATGTTAAGTGATGATGCGGTCTACAATGGAGCACGCCTACGTGACTATCATTGTTTCAGAATTATGAAATGTGTTTATGAACAAACAATTTTGCAAAAGCAATGAAATTATATATTGAAAAAAAATTAAGAGAAGTATTAGGCCATAGCCTCTAGAAGTTTAAACTTTATATGTTCAGATGCTTATTACCATATTCCAATTTCGTTAAGCACAATTAAATGAAGATTTGCTTCAGCAGCAGGAATCAGAACAGAATTGTTCAGGTGACTCGCAAATGAACAACACTTCATCACAGGTGAGGAATATTATGAAATAAAAAACTTTACAATACTAAGTTATGTTGAGATCCATCTATCAGCATAACAATTAAAAATAATAACCTAAAACCTTACGGTTAATAGCTGGAGCATGTTCTTCTGATGATGCATTCTGTGTTATTTTCTGTAAGTCATTCCCTTGTATTTGCTCAGTGTATTTGTTTTTTGGAATTGCCCACGTTACACTAATAGGTCTATCTGTAAAAATACTCAAGATAAAATACTTGTGGATATATGTATATGGTTTAGGATTTAGTCTTCATGATCTAGAATGCATTCACCAACTTCATAAGCCAAATTTAGCTCAATCAATATTTAATTGATATTTCTGGAGCCATATCAATATTTGAGATTAAGAGTTACAGAGAATAAACATTTATATAAAAGAATGACAGATTTTGTAATAGTCACAATAGCATATGAATGTAACTTTAATAGCAGACCAAGATTTCAAACTATGGACTATTTGACAGATGAATGGATATTATAAAATATTAGGCTGAAACAATAATGCTCCAATGGAGTGCATTAATGCTGTATATGCTGCAGTTAGCAGAGCTAACTATGGCTTTGCTGATGAACTTGGTAAATGCAGCCCTCCTTATAAAACTACATCTACATAGGGTAGTATTCCTAATATTACAGAGTCTGTCCACAATAGGGTAGTAATTATAGATGCCCCGAATAGTGGTTTCACTGAATAACCGAATACCTAATATTATTCAGTTTAACCTTTACTGAACTGGATATTCTGCCGAATTATTTGGTTTACCATTTCATTGTTTTGCCGCAGAAACAGGTTCTAACATGTACTCTAAGTGTAGCATAGCGCTAGTAAGTTTAAAATAAATGTTGACTATATACTAACTATAGGTTATGAAAGAAATATGTTTTCTTGACTTATAAAACATAAATCTTACATCAGAAGTTTTGTCTTTTAGTTCTACACCTTGGCATGAGCCAAGAAAAAGAAATGCTTGAACCAAATACACTTAGCAACAAAACCTAATAATTTGGCTGAACACAAATAGTGGAAAAGATGACGATACCATATACCATTTGGTATACCATGGAATGAATATTAGGCATATCTCTAATAGTGATCAAATATCACAATTACCTTAAATTTTAAAAACTATACATGATTGATTCACATGATTTGATGGTTTAGTTTTTCATACTATCACATTATTTATTTTACTTAGTGATGATCAATATTGAACAAGAATTATAAATATTGAAAGCTACTACACAAATGTTCTTGTGCATATAGCAATTATCCACATTTTATACAGTTTCTGTGGACCTCCTGTGTGCACAACAAATAATTTGATGGGGTTCTACTGCAGGCATAGATTTAAGTTGAAACCACACTCCGATAACATGTATCTCAGGTTGTGCAATGAGAAAATGAATGTGACTGACATTAGCAGTATTATTTCTATATGTTGATATCAACCAGGCTAGCTAAATAAGGTAATAGAAAAGTTGAGCAGGGATGGCTAAAATACACACAAACACAATGTACTGTACAAACAAGAATCATTTCCATACTAATAGCTTTCATGTAGCAGACACTACCTTACACACTAACTTACCAAGAAAGGGTTTCTTGTGTGTAGCTGACAATGCTTTGTTGGCCATAGGGACATGTGTAAAATGTACAAATCCACAGCCGACCAGCCTCCCATCAGGTTTCTTCAATAATTTAACTTCTTCTACAGTACCATATTTCATGAAGTGGTCTCTGAGGTCATCTTCAGTGGCTTTGAATGAAATGTTTCTGATCATCAACCTAGCATTTTTGTTTACACCATCTTTGAACTTTGTATTCTCATCTGGCTGAAGTTTATTCTTTTCTATTTGAGTCATGTTGATAGTTCAAATTTAATTTATAAACTACAGTTCACGTGGATCCCATCAAAACATAACCTCACTTTTTTAACTACTGCATTAATCTTAAATATTATATTTATTGGGATAAGGTCATTTCATCAGTATCAGATAATTATAAATTTATCAATAATAGCAAGTACAATACTCGGAAAAAATATTCACGGTACACACCCTGCACACACACGAAAGAAAATATAGCGAAATAGAATAGAGTATTGCCTGTGGCATAGATCAGATAGAATACATACTAGGCCTGTGGTACTGCTCCATAGATAAGTACCTTTTGAGTATTGACTGCGACTATGCGCGAGACCATAGGTCAGATGGATTGGAATCGCGGACCAAAAATTATTCTTCACTGCCATACTTATGTATTACTCTCGTAAGTAGTATCTGATTTCAATTCTTTTCAATCTGCCAGCCATAGACAAATAACTATATTTAATGGAAACAGCCCAAGGGTTGGTTCAATATCTGAGTGGATTTGTATATAGTTATAGGTGATATACAGGAACCATATATATTTAAATCTATGATTTTAAATTATAGGTTCACCAGGTTCGTGATCTCAGTATATAGTTACTTAGGGACCGGTTATAGCCTTATAATTCTGTTTCATAGATACGTTCGAGATGGTGAAGGAGCGTTTTTAGCAGTGTAAAACTGAAGCGTTCGATTTGGGAATGTGGCATTTGTGGCAGCAACGATCTTTCCCAACTCGAACGACGCATACACATCATTTACACGAGAGCTGTCAAGTATGACGATTCGTTTGTATAATCATGACATAAAAATGTTTCAATACCTACTTATAATACTTGAATCATAACGAGAATTATATTTTCGTTATGGAAATAGAAAGAAAACATTACACTGGCGCATTATTTCAAATTTGTTTATTTACTCAAATCACCTATCACAAAACGCTTACAAAAGACCCTCGGAGGTGCTTCGGAGGTGGGTCAAAAGTGGAAGTTCACGGTAGCGTTTTTAACACTTTTCACGCATCTCTAACGGTGAATGAAAACAGTTCAAAACTCCACCTGTGTCAAAACAAACGCGGAACGTGAGTATTGAGCGTTTTTAACTGATCCTTAGCCCATCTCGAACGCAAGGAGATAAGTAACCAATAGTGTGGTTTATTTTTAGGAGTATTGGAATACAGTGAATACGCCCGGTTTAAATTGAATTCACCGATATAACGTTAGATACACGCTACCAAAAATAAACCACAAATTGTACGCTTTTGTGTGCTAATGTCAGAGAAATCAGCTGATTGTAAATTTTTGCTAAGTAAAAGTATTTTGATGAAGTTTAAAATCGTGATTTATGTTTAAATCGCTAAGTGCAACTTAGCAAAACACTACGTAACTATCTATTCCCTGAACAATAAAGGTTGAAAATTTTGATATTCCACCATCAAATGGCGAATGTCGATTGGTCAACCTAGAGAATGGAATACTACCGTGATTGGTCAATTGAATTTGACGTTAGCACATACACTGCAATACCTCGTTTTCTTGAACACCGTATTCACGCTATAAGAATGCTACAAATGACGTCACACCACAAACATGTACGGACATTTGTCACATTTTGAACCGACTTGTAGCGTGAATAATTCATTTAGTGCATAATCTGAATTTTAAACCACAGCATATATATTCTGTTCTGTGTTTCAAAATCAGGCATGCCTATATTTTTCTTTATCTGTGGATTAGTAAACAACTGGCTGTTTGTGTTACATTGTTATTAGCTAACAGATTAGTATAAAAATATATTTATTACTCTATTTTATACGCAAAATGCATTCCCGTTCTTTCTTCAGGATGTGTAACAAAGTATTTATGACCCAAACATTTAACAGACCATATGCATATAAAGTTGTCAAAAGGCCCGACCCCAAAACTTTGAAAATGCCGTCACCTGCCTCCGCACCTAGTCTTATGGAAATTATGAAAGAAAAGATACGTCTAAGTGGACCTATGAGTGTAGCAGAATACATGCACATCGTTATCACCAACCCTACCGAAGGATATTATATGAAAAAAGATGTAATCGGTGAAGCAGGTGACTTTGTAACTTCACCTGAAATAAGCCAACTTTTCGGTGAAATTTTGGCGATATGGTTCTACGCGGAAAGCCAAAAAATGGGAATTATTAAACCTCTGCAAATCGTTGAGCTCGGACCAGGAAAAGGCACTCTGCTGGTGGATTTACTAAGGGTACTACTTTAATCCTATCACTAAATTTAAACATACGTTCGGATTATGTGTGTATATAAGTATATATCAGTCATCAGGTTACCATAGTACAGGCTCTGCCTAGTTTGGGACCTGAAGACCTTGTGTGAATGTTGTCCCATATTATTATTATTATTATAGATTGAGATTTTTATAGGATTATTTGCTATTCAGGAATAAAATAACTTCTAAGCCACTAAAAAAATATTGATTATGATAAACACACTGTTTTGGGTATTGTAAAATAAAGGCGACTAGTATGTACAAACAGCGCAGAGCAATGGCACAGCAAATTTTAAAAGCACATTCATTGACACCAAACAAATCAGCACCTAACTGGCAATGAAAATTGAAAATTATTGTGTTACAAGGTAAATAATAATAAGTAATCTAGACAAAATTATGATGGAACATTTTCGTGTATATACTTTTTGAATTACCATGTAACTTTTATAGGTAGAAAATAATCTAGAATTAAATTCAGTCTAAATATTGTACTTTTCATAATTACATACTCACTAAATAATGAAATTGTAAAGACAAATAGTAAAAAACTGTTGAAATTGATATATTATTCTCAATTAGACCATAACCTTCATAGTTAATTTTACTAAAAATAATGTCATGGCACCTAAATACAAAAGTGGTTGCTTTTTATTCTAACAATTACTGGGTGGAAATATATTTGTTAGTTTGAATTTAAGTATCTTTCTTGTTTTTGCCTGCATTATTGATCAGCATAGTAAATGGGTCATTCTGGCAAAAATTGGGCCAGTCAAAAAACCACTGTCACACCAATCCTGGCGCTGTTACGTTGTAACAAGGTTTTAAAATACAAATAAATAAACAGTTAGCATAATTACGAACAAACGGACAAACTAACTAATTACTGCAGTCGAAAGGGAAGCCGCGCGCAAAATACAAAGCGAGCGTCCGAAACCAAAACACTGTTATCTCGACATCGGCTGTCCTGCTCCTTCCCGTAGCAGCTCTCTCACTAAACAGGTAGGGCTCATTAGGCCGCCGCATTCCGAGAAAAAACAGTAGCGAACGTTTAGTATAAAACCAACAGCACGTCTCACGAGCGCGAGTTATTTATTCGACACCTACCAGGGAAACAACACCAAAAGGAAAAAGTCTGGAAGATATTTATATTTGAAAGTATAGAATCAGTGCACCGTTCCTCTAACCCCCTCGGATACTGGGGGTCCACCATTCGGGCTCGAAGCTGCATCTGAAACACTGACGGGTACCTTTCACCGTCCTGCCTTTGAAGGAGGCGGACATCGGCGCTGACCTCGACTACGTCGCCACCGGCTGCCGGCCGCCACGTGCTCCCCTGCGAGGCGGCGCATATCATAACCATACCAGTTCCCCCCGCGCGTTGCGGCGTTGTCGTGACCCAAGTTAAGTCCCCAGTGCACTAGACTGTATTTTAACACAAAAGAACTCCCCGTGCTGCAACCACACCCTGAGGGTGATTATAGTTTCACCAATAAGTGCTATATTGAACATTTCTGTTTTTTTTTGTTTTAGAAAAAAAATAAACCATTGTAATTTTTTATCCTCTTTTATTTCTCTCTTATATTATTATTGCACCCCGCCGTCAGGCGGACGTGACAGCGCATTTTTCAATAACTTGTAGCTTATGATTCTATGCAGATTTTTTTTAAAAGTAATTTAGTTCATTAGCTTTTAAGAAAATGTATGAGAAAGCGGATTATTTTTTAATTTAATTTACTAAAAATAAACATAAAAAACAAAAGAGGTCAATTTGGCGTGTCACACTAAGTCATGTTAACTTTGACTAACTATAAGTTGGGGATATACAGGCACAGCTCAATAACTTTTACTTATTTATAAGTAATTAATATTTGTTAATTAGATTACATCAATTATATAGACAATATATTGTTATATTTCAATAAAAAATTGTGTAATATGTAATTTCAAATTATCACAAAGATGGACAGTTCATTTTTTTTTTTTTTTTTTTTGTTAATTCCTTATCTGCAATCAGTCACTGACTTTCAGCAGATTGGTTGAGAGGTCTATGTCATGTAAAATGTGCCCTCCACTGATGGCATCTCCTTGTATTATGTCTCTATCCGTTTTAGAGTCCTGATTCAGTCAGTAGTGAAGACTTTCTTTCTCTTGAGCCTAGGCTCATATGTGTTGGTTGTTAGCTGATTAGCCAGGTTGTTGGGATGTTTAACTAGACGATGCCGGTAGCTTTTACAGACTTTAGTGATTTCTTCGTTGACTGTGCTCATCTCCAAATTGTTGTGAATTTCTCTGTTAGTGGTGTACCATGAGACTCCGCTTATGGTTCTCAGTATAGTGTTTTGCATTCTTTGTAGAATAGAGATGTTAGATTTAGAAGCGGTTCCCCACAGTTGTATTCCATACAACCATATTGGCTTGAGAATGGTTTTATATATAAGTAGTTTATTGTCAGTTGACAGTTTGCTGTTGCATCCCAATAGCCAAGAGTACCCGCTATATCTTATTTTTAGTTCCTCTCTTTTGGTGGTAATATGATCTTTCCAGGTTAAACGACGGTCAAGATGAATTCCAAGGTATTTCACTCTGTCTTTATGAGGTAACATCACACCTTCGAATCTAACGGGTGGGCAATTTCCCTTTCGTAGGGTAAAGGTTACATGGACTGATTTGGACACACTCGCCTTTATTCTCCATTTTCTCAGCCAGGCTGTAGTTTTATCTAGGCCTTTTTGTAATACTACAGAGGCATCTTCGGGGCTGATACTATTAGCGAGAATAGCAGTATCATCAGTGAATGTGGCTGTAGTAACATTTTCTACCTGAGGAAGGTCTGCTGTATAGATAGTGTAGAGTACAGGACCCAGGACTGATCCTTGTGGAACACCAGCATTGATTTCGTAAAATTGTGATGTTGCTTTCATTTCCCTTACTTGAAATAGTCTTTCAGATAAATAGGACTGTAATAAGAGATAGTAGTTATGTGGCAGGTATGTTTTAATCTTATACAGTAGTCCCTTGTGCCAAACTTTATCAAATGCTTGTTGTATATCGAGGAAAGCCGAAGAACAGTACTTCTTTTCTTCAAGGGCCTGCCTTATGTGTTCATATACACGATGCACTTGTTCTACAGTAGAATGCCGTTGTCTAAAACCGAATTGGTGGTCAGGGATAACTCTGTTTTCTTCAAGAATAGGGTTTAGTCTATGGAGTAAGATTTTTTCGAAAACTTTTGACATGGTTGGTAGGAGACTAATAGGCCTATAAGAAGTAACCTCATGAGGGGGTTTTCCTGGTTTGTGTATCATTATTATTGATGACACTTTCCATTTCATTTCCAGTTCATTTTAGTCACAACGATTCTACCGGCTCTGTTTATTAAAAAATATCAAAAACGCAATGGTGATTGGTGACGAAAGGCGCTTGGAACACAGTACTCATTTAAGAAATCCACTTTAATTACAGTGTTTCAGCAGTACCGGTGGGTATTTGAAACTACCTACTGTGAAGAATTTGTAAAGAATTCAACTGAGTACATTATAAAATGACATTGTTCTTTAAAATAACATGCAATTTAACTTATTTCGTTTTTAATGTTAGCAGAGAGGAAGTTCGTCACATCCATTTAGTATCATCTGTTCAGTACTTTATTTTAAAATTGTCATCTTTGTCTATTAAGTAACGGCCCAAATTTTTATGGAATGGCCCAAATGCTGATATGTAACTAGTGATGTTCCTGATATCTGTTACTTTTCTTGCAGATCGTTTACATATATTTTACCTTATTAATTTTCAATTGATAGGATGAAACACTTTATATAGTGATTAGGTATTGAAAAACTATTAAATTCCATTAAGAGTATTTTTTATTTCTTAAAATCAAATATTTGGCTCCTTTATATTGCAAACATTTATCATAGTCTCTCGTTGTGGCGAGCATGATGTCAACTTTCGTTTCAAGGTCTGGTGCGCCAACACTGATTGAGTAAGAAAATAAAAATCTGCATCTGCAGATCTTGACACCAAATATCCATATTTAATTCTGTATCCACGGGTATACTTTTTAACAATTTGGCACATCACTATATAATGTAAGTTCCTTTGGTGGATCAAAACCAAATTATGGTGCATATATGGTAATGGATACACTGGAGGGATGTATATTAGATATAGGTATTCAGAAAAGTGTGAGTAATTGTAACACAGATTTTTTTAATAAAATATAAAACTTCAGTAGCTCAAACCTATTTATTTGTAAGTTTAAATGTTCAAAAATGGGGCTTAAATATGCAGTTATATAGTTCAGGATGTTCAGTTCAGTTATATAGTTCAGGATATTTCCCTGTAAAAGTTTATTTATTTAGCTTTTTGCCCTAGCTTACTAGCTATTCAAAGGGTTTGGGCCTGGAAATTTAAAGTTATATGTATTTATCTTGCTAATCTTGCTATTAAGTGATTTAACTACATTAACTGGTAACAATTTTATGTCTCAAACAATAAACAGGTTAAAATATGGGGCTTGCCCACATCCACATGTAAAATGTCATGTCCTAAAGCTATAAGTGGGTCTGTGGGTGTTCGTTTTTTTTTTCCTTTCTTTTTTTATATCTCGGCCAAGACCATAGTCCGAGCTTAAAGGTAGGCTGAAAAACAGCGTTATGGTCTCTACATTGTGGGAACATGACACATGCTGAGCCTATCCCTTTTGCCATAGATATTTAATTAATTAAACATGTCCTGTATAAATATTTCTTTTTTAGTGGCAATAAATGATTTATTATTATTATTATAAGTTTCAAATATGATTGTATTCTTTCAATACAATGTTGTAATACAACATGCAGAAGTTTTAAAATTATAATTGCATAAATTGTTTGTTAATTTCTGTTATTCTTGTGTGACTAATCATTAAACATTTATATAAATTACCACGCATGGTGCTTACAAACCCAAATTTATTGCAGGTTTTAAATAGATTGAATCTAAAAGGTGAGGATCTGAGCTTACACCTGGTTGAGGTATCGGATACCATGCAGGCTGTGCAGGCAAGCAGGCTGTGCATGTCGCACAGAGCTGTTGATCTGGATATGCCACATAATTTAGAGGTAATATCACATATTTATATGCTTCATTATATTGCAGAGGATTCTATTTTTATATTTAGTCAATGTTGACAGAAACACATCCCAAATTACTTATGTAAATGCTTAGAAAAAGTAAAAACTCAATTGACAAAAAGGTACTCCAACTCAAATAAAAATTATGGATAAAAGGAAAATTATTGTGGTCAAATGCCTAATATGAAAAGATATGTAACTGCGTATGTTATTTGTGTAAATATATAAGAAAAAACATTTGAGCAACTTCTGTATTCATGCATTTGGATAGTTAGGGAAATGTCAAAAATGGAATGATAGGGAACTATGGAAGGTTTTGTCTTATATGGAAAAGCAGACTGTACTTTTTTTTTAATATTGGGAATAGGCAAGCGTTTGACCACTATCTCACCTGATGTTAAGTGATCATGCGGTCTACGGTGGAGCACGCCTGCCTAGACCTTGTGAATCTTTTACCATACTCAACAATAAGTTTTTGCGGTGAGCTAAATAACTGACGGTCGCCGTGGCGCAGTGGTTAGTGTCAGTGACATGACTTCTGTGCCTCCGGGGACCCTGGGTTCGAATCCCGGCAGGGGCAAACATTTGTGCGATGAGTGTAGATTTTTGTCCCGGGTCTTGGATGTTTGTGTGCCGTGATACAGGGAATACTAGTGCGGGGGTCTGAGTGTGATAAAAAAAAAACTGTTTCGAATTAAAACAGGATCCTATCAAGAGTAATTATTTGCATAAATATCTAGTGCTTTTAATATTAAAACTGACGTTGTTTTCAAACATTATGAATGTATAAAACACGGGAACTGCTCACGTAATAAGTCAGAGATCTATAGTTTCAACCACATTCAGTGGTCTTTTTCATGGAGAATATGGTGATGTGACTGGTTATGAAGATACAGTGAGAACTGAGTGTACCCGATACCATCCCGGAGGACACCTGCAGTGACGAAGAAGACAGATCAGGATGCACCAACACAGCCAGTAGCACCACCTATGTATGTGTTCCATCACAGCCAACAGTGATATTAGTCGACTACGCTTCAGAGTCGGCATCAGAAGCAGAACACAGAACAGATGATATTATAGCCGCTGCAGCTCGGGCTGCTATTCCATATCTGTCGTATACAGGCGTCAATTAGTGAGCTTCATGGGTTTTTGATCCACTGTGTCTCAATAGTGTCATGTAGTTTTGTTTGCTCCTCTGTCACAGCACCAAAGCATATTAAAATAATGAAATATTCGATTGCAACAGCTGTTTTCTAATAATATTTATATTTTTAATGCTGGTTATTGATGGTAATTGGCAACTTAATACTACTATAAAAAAAAGAAATGAAAAAAATTACATTTCATTCCACCCTATTATATAAATTTTGAAATAGATATGAACCGAGAAGGCTACATTTTGAATATTCTCATAGAATATTATGAATATTATTACAATCGTCCCCACATAATATCCTAGGTAATCCTCCCCCCAGGTTATATCCAAAATTTAGCATCACTTTTGGTTCACATGCATTTCTAACCCCTCTTTCCGACGTGATGACTGGACTAATATGTGTTTTGTATATTTTACTTCACTTAGACACACTACAACATTATTTGGCATTACTTGACTAATCTTACTAATTAACATAATAATTAAGAAATGTCAACAAAAGTTTTTTAATTATTCCAGGGAGAAACAGTAAGCGGGATCAAAGTGTATTGGTACAATGATCTAAAAAAAGTGCCAAATGCCTTTTCTTGGTACATAGCTCACGAGTTCTTTGATGTCCTGCCTATCCATAAGTTTCAAGTAAGTTTTTATATAATGTCAGAAAACACTCAAACGTATTTCAATTTTCAATATACTTTTATCAATTACTCTACAATAATGCTTTTAGTATTTTGGTGGGGCTGCCCCGGTTCTGCAGGGCCTCGGGTATGTTTGCGGAGGCGCGCACTGCCTGCTTTTATACTACTATGCGCAAGCGGAGCGCCTCTCTAGTGCGCAGAGTGCGGGCCAGCTCCAACGCACTCCTGGCGATGGTCGCTAATAGATGGACTGCCCCTACATGCGGCACTGCTGCAACAGGCATGTTTCAGGATTCAGGACAAAGGTTCCAATGATTTGTGAACCTCCTTTTTGGACTCTGTTAATCATTTCAAATTGCATTGATTGCCTGGCGAGGCTGGCGACCTACTGCACTTGAGAATCTGCCATAAATAGTCTGAAAACTTTATTGCAATACCACATTCATATCACTAACCATCAAAGTTATCCGACGTTGTGCCTTTTAACCTTTTATATAAATAAAAATGAATCACAAAATTTGTTGCTAAGCTCAAAAGTTGTTTTAGCAATAGTTTTCTTTTTCTTGTTTTCATTAGAGCTCAAGAACGGTTCTCATGGAGAGAATATGCATAGAAAAAGCAAGAAAACATTAAAAATGAAAAAAAGCACCTTTTTTTACCTTAGAATTCTCACGGCGCATGAGACCGCGGGCTTGTTATAAAATAAAATAAGTACTTGAGCTAAACGCCTTTTCGACCACTAAAATATACCCAGCTGTAAAATCAAATGACACTTTTTCTTTCCTAGAAAACAGAAAACGGATGGCGCGAAGTTCTCATAGACATCGACGAAACAGATAAACTGTACTACCGAATGGCAGCAAATGAAACGAACCCAGTCAAGATGCTCATAAAGCCTCCCCTGGATGCCGGAGACAGGACTGATTTGGAAATCAGTGCGAGGGGATTGGGGATAGCGCGGCAGCTGGCGGAGAGGGTAGATAAACATGGTGGTATAGCGCTTATCGCAGACTATGGACATGAAGGCGAAAAGGGAGATACATTTAGGGTTTGTAATATTCGTACCTATATCGTTCACTTATTCATACCTGCATCGTGTAAATCATCTCGGGTGCAATTGGCAGATGTTATGGCTTGTAGCTGCTAATCTTTTCTCTCTATTCTCTCAGCGATCTTGTCTCACTTCACGTTTATTTATTTGCTTGCTACGCTCCGCAAGTTTACTCGCGTTGACTACAGTTTTTCAAGTACCTCAGTTATTTCATTAATGTGTAAGTTGCACTTAAGTTAATGAAATCCCGGGACTATGGCTTTCCCTAAACGTCAAATATCCCACGCGAACTATACCTTTTTCCAGCTTAAAAAGTAGCCATGCCCTTCTCCAATGTCGGATTAATTTCTATACCAACATTCAATGAAATTGGTTCACCGGTCTAGGCGTGAAACTTTAAAAACAGACATAGTTACTTTCACATACATATAATATTATATTAGCCTTTAGTTATATGCCATAATAAGCATATACTAATTGTAAAATTTAAAAAAGTAGGCAATGCAATTTATGCGAGAGTGAGGGCGGTGCACATTGCACGATATCTTCGAATAATTAATAATATTAAGTCGCGGAATTAATACTAAATATTGTGTATGTTAAATACATATTTTATACGGAATGATCATAGGCTTTACTTCGCGGAAATCGCAAAGAAAAGCCAGAACATATAAACTTTATACAAAAATAAAATTAAAAAGCTTAATACTTCTAAATTATTAAAGGGTCAATAATAAACCTTCGTTTATCCGTCATTATTGCTTATTTTGCATTGCAATCTTTTTCTCTCGTAGAAAACAAAACGGATGGCGCGAAGTTCTCACAGACATCGACGAAACAGACAAACTGAACTACGCTATCCTACTTACGCTGAGCCTGTACAAGTTGTTTTCGACAACAGCACAATAACACATAATTTTATTGTACTTACGATCAAATTTTGGAAGAAAAAAACGGATGTTCATATATATTTGTATGAATATCCGTTTTTTACTAATTACAGCTGCTGCAGCTACTACAATGACATTTGAGCGATCCACTAGCTGGTCTATTGATTGTGGGACGCTACATGCGTTGAAACTTTGGCTGACATATGCTAGGGCTGGCGCCGCGGCTTATTCGGCCCAGCAACCGAAGCGGCGAAAATATGCTAACCTAGGTAGTGGTTACATATTTGAACCGTTTAGGGTCGAGACAATAGGCCCGTGGGGACCGGGAGCTCATCGGATTTTCCAAAACTTATCACAGCTTTTGATCGATGCGACGCGTGACCTAAATCCTGGCATGTATTTGGCTCAACGAATCAGCATTTCAATTCAACGTGTAACGTCTGGGCTCGCTGCCAACTGGTAGCGAGTAGAGCATTTGAGTTATGTTAAGGCTGAACATAACTAGTGGATTGCTAAACTGTTATTGTAGTAGCTGCAGTATTGTAGATATACGAAAAATTATGTACAGTGATTTCAATATTGTTTAATTTATAATTTAACAATTAATAATCAGTTTGTTGCAGGCATTTCACAAACACAAAGTGGTGGACCCCTTAGAAAACCCGGGTGCCTCAGACCTGACCGCTGACGTGGATTTCACACAGTTGAGAGTGGCAGCGTCGAAGACGCCTACTCATGAGAACTATGCCCTAGTACTCGGCCCTGTGAAGCAGAAAGATTTCTTAGAAAGGTCACAGGCTGAAGTGAGATTACAGGTAAACATATACATTAAAAATTATAGTCAAAATGTGTACCTTGCTAACAAAATGAAAGTTGCGAAATTATTTATGAATTATAGTAATAGAATAGTAGTATGCCTATATAATTATAAGTAAAAAAAAACAACCGCTGCACTCCGAGAGTGCAGAAGTAAAAACTTGAACAATAACGTTGTTCATTTTTTAATATTTTGGAATGGTCATGGAATTATTTCGCACGAATTGCTTTATTTAGTATAAAAATACTATCATTTATGTGGTAAAATGGAATGTTCATTTATTGCGCTATCGTACACAAACATGCAAATTTATATTACATAAAAAATGGAACACTTCTGAACTATTACAATTATTTTACTTCACCCCCAAAAGGGATTGGCAAATTGGCATACATTTTTTGTAATGGGTTTTTTAAAGTTTTATGTTAACGCTCACAGTTTTGAAGCCGAATGTTAGTTATATAGCTACGCTAAAGCTATGATAGCCCCGGGGGGGAATATTCGGCCGCCAATCAAACGGAAACTGAATCGATCCACACTTGGGCTTGATCTTTCAGTAAAGGAAATCAGATCCAATCATCACCATCATTATAATATCAAATTTAAAGCACGGTGGTTTTAAAACCTGTCACCAAGCATGTAGTGTATTCAGACCTTAGAAAGCCGGTTGATTATCTACATAGGTCAAGGACGCAATTCGACCTTCGACCAAATGGTCGTAAACATAATGTGTAATAGTGCTTGGGCTAATTATAAAAATACAAAGTCGGCAGTAAATAATCGGTCGGTAATTATGTTACCTTAGAAAATTTTATAGCCAGTAATATATATCTTATTGTATTTGTTTCAGGTGCTATTAGACAACGCCAAGTCAGAGGAAGAAAGAGAAAATATCAAAAGCGCGTATGAAATGCTAGTCGATCCAAATAAAATGGGAGACAGATTTAAGTTCATGGCGTTCTACCCCTCCTCAGTGGCACCCATTTTGGAGAAATACCCGCCACTTGGATTCTCCACACCACCAACATCTTAGCGAATAAATTAACTTGTAACCCTTAATTTAATGTTAGCGTAGTATTTATTTTATTAATGAAGCGATATGTTGACTTTTATTTTTATTTATGATTTTGTAGAAATCCTTTATCTAAAATGTACTACTTTATGTGTAGTCGCTGAATTAAGACGACTATATATCCCGTACTTGCCCATACAAAAAAAAAACCTTTTTTTCTATCATTAAATATTATCCGATTTCGGTTTTCTTCTTAGTATAATCTTCTCTCTCTCTTCTTCTCTATCTCTCTTTCTTTCATAGTATAATCTAAACAGCATTTCCTAGGCGTATTATGTCTTATTTTTTCAGTTTTTCATATCACTTTAAAGTTACAAGCGTCACAACCAGCCCATAATTGCACTGACACTGTGAATATTTTACGAAAACTATAAACTTTCTTGAAAAAATAAAACTTCAAGACTAAAATACTTGGATACTTCATCTATGACTTTGATGAATGATCGTCCTAGCTAAATCATACTCCAGCTTTGAACTACTATTCACTAAACTACATACATCATACTCCAGCTTTGAACTACTATTCACTAAACTACATACATCATACTCCAGCTTTGAACTACTATTCACTAGACTACATACTAGCCTAATATTAATTTAACTGAGTACTCAAGCGATTGACTAAAATAAGATTTTTCCAACTTGAGGGTGGTAGTAAGCCAGGCGGGTACTCAAAATTACCCTACCACCATGCTGGGAATTCCATAACGGTAACATCTTCACAGGCAGCTCTGTAAGCAGTAACATGAAACCAATGGTATCTACGTATCATTGAAAGGTAAGTCGACGTAGTTCAATATTAGTTCAATACGCATGCAAGGTCGGAAAGCTGTAGCCTTTACCAGACCCGCGTTAGCCCACGACAATTATTATTGTTAGCCAGCTAGAAATACGTATTTAAATTATACATAGCTGTGACAGCTATACCACATGCTCTAGGTACTAAATAAGTAATTATGCTCAATGCTAGTACCGATAAAATATAACATGGCACTAATGCTTTTCACAGTTCTGAAATCGATACTGTTCAAGGTATGCCTAAGCCGTTTATTCTGGACCAGCTAGAAAAACGTTGCCCAGAGAGCTGGCTCACAATAAAAGTTGTATCTCCGAACCTATTGAAAATTCAGACTTAAAATTGTTGATATATTTATGAAGCAAATGTTATTTATTTATTCACACCTTCATGACACCAGCAGGCGAGCTGAAGATGTCAACTGCAGTGATCGACGAAACATCTGGAACACAAGTTTCACATAGACCACGGCCAAACAGCCCGGAAGCAATACATACAACACGCAACGCCGGCCGTGAAAGCCTTAGAGTTTACAATTATAGGTAGGTAATATTAAATAACTTATCTAAAATAATCAACTTTTCAGAATTGGTATGCTTATCTTAGTTTATTAGTAATTATTTCCAATACATCGTTGAACCACTTCCGTTCGTCAGGCTACATGCAAAAATATCAATATCGTGAGAGATTATATTTAAAATACGTAGTTAAATTAGTTCAATAAAAGAGATATTAATTGAGCCATAAATAGTACCTATAGTTTCTAAGATCAATGCAATTAATTCGACGGTCGCCGTGGCGCAGTGGTTAGTGTCAGTGACATGACTACTCTGTCTTCGGGACCCTGGGTTCGAATCCCGGCAGGGGCAAACATTTGTGCGATGAGTGTAGATGTTTGTCTTGGATCTGTGTGTCCATGCCTCCTGCGATTCAGGGAACCCTAGTGCGGGGGTCTGAGTGTGATAAAAAATTTGAATCGAGTATATAACTCGTGGCTGCGCTTGCTCACTCCACCGGCCATATATTGCTTGACCAATATAATATCTAATCTTGGTTTGGCCACATTAGCTGAACAACGGACAAACTAGCTTCGTACTCTGCAGATAGCAAAGCTTTTTGGTCCCTAGATAAATATACTTAGCGCTTTCAAAATTATAAGGTAAGGTATATTAATTTTCAGTCTTCGAAAAAACGACCACGTTTCTGAACTTTGCTCTAAGCTCAAGTGGCTGCCTATTATCCGTCGCCATAAGCGCCTTATTAATATTAGTGTGATTTAAGTTAATCATTAGTTTCTAATTGTGTGCAATTAACTTAATTAGAAACTAATGATTAACTTAAATCACACTAATATTAATAAGGCGCGTATGTTTGTTACGTCTTCACGCTCAAACGGCTGCACCAATTTCGATGAAATTTGGTAAGGACATAGGCTTTGGAATAAACTCATAGGCTTCTATCATCCCGAAAAAATGCTGTTCCCGTATTATAAGCAAATATTTTAATAACATCTGTTAATCCTTCACTCTTAAACGACTACACCGATTTCGATGAAATTAGGTATGGAGATAGTTCAGACCCCGGAGTAACACATAGGTAGGTTACTTTTATCCCGGAAAAAGTATAGTTCCCGTGGGATAATTGAGGTAGGGGGAAAACCGTAACACACGCGTGAAACCGCGGGTCGCAGCTAGTTATATATAAATTTAGACTTGTTCCCGGTCATCGAATACCAGCTTTTTTAACGTTAAAGTAATTGGATAGAAAAAGTTATCTCAACTTACCTATAGCTCCATCTCATCGTTTACAGCGACTAGTGTCGGACAGACAACACAGATGGCGTTAAATGTAAAGTATGGTTTTGCTAGTACTCGATTCAGTTAGTAGTCAACTAAGTGGAGGTAGGCAACACGTGACATTCTATTTTGCCAATACGAGGTTAGTACATGCATAGAGTTAATTTTGTGAGAATCTTGATCCCAGCGAAGAGTCTAGTCCTGGAAGCCGTACCGAATGGCTATTATTAATAGTACCGGGGGTACTTTGCTGATAGTGAAGTGGAGTTAGTGTTACTATCCAACGGTAGTTTCTAATAGCCATACTGAGAGACGATACCTAGACGCGTGCACCGGAATAATTATGAGTAATCTGTGGTGATATCTTGTAACTGTTAGATCTCTCTCTTCTGTGCTTTAACTGGAGGAAGGAAATGAAAGTGAGAGGAAATATTGTCATGATGTCAAAGGGCCCATTAATCTACCACCGTGGGTCATAAGTCGCAGGGCTTCCGAGTTCACTACTTTAGTATAAGATCGTTGTTAGAATAGCAAATGTTAATGTTAATGCTAGGCTATTGCTATAATAATGTTACCGATGACGATCATGAGCCCGTTTTGGAGTAATGGTGAACTACGTGCCGACAAATAGAATAAAAACTAATGAATAAAATATCTTAACGTACAAAACGTTCAAGTCATGTCATTTAAATCGATTAATTTATTAGGTAAGTATATATAATAAGATCATCAAATTATGGCGTCTTGTTAACCAGGCGAAAGAAACACGTCTCAATATTTTTAAAGGCCTCGAATAACGGTGAATGGACATAATATTTGTATTCTAACATGAAATCCAGCATATCCACACCAATATCCATGGCGTCAGTATGTCATATCTTATCTATGTTTAATATTCCATTCTGTCTGTGTCACTAACTAAATAGAGTAGATTATGGTCTGTGTGGTGTGACTACTATAGTCCAAAGAGATTACAATACTATGTAGGCTATATACGGCTATATATACGTCTATGCCCTATGGTATTTTGTTCGCAATTTTCCATGAAATAAATAATTTAGAGTTGTTTTAGGATGTAGGTATTGTTATGAATCATTACACAGGAAATAAATAGTGATATAAATTTTGGTTTATCGTAATGTACATGAAATTAGTCAAAATCTGCAGATTCGTCTAGAGTGATTCCCATTATTGCGTTGTGATGAAATGTCAAAGTACTGTGGATTCGTGCCAATGATCGAATAATTTTTGTTCCTAAAGTGAAAATCTGTGATGAATGCGATCCATTTTATTACTTACCTGGGAGACCTAGCAGTTTGATCTGTGTAATTAATTTATCTGAAGTACCTCGGAACAGTGTATGAGTCGGCGCATTTCGAAAGTGAAGGTAAGCCGATTTCTTTTGTTGTGATTGCAGGAGACATCAGTCGCGGTTGAAAATGTGTTTCTTAATCAAACCAGCATTCACCACGATTTCACTTTTCATGTTGGAATCCATGTTTATTAGTTTATATAATATATTTGAAATTATTACTTTAATAGTGATAACTTGTAAGAATCCCATTGAGATGTTATCACGCAGGAAACCTGGAGCAGAGATTTACATGACACATCTGCTAAACATTGAGTACTATTTTTACTATATTATGTATTTCCACTTGGTTGAGTACTAATATGGCTGAATTTTAAACCTCAGACTTCAACACCTTAGACACATTATGTAATGTTATTAAAGTACCTGAATTAATAGTATTAGTTTTAGGCTAGTGTGTGACCTTGTAAATTTTCAGCTAGCTGAAATTTACTTTTGTCGTTTGCTTCATACTAACCTTTTGATATGCATTTTTTCCATTGTATAAAGAATATAATATGATTTTTTTTAAGTAGTATGTTATTTAGAAGTTTTCTATGTTAAAAACTAAACTTAAAAATTAAATTTATATTACTTTTATTTAATGTATGAATAAGCTTTCACATGATACTACATTGGATCATAAAACTGCCAAAAACATCTAGAGCATCTTTGGTTTACCTCCTTGTACTTTCAAAATATTTCATTGCTATTTTATACTACACTATACAACACTTGTGTGTATAGTCTATTTATCCTTACCTGACAAAAAAGGTAAACAAACTGCTGTCATTCTCTAAAATGATGAATCTCTGCAGAAAATCACAGTTTAGACACACATAATAGTCCCTGGATATAGTTAAAACATAAACAATACTATTAACTCAGGATATCTACAAAATTCATCCTAATTACACTTATTTTCAGTTAAATAAGAAAACTACAATTAATCAGTCCATTATTTTGAGGTAGACTTTCCTTATTCTACAGTCTATTCATCCTTACTTGACAAAAAAGGTAAATAAACCACTGTTGTTCACAAAAATGACGAATCTCTGCAGAAAATCAGAATTTAGACACACACAATGGCCCCTGGATATAGTAGAAACATAAATGCTACTATTTACCCATGGATATCTACAAATTGTATCCTAATTACACTTATTTTCAGTTAAATAAGAAAACTACAATGTATGTCACTTCACTGTTGAGGTAGACTTTTCCATACTCTATGAAATTTAGTGATGGAATGGTTATTCAAGAATGAACAGATTATGTGAGCTTTGTTGATGATATATGGATATATATATATTATGTATATGGATGTGTTCATTGGTATGTTTTATAAAGTAAGTATAGAAAAACAAACAAAAATTCAAGATTTTAAGTAAGAAGCATAAAAGTGTCATCTTAAATTATCAGATGAATAATCATGAAGACATTAATCAAATAATATTTTTATTTATTAAAAGTTGCGTTAAGATTTGCAAAGATTTGCCTGCAATTTCAAATACATAAACAATTTCTCTAAGATTCACACAAGACTTAGATAGCAATCAAATAATTTTAGCTGATTCTGAGATGTTTTGTTTTACAGAGGTATGCAGCTTTCATGAATGAATTCACATGTTCATTCGCTTTATTTAAAACTTGTTGTTCATTTGACTGTACCCTCATCACCAAATCTTGTCTATGGTTGTGTTTGTTTACATTTTTTGCCAGGTAAGATATAGTGTGTTACACTACAAATGTAATATATTACCCGAATATTAGCTTTATAAATAATTATAAAAATAGGTGTTTTGTAAAATGTTCAATGAAATGTACATATACATGAAATAAAATGCATTCAGTAAAAAGCTGTTGTATATAGTTAATTATATATATATATATGACATTTGTTTTTTGAGCCTCATATGACTATGCCTTGGTACATTTTATTTAAATTTGATTTAAACTTCCATTTGACCACTGTCTCACCTCATGACTTGGTCTAAGATTTATCATACAAGATCGGAAAGTGCACAGGTATATCCAGAGTCAGCCAATAAGTTCCTCTTCCTTGGTGTAAGTGGAAACAAATCACTTTGTATGCAAGGTTGTGCCTATATCCACCAGGTCTTGTATGTCTAGACGATGTATGTCTAGTCGAGCAATAATATAAAAAAATGCAACATGGAATTATTAAAATAAGGAGTAAACAGGATCACAAACTGTTAGATTCAAGTAGGTAATTGTTATTGCTGTACACCAATAGAATGTGGAGCGAACTTCTTCCATGGGTATCACCAAGTAGCTATAATATGGGATTCTTCAAAAGGACCACCAACAGTGTTATTAGAATTGGAAACTTGTATCCATAGGAGATTGTGATTACTTACTATTAGGTAGCCCATCTTCTTGCTTAGCAAAACTGGTGATGGTCGATGTAAATCCATTGCACAGGCACAATTTGTATAATGTATTTTGTATTATGTGCTTTGCATCCTCACGAAGATAAGTATACCCTCTTGTTGGAAAAGATTTTAAAAAGGCCTTCCTAAGTGTTAAGTACTTTTTTCTCTAATCTCTATCAAGATACTTTGCTACATTGACGGTGCAGCGAAGTTATGTGAGGTTCTATTCTAATGGCACACTAAAACCCCCCCTGGTGGCCCGCCTCTATGCTTAACAAAAAGCTCTGGGATCTCTAGAGGAATGCATCGATGGAGTGTTATGTACTTACTTGCCATTAGACAATTGCAGATGTAGGTAGGTCTTTTAATCATACATGCTTACACTACTACCACGCCTGCCAAGCTTGGCGAGCACTGGCAAATTCCCCCTGAAAGGACATTGCCGAGGCGTATGTGTAGCAGCGGATATTCTATGCTGACCTGATACCTGATAAATTTATCTAAGCCAAACATGATTATGGCTTCTTTGTCAATTTATAAGATACTGGTTCTAATACACCTATGTTTACTAATCTGCTATCTCTTGGGTTTGGACAGACATCCAAAGATTATTTAGGTGGAAAGCTATTCATGTGCATAAAGATATGTGTGATACTTTGATAAATCTTATGTATGTATATATGTCCTATGTGATCCTATGTACCCATATGGAGACATGAATAAAAATATTCAGAATCTTAAACTATGTGGACAAACTTACAAAATGTATACAAACTGCTACTGATATTTTTGGAATCTTTAAAGCTGTAAGTACAGGCAAAGTAAGAAATTTAAAAACAAAAAACCAAGCATTTATAGACTGGTAGCTCTCTCAAAATTAATGAGATCCCACCAAATGCAAACAGGCAAAAGCAGCTGCAAAGAAAATTGTTGTCCAAACCTGAGCTCAGTCTTGCAAAGCAAGATATAGGAGTAGACAGAGATGTTGTTATACTGTAAAATGTAAAGTACTCTTTAATTTAATTAATAACATAGCTTTAACATCACATGAGACCTCAATAAATTACAGTACAAGCTAAAATAGGATGCAAACTTCAAGGATTTAAATGCAACGGCTCCACACTAGGCTCAAGGCCCGTGTCGTGGAAACCATGTTCATATTGATATTACATATTTGGTATTGGGAGGCATCCTATATATAAAATTATATATAGGATGTGATATTTATGTGATTAATATACTTATTTATGGCTGCTGGATAGACAAAATACGATTAATAAGAACTAGATACTTTGTAAACATTTTTTTTTAGGAAATATAATATAGTAACTAGTTCGGGTACAACATTTTCTCTTAAAAACTATGGAACAGATGTTGATGAGAAAGTATTGAAACGAGAAATTTAACACAGAAGATTTCTTTATTTTTTATTTATTTTTATTTATTTTCCTAAAAATTAGTGTTTTATTGGGTGTTGATGAGATGAAATGGTGGATTTTAAACACAATAAGTGTCATAAGAAACCATATTTTTAAGCCTGTTGTAAAAAATGTATTTGCTTACGGAAAGTAAAAATACTCATGTAGTGTTTATCTTATTTATTAGTATGTACTTATAGTCCGGGTCACTAAGGCCTCAATAAATAATATTATACTTTCCTTTTATGTTCTGTTTCTCAAATCGAAATTCATAAAAAAATATCTTTAAGTATCCTTTGCCGATCCTCCGTTAGGCATGATGGTCGCCGTGGCGCAGTGGTTAATGTCATTGACATGACTTCTGTGTCTCCGGGACCCTGGGTTCGAATCCCGGCAGAGGCAAACATTTGTGCGATGAATGTAGATGTTTGTTCCGGGTCTTGGATGTTTGTGAACTGTGATTGTGTGTTTCCATGCCTCCCGCGATACAGGGAATCCTAATGCCCCCCGCATTAGGATTCCCTGTATCGCGGGAGGCATGAGTGTGAAAAAAAAAGTTGATAAATAGAAATTGTGTAAACTACTGATCGACATTCTTACCAACACGAGTTGGTCGACAGGCGTGCGATACGCAGAATTAAACAACCACTTGTCCTTTTTATTCATATTAAGATAATACTGGCCTTGTATTTCTAATTTTAAAAATGCGAACCCATTTATTTTTATTAGAGCATTGATCTAGAACGTGTTATTGACATCACCGATATACCTACCTAAACTTTTACAAGGCGATTGCTTCAAATGTTACATTAGTGATTAGGTCAAAAAACTGCACCGGTGAGACGACCCCAATCTGTCCTCTGTGTGAGACAAAAACATTACGTACACTTCTAGAAAAATCCAGTGTACATTTTAAATATAAAAGATTAAATACATTACGCAGAGACAAAACAATAATAAAGGAGTCAAGCAAAACAAGCCCGCCCCCTACCGTTCCTGGTGCAAAGATGCCTGTCACACTTGCCGCGTTCACAGTTGAATGGCAATGGACAACCTTTGCACTAGGAACGAACTGGAGCGGCAGTCTCCAGTGATTTCTTTGAGCCTACGGAATAACTCCCTTACGAACTGTCTTGCCTCAGAACCCCAGCCCATGTGCCAATAGCCGTGGAGACCATGGGCAGTCTCCACGGCTATTGGCACAACATATTAAAGGACTCTAGGGCTGCGTACTTAAGCCTCTTCTTGTGATATTCTTCTCAGAGTTCGAAAATAAACAGTTTTTATATAAATTTTATAAAACAGTTCAAATTGTTTAAACAAGTGTTTTTTTTTGTTTTTATGTTGTTTCTTCTTATCAGTTTAGACCATTAATTTCAAATCAAATATATCTATATTAATTCATTTTGACACTAGTTATTTTCAAATTCACCATAGTAAATTAAATAAATAATTACAAAAATCAATCAATGGATAAACATTTCAATTATTTTATGTTGCGTGCGTACCTCTAATCCGTACTTAACGTTTTACATTCACCTGTATGTTCTAATTAATTAATTCATTCATCGCAGCCATAGGACGTCCACTGCTGGACATATGCCTCCCCATATTGGGTGGACTTACCAATGCTCGCCACGCTTGGCAGGCGGGTTAGCGAGCGCAGTATGGTATCCTATCCTCAGAAGGCGCTGCTGCCCACCTCCTGGTACGTGAGCCCTTAACCGACTCTTACGGCACCCACGGGAAGATATAGGGGAGCACTATTCTATGCCGGTACCACGGCACTAACTAATGTTCATTTTTATTAGGAGCAACCCCAATATTTATATTATTTTATATTTAAATAAGGGGAATACCCACTAGTCCATTATGACTTTCTTTCGACGGCCGACATAGGGACTTTCTTAGCGAGATTTTACCGGCAGGGAATTACCTATAAATTCTATAAAAATAAGAGTGCCTTACTTTTTTCTTTTTTTTATCAGTCATACCCCCGCACTAGGATTCCCTGTATCGCGGAAGGCTTGAACAAACACAATCAAAGCACACAAACATCCTAGACCCGAGACAAACATCTACACTCATCGCACAAATGTTTGCCCCTGCCGGGATTCGACCCCAGGGTCCCGGAGACACAGAAGTCATGTCACTGACACTAACCACTGCGCCACGGCAACCGTCAATCTTGGTTGGTCTGACTTGATTGATGTCATGTCAAGAGTTCCAAATATTAATTTATTCTTTACCATTTTTTTGCGATGAAAAGTAGTTTAAAAGGTTTTTAAACACGTGATAAAAACACGGCTTTTATTCCAGCTGTTTTAAGCAGCTGACATAAACATGTGTCAAAACAAAACAACTTGTTTTAATCATGCCAACCCTGATTCTTCTAGAATATTTATACTGTATTTGGTCGAAGGCTGTATCAGAAAGAGGTTTATTTATTTTATTTATCACACTTCGATATCACCCCCGCACTAGGATTCCCTGTATCGCGGGAGGCGATAAAAATAATATAATACAATAAAAGCTCCTTATTCGCGGGGTACACGTTCCGTAAATATGCCGCGAATACAGCAACCGTGGAAACGGAATGGTCATTTGTATAGGAATGTAAGGGATACGTTCCAAGAGCTCAAAATAATACAAAAAATTTCGGCAGTTGTGATAGCAATTTTCCTTTTGAAAATAGACTTTTTTCAAAAAATCACACAGATTATTTCCATGCGTTAACCTTCACTAAGAGTTTCAGGCTAAAGGACGCCTTTTGAGTGCTTGTGGAAGGCTCTTCTTCAATGTAATGCGGGCTTAAAATTTCTTCTAAGTCGGGTTTTGTTAAATCTTCGTCTTGCGATTCATACAATTCTTAAATGTCTCTTGATTCTGTGTGTTTAAAGCCATCTCGGCCGATTCTGATCGCAGCTTCAACAATGTCTCCAGTAAAAGTTTAAATTACCGACTGGATCCGCGAATAGCGAAATATTTATCCGCGAATACAGGAAACGGGTCGCAATTTTTTCACCCGCATATTATAGCGAAACCGCGAATAAGGAGCTTTTACTGTATCATAAAAACAAACAATAAAATCAACTTTTTGCATGGACAAAACAATAACACACTACACGATAATCAAAGGATCGTTGAATTAAAGTTTAAAATGAGCTAGTAGCGTAATGAGTCCGCATCTTTTATTAATTAACCGACTTCAAAAAAAGGAGGAGGTTCTCAATCGACCCGTATTTTTTTATGTTTGTTACCTCATAACTTTCGACTGGGTGAACCCTGTAAAAAGACTGTTAAAGTTCTTATGATGGCATCATTCAAAATATTCATTCAGATGAGCTTCCCAGCTAGACGTATTAACGTTCATAGCGATCGTGGCCCTGATTTTATTTTTTCTTTCCCTAACTCTCCTTTCTATCCCCACTTCAAGTGACATGAAGAAATACTCTATAAAAAGAGCAAACTTTCCTTCCAATGGATCCAAGATACAGCTTTTAACCGATGATAACTTCACGCTTTCTTTGTTCTAGGGTATATGATAGGAAATGAGCTCGCCACACCCGTTGCAGTTGGATGTAGATGTGGTTGATGATCCAATGGAAGAGGACTCCACTGAGATGAAGCCCTCTGATCGGTGAGTACCTTCTATATGTATAGGCGAACTTATACGTGAACTTATGGTTGTATATGTTCTTTTTTATTTCAAGTATTTAAATCTCGGGAGATTTTGACGTCACTGACCTGTTTAAAGTAAATGGGACAGTGCGGTCCCATTTACTCTAAAATCACTTTTAGTGCGCTCAAACGCATTCAGCTGCACCTCCCAAAAACTGTGTAACTTCTGCACTTTTCAGCTGTTCGGAGACACAAATGTTCACATAATCTTGAGAAGCTGTACTTGATATCTAACTTTAAAAATTAATGAAACGATATGAATTCGACTTCTGTTCTGAGTTTATACCTTCTTAATCCGGCTTGCTGTCAAGTTTCTTAGTTCATACTAAAAGTTCGTGGGCCTAATATAAAATAGCACAAAATAATCTGAATTATCTTTCAGGCAAGTACTTTATTCGTGGTATCTAGTACGTAATTACTAGTTTATATTTACATTAAGATTTGTAGTGCATTGGGTCTAGATAATCCCAATATAGTGGGTTAGCGGAGGCTAGTGACCAGCTAAATGTCGTAGAGTTCAGGCCACCCATATGTCTCCGACATGGCTTGTTGACAATTATCCTAAGACAACAACCGAGACCAACCGCTTAACGTGCTCTCTAAAGCACGGAGGCGCTTTGTTGAAAATGTCACTAGCTGTCACCCATCTAAGATATGACCAAAGAGTATTTTGTTTGGCGCACTACTCAGATAAGTTTTTTCCGTACAATAGATGAGATTTCTGGTATACATTTGTTAGCGATAGAGTCCTAAAGGTTTATTTATTTACGTTAAACTAAATGCGAATTCACGTACACAAGTGTTGACAAATATCCTGCAGATTTTTGGCCGAAACAAGTGGTAAGTGAAACCTAAATATTCGGTCGGTCACTCACCATACATATACTATATCAAAACAACAATAAAGCAAGATAAAGGTACCTTTATAAATAATTCGCAATTGTTTTATCTGATCTTTGTTTTATCTGTTTGTTTATGTACACTTTCAAACGGCGCAGTATTTTTACAATGTAGGTACCAGGCGTATTGTAAACCCCTAACCTAAAAGGGGAAGTGCTTATCCGATAACGTAAAACAAATCTTTCTATGTCATTGAAACACCTATCGCTAGTTTTTACGTTTAATGACTAAAGTAGTTCGAGTATCTACTTTGGTATTTTTATCAATCACAGCTACTAATAATATTAGAAAAATCGCGTGAATTTGACACATTATTACATGTATAATATATTGTCCGGCTTTTCTCACGTTTAGAGGAGTTATCGACCTAGGTTTCGAGCATTTTCGATGCCCATCATCAGGTCAGTTTACGCTGACATCAATATTGATGTGAATTTTTAATTAACAGTGATTTATTGATTTTAATCGATGTTTAATTTTTGCCGCGAATTGCAAGCATCAAAAAACCTTACAATGATTTTGCCGCGATGGCCCGAAGATTCAACCATTAATTAGTAACATAAAATGTTACACCCTTTAATTAATTATTTTAATTGACATGGTCACAATCTAGATTTTATGAATGAAACTAGGATTTTCGGATCCAAAAATACTATATTCATGGATTATCGATATTAAATCTGTTGTTAATATACTCTACTAGCGACGCTGCCCGGCTTTGCATGGATATAATTTAGGTTTATATTCTACATATTTTTTAAAATAAGCACCATAGATTTCATACAATATTTAATACGGGTTTAACGTGAAAACTTACGCATTGTCGATTCCACATTACACCTGTATTAAATACTTGTTGTGTCCCGCAGTTTCAACCGCGTGGTGAAGAAAAACGGTGATGACGATGATAATGATGAGCTCATGACACTTACAAATAACGTGGCTTTCTATTGATAAAACAATCTTCCAGGTCGGTTCAAGAGATTCAAAGATTACCCCCTTACAACCTCACAAACTTTACCTCTATAATATTAGCTAGCAGAGGTATAGATTATTAAGTGACGATGAACGTGAGTTTTTTAACAATATCAACTTAGTTTTCATATTATTTTACTAAATATTAGATCATTCCATTAAATTGTATTTTATATTCTATAACAGATTAAAGTAGTATTAAAGCAATACTTCTTGAATCTGTTATAGAATATAAATATAGAATTATAGAAATGTTTCGTCAAGATTGTCAGATGAATCAATAAGACAAATGAAGAGTCAGCATGGTTAAGGCATGTTATGAGGAGGGATCAAAGCCATGCAACTAAAAGAGTGTTAATTTTTGAATGTGTACTACATGGTGTAGGGGCAAAGGAAGAACAAAAACGGTTTGGACATCATACCATATCATATGTTGTATGGTATGATGTCCAAAAGGCTCTGTCTCAGCATAATTCCGTTCCACATCTGAACATGGAGCAGAACTAGTTTTCAGATAGAACCGAAGAAATGGTGACTTCACGGGCAAATCTCTATTCTTCTCTATTTGTTTTCCACTCTGCTCTGTCACCTATCATCTCTTAGCTCACATATTTCATACATACATTTACAATTGTTCACGCCGTCCATTCAGAACGTTTTTGTTACCAAATTTGTATGCATATTATGGCACGTAGCTACTACAATTAGTTAAAGAACTTAATGTACTTAGATTTCAGTTTTTGATGTCAAATATAGTATATTTCATTACGAGTGCGGAAAGCCTGTTATGCAAAGAGTTCCGACAAATGTCTACAGTCGGAGTAAGTTGCAATGACGGTTCCGCACGTGTCCTGGCATACATTTTTAATACAGTTGCGAAAAAATGAAGCAATTTAATAAAATAATAAAAACACAATAAACTCAACTAATGGAAAATGCCGTGCTGTGGTAGTACCGGCCTAGTATAGTACTCCCCCATCTCTTCCCGCGGGTGCCGTAAGAGTCGGCTAAGGGATCACGTACCAGAAGGTGGGCAGCATCGCCCTCTGAGGATCGTAAATCATACTGCGCTCGCCAACCCGCCTGCCAAGCGTGTCGAGTATTGGCAAATCCCCCCTATATGGGGAGGCATATGTCTAGCAGTGGACGTTCTATGGCTGCGATGATGATGAATGGAAAATGGCGCCAACCGTAAAACAATATAAGCAGAGATTTTTTTTTGTTTTCTTAACCCATTCTGGGTAGGCAAACTATGCCCATACAGCCAAGTCTTCAGTAGAATTTTTTTATTCATATGAAATGAATATAAAATTTAATGAGATGAAATGAAATGAAACCTAACCTAACTCATTAAATCAAATCTGATATTGACACAAATTAGTAGCTTCTTTTTAGAAATATTTGCATGAATCATAAAAACGTCTATGATTTTTTTTAGTAAAAACTTCGTGGTTGGTTTTCTTTTTTTAATAGACATTATTTTGACAGTTGGGAAAGAGAACGCACGAGTTCGGAAAAGGTAAAGAATAAGCTCGAGTATGTAATAGCCCACATCCCGAACGCTATACGTCCCTGCAATACGCCACTTTTTGAGCAACTGTATTAAAAAAATAATTGTTGTTTCATATAAGAATGAATTTAACCACTGTGCTTAGCGTCAAGATGTTATTGAAAAAGAAATGTCAATGTACATACAAACGGTGTGAAGTTATTTTTTGTCATGTAGATACCACCAGCAATTAGGTTATTGATGATATCAGAGCGCTTGTAAATCTATATCTCCAATCATATCGGTCTCGTGCGAGGTAAACAAGTATCTTTTCAGTTCATGATTAACTATTAACTTAGAAGTACGTTACGAAAATAATAATATTTTTCCTATTTTCCTGATACAATTGCAACACGGAATAATAATTTAATAATACTTACATTGTATATGATAAAAGAAACACGTACATGTCACGAGGAGAAGTATTTATAACCTTATTTCCCAACTGTGATTAATTCGTGAGTTAGTGTTCGCGGTAGGCAAGAAGTGAAACGCATAACACATACAAGACAATCAAATACGGGGTGAAGTTATACATGTTTTTGAACCGTTACGGCACTAAATTAAAGAGTTAACGGGATAGATACCGTGTATTTTTGATGTTTTTCTCTCTATATTTCAAAAGAGAGAGGGTAGACTGATTTGTCTGCTTTTAATAATAACTCTTGATCCACCCGGAAAAAACTATCAGTGAAGTTTTAATTAACGGTGTATTAGAAACATATTGGACTTAAATTTTTGAAAATGTTGTTCACTGAGCTGCTCAAGGCGTTATGTTGCAATCCTGATCTGCAGAAAATGGAGAAATCCCATGTGGTGGATTTCAAGGAAGTAAAGTAAGGGATATGTTTATTTTCTTAATAATTTAATGCTTTACATATAAATTACGATCAAACTCAATCGGTCCCTGCTGGTGAGTTTAGTTTTGGTGTGCGATTGGAAATGCAGTCTGAAAATTAATATTTTAAGTGCTACTTATCACTTATTGTAAGGCGTCCTTTGAAACTTAGTTAATAGCGTTAATATTTTCATAAAATGTAACATTCTCTCCAATTTTCAAACACTTGTTTTCGAGTTTGTTAATGCGCTGACTTGGCCACGGGACAAATCATGTAAAATTCTACCGGGATACTAAGATATTGGGATTGCATTCCCTTCTCTCCACTGAGCTTCGGATGAATTCTCCCGACTGGTGTTCAAATACGGCTACCAGAAATTACAAAGTACCTACTTTGTGATCGTCAAACTTGGCGGTAGTAGTTACCCCGAAGAGGCCCCCGAAAGTTATAGAAAGTATGTAAATACTGGAGCTACACACTGTCTTGATTCCATTCCGTCTAACAACGACCAGAGTCCCGACCGACGCGGCGACGTCAATGTGACATCCAGGTTTCTTAGTTCAGATTCCACAAATTCCTGGCCTTTCGGGTGTTGCCTGACTGTAGGTAGGTTAAACTAAGATATTTTGTTCGTTGTTGTAAAATTTAAATCTATATATGCATGAAAGCTAGCGACCCGCCCCGGCTGAGCACGGGTGGAATGTAGATACTAATGTGGTGTTAGTGTGGAACAGCGCGACGGCTGCTCTGCCCGCGCATTTTTAAATGTCCGACATTCTGCTATATTAATTTTAATGATTTTAAAGATAATGCTGCAAAGTGCAATTTTGATCTGCATTCGCAACGTATCTAACGTTAATAAGAAATAATACTGTATTGTTTAATAATTGTAAATAATTGTAAAATAGCTTCGTAAATAACCCATTATTTTTATAGATAAAAATGGTAATTAATGGTTCATCCTTAGGAGATAAATATATACCACCACATCGACTTTTTTAAAATCTTTTAATATGTATGCAAATCCGTAGTCTATCATTTTGATCTATCTCGTAAGGTTTGCAATGTATACATACATATATTCACTCCTCTTTCCCGTAGGGGTAGACAGAGATCACAGCCTTTGAATTGCTACGATCCCGAGACACTTCTTTAGCTTCATCCACGCTCATCAGACCTTTCATACAAGGGAGGTGGTTTAGAGCACTCTTGACCTGACCCATTCTTAGAACTTCCTCAATCTGAATATTCGGAATATCCGCTTATAGGTATAGGCCTTAGGCCTAGGCCTCGGCCTAGGCCTAGCCTCGGCCTAGCCTCCAACACTACCGTTTACTTCACCCATGTCTACTTACAATGTAAGCGCACAAAAAACACATTTTTACGATATCACATTACAAATCTTTGATATTCTCAGATTTTGTTTTCTATAATGTACATGTATTGTAAATACCTTCATCTTAATCACTCTGTTTATTGAAGGAAACAATAAATCCACATCAAAAACCGTTGCATAGCTTAAAAGATCTAAGCGTACACACGGAGGGATACGACTTTTTATCCTATCTATTCGAAAAACCATGATTGGTTCGTCTATAAGTGCGAGCAAAGTAGGTCTTTTCTCTTAAAGAGTTTTATAGCGGGCGGAAAAGAGTTTTTCCCCCCTCTTCTCTACTTCTCTATACGTCACGAAATGTAGGTAAGGAGTACACCAGTGACTTAAAAAGTAAAGTGTGTCACACGATCGCAAAATTATTTTTTCCTCGGGTGAAGTATATATACTACTTTCATTGCTACGCATAACAACAACATTATACAAATACAGTAACGCAAATATTTTGAAAAATTAACTGTTTTAAATTGGCCATAAATTAGCATTTCTCCGAATGATTGCAGCGGTTAGAACTCGTGTAAATCAACACAATTGTACAATCGTTTTCCAAAAACTGTTTTAAAGGAATTGGATAAAAGACACATGAACCATAACAGAAAGTCACATGGATCTACCAGCTGGACGCTATTCGTTTCTCCGTGTTACAATTTAAATGTATCGTTAATTCTAAAATACTTTTTATTCTTTCAGAACCAACAATGTTTTTTTTTTCAATAATTACGGTGATTTCAGCAGTGCTTTGATATATCAGTTAATCATGCTTTCTTTTTACGACAACCGGTTTTATACCTTTAGGAAGATTCCTATTTATTCGATAAATTGTGTACTAATAACATTTCGCTATGTATTTCCTCAAATAATCTATAAATTTCATACAATTTTAATTCCCATAAGTATAAGTGCACAATGGCAAGCGGAAGAGACAGCTCGTAATTCTCACGATGGCTTGGTTTTTTTGCTCGCCTTGATAGCGTATTGTTTTTATAATATCAACTTACAACGTGTAGGCATCTCATGCAATTCCACACACGGATGAACGACAAAATGTTGCGGGAAAGTTTATATACTATATTTTTTCATTTGTTTATAGGTCTTGTGACTTACATCTTCGACCACATCTTCACTGACCATCAAGTGATATAGGTCAAACGCTAGATCTATAAAGTAAATATATATTATCATCATCATATTAATACGTAGGCAATAAATTTATACCCCTTTTTACGAAAGGAGTGCAGAATGCTAATATTTTTTAATAAAATTAAGCATAGAAAATTATACCATGAAAAGCGCTTTAAATTATTAAAGAAAAAATCACACACACTACCATGTATTTGGCCACATCAGACTCACATTTATTATGGTTATGTTTGACTTACAGTATAAACAAATAATATTAGAGACTAACAATAATAATCTATTCTCAATTTGAGCACAGATTTTAACAATAAACAAAAGAGTATACTTTCTTGTGTTTATGGTAATTAATAATCAAAGGTCGAATTTCGATCGAAGGGCGATCAGTAGTAAAAATAATATTGTCTGGAATTATTGTCTTGTTATTAATGCCGAAAAAAATAGCCTACGTTCTATATATTATGGAAAAACATTGGTGAACGCGAGTGAAAACGGTATTAATTAATATATATAGGCTGTCATAGGGACAAATCGTTTTCCATGTACCCGTGTAATACGCTGATTAGTAAGACGCGTTATCAGTCACGTCTGGTTTATCACAATAATAATAATAATAATACACGAAACTATAAGAAATTCATCATCCGTCGACCTAACACAAATGACATTTGTAGAAGATGCTGCAGCGCTTCAGAAACTATCCAACATATCACAGGAGCTTGCAAAGCAGTTGAGACAGACTACAAGCATCGACATGACCAGGTAGCCGCAATTATTCATCAATTTCTCGCCCATAAATATAATTTAGTTAGCGAAATTATACCTTGCTATAAATACAAACCCGAAGCGGTACTTGAAAACAGCAAGTACAAACTATACTGGGACAGATCTATAATAACAGATAAAACTTTTCATTTTAATAGGCTAGATATAACGGTTTATTCAGTAATAATTTCGGTAATTCGGTAATAATTCAGTATCACAAATAGACATAGCCATTTGTAACATCCACAATCTCCAAACAACATACACTGAAAAAATAGCCAAATACACAGATCTCTGTAGAAATTAAATCACAATGGAAAGTTAACACTGTTAAGACTTTCCTATAATAGTTTCCACTAGAGGTTTAATTCCTAAAAATTTAATAAACTGCATAGAGACACTCGACTTAACATCATCGACGTACAAACTGCTGCAAAAAGCAGTAATCCGGTCCGGTTTTGTTGCGGATCGTACTAACTGTTAGATTGTGTAGTATATAGGCACTGTAATCCCTTAAAGTGTGCGCCGTTCGCGTTTATTTTGGCTCCGCAAGGTTTGTAGTAATTATATTATTTGGACGATTTCAAAGAAAAATAATAGTGTCGTGTCGTTCCAGGATAAATCATGGGGGGGGGGGGGGGGGGGGGGGGGGGGATTAAATCGATGTACTCCGAAGTCCATTGGCAGCATTCGACGTACATAAAGTACAAAGAGTAATTGACTGAATCTTAAAATTTCCGAATCATGAAGTTTGACGTTAAGTTAATAGGAGCCTTGTATTTTTAAACCGACCCAAAAAGAGGGGTGTTATATTTGAAATATCCATGTGTCTGTTTGTGGCACCGTAGCTACTAAAGAAATGAATCAATTTAAATACACGTTTTTTTTTGTTTGAAAACTGACGTGATCGAGATGGTTCCTAATATTCAATTTATGGTAGATCAGGCGTTTCAATGTCATCCGTTTAGCTGCGGTAGGGGTCATTGCTGCATAATGCTTTCAATTAACTTTACTTTTAAACATATCTGTGACCTAACGTCTGAAACACCTATGCAGCTGGTTAGCCAGCTACTGCTACTCTGATGATGGAGCTCGAAGATAGGAGACGAATTTTGGATAGCCGATTAGTAGAAATTCTATGAAATTTGGGATTATTACATTCGTCTCGCTCTTCATTTCGCGAAATCGTCGCCAGCAGGTTCCACATTCCAGCTCCAGCTATTGCTTTACTTTGACGCGTGCGAAACGCCAAAAATTAAAGTCGTTAAAATTCAATATCGCCCTGAGCCCTTGAAAACAGGTATAAATATGACGTGATCCAACTATTTCATGTGCCGCGTGGCTCCTATCCAAATTCCCACGCTCCTCGAACTAGGAAATTAGACCATATTGTGCAAATTCTGTAGGTATCTAATTTGTTGCATGGTGTTATATATATCTATTAGTTTTAGTAGAAGGTAATAAGGGTCAGATTCGCATTGCGTGTCGCATCCAATATACAATAACCGGTCGTGTAAGATTAGCCAAGCCCTGAACTTGCCAAGTTCAATAACTAATCAAGCATGCATAATTAATTGTCTAAATTCATGGCCGAGATTACGTTTAAATGTTTTTGGTTTGTTGAATATTCCAAGTTGCTAGGCTATGCTCGGGGTTTCTCTACGCGATCCGTAGAAGAACGAAATTCACCGATATAGCCCAGCGGAATGAGGGAGGCCCATGTCCAGTAGTGGATGTCCTATGGCTGAGATAATGATGATGATTATTAGGTTGCGTTTTTAAGCTTTAGATGTTACCTTAAATTACATATCCAGTAAATCGATTCAAAATCATTTATTCAATTTGGGCATCTAGCACATACATATAGACATCGATAAAGCTTATTTTTTTTACCGACTTCAAAAAAAGAAGGATGTTACTCAATTCGACCGTATAAATGGTTTTTTTGTATGTGTGTTCGCGGATAACTTCGTCGTTTATGAACCGATTTTCATGATTCTTTTTTGCTCAATAGAGTACTCTTCCGAGTCGGTCCCATCTCATTGTCATCTTAATCGGACAAGCTGTTTTTGAGTTACTCTCCAATAACTGAAAAGTGCTACTCATACCTCGACGATATTATAGTTGCGGTTGAAAAAATAGATGCACATACAAAATAACAATTGATCCCGTGAGTTGCAAAGGTCACTGAAAAGGGTGAAAAAATTTTGTTTAACAAAAAATGGAACCGACTTCAACACTCAAAAGTATGAAATAACTTGTCGAAGTCGGTACCATGAGCACAATATTGTGATGATAGTTACTTTTGTGTACGGTTATCAAGTTATCATGGTAACCGTTCACAAAAGGTGATGGCAATCACTTTTTATAGCTATTACAAACTAAGCAGAAAACTAGAAGCATTCGTTAAATTTTACGAATTGTGTGATATTTAGTTGCACGCATTTGTTTCGGCATGAACCTTGGGCCTTATTTATTTACGATATATATATTTATTTGATTACGGTTTTCCCGTTACCTCAATTATCCCTTGGGAACTATACTTTTTTCGGGATAAAAGTAGCCTATTTGTTAATCCAGGGTTTGAACTATCTCCATACCGAATTTCATCGTAACAAACATACACACAAACTTTCGCATTTATAATATTAGTAGGATGTATAATGCAATCAATTTAAAATGATTATATTTTATATCTATATCGGACGCTTTTACCGACAACGATAAAATGATGCCGGTATATTTACACGGTTCCGCACTGACTTAGATTGTGCTATTTATACACACGACTACATTTTTATTTACTTTAATGGGTCGCGCATGAGAAGTTATGTGTTTGCTACTATTGCCGTAAGATATAGGCGAATGTGTATATATATATATACCTATCAGACGCCAGCGAAACACCGAATAGGAAAATGTATTGTTAGATATGCGATAAAAGAAGGAAAATAATATGTTTGGATTCGCGCACACATGCCACTTGTTCTCGACATCTATAAAATATTGCTACAGGAAGTTTTATACCACTAATAAACGGGCTTTATCCAACTATTTTATGTCACGGATGCGCATACTTATCTCATTAGGGGTCATTTAAATACATAAGAATATCAGTTGGGGAATGTAAAATAAAATACATAATTAGGGAACTTTCAAATATTATTTTTAAAGGTACAAACGTACTGGTACGATTAGGTGCTATCTTAGGGTGGGTACTGCAAGTAATTTTAATGTAACTAAAAATAACGTGTTGTCCAAACTATTATTGCACCTATATCAAATCAATCAAACATTTCTATTACACGTTTTTTATATATAGTACTCATATAATAATAATAATAATATAGGTTATTATAAAGTTTTAAATTATTTTGCCGTGAGTGAAAAAAATGTGTAATAGATATGTTTTTGTTTAGTCATGATGTCCCCGTGAGCAGAGCCGGGCTGACTGGCTTTCATCAATAAGAATAGGCGTTTCGTCTCTTTCTCTCGGTTCCAAGAGCCAAACTCTCTTACTTTAGATGGGAAGTTGATGGGCCGGATTGGCGGGTCAGAGTAGGTCCAGCGAGAACAGACAAACATCTTGAAAATTATTGTGTGCGTGCACCCTAAAACGTTGATTTAGGTCATGTTTATTTTTGCAATATTCTCTGTGGATGCCGTGAAAAATCAAAAGTAATGGGTTTAACAACCCGATTCGAAGTTGTGTCTCGGAACGCCCACTCTGAAGTTTTTTTTACACCACGGCGAGATCGAAGAGATTCTAATGCTCGTAATATTTTGTACGTAGTTATATCACCAACACCATCCAATCGTCCCGTAGGTATTTTTTAAATAAGGAGAAGGTTCTCAATTCGATCCCTATGTTTTTTATGTTTGTTACCTCAAAACTTTCGACTGGGCTAATCGATTTTTTTTTATTTGTTAGCTGGTGCTTCCCGTGTTGTTCCATTTAAATTTCTACAAAATCGGACAAGCGTTTTTGAGTTACACTCCAATAACAGAAAAGTGTTACGTATAGTTGGATGACATTCTAATGGCAGGTGAAGAAATCGGTGAACATACACAATAAAACTTGATCCCGTGAGTAACAAAGGGCACTGATAAAGAGTGTAAAAAATTTTTTACTAAAAAATGGAACCGACTTCAACCAACTTAAAAGTGTGAAATAACTTGTTGAAGTCGGTTCCATTTTTTGGTAATTTTTGTTTCCCGTGTAATTAATATAGATAGTTTCTAATGCTGAACTTATCGCTATTGTTATGACACATAAACTTTTAACTTTTCAAAACTGGTAGACCATTATCTTTATCAATTGTACACATAAAAGGATTTTGCATACGCTCAAAACTGCTCAATCACTTCTTTGTTTGCTGAACAAATAGTAGGTATCGTGAACATCTTGGCATAAATCTCGGGTCAAGTTCATTTTCTGAATGGAATTCATTTATATCTGAACAGAAACATTTCAGTAACGTGAACACCGCGATCTTATCTTGGCATCGGAAGTAGAAACGTAAACATGCTTTGCGCACAGGCGCAGCGTTTATGGGTATATTTTTGTATGATTATGGTTGTCGCGGGTTATTTGTAGCCGCCATCCAGACAGTTGTCGGGTCGAATCCCACGTGAGCTTTCGATGAAGTTAACGGTATGGAATCCATGATGATGATGTCCTCCTTGTCGTTTTCGACAACGGCGACCTGTTTCTATTTCCTGGCGTGCGCCCTAATATGACTCGCCAGGCCAAATTTTGTCTGGAATGTACGGTCGCATAAGTTGCAGTAGAGCTGACCGGCGCTGTTATAGGTATAGTTATAGGAAGGCTTTGGTCGAGTTTTACTTATAGAGCGCTTGGGATCATGATTTTCTAGCCGTGTATTTTCAAAAGTTTTGATATTTTGACTAACACTAGTGACTAACATTAGAGTGCCCCGTCTGTCTATTCGATGCAAGCTCCTCCCAACAGTTAGTATAGAAAGGTGGTGGAACACTTCGTTGTACCTAATCAAGTTTTGTCAATGTCAACACAATTATCAAAAATGTGTGTGGTCAGCTTTCGTTTGTACTAGTCGAAATTCTAGGACGAATCGACTTCGACTATGTTGTCACAGGCCATCAGAACGTTGCAGACGTACATGTAGACGTTGGCTGGCCGTAGTGCGGAAAAGAAAAGTCTGATAGTGGCCTGAATTATCGTTTTAATACTGAGTATTTCATGTCTACCTAATTTCATTGAAATTGGTATATCTCATACGTAAAATTTCAGTATCATCATGTATATCCAATGTATTAACAAATGTACTACTACTAACCTAACCTTAGTGACAATATAAAATAAAACCAGGAAGTTTCTGAGCGTTTATATCTGCTTGTGTTTTATCTTTAAAATTTATCTTATTATTTAATCGAATATGGAATCAAGATGTGCTTTGCATATCCAGTTTAAACCAGTGGCAAATTTAGCAAATAATTGACAAAAAAATTGAGGAAGTATTTCAATGGAAAAAATGTCACAACCTTCACAGATGCAATAAAATGTAAATGAAAGGTTCACACTCGACGTACGTAGTTTATTTTAAGAAACATACTAACCGACTTATTCGAAACACGTTGCCGAGATTTGCTTAAAATAAAGTGAAATTGTTACCTTCGATTCACGTTTTGAAATAAATTTATTTATAATATCACTCGGACACAGTGGGGAGTAGGGGGGCGCCTATTAGGTGTCCCTGTGTCGTGGGAGGCATGGACACGCAAAATGACATTACAACGAACATCCAAGACCCGGGAACATCCATGCTCATTATGTAAATGTTTGGTCTTGCCGGGATTCGAATCCAGGATTCCCGGGTTCCAGAACTCATGCCACTTACGACTGAACCTCGGCGACCGTCACATTAAACCTGTTCATTTAAGTTTGACTTAATCATAGGATTTCGTTATTTTTAACATGTCCGTGTGAAATTCATTATGATACATTACATTTAATGTATATGTTAAGTTTCATACCTCTGCATGCTGTCCAAAAATGCCGTCCAAAATACCGTAATGCCTGAAAACGAAGATCTTACTTTTTCTGTAGAGTCCCATCTACAGTGTTGAAAGATTCATGCATAAGTCATACAGTCAAAACACCATAACATCAAATACTCAAAATATTAGTAGGTATATTTCAAACAATTTGCACGGGTATAATCGACCCGCTTTAAAAATACATTTTCTTGCCTACTTCGAAGCTGCGCTTTTATTTCAATATTTACAATAATAACGCTGTGGGATACCGGCCTAGAGTTGTACCCTACCATCTTCACCCGTGCCCGCGTGGGTGCCGTCGGCTAAAGGATGACAGCAGCGCCTTCTGCGGATAAAAACAGTTCTAGGGCTGAGATGGTGAAATGATGAAATGTGAATGATGATGGTGATGATGAAATTAGTAAAATTATCAGTATTAAATATTTTTAAATAATAGACTTGTATGTACCAATAACGACTTTCTTGTGCCATAGTTGCGGGGACAAGAATACCATGTACTTATTGTAAAGTAATGCCCGCGTAAGCCGAGCCTTACGCAGGTCAGGCTTCACTCGTCAACGTATCCGTTTTCAAAGCTAGCAACCTTTAACGCTGCATCTATTATAGAAACTGTACTTCCGATATATTATATACTCCTATGTAGAGCCAGTGGCGGATTTACCACCAGGCTGAGTAGGCCTAGGGCGGCAGTTTATAGGGGCGGCGAATTTGACACGATAATATTTGTCGTTAAGAAATAAATAAACAGCTGCGTTATCCGTGTACCAAAATGTTATAAGGACGAATTAAACAAATTAATCATCGTTAAAAAATAATGTAAAACCTTCATGGTTTCATTAATTTCATTGTTACCATGAAGCGGATTGTTAACATAGATAAACTTTTTATAAAATGATAGGGATATTATTAATACTTTTTTAAGCTCTCAGTACAATGAAAATTATTTAATAATTTAATTAGTATATGTAAGCTGTGTTCATATTGTGTAAGTAGTTTAAAGGTAATCCTATCTTACCATATAGGACTTACAGGATTATGCTTTTCTCAGAAATACACCCAAAGACTAGCCTTCTGGCGGCAAATGCGTCAATCCGCCACTGTCTAGAGCTCGTACCTTGTCACATTTTCCGTACGGAGACAAAGAGTTTTCAATAATCTGTACGACAGTGGCTGTTTGCCAAAATCATGCTTAGTGTATTTGTTTGCCTTCGCGGTGTGAACTCGTGTCATGTTGAAAAATATAATGTTTTAACACTTTTAACGCGAAGTCAGCACAGAGTGTCAAATGATAGACGGGAAAGAGTGAGTGGCCATTTTCTGTGTTTATTTCAAGCACGTTATTCATACTGAATCAGAATTTTGTGTGTAGCAGTCTTCTGTATTTGCACAATGTGATGTTGTGCTGGGTCTAAATTGTGGTGATAGTATTTTGTTTCTGTATCGATTGTTGTTGCGGAGCAAATGCCTGGGAGCGGAAGATTCGATATCCATGCTAGACGGTATTTAATATAGCGGTCTGATTTTTTGGTCTGAGTAAAAGCTGTAATTTGAATAACCTTTTCTGTGATATTTTACATGTTCGTTTTACATTTAATGTTACCGATCATGAGAACATTTTTTGTCAAAATCTATTTAAATATAACTTAACGTATGGAATTAAATCAAATCACAGTCAAGTTACATTGACCGACGGTGTCGTCAGAAGAAAAAATAGTTTTCTTTCATCATGTCTCCATAACTTAATTAAAAGCGTGTTTTAAAAAATAAATAAGCGTTAATTTACATTAAGAATAAAATGAAGCAAGTTTAAATTACATTTTGACATGAAAGCACTCTCACTTATGATGAGACAGAGAATTTCTTGAAAATTGTTCCCTAGCAGTAATTCTTAATGTGTCCCAGAAAATGTCCACTATCTACCTCAAAACAAAATCTCTATTATGTCACACTCACTATCTACATAACTTGAATATCGTTTACGCCATATCGGCTTGATAGATTTAAATCCAATTCAGAATGTACCTTATAACCTAAATTAACACATAGGCTAACTTTTATGAATTTGGGTATAGAAATAGATGTAGCCTAGAAGATGGACATAGGCTACTTCAGTCGTGGAAATAAGTGGTTCCCGTTAGATAACTGAACTAGCAGAAAAACCGTAGTCCACGCGGGCGTATCCGCGGGTCGCAAATAGTATGTATACGGGAATGCTACTCTCGGTAACCCTCCTCATCAAGACTATAGCGAGAAGACTTATGTTATTAAAAAATGAAGATAGAGGTACGCTCAAAGAGGACTGTTAAACTTAGCATTAACATATTTTTATTTTATTTTAATAGTGTACAATAAAGTGCTTTTGAATATTTGATCACGTTTAAAAAAAATTTAAGAAAGAGAAAATAACACCTTAATCTAGGCACCCACTGTCTTGAACAATAACAGAGTGCAGCTCAATGTAAGATTTTAGTTTGCTTATAATCTTGTCTAATTAATAGTCAGCCTTGAGTTACTGTACAAAATGTTCACTGCTTAGCAACCGCCTCGCCGAGTTCACGTTTGAAATGCGGGACAAGTGTAAAGGTTTCTCCTTGCGCTTTACCTTGCAGCTTATTCAATGCAATTTTAGAATACTAGGTACTTTGATTCCCCATCAATATTTGAGCTAGACGTACTTCCCGGTAGCGTTGCAATCGAGCTCAAGCATATTATGTTAGCGTTTTTAGCATTGTGTCGCGCTGCCAATATATTTACTAGGAAGGCCATATAGAATAATCATCATGCCTAAAGTAAATCGTGTTGGTTAATAATGACTGCATTTGAGTATAAGAAACACAAATTATTCTATATATTATATTTTTTTTATGTATATAGATTGGCACATTAATAATACAGACATTACCACCTACATCTACAACCTCACAAACCTTACCTCTGAATTAAGTATATATGTATATACTATCCCATTCATAGCTATAATATTACAATGACTTTATCTGTTACGCCTATCATGCCTTAATTGTTAGACCAATTTTGATGAATTTGGTACAAACGTACAGTACTCTGGAATATGTTATGGATTATGTTATTGCGGAAATAAATATTAGAAATCTAGAGCCTGAATTATTTTGTATTAAGCTTGTTATCCTACTAATATTATAAAGGCAAAAGTTTGTGTGTATGTTTGTTACTTCTTCACTCTCCAACGGCTACACCGATTTCGAAATGAAATTTAGTATGTAGATCCTTCAGGTCCCGGAATAACACATAGGGAACTTTTCATCATCATCATCATCATAAATCATCACCATACGGGCGAAACCGCGGGGTGCAGCTAGTAAATCTATATATAAGACGAACTTAGCTGGCAAGGGGTAATTTATAATAACTTTTTCCTTGTATATTTATTGTGTTGCTATTACATGACGTAGTTCGGTCAAGAAATTGGCTCCAATTTCAACATTGTATATGTTATAGTAAGTCCATATCTTCCGAGAATTGATGACCTTTTGGGGTAAACGTTCTTGAGAGGGGCCGTTGAACCTTATTGCCATTCTCTCCAAAAGAACATGAAAGTTCCAGCGATAAGCCGAAAATGGGGCTATAAAAATGAGGCCACAAAAATGGTATAATTATATGCTCCTTTTTCTTCCGGATTTATCTGTTTACAATTTCGTTCAACATACACTCCAGGCATTGTTTAATCATTATTAGGTCAGTGTATTTACCAATACTTCACCGTAGTGTCTATGATGATAGGAGGGAAGATATAGGTACTACTGCAATTATGGTATATCTAGGATGGAACATCTGCCGGAACCCACCTTTTGTATTTTCGTTTCGATCTCATGACTCGTAATCTTCGAGTATCATCTTCCATCCCACTAATATTCTGAAAACGAATGTTTGTTTATCTGTTTGTCGTTTGTTACTTCTTCAGGCTCAAACGGCTGAATGGATTTGCATGAAATTCTCAATGAAGATAGCTTCAATCCTGGAATAAACCATAGCCTACTTCTTAGCTCGGAAAAAACTATAGTTCCCGTGGATAGTTAAGGTAGCAGGAAAACTGTAGTCCACGCGGGTGAAACCGCGGTGCGCGGGCAACTACTTAAAAATATAATTATGTATATACTAGTAGCGTCCGCGGTTGCACCCGCGTGGATTACAGTTTTCCCACTACCTCAAATATCCCACGGGAACTATACTTTTGCAGGGATAAAAGTAGCCTATGTGTTAATCCAGAGTTTTAACTATCTCCATACCGAATTTCACCGAAATTGGTGTAGCCGTTTGAGCGTGAACAAATAAGAAACATACACACAAACTTTCGCATTTATAGGTATATCAGTAGGATGATTTGTTTATGAAGATGATGCTTTGCTGCTTTTACATTTTGTCGTGATTGTATGCAAATGTTCCACTTGGATGACCTTTTATGGTTTTTTTGTCTCATGTGTTATTTAAACTAGTTTTGATTGGTCTGGTCTGGTTTAATAAATACTTAACATTTCCTTAATTAAATAATTCATTCGTGTATCCACATATTATCCGCACCAATATGAGTAGGTACTTATTACTAATTCTATTCGGTTGACCTACACCTAGCTTTGCCGTAAATTATAGATTAAACATTTTTCAACCAACTTCAAAAAAGGAAGGAGGTTCTCAATTCGACTCGTATGTTCTATTTCGTTTGTTACCTCAGAAGTTACGGCTGGGTGAACCAATTTTGATGATTCATTTTTTATTTGAAGTTTTTTGAAGTTTACTTTGAAAACTGTGCCAGGTGTGCGAATATTTTTTGTTAGTGTTCGTTTCAACGTATAAACATTTAAATGTCGCAGCTTTGAGCTAATTTTCTCAAAACATCGCCACCAGTGCAGTGGACACATGTTTGGAAAATGGTTATATGAAAGTGTATGAGTGAGAACTGTAACCCTAGACAAAGTAACATTCTACAAGCGTTAACCCTGAGATATAAACAAAAAAGTATTACTTTGACACTGCAAATGTAAAAATTTGTATGATGATGATGATTGTATAAAAGCCTAATCTCTAGATGTTTTGAATATTTACGTGAGGGATAAAAAAACTATACCTGTGCATGTATATGCACATGCACACAAGTAAATTTAATTAAATTGTCTGTTACATGCTGTATGATGCCAAAACAAGACCTCTTTATTAAATGATATATATTCATTCAATGAAGAGCATTTAATATCACGTGATATATATTACTATATATGACGTGATTAAGGAGACATCTAATATTCATCGTTAGCGGTTATAGAAAGAGAATCGCTATGAAACGATGCATCTTGTCTAGGACCACTGATAAGGTTATCAGCTCATTACTTTCCCTTTGTTAGTACTAGATAGAGAGGCTAGAATCCACATTGGCATATATCTAGACACAGGGAGGGGGAGGTTCATCCCTCCCCAATGAACCCCCAAGGTTTATTAAAATGACCGTTATTTTGACATAGCATGACTAGCTGTTATTGCTCCCACAGCTTAACGTGACATGAAAACATATCTAGCGGTCAACTATCCAAGTTCGCATGAAACTTTGCTTCACGTAGTTAATTGAAGGGTAGTGAGCGGAATATTCTTTGTTACAGGTACACGTTGCCAACGCGAGCTGATGCCGTGTTGGAATTATGGAGAACCAAGATGGCGGAAGGAGTGCTGTCTCCTACACACTTCCAAGACCATTGGCGGGTCGTCGTACCGAGAATATATTCCCCACAACCAAACAGGACCTGCCTAGGTAAGATCTATCGATTAAGAGTGTCGTAGTAAGCACCGGCTGGAAGTCCTTGTCTTAATAATATGTTTAATATGGGACAACATTCACTCAAGGTCTTCAGGTCCCAAAGTAGGCAGAGCCTGTACTATGGTAACCTGATGACTGATATATACTTATATACATACTTATATATTTTCTTATATACATATACACACCCAGCCACAGGTCAAACAGACATGTTCAAACACACAAATGTTTGACCTATCCGGGAATCGAACCCGGGACCAGCGGATCAGAAGGCAGAGTGCTACCAACTGCGCCAACCGGCCAGTCATTGAGAGCCAGCCATTGAGAGGTTTGAATTATATATAATTGGTCATTGAAAAAACGCTTAGTCACAACTCTGCTTGAGACAAGACTGCGCCCATTGAAAGATTTCGTTATTTTTCTACAGAACTTGCTTGAGACGCAATGCTTTGTTTTTCAGATTGGTCATTCGACGAACAGCTAGCCTCGAAGCTCCTGATTGAGCCCCTAGAACAGTTTGTTTGGGGCTCGAGCGATGGAGCGCCGCCGCCAGCGCAGAGACGGTCTACGCTATGTGGACGCGTCTTCAAGCAGGGAGAACCGGCCTACAGTTGTCGAGAGTGCGGTAAACAATTTTGTTCTTTACGTTTAAATAGTTAAATAGTTCTCGGTAATTAGGTTTTCAAATTATAAGATAGCCATTTCCAAGGTTTGAATTTATTAATTTTGCCGTCATTGTGCATGTTAGAAAATATAAATATTATATATTTATATTTTCTAACATGCACAATGACGGCACTCAAATATAAATATATAACGCTCGTGAAAATTTAAACCAATCACTGATTATCAATCAGGATGGATATAGGCATAATGTTTCCTGAGAATTATTATTATTATTGTTTTTTAAATTATTTTTTTTAGATTTACCTGGAGATTGATGTAGTATGAAAATAATAAATAAGTAATATGTATCTGTTTTTCCTAAATAACTATGACTGTTTTTACGAGAAAATTAGACAAGGTTCTAGATGAAATATTCAAATGAGCTTTAAAGATGTTTTATAAAGAGTACTATCATGCATGTAAGTTACAAATAATGGCAGATGAAAAGACGAAGACACATACTTAGATACTCTACTTTTCCGAACCTAATCCTTATTGGAATATTTGTTTTTGAATGTGGCTAAAATCTTTTAAATACGCATTGTTTTAAATTATTTTATCACACTAACACTCACGCACTTTGGTTCCCTGGGTCGTGGGAGGCATGGATATACACACACATACAATCACGTAACACGAACATCTATGCTCATCACATAAATGTTTGCTGTTTCCTGGATTCGAATCCACGGCCCGGGGTCCAGAAAGCGTGTCACTGACCGCTGACCCTCGGAGACCGTCAGTTTATATGCCATTTATAGGGAAGTTCTTGATTTAAGGTCAGTGTTTTAAATTTGTATAAGTTTACTAGCTGCGCCCCGCGGTATCATTCGCGAAGAATTTGTTTTTCCCGTCACCCCTCCAGAACTAGCATTTTTTTTTACCATGACTTCGCATATCTTTGTTATTTTTTGATGCCATATTAGTAAACAACATATATTTCCTGTTTCCCTTCTGTAATTAGATTTATTTTATCTTTATTAATTTGAATTTGATTCCTTCTTATTTTAATTTAATTAGTTTAAATGTAGGTTTTTTTTGGACTAGATTAGGATATTATACTGTAATAGTTGCGGGTAGATCCTCGAATTCTAGTTATGCGTTATTAGGGAATAATAACACATACCCTTATTTAATTATCCATATCAATTTGTATTACTTAAAAAATGATTGAAAAATGATATTTTCTAAGATTTTCCATCTCCTTTTAAATGTTATGTCGTGTGACAATCGTCTTTATTATTGAGTGAGATGATACCCGATTGGGTCGAAATGCTATGGGAGATGATTATAATAATGATGATGATTTAGACAGAGAGTGTATTGTGTCGTTAGGCATGGACAACACGTGCGTGCTGTGCGTGGAATGCTTCAAGGTGTCCCCGCACCGCCACCACAAGTACAAGATAGGGCAGTCCGGCGGCGGCGGCTGCTGCGACTGCGGGGACACGGAGGCTTGGAAACGGGACCCCTTCTGCCAACTGCACAAGGTCAATACTCTATCATACTACCGCACACCGCTATAGCTGTCATACTACCGCACACCGCTATGACTATCATATTACAGATGCGTTCGAGATAGACTATGGCTCAAATTGAAAGCAAGTGATCGTTTTTGGCGTTCATTTTGGCATGTGGGGTGTCGTGAAATGTTTATGAAAACTATTAAAAACGCCATCGTGAACTGCCATTATTGACCCCACCTATGAGGCAAGGTCTTTTCTGATCGTTTTTTGATGATTGAGATTCTCACCTGCAGCAAAAGTGAGTAAATAAACAAGACGCCTAATGGGCTAGGCTATTATTTTCTTTCTATTTTCGGTTAGAAAATCTAATTCTTGTTTAGATTTAATCTATTATTACAGGTATTGAAACATTTATAGGTCATTAATATTCAAATGAATTTTCGTATTTGACAGCTTGTGGAAGTGACGTTTTGTGTCGTTCGATTTGAAAAAAAAATCGACTTTTACCCATAATTATAGTTCGTTGTTGATTTTGCTATAACCAAAACGAACGCATGTTAATTTGGATATTACCAATAACACTAAATGGCCATCTCAAACGCACCTTACAAAGAGCACCTTACAAGGAAGTTGCCATCCAGATCCCCTGTCTGTTTATCTGGTATCTAGACGCAAAGGATTTTGATACGGTTTTCACTAAAATTTAGATTTCGGAAGAACTAATGTAACCGTTGTCCAACTTAATTGGATTTTTATTTATTTCTATATTGCACCCATTCCAGTCATTATAATGTAATATCTGATGGATTTTGTTGTCACTTTTGTTAGATAATACGTTGGATTTAAACTGAAATATGAGCCTCGGACGTTTCTCCTATCTGGATGCGTGTCCGGTAGATGTATACGCTCCTTTGCCATAAGGATGCATGCAGGATTTGCATTAAAATCCGTACTCAGATAAATTTGACGCTCGGACACGATATATCGGTACGAAATAGAAAGTAAAGGCATCTAGACCAGCAATCCAGAGAATGCAGATTCTAATACAATATTTTCTATAAAATTTGAAAGTACAAATCCGTAGAAATATGTACTTATCGAAATCATCTAAATTCTTCGGTTTTTCTATATTAGTCATTTTTGTCTAAGATAAAACGAAAATAACTAATTAAGCCGTAGCCTGCTTCTTATAACCACTGAATTATATTAGATTTACGTCATGTATACGTCATTTTCATTTTTGGAACACGATACATTTATGACTTTACCCGTAACACTTAAAAATTATTCATGCACAAAGTAATATCCTACCTGGACACATTTTCATATGTGATTATTACATTACTGATTATCTATGGAGTTTTCATCTTAATCATACACTCGAAAAACCTTCATACTTTATTTCTTAAAGCGTGCAGGCCCGCGACCTTACATGTAAGCTATATATAATTTGATGCGGTGTGATATCCAGGCGGAGCAAACCGGCAGCTCGGAGACGAGTCTGGGTCCCGAGGCGATAGAGCGGATGAAAGCGGTCACCTCCGTCTGTCTCTCCTACTGTCTGCGACTGCTCACCCACGATCACGCGCCAGGGCTGCCTAACGATCTCAGGTAATGCGCCTGTACCAAATATCTTGCGTCAAGTGCTCGTAACGTCATCGAATGAATAATTGGTCAATTAGAAATGAAAGGCGTCAGTTATGTCAACCTGACGAACGTTTGTTTGATCTCCGACATCTAAACACTGTGTTCAGGCAGTTGTCCTTGATAGCCAGTAACAATATATCCGTATAGAGTTTAATTGTTTTACACTTAGATACGCCTAACTTACGATAACGATAGTAATTCGTGCTCCGGCTTAGGGCTACTGTGTGTACCCAACACTACCTATACAAATACGTTAGCAACCATACCGTGTAGCTCAATCAATGGAATACAGTACAAACTATTACATTATCTAGTACAGCTCGCGTGAAGAGAGTGGTCAGTTTTAATATGGAGTACTGTTCACATCTGTAGGATGGTTCAGCCAAATACCAACTTGAAGTTATACTTACCATAGAAAGGCGAGCCACAAAGATCATTGGTCTCTCTCTGGTCGTATATAGGCTTCAGAGCCTTGAACACTGTTGTAGAGTTGCTTGCCTATCGGTTTTCTATAGGTTACACTACGGCGACTGTGCATTGGAATTACATAATTTAATTCCACCATCTCCATTCTATCATCGGTCAACCAGACTATATGGTAGATATACCACCATTACGCACGAAGCGTTTTGCTTCCACTTTTATATTGCGCACTGCCAGGGAGTAGAACTCACTGCCTGATTCTGTGTTTCCCGATAGCTACAACCCCGGAGTCTTCAAGTCAACAAACAATTACAAACACTTTCACATTTATATTATCAATAGGATACGTATGTATTTGTTTTATAATTCGCTTTTAATTAGTTTTTTGTCCATGCTGTTTACAGATTGAGAGACGCAGAGAGAGATTTACAACAGATATTGGACCAGCCAGATTGCTACTGCACCGTGTTGTATAACGACGAAACTCACACTTTCGAACAGGTCAGTAAACGTTCATTCAACAGCTGATAACACTCATTAGCAAAAGTCCATCTTGGTAGATACAGCGCTGGTATCACTTCTCGAAATCGTCACCGCCATTTTTTTTACCTTGATACCTTTTTTGGAGTTAGGGGTTCCTTAAATATTTTAATTATATTTGTTAACCCATTTTGTTCAAACTCCTCGATAGCCACAACTCGCGGGATGACCAGATAAAAAAATAATTATAGAATGCCAGTTTTAGTGTTTGGTAAATATTAAGAATATATTGTGTAATGTGCAGGTAATCGGCACGTTGACTCGCGTGATGAAGGCGAACCATCGCGATGCGGTCGAGCTGGTCACGTTGATCGACCGCGAGGGGAGGGCGCTCGTCAAGTGCAACCTCTTCCAAGTGTGCGATAAACTCAAGACCGATATCGAGGTGTAAGTATATAAACATTCAAAAACGAAAAATGTGGTTGCTTTAGCTAGTTGTCCGAAACCCATGATTCGAATTCTACTCGTGATCAATTTTATTTTGTGAATTACACAATTTTTCAGTTTTTTTCAATAATAAGAAAGCCAGCACTCAAAATGTGTCCGCTTGAATCCGGCCAACGAAAGTTGAAACTTCGAGTTTCAACTTGATGTTTGAACTTGATTTGGCATTGCTATACAAAATATGAAAATAACCATTCCAAATATAGATGAGGAAAGCGTTACCAGAATATCCTTTTTTTTTATAAATTTATGTATTTTTCCTATTAATTCGGCTATTCCCGTGTGTGGGCTCTATCAGAAGAAAGCTAAATTAAGCTTTTTATATTGATATTAATAATGTATTTATTAAATTGTGAACAATAATGGTATTCGGCAGGTACACGTCCCGTCACGGGCCGAGCCTCAAGGTGCTGGTGATGCACGCGCATGTCATCGCGCATCAATACTTCGCCATGAAGCTGCTCAACTGGTCAGTACATTACACCCTAAGGTTATGTTGGGTAAGTAGCTATATGATAGCAGAAGCCGTTCTCACTGCTGGGATAGTCCTGTCAGAAGGAGTATTAGCTGTTATCCACCACCCTACTATCCACCGTTACTAGTTCGCGCATAGGCTAGTGACCAGCTCATGGTATCGCAATATTGAAAACGCCCAGGGGCCTTAGCACTGTCCCCGCGATGATATAATTAGGGCTGACGGCTTCGTGTGCCTTCCAAAGTATAGAAATGCGTGCTAAATCCTAGACAACGTCATCACTTAACATAAGGTGAGACAGTTGTCAAACGCAAACTTCTAATATGAAAAAAAAATAAAAAAAAAATGCTCAATTTGAAATGGCTTTAGGATGCGCTTGAGTACGGCTTTTCTATATTGTGGGCCTGGAAACTGGTTTAATTATCAAGTTAAGTTATTCTTTAATTAATTTATCTATGTTGTGTAGTTATTCTTTAATCAATTTATCTATTGGGGACAACAAACGGTAATATAGTACTTCTAAAGTAATACAAATTGTTCATAGCAATACTAACTACGCTTTCCATAAAATTATCCACCCGAGTGCTACAGTCTGTTTATTTAAGTAGTTCAATGCCATTCTTATTTTATTAATAAAAACGAAGAGATACCTAGAATTCAACCATTAAAAAATAAACTTCTATGTAACAATTCTGTAGTTATGAATGCGTTATTATTTATATACATTTTATACAAAGGGTAATTGCGCCATGTAGGTTTTATACATCGTAAAACATTTCTCAACAACAGGCTTCAGAACTTCGTAGCCCAAGAGCCAACTCTTCGTCTGGCCGTCAGTCAGGTAGCCCTCGGCATCGAGACCTGGGGGTCCAGTAGCTCCTTGGGCGGGGGAGGTGGCGTAGCCGTGGCGGTGATGCAAAACGACTCCAGGATGTGGAAGGCGGCCCGGACTGCGTGGCATCGGCTACTGATTGCCACTACTCTCATGGATTATACTACCAAGAGAGCCATGGCAATACTGTTTACGAAAAATTATGGTGAGTGTTTTTTCTTATGTCTAAGCCTCATGTTGAGATCAAACAGTTGTCTGAGAGTAGGACCTCTCTAGTTAAGAGAGTTTGTGGTGCGTCTTAGTACAAGATTAAGACTGTGCTGAGGCTATTGTCGTACCGCTTTGTACGATTTTTCAAAGGTCCCTCGACCCCGGTATCTTTCCACTGAAATGGAATCAAGCATTTATCGTGCCAATCATCAAAAATCGCCAAAAAGATTAATCCCTTGTTAGGAGCTATAGACCCATCGCGGTTACTTCTGGAATTGATACATACAGTCACAATGCACAAATATCCAAGATGGAAAACCCTCGTCACAGAATTGTTTGATCTAGCTGGTATTGAAACGCGGTATTGCGGTTCTAAAGACAGTGTCACCGATCACTGATATCTAAATACATATATTGTTTCCTTTACTTTATAATGGTGTGTATGTGTGCATATGTCCAGGTACGATCCTGAAGGACTTCATCCGCGACGACCACGACCACTCGTTCTCGATCTCGTCGCTGTCGGTGCAGCTGTACACGACGCCCACGCTGGCGCACCATCTCATCGCGCACCACGACGCGCTCTTCGTCGTTCTCAACACCTTCGTCAGCGAGTGCAACCGTCGCTGCAACAACGTCAGTACTGCTCTCTCCATACATTCATCATTATCATATATTGAGAAAATTCTTGCTTGACCACTCACCTCTTTCATTCGCCTTTCTAAACCCTTTTCAAAGTGCATTCTTTTGAATGGAAATTTCATTTACATTTTTTTATCGTTCAAAGTTTTTGTTAGTTAAAAATGACAAGTAAATTGATTTCCATTCATTCTTCCAATTCAGTTTCATTCATCACCATACCATTATTAGGTTTAAATGGTGCTGTCTTGCCTCTACAACTCGGACACATAGAGTTGCAATAAATTCGTTATTACAATTGTTTCCACACTGATGATAAGATCACTTTGGCTGATGTTATTTCTTCTACAGGCACGTGAACCTGAACAGAATAAAAATAGAACTTTACACTGTTTCTACTAGTATAACGTGGTACTTACGCGTAGTCGATATCACGATCGACAATTGTCGGCATTCAGTGCGAGACGGGACGTTGCGACGAACGCACCGCGCTCTAGATCCTGTTGGACGCTTCCGGAAGAAGCCGAAACAAGTGTCGATCGTGACATCGACTACGCGTAAGTGCCACGTTATACCCGTAGAAACAGTGTAAAGTAATTATGAACGTGAGTTTTAATAAAAATAGAACTACCGTCGCATTTCCTTAAACCATTTTGTGATTCATATTTTTATGTTTCGTCTTGTAGGGTCGTCTTGAATTCGACCGTAGCCAGATTCCGATGGGTCTCAAACGGGCCCAGTTCATTCTGTTTGACGTAAAGTACCTACTGGGGTCAGTACCGACCTCGTATGATGAGCATCTGCGACGGGGATTCCTCCATGGATTGTCGCTCATGATGAATTTACTTTGCATGATGCAGGGAATGGACTCCATCGTCAGACAGGTGAGATATTCATTATTGACTGAAAAATGAATTCAAATAAATAATATAACAACCAGCAACAAGCTCACATCTTGTTTTTAGTTTTACTAGTGTGTTTTGGGAAAATACAGAAGGCATTATTTTCGCCCAATTATTTAGAAAGAATACAAACCGACAGAAGACTTGATAAAAGCTACAGCGCTTCAGCACACAGTTTCTGTCGAAAATGAATTTCAAGCCATGTGTCGGGTAGGGAACGTCATTCTGCACTTTAGTGTTTAAGTACTCAGCGCGCTTAAGCGCGCACGCGTAAGTTTTTCTGCAGACCTTATTCCCGATTTGATCTCGTATATAAGGCTTTAGATCTTAATAAGAACCTAATAAATACTTAATAATAGTCATTACTATAGTTCGTTGAGCAACACATTGGTTCGTGCAAAGAAGGCACATGTTATCACTGGTAATACGCTGATCGAAGACCTTCGTTTTGAGGTGTGTTTGTGGTATTTTGGACGAATAGACGTCGAGGAGTCGAAAATTGATCACCATTATGTAATGCTATTTTAGGTGGGCCAGCACATGGAGTACGAGCCAGAGTGGGAATCGGCGTTCAATCTCCACGTGAAGCTGGCGCACAGCATCACACTGACTATAGAATGGGCGACAGCAGAGAGGTCCATCGCTGCGTCCGCTTATTGGGTGGCCTTACGGAGATTTGCTGAGACGTATCCGGCTTCACCCAGAGTTGTTAAAGGTATACATCAAAATACTTGTCGTGTAACCATATTCAAATTTAATATGGAAATTATTTAGTTGCTACTTTTGTTTCAAACCTAGTAGTACTCCAGAAATCTGCTTTGTCGTTTTGTCAATTAAGCCGTAGTACTACTGCAAGAGAAGTCTGCTTTTTAAACATAGTTTATCACCATCTGCTTCAAAGGAATAAAATAACTTTAATTAGTAAGGCCCACTGGCCCACAAGGGTGGAGGGTATCAAATCAAAAATCGTTGATGTTCCGTCTATACAAAACTAGCTGTACTCTGCGGTCTTTTCCGTCAACTTTCTTCCACAGGAACCGTTCAGTTTTTTGGAATAAAAAGTATCCTATGTTGGAAAAACCCCTGGCTCTAAAGAATCTTGATACCAAGATTCATGCAAACCCACTCAGCAATTTTTGCGCTGAAATGCAAACACACCCTGACACACAAACTCGCATTTGTATTATTACTAACATTTTTATTTAATTTTGATGGGGGAGGCATAATTCCAGTAGTGGACGTCTTATAGCTGAGATGATGTTGATTTATTTATACTAGTATGAAGTTCGAGTCATCATTCACAGTAATAAACTATACAAATGACTGCCATGACCGTGTCTGGTCACATTTACTAATTCCCTTGTAAAATTGATATAATGTTATTTCCAGAGTTAGGCAACAAGAGCGCTTCAGTGATCCAATACGACGTTTCAACGCAGCCCGTGTCGATCCACCGGCCGCTGTCCCGGTTCATAGCTGGCCTGCATCTGCAGCTGCACCGCCATGGGCTTTCCTATCACGGCCCAGAGTTCGACAGGCCCGACAAGCCCAAACCTGCCCCTGAAGAGCTTATGGGTAAGTAAACATGATAACTAAGGACCATTTTGTCTATCTTGACAAACATATCAAGAAGAACAGTAGAAATAAAGTATCTGAACGCTAATTTCTCAAACATAATATCTGGGGCCTTTCTATCAGCTTTGTAAAAACCATGCAAGTTCCGAGCAGTTCCTAAACCTGGCTAAAACATGCCAGAGACAACAATAACCGTTCACCATTGAGGATATCAATGTTCAAACCGTTCACCTAAAGTAGAGTGATGCCGTGGTGATGGTATGATTTCACACTAAGCGGTTTATGGCACGTTTTAGAACTGCTCGGAACTTGCTTAGTTTTTACACAGCTGATAGTAAGGCCCCTGTATCAAATCAATATATTGATTATTAGAAATAAAATTTAGAGTACGAAAGAGTATCCAAAAATCCAAAAAATCTGAGAAAAGTTATCAAAGTTACTTTATCAAAATGTATTATTAGTTAATTAATTCATGTAGCAACATGGGAAATTATGGTTATTTGTTTGACATGCAAATAGTAACAATGATAGATTTATCAATTTTAAGTGCCCGTAAATGTGCACGAATGTCATTTTCTACACCTAAATAGCAAATCTTCGCTATTTTTGTTGTCTCCAAAATACCCCTAAGGGCCCAATGTTTTACTGAATCAATGTAGAAACGAAGAGCAGGCAGTCTAAGCTAAGCGGGGGCCAAAATACAATTGGATTTGAGGTTTCCTTTTTTCTAACAAACTAATATCACGCAAGTGTTACCACTTTATTGCCATTTTAAGCGTTATCATGAAACTATAAGGCACTTGGCGAGCCTATTTTGACCGGATTGAAGACATTCTGGTAAAAGGCCAAGTCAGTAGTACTCTTCACAGACAATGTGTCAAATGTGTGTATGAAGAATCTGATAAAAGAGAAGAAAGCAAGCATTCATGTGCAATAAACATAGCAACTAGAAGTCTGATCTCTACCTACTCCTCCGGGAAGCATAACGATAGCGTTATGATTGATACTCATACACATGTGTGTACCAAACATTTTTTTTATTAAAACTAAGCGGACCTAGGGATATAATAGTACCAATATCATCAAAAGCCCTCAAAACAATATGGCTCATTTAAATTTCCATTTCTGTAAGAATGGACCACACTTTTACTTTCGACAAAGTCCCGCTGAACTGCGTAAAGTATAGTAGACCAAAAAACCCGAAGCTGTCCCTTGAGACGTTCGATACAATTGATTGAGTTTATGAAAATAAGGTACATTTTGTTCCAGAGCCTGTGTTACAAACGATGGCCATGATAGCTCAAGTGCACGCGGGCATGTGGCGGAGGAATGGGTTCGCGCTACTGAACCAGCTCTACTTCTACCACAACGTCAAGTGTCGCGCAGAGATGCTGGATAGAGATATCGTCATGTTGCAGGTCATTTAAAATTGTTATATGTAAATGTTTCTCATCATCTTGATCCCACGCTCAAGATATACGCATTTTTTGGTTGTCTGTTAGAATTGCATCCTGTACTTGAATCGATATGGTGGCATTATGGTTTAAGAACTAGTTACTTTGATAGTCGGCTAGAGAGTATAGTATCTAAAAAGGTTCCATGTATTCGAATGACTTATCATGGATCAGGAACAAAACCTATGGTTCCCTCCCCTCCATTTATTTTTTAAAAATTGCCATGGCGTATGGGCGGTTTTTTTTATAATTCAAACCATAACTGAAATTTGAAGAGGCTTATTGGAGAGGCTGTACGGCCCTTCGGTAAGGTTCGTTGAGAAAAAACTAAAAATCATACTCCAAAACAATTCGGGTCAGTAAATCTGTATTACGGTGATCACATTTCTTAAGTAAAGCTCCACCATGCTTCTTACAAGTCCTTTAGTCCAGTTATAGCCGGATTTCACCTCGGGTTGAGAGATAATAAGCTGAAAACTCGTATAAACCTTTATTGTCGCACTCTAAAAGTTGTCTCAAAAGTCTCATAAAATCTCGTGTCCGCGTCTTACGATATTCAAGGTCAAAGGTCATTTTTTTTCCAAATATTTTGTTTCCTACGAGTTTTCAGCTTATCATCTCTCATTCCCAGATTGGCCCTAAATATTGGTCTTTAATGACTTTGACTACTTTATCCTGTGGCGTCTGGTAGCATTTAATCTTCGTTGATAACCTAGTTCAAGAGCTTCTTATAACTTTTTGTTTACACGTGAAATGAATTCAATTATACCTCGTGCTTTTTAAAACTTTTTACGACCTTTCAATACTCATGCAGCCATGTTCATTGGCTCGTTATTTTTAGCTAAGCCTTCCAACAGTTTTAGAGACCGAAGAGAACTAACTGTTCATACCTGTCAAATGAAATCCCCTAACATCACAGCTTTAGTCGATGTTACACTGCCATATTCTCTAATCAGCTTAGTCTACATTAAAAAACATGTATCAATCAATCACATTGGATTAATATTAATAACGATTTGGCCGGTAATAAAAATGAAAAAAGTCAATTAAAGGGCTTTTATTTTTTTCTAGATCGGCGCGTCCTTAATTGAAAACAACGAGTTCATAATCCATGTCATGAACAAATACAAGCTGTTGGAATGGGCGCATCCGGACTTTGAGTCGCGCGCGATTGAAGATGACACCTTAAGGCACACCATCTCTATGCTGGAAGAGTTTCTTGGACTGCTTATACATAGTAAGTATATAATACGCGCAGCCGATGCTTGTGTTGTGGTTCTGAAGTAAGACTCTGTGAACGGTTGCGCATTAACCGAAAGTGTGGCGAGGAAAAGACTTAGTAATTTATTTATCTCGACGTTTAGACCAAATTGCATTTGTCTTGACCATGCTATGGGCCATGCTATATAAACTATGACCAATGCTACTTAATTGTATGCGAGAGGAGGAAACTGTGGTGCATCTACAGCTCTTACAACGTTTATATTGTAGTGCCACAAAAGAAATAAGACGAACACGACGAAATACCACATAATGTTTCGACGTCAGCTCAGTTTCCATGGATTAACATATAATTTATGACTGTAGCAGTTGTGCGATCAACCGAAATCTATACCCCAATAAAGAGTTTCTTCACCATGGCGATCCATACGTTTTTACTATATACTTGCAATATTTTACTACCAGAGCACTATGCATTATATACTATCTACATACATAATTATCAGTGTTTTTGCTTTGACCATGAATTGTTAAAAATATCCATATTGTGTATTACAGTAATCGGGTCCCGTCACGTCCCTGGCGTGGGAGAGGTGACCAACGAAGACAGGACCAAGAAAGAAATCATTCAGATGTTATGTGTTAAACCTATGCCGCACTCGGAACTTAACAGGTGTGCTACCTACTTCTAAATATAGAAGCTCTGAAAGCTGATTCTTATGTACTTTATGTTTGAAAATCATTTACAGTCTAGCTTTACTCGACCAACAAAACATACAAACACATATTACAATTTATATTTTCTACTGAAATGTAGTGTATATCTTACACATTTATTTATAAATATATTTTTTTAATTAAATAAAATAAAAATAAAATCATCAAAGTAACAAATATAGATTTTTATGCGTACGGTGCGACGGGCGAGTTCGTGTTAGCCGCGAAGTTGGCCAAACGACCGCACTAATACACGAACACTCGATTTTTGGCCATTTTTTGTCCGAATCGAAACTATTGCCTAAACAGATATTTTGGCCAAAACTGGCCGAAACCGAAACCGAACTTTCGTTCGGTCGCTACTTCATATACTTATTAAAAAATACACCGTCATAGCGTGTTAAAAAATAAGCAGCTGAACATTTGACTCACTCAATGAACGTATCACTAGAAAGTACCCTAACCTAATAAGGCTGTGAATTGTATAATAATGTTGCTTTCATTGAAAGTTTAACCCCGAATAAGAGGTTGATCCAGTGACCGTATCGTTGGCCGCCGACATTCACTACACCCAAGCTATCATCGCTTTAAAATATGCAATATGTGAGCTCGTATTTCTATTGTAGATCTCTCCCTGAAGACCAGCTCCACGAGACAGGTCTGGAAGCCGTTATCCACGAGGTGGCGGACTTCGTAAAACCGAGCGGCAGCAACGTGCGCGGTGTTTACAAACTGAAACCGCACCTTTATGATGAATATGACACTTTCTTCTACCACTACACCAGGGAGGAGCTGTCGAGAAGTGAAGAGGAACAGAGAAATAGGAGGCGAGCTGCTGGTAATTTAGGATTTTCACATTTAGAATTTATTATTTTTAGAATAGAAGCTTTTCACTTTGGGCATTTTACAATTATACATTGCTTTTTAGCTATTGCATAGCTTCTATCGCGGGCCTTGAGCGTGGAAACCGAATCCAGAAATTCCGTAAAAAAAAAAAATAACCTAACACCCCACACTCCGACCGGCACAGCGGTGATACTTTTCAGTTTTGCCGTCTATCGATGAATAGCAGAACTTAATGAGCATAAGTTGATAAAAAATGCTATGCAATAGCTTTACCGCGGCAGTCCCCGAGTACCACACGTTTTTCTTGTTCTTGCCAAATTTCAATTCAAATAAACGAATCCGCATACAAATCGATTTACCTATTTTAAAGCTACAGGCACACATACAAATAGTCGTCAAACGTATAAGACTCGTTTTTCCGTAAGGGGTTTAAAACAAGAAGTACATACTCAATTTGTTTTATTTTTGTTACTTGAAAGCTCCATCGTTTCGAAAATGATTACGATTTGGAGAATTCATTTTGATACGCTGACAGGGCGTTACGACTGTTATTATAAAAGAACAACTGGTACCGTCGACGCGGCGACGTGCCCTCGGAAGCACGTAACCGTTCAGATGAAAATGCCTTTAACGGTTAGCCATCCGAGATATTACAAAGGAGTGCGCTCCTTAACGTAGTAGATTGGTTACGATCGCTTACTTTCTTTATTATTACGCTACCGTATTGTATGTGTCAGGCCTCCCCGAGTGCTGCCCCCCGCCCCCGCTGCCGCGGCTGTGCCCCCCGTTCAGCATCGTGGCGAACCTGCTGCAGTGCGACGCGGCGCTGCACGTGCTCAAGTGCATCCTGCAGCGTGCGCTCGACCTCAAGGCCAGGTCCTTCTCCGAGACTCAGTTCCACAAGGTACACATGCCATCACTACCTGCTATAGAAAAAGCTCTTTATTTTATCAAAGTAGACTGTGAAGCCACAACTCTCTCTAAAAGTTTTCCCGTGTCATCGGCCTGTACATTTCTTAAAATATTATTATATGCTTGCTTTTGACCACTGTCTCACCTGATGTTAAGTGACGACGCGGTCTAAGAGCACGCAAGCCTAGCAAGCCTAGAAGGTGCCTATTCACTCGTGACTTGAAGGCTCCAGGATTGTGCATATCGGGAAACACAGATTCAGGCAATGAGTTCCATTCCTTGGCAGTACGCACTAAGAACGTTTTAAAAAAATTGCTTAGTACGTATAGGTGGTATGTCTACCAAAAAGCGATAGCGCTTTGCCACACTTCTGGTTGAACGATGATAAAATGGGGATAGTGGGATTAAACTATGTAATTCCAGTGCACATTCTTCGAAATGCATCCGATAATAAACCGATAGACAAGCAACTCTTTCGAAGGCTTCGGGAGCCGTCCGTTCGTGAGACGCCGAAGCCAATAAGAACGCACGCTCATTAGCACGTGTAGCAAGCCCTATTTGAAATATACAACAGTGTCCCTCGCTAGTTTATTCAATAATAGTAGTTTTTTGACTTTCGCGAATCAAGCCCATTGCTAATCAATCAAATATGGCTTGATGAGGTAAATAATTTACTAAATGTTTTTCACGCGATCAAACCTTGTTTGATTTATTCACAATTTATTCTAGAAATTTGTATTTATTTGCATTGTCGTTTCTGGTCATACTTATCTGTGTCTAAATGAAAAGAAATGCATGGTCCCAAAAATAGAAACATAATTGATCGTGTTCTTCTTCTATGATGCTATGCTCCAAGTTAATGCTGCTCTTAGATACATATTGAGGATAACTTATCCAATATTTTCGTCTTGTTCACTGGCACTATAAGTTGGTAATCCAGTATCAAATGTTGAATGTTTTCATATCGGCTCGGTCCATGCATTTAGCTGTGTATCTTACTTGGTTTAATACTCAAAATAATTATTAAGTGGCATAAGGTAAACCGGATAAGCTGAAACTAATCGTAAAAATATTTTTTTTAACTTTTATTTGTGATAATATCCTGGTGTATTGTAAGTAGCGAGCGTCGTTCCCGTCCCCAGGCCCTGCACCTGATCGGCTACGCGCTGCGCGACGAGGAGAGCGGGCACTACGAGTTCGTGGCGTTCGCGGAGAGCGCCGAGCGCGTCGGGATCTACGCGCTGCTGCAAGACCTAGTGAATAGCCCCAGGGTCGAAGCGCACCGCCCTCTCGCCAAATGGCTAATCGCCAAGATGAAGTAACTATCCGCATTCCACACTACAATCACCTACGTCACTAAAAGCATTCATACAAGGCATCCTAGAATTTTGCTCACTCATGCTGCAGATTATACAAAAATCTTTTACTCCTCACTATGGGTTCATACATCAATTGTTACTTTTGTAATAACAAAACGACTATTATTCGTATATTTCTAAGATCACCCTATTTTTTATCCTTTAAGTGATAAGACTTTAATTAAATTATCCCTTCTTATTGCTACATTTGCAATATCAAAAGCGACTTAGTTTCCTATCGACTTCACCCCGTTTTTAACCCTTTTTGTAGAGAGGTTCCCGATGCTCAGGCATGTAAATAGGTGTTTCAAACCTAGTTTATAATTATTTACAGGCAGATGAATAAATGTATCAGGCAAGTTCATGATGGCTCCCGAGACAAGGAATTGGTGTCAAAAAGTTAAAACATAACATTGGAATGTATAATAAAATTTTTGTTGAGAATAACGGGATTCCTATATTGCCAGTGTTCAAGTAAATTACCCATTTTGGCTCAGCGTCATACAATTATTTCCAGAACTCTATTAGGGCAAGCAGAAGAAGGTGCCGGCGACGCCGATAACATGGAGACTGACACTGAAGAGAAGCCTTCAGCCGAAGCCGCCGAGAAGGAGAAAAAACGTCGCTCTAAACTGGCGGAAGAACGACGTGCCAAAGTCATGGAGCAGATGAAGTCCCAGATGAATAAGTTCATATCCAATAATGCTACGCTCTTTGAGGAAACCAATACTGAAGTGAGTTGTATAAATTTCAACTGCCCACTGCGAGGCCACAGTACCATCTTGACCCAATAGTGCCAAAATAGGGGCAAATTTTTGGCCCTAGCTGGTAGCTACCTTTTTTTTGTACTTAGAAAGTTTTGTTCTTAGGAACCTTTCATTTTATTTTGAAGAAAAAGCTTTCAAAATTAGCATACCAACTTAAAAAAGTAGTTACATACGAATTTAAATTAAGAACCATTGAATGAGTGACATTGTTGTTTTCACTTACTCGTTTTTTCATAGAAATTTTATGGGAATGTTTTTTTTTAATTATTGCCAAAACTTACGATTTGATTTGGTATGTTACTTTGGGAAAAGTATACCTGGTTAGAAATAGAGTTGATTAAGACCAACTTGTTTTTTTGACAAATGTCATTTTTTGGGCGAACCTTACTTATTTTCAAAAAACTAAAAATGGCAATATATTTTTCTTCAATATAAAATAGAAGATTCCTAAGAACAAAACCTTCTAACTATAAAATAAAAGTTAGCTACCCTGAAGGGCCAAAAATTTGCCCCACCCTGTATGTTAAAACATCAATAATTTATAGTGTCAAACCCATAGTAGTGGTAAAGTAGTTTAAATTTGCTGTCTGCCTACTCCTATGTTTTAAAATTAATACCCAACATTGATGCCAAAAAAAACGTCATATCAGTATCATTTAACAACACTAACTTCATTAGTAGATTATGGGTTTTGTGAGGCCCTATGAAGTTGGCTGTATAAAAATCTACAATATGCGTCACACACATATATTTAGTTTTATAGAGATTTCATACGAAATATTGAACAAAAATAATTACTTCACTTAGTACTATTTGAACTGGCAGCAAGACGGCTTTAAGTCCAATTGGGATCATACTGAAGATCCAACACTAAGAGGCCTTTAGTTCAGCAATGTTTGTTGTGTAGAAGTTTAAAATGTGATTATGCAAGGGGCGCTTAGCCCCTATAAAGGCAATTATTGATTTAATCTTTTAAAAGATCAATCAAGGCGTATTTCAAAAGTTGGTGTAACATTCCATTCTGATACAAAGGCTAGGGCTTGTAAACCAAACCACCTACTTCCAATACCATCACACTAGCATGAACTAAGGAGGAACTGGCAAGGCGCGCGGCAGGAAGGATTCTTTCACAGGCTTCTTTCAAGTTCAGTCTTCTCTGATTGATCGGCGAGTTGACATTAGCTTTGTCTGTGAATATGTAACTTGTGAATTAAATATAGCACTCTCCTGTCAGTAATCCATGAGTAAGACCACCGATTGACAGCTAGTGTGGTGAAAGTATTTTAAACAATTTGCACGCGTGTGTCATTCTACTTAGGTGATATCCGTAGGTCGCCCTGGCTCAGTTGTCTTCTGGGTTCGAATCCGACAGGGGCAAACATTTGTGCGATAAGTGAAGGTGTTTGTTCCGGGTTTTGGATGCTTTTTTTTATACTGTATGTGTGTGTCCATGCCCTCCGCGACACAGGGAATCTTAGTGCTGTAGTTTGAGTGTGATAAATAAATAAAAAATATTTCTGAGAAACGAAGGTAGTTATTTATAATGGTATTATAGGTGACTGCTGAGGAGCAAGAGATCCGTCCGTTGTACTGCGGAGCGGCGCTCGGGGTGTGGGGCGGTGGAGTGCCGGAACCCTCACGGGTCTGCATCATGTGTCAAGAAGAGGTGAGATAGCCGCTTCTTGAAAATTATTTCAACTGAGAAAGTCGTCATGAATAAGAAAGAAAACAGTCAAGTGATCACTCTAGACGTCTCCGGTATCCTTGACCCAAGAAAACTGTCACTGTGGCGTATTCATTGTTATGTGTTTGTATGAGTGGTAAAATATATTTTTAATAAAATTCAAATTTTTAAGTAAGTAACACAAATAAACCCCCAACATCCAAATAAAATGTAGCTAAAAACAATCATGAACACTTCAGTTTGAAAAAAATAAACCGCATCGAAATCGGTCCATTGTTTTAAACGCTACGATGTCTCAACAAGACACACAGATATACGTCAAACTTACAAGCCCTTCATCATTTTTTTAATTATATTACGGCTTTGGATACAAGTCCTTTAGCTTAGCCATTCATCATAACTAACAGTGTGGCCGTTAAGAAAATAGAGAATTTTCCTCACGCTACCCAGTAAACTGCCAAAATCTGCCAAGCACTCTAATGAATATGCCATTTAAATCATTTTCACGTTTCTTTAAAACAAAGAGAAAATAGTGGCAATTGGATCCGACTTTCATAAGAGATCGTATCGATATTTACATAGTTAACTTAACTGTAAAATCTGGAGGCATAGTGGGAAAGTCTTTGTCCGCTCGGGTGAATCCAAAGGGCGCAGCTAGTATTTTAGCCAAACATTTTTTTCAGGCTCGATTAGACATTAAAGGGGAACCGCCAATCCTAGTAGCTTTCGCGCAACTATCGACAGTACTGAACAGAGCGCGAGAGGACGGGAACGGAGTGATACCAGAGGGGTGGCGGGAGGCGTACCTGCCGCCGGGGGTGGGGGTACAGCCTCACGTGTCCAGCTGTGGGCATGTGCTCCACGCCACCTGCTGGAAGAAGTACTACGATAACGTGCTGGATAAAGAGAATAAGCGGTGAGTCAACAAACAAAGAAAGCTTCTTTATAGACTTTTCTTTTAAACCTTTGTTCTCAGTGAGTAGGTCCGTGCGAACAACTCTGTAAGAGCTTCACTGACTAAATCAAGGACAGATCTAGATTTGAATTCAGGCCGGGGTCATAAAGCCTAAGTGAGAACATGCATACGTAATGTCCACTCTTACTCCTCAGTAAAGAAGTTTTATGAAGAAAAGAATATAATATTGTATCGTTAAATGTTTGTTGGGAATGTTTTGGCAAGGACTGAGTCCTGCAACTAGTGGCTCTTGAGCCAGCCTAGGGAGGATCATGTCTGTATGTTATAAGGTATATAAATCATAACGTTATCAGCTCAACACGCTCCCACTGCTGGGGCACGGGCCTTCCTCCGAGAGGAGCGTATGCGCAGCAGTAGCTATAGCGACTAACCGGTGTGTGCGTGCACAGACCGTACCGGGTCCGGCAGCCGGCCGCGTTCGACGTGGAGAAGCGCGAGTACCTGTGCCCGCTGTGCGAGCGGCTGTGCAACACGGCGCTGCCGCTGCTGCCCGCGCCGCCGCAACCCTCGCACCTCGCCGCGCCGCCCCCGCTGTCCGAGGAGCTGTACGGCGACTCCGTGCGCGCCGTGCTCGCCCTCAAGCACCAGGTCAGCGAGGAACCCGTCCATGTATGTACGGAGACTTGCGAAGATATGCTCTGTCAGGTACAGAACGCCTCACATACATACATACATACGTACTAACTCATCTACAACTCTCAACTGGGGGTATCTGTGTGGGGATGAATTGCAAGGGCTTATTCTTGACGACTATTACGAAGACGAAGCGGCAATAGTGACTCATTTTTGGGCTATACAATACATAATATTTTTTCAAGATTTCAACATTTCATCGCCGGTTATTAAGTTACCATACGATTGACGATGGGTCACGTTTGCCTATTCTCTCGTGACGTTAAATGCACCCAAATTATTTGTATGCCTAAACACAGCCTTTGGTGATAAATTTCGCTTAGTCGTGAGCGCTTTTAATAATGAAGTAAATAGTACGTTAATATTTTGTGAAAAAAAAAAGATTAAATTTATGATTTCGAATAATGTTAATACTAGCATGTGAACACGCAAATTTTATTTATTTATTATTTCCATTGCCAAGCGCGGGGTTTATTGGCTTAGGATTTCTGTTGTGAGTAAAATCATGGCATGGTGCGCTCAGTAGCTGGACTAGGTTAGTACCTAGTTTGTACATTTTTCAGCTTGCCCATTTTATGTTTCTGTATTAAGATAATAACACTAATCCTCACCGAAATGTGTCATTTCTATTACACTGCCTCAGTAATCGTACCGGATAAGTATTTATACGAAAGCATTGCAGCTCTCCTTTCGTCAGTACGCAGATGACGTGAGTACTATTTTCCAACGAACATTACCCTAGTCTTAGTCTCTTCATCTCAAAGACCGTGAACATTTGATTATTGATTTGTGATTTGAAAGTTACTCTAGAATTGTTTGTGTACCGCCTAAATTGTATCCTGTGTTATCCGTTCGGCACTAAGAGTTTTGCGTATGTCCAGGCTCGAGCTCGCAGCGTGGGCGCCATGTCCTCGGACATGGAGGAGGAAGCTTTGGACGAGCGGGAGGTGTACGTGTCTACTCATGCGGAGACCATCCTGCCGAGAGCTTTCTTGTTACACTTCGACGGGGAAGTGCCTCCTTACAACGCGCTTACGAAGACGCTTGCTGAAGACTTCGCTGGGGTATGTGTATACCGATAGAAAATCTATTCTATCCATCTTGCATACAAAGAAATAAATTTGTTGGATCGTTTTATTATAGTATAGATGCATGTGTTTATAATATCAAAATAACAGCTATTAAATGACTGAATTTGTGTGTGTCCATGACACATGGAAAACAAACGTTTTATATTAAATTACAAACTGCCATTAAAATATATATATATATTTTAATGGCAGCTTGTAACTTATTTTCCCAGCGTGTCCTTAACAATTTCACATGTATTAGGCAAACCTAACCTAAAAACGGAAGACCAGCGCTAGTTGTTGAGAACAGCATTTTGTGTCGAATTGGAGTTGGTTTGTGGCAAAAACTAAAGTTAGTGTATCAATTACCTGATTTAACTTAAATTCTATTGTACTTTACTACTTTTGTGCTTCACATTTTGAAAGGAAGCAATTCGGCTACTGGTCTGATTTGAACGTGTGGGTTCAAATCAGACCAGTAGCCGAATTGCTACTACTACAGTATACCAACCAGTCGCGTTGTAATCCAACCTAGGAGTGATAGCCGAATATTGCAGTTGGTAACGTGTCGAGCGATGGCAGCATACCTGATTAAAAGAGTTTTTCATGGTTTATTGCATTAACATCATGCTAGGCGGAAATTACATTTAAATTTTATCAAGTCCTATTAATTGTTCACGCAAAAGTAAATGACATTAGGATCAAACCCAGAAAAATATTAAGTAACACAATGAAGGAATAAATTCGGACGGCTAGTGAAGTGCTACTATAGCTTAGATGGCAAAGCGGCAGGTCGTTATTCTGTAATCTTGGGTTCAAATCCCACTAGTAGCCGAAGTGTTTCCCTCAGTATAACATGATGTTAATGCAATGAACCATAAAAAAACGTTTATGCTGTGTTTTTTTTAGCTACAAATAAACATAACTCTATGTCCACACTGTTATAATCTGAGCTGAATCGGTGAGCAATGCTGTACTTGATTTCATTATTAACAGCTGGTGAGTAATGTGATTTGAATGTAGAACTTCAATATTTGGAAGCAAGTTTTTACCATTTACAGGTTACATTATAGCCGCCACAAACAGAATTACAACCAAAATCGTCAAAATTGGCCAAGGGCAACAGGTCAAAACACAAAACTAAAGCGCAAATAGGGCAAATCTCCGCGCGCAAATAATTACTGTTCTTTTCTACTAACATTACTTGTCACTAGGAGCATGCTCTTATTGTCTTGGAATCGGTGATGGAAAGTATAGTATTCTTTTTGGGAATAAAGCCTTCACACTTAGAAATTAATTAGGTGCGTTATCTACGATTATATTTATTTATTTATATATTGTTTAGGTACTCCCGGTATCCGGCGACACGCACGCGAGTGCGGCCCTGTACCGCGCCACCGCCTATACAGTCCTGACCTCGAACGCGGTCCTGCAAGCGGAGAGCCGGCCACTTCTGGGCGAGATCCCGGCGCGACACCGCGACGCGCTCCAAGCGCTGATCCGCCTCGCCGCCGCCATGCCCTCCCTCTGGCCCGAACCCAAGTTCCTCGCTCACCACGCGTTGACCTCGCTAAACATACTGGAGAAATCTTCGCCGCTCACTCATGAGCCCTTCGGTACTCTAGTGCCGCTAGTGTTGACGATACCGAGTCTATTTTGCAAAATGGCCGGCCCGGCGAGACCTACGCATCTGGCCAAGCGGATCACTACGCAGTGTTTGCGAGCGTTGGTGACGAGACTGCTGATCACTATGGATATATCGAAATGTTCCGGAGATCCGATGGACGAGGATGATACCAGGAGCAGAGTTGACTTGGTCAACTTGCTGCCGATGCTGTCGTTGGTGCGAAGAGGTTATGATACTTCAGGTGTGTAATAAAATATTTATTGTTATCATCTAGGGGTCGATTCTTGGTCTTGCTTTAGGTGGATAGATGTGATCAAGATCGCTTGAAGGCACTCAGTACGGGAGCTTCTTGGAGGCGGCAATTATATAACGTATATATATGTAATGTGATAAAACGATGCTACCGTCACGGAAAGCTCTCACCTGAGATATGTGGTTCGATCCAAGGATGGTCTACTTGGCAGCCAAAACTCATCACCCAGAGGCTATCAAATCTTCACAATTGAATTTCGTAGGGTAATAGTGAGTAAAATTGGTCTCCAGTTTTATTTTTAAGTCTTAAGTCCTCTATTTCTTTGGTGCTTGTTCCTGAGAGTACGTACATAGAGCGATACCTTTTTCCCGTACGGGTTGGCTCAGAGCTGCCATTTCTCTTCCTGCGAACTTTAAATATATACAAGATACATTTATTTATCCATGATCTTTCTGTAAGGTATTGAAATAGAATCGTCTATATAACTACCTCTCTCATAGGTCTCAATGCTAACGAGGTATGGGAAAAGGTGAAGTTCCAATGCCGAACGTTCCTCCGATGCTGTTGCCTGCTATACCACTTCCTGAGCGACATTAATCCCCCCGAGGAGCTGACGGTGGTCGGGGGCGACACGTGGGACGTCATGTGCGGGTACCTCGACATGCCCGCCACCTTCACCGATCTCATGGACACACCCATAGCAAGACAAAAGGTATGTTTACTAAGTTACCTAGATCAGTGGACACGGTTTCTTTGCTATATACTTACTGGAAAACATGGTATTACTGGTTATAGTTCTGTAGTTCGTAGTAGCTATGAGGAATAAGACTTCATTGAAATTTGTATAAAAAACGATGATAGCTTTGCGGTAGTATCGTTAGCTGTCAAACTGAGGGACACTGGTTCAAGTAGCCAGTGAAATTAACACCATCAAATTCGTTAAGGCATTTTGAGTACCTGCCTGGCTAGCTACCACCCTCAAGTTTGAAATAAAGGGGGGTCGGGTAGTGGCTGGCGGGGGCATAAAACACTTTAAACGGGATGTCAGTGCAGGGGACTCAGCATCCCCAATTTGAATAAGAATAAGAAGTGCTATGGTACTTTTTTGTATAATTGTTTCAGGTTTCCGAATGGGCGTCGCTATCGGACGCGTGGTTCCTAGGCGAGATTCCGCTCAAGATTGTGAAAGAGCCGACGGAACCCCCGCAGCTCATACCCCTGCCGGAAGACTTCTCAGAGCTTATGAATAGGTATATCGAAACTTATGAATACTGCGTCGTTGATTTTATTACAGAGAACCATAAAAACATAGCACCTTTATAAAATAGTAAGTATGTTATCAAGAAAAGGAAATGTTCGCCGCTGCACGGTCCGCAAGAAACATCCTCTGTTGCTTAAGTTGAATATTTGATAGGGATGCGAACAGTTATCACCGGAAATCTTGCTGAAAGTCATGAAAAATGCGATAAAACAGGCAAACATTTGTATCAACACTGGCGGCAGCCATTTGACGGATATTATTTTTTCCATTTCCCGGAAAAAAAAAGTTTCACACGAAGATTTTAATCACTCAAAATATTTTTTATTTATTTAGTAAAAAAGCTATTCAAAAACAAAATTATATGATTAATTTTGCGCCACCTTGTAGTAGTGCTGTGATATCATAAAAATGTTGCCTTCATTTCTTACTTTATATTATTGAGACCCACCGCCTTAATTTGTTGGGTTAAGATTGTGTATATTGTAATGTGCTTGATGGGTGTTGTGTATTGTGTAGGGTGTCGGAGTTCTCGTGCCCGAACTCGGAGCGCGAGGATAGCAAGAACCCGACCATGTGCCTCGTGTGCGGCCAGATACTGTGCTCGCAGAGCTACTGCTGCCAGTCCGAGATACCCAAGGTAATCACACTAATGTTATAAATGCCAAAGTGTGGGTGTAATGTGTGTTTTTTGCCTCTTAATACACGTTTTAACGGTTTCATAGATTAGAATTAAATTTGGAATTATCCTTGTAAACTGGATTCACGCAAATGCAATTTTTTCCATTTGAATCCATCATAGACTCTCGAACTCGTCACGAACCTTGTTTCACCAACCCCAACTGCTTCACTCAGTTTTGTGGACTATTTAATCGTGTTGAAAAAAAGAATTCTACATGTATTGGATTTTCAAAGCCTGAATCTATAAAATGATATTGATATGGGTTTTATTTGTGTGCAGGGTCGCGGCGGGGTCGGCGTGGGCGCGGGCGGGGGCGGCGGCGCAGGTGGGGCGGGCGGCGGCACGGAGCACGTGGGCGCGGGCGTGGCGCACGCGGCCCGGTGCGGCGCGGGCGCAGGCGTGTTCCTGCGCGTGCGCGACTGCGAGCTGCTGCTGCTGGCGGCGCCCTCGCGCGGCGCCAAGCTGCCCGCTCCCTACCTCGACTCCTACGGCGAGACGGACCAGGTGCGCACTCCCTACACTACCCACTACACACCGCATGCGACGCACCGCAGCGGCTCATGTTTTTGATGATCATTTTGTATTGCACAAATCTTGGCAGGAAATAAATGACATAAATAGCATCAAGTTCGGAGGTGCACGTTTTGTTCAACAAAGAAATAGGCTATAAAACAGGTATAGAAAGCATAGGAGGACTACCCACTACCACTACACTACCTATCAGTCCCTAGTTTTACACATGGGTTTCGGTGAGGAAAATGCTATTTTCTTCACAGGTGAGTAAAAAGTAAAAAGGCGAGAACGCCCGTGACAAAGCCTGCCGACCAACCAAAGAGGGTCGGCGGGCTTTGTCAGGGGCGTTCTCGCCTTTTTACTTTTTACTCTGTGCAGAGTCCTTCCCGTTGCATGCCTTGAAAGTTCTTCGCTAGATGGTGCTGGTGGTGCAAATTGTTGTGTTTCACTTATGGGTAAAGTTTCTTAGCGTTTCGTGTTTTGAAACCTTCGCTACACTGAGGGTTCTTTTTTTGAACCACTCGTTTCGCTCGCGGTTCTATCCTAGATCCTTTGTACGGGTTTCGCCAAAAATTAACTTTACCCACATGTAAAACAAATAACTATTGTAACACGAATGTCCGAGTGTTTGTAAAAGATGACTTTTACAGAGGTTTTTGTGTGATCGTTGCGTATGCGGAAGGTTGAACGTTGAGTCCTTGCCCAGGGCCTGCGGCGCGGCAACCCGCTGCAGCTGTGCGCGGAGAAGTACGCGGCGCTGCGGCTGGTGTGGATGTCGCACTCCGTCCAGGAGCGCATCGCGCGCGCCGCCGACATGCACCTGCTCGTCACCACCGCCTGGCAGAACTTGTGATTGTTTCACCACCACCGCCTCCGCGCCGGTCAGTACCCCTCCGCCCCTGCGGCGATCTGCTACACTACCAGTCTGATCGTCCGCTCATACGACACCATATTCACTGACGGAGCGACGGTAGCGGGGTTCAATTACACGATCTCGATTGCTCCACTGAATTCATTTATTTAATCAAACTAATTCACAGTTTTTAAAATTAACATTTGTTCAACGTTTGTAGTCTAGTAGCGCTAGGTTTTGAGGTTTACAGTTTTTGTAAATTCTAAAGCTTTTAATTTTTTGTATATACTTTATGGACCGATTGCCCTATCTGATACATAATTGTGTGTCAACCTAGATCTTTGCTTCGGCGGAAAGTCTTTCGAACAGTATCGGAAGAAAAAAAAATTAGAGATGCAAATTTTACTTTCTGAATGACAAAAAAAACGAATTTACCAGATAGGGCAATCGGTCTGGACAGTATATGCAAAAAATTAAAAGCTTTAGAATTCACAAAACCTCAAAACGTAGGAACGGATATGCATGTGTATTTTGTGTCATGTCTTTTTATGGGAATACTGTATCTAGTACTAGTTTTCAAAATATTGTCTCAATTGCTTTAAAGTGGTGTTTATGCTATTTATAATATATATGCGCAGGTACTGGTTACCGTTAAAAACGGTAACCATGTCAACGTTATTATTATTATTGATTAATTATAATCCGTAATGATTATATATATATATATATATATATATATATATATATATAATCACCTATTAGTGATGAATTCGATACAAAATAATTTGAACAACGGATACCGGAATCTGAAACACGGAAATACATACTTATCATTACTTACACGAAAGAAAATCGTTTGCTGTTTGTGTGTTTAAACTAAAGCAACTATATTTTAATAAAGCTTATTGTTCCAGGTGGTCGTCGATACTGGTAATGTGCACAGTGCAGCGGCTTCCGGGGTAGTCGCTCTGCATGCGTCGCGCCCTCGATTGAGTGAAAAAGACGATACGAATGGTGCGCGGAGTGAGCGAGACAGACGCATTCTGTTATCTACACTCGCACAAATTGTGACATTTGAGGCTAGGCTCGGATCATCACGCGACTTGTAACTTTTTTGGACATCTGTTCTGTCCAACGTACGTTAAATCAAGTTTATGTGGGTGTTTCAAGTGTTTTGGTAGCTAAATATAAATGTTACTATTAGCCAGCCGTCTTATTTGCGTAGAAAGGACTAACATTCTCAAAGGACCGAAAGAAAGTACCTTTTGCCCCTTTGTAAATGTTTGTTGTGGAATAGTTAGAAGTTGGCATTATTATGTCTCAATTTTAACCATAGCTGTATTGGACATTTGTGTTTGAGTTACAAGTTTATTCTTTGAATTATATACAGAGTTTTCTTCAATAGCCAAAAGGTAGAAATAACCGACTCAACTTGTGGCTTACATAAGTAGAGAAACGGTGAGCTCTAATGGCAGTGACTCAAATATGTTGCAATACGTCCGATGCGAATTAAAATAGGTGCCTTTATATTAAAAACTATTTACAATACTACAGCTACTGATATACATAATACATTTGAACAATCCACTAACTGATTTACTTTTCTATAAAAAGCCCAAATGCTTAAACCAAGGTACCAGTTGGCTGCATGCGCAGAATTCTAGCAACATTGTCTCTAGTCAATTGCCATGCTGATTGGTTGAGCCAAATATGTGCTATCATTTTGGTCACGCGTCGCATCTATCAAGCGATCTGATAAGTTTTGGAAAATCTGATGAGCTCCCGTTCCCCACGGGTACAATGTAGCATATTTTTGCCGTATTAATTGCTCCACTAAATCAGCCTCTTCGCCATTCTATCGTATGTCGGAACTAGAATTAAAATGAGCCCTTTTCTTTTTTTGTCACTTTTGTCTATCGAAGGCTGACAGGAACCTGAATTCCCGTAACCTTAAAATGGTGACGGTTTATTAGATTTTTTTTATTTTTATTGTCAGCAATCTATTTTTATAAGAGTACACAAACACATTCGTTATGTGCGCGCGATGGTCGGAGCTTAGAAAAACGTTTTTGACATGAGACGTGTATTTACTGAAACTAGGAGAACCTGCTAAGAACTTCTTTAGCTGATACTCAAAAGGCCAATGAAAAAACATACAGCATATAGATGCAAGGATAAAGCATATAATGCGTGTGGCCAGGTGGCGTAAGCCATGTATATCACAAAAGATGCGTTTTAACTCTAGTAAAACTGATTGTAACCTTAGAATAAGATTGTAACGATTTCATTCTTCACCATCAACATACCACCTCCCTACGTGGCTTATTACTTGCCATTTGTTTAAAAACTGGCCGCTTACAATTCAAAACTCGTTCCAATTCTTACGATTTTAAAGGCGATTTTTATCAAATATTTAAAAAGTCTTAAAGTACATAAAACAGACATGATTCAGTAAGTTCAGCTCGTCTAAAGGAAAACGATATGAGCTCTAGTAAAAAGAACATTCGCCGTGGAATACGTTTATCCACATAATAACGGGTAGATGGGTTGCTGGTAGGTAGTATTCGCAGACGGACTACAGAACTTACTGCTGTTTCATCTAATTTCTTACCCGTTTCATCAGCGTATCTTTCTGATGTTCCTTCCTTACAATCTAGCCGAGAACTAAGAGATAACCCTTGCCTTCGGGATGATTGTATTGGACCATGATAGTGGCACCGTGATGAAAATTTTCATGGATTTTTTGGTGGAAAATTTGGGACAACCATAAGGATAAAACTTAAAATATTATAAAATAAATACTTACTGAGCGGGGGTTTTATGAGCATGATATCCAAGTTATATAAACTTTCTAGAGGTAAAGGAATCTTCAGATTCGACTCGAGCTAAAAACGGTATTTAATGGAAATGCCGAATTTTTCACATCGTAACATATGTTATGCTATAGTGAGTATAGATTAACGTGTAACTGATTAGAATATCAAAATTACGTTGCGTAGATGTTTACAAGAAATGGCTGTGCCTCTTGTTTGAATATTTCTCGTGTAGCTGTATTTATCAAAAGAATGTTAAGCAGTTTTGAACCTTGTCGAAATACGATGATAGACACCATTTACTCTCAATTTTCTGTGTGTATTTCGATGAGTTATTGTTGAAATATTGTGCCGCTAACGTTACATATAGATTATAGATCCTACATATTTAGCTGTGTAAAGTTAAAAATATGTAGTTTCGAGTATTAATTGTTCATATCGTTCTATATAGAAGTAGATGAGTTTGTGTTAGTCTTGTATTTTTTCCGACTAATTATAATATTGGGATATTTTTGAAACGTGCGTGTAAATGTCTTAAATTTTCGATCGTCCTTAGGTCAAAAGGTTATTTAGGTTTTAGAAGAAGAACAGTCTGTCTTGCACTGATTATCTTAATCGAGAAAGTAACAGAACGGTATTCTATATTTGCGAATTCTAATTTGAATAGTAACCCGTTTTTAATGCGCAGTAACTGTTAGCCATACTAATTTTATTGACATTTTTGAACTAACACTATTTTACTGCTAATATAAAAATTGTTAGTAATGGAATCTATTTATGTGCGAAAAAATATAAGAATGTAGAGCCATGTAAAAATATTTACAATTTCTTAAATGATATTAATTAAACAAAATGTACAATAATTAGTTGGAAAAAGTTAACAAATATATTTTAGAATAGATTTGACTATGTAACTGCTTTTCCGTGGTCGATGTTCCATGAAGTCTATGTATTCTATGTTCCTTTACGACTTCACATGGTCTCAATAACCTTGTGCAATCAGTAAGGCCTTATTCGAAGGCGTATGTTTTAATGTAGTCGTAGATTTTAAATCAATAATTATTATCTAATAATGCCGCTCTTGTTGTTAGTATTGCAATTAAGGCTTTTTACTTCGTATAGCTAATATAATTTACTAAGATATTTAATAGTTATAAAATCATTAAAGTTAGACCAAAAAATAATCCACTATATATTAATTCTAAACAAATAGGTGATTTTAACATTGTTAGTGTTTTCAGTTTAGTTTAAAATGGGCAATAGTTCCATAATGCACTCAAACTGACTAAAATTCGTTGAAATTAAATAGTTCTTATTATGTTAATATTGTATCACTGTATATATATCACTGTAGTATTGTACTCCCATATGCAATTTTATTGTTTTTATTAAATTCTATATAGTTTTATTGAATAATGATTTTTTTGAATAATGTGACCATTTGAAATATATGACGATGTTTTGTATTAACCGCTTTCTCAAAAAAGAGGAGGCTCTCAATTCGTATGTCTATTTTTTATGTATCTTCTTCTTGTCCTTATTCCACACTAGGTGGGGTCGGCATAACACGTTTTTCTCTTCCATTCTCTTCTATCTTTAGTCATCTCAGTGTTTGTATCGTGTGTATATAACTTAACTATAGGACGCACTAAAATGTATAAAGATTGTAAACCTGATTATATATGCTGCCCCCTTTGTGAAAGGGAACTCTTGTATGTTTCAAGCTAAAACATTTTGCTTGATGTTAAATTTTAACTAATATATATGATGTTTATAGACGCCAAATCTTTGTCTTATAACTTTTGGAGAGCTGCCGACGTTTTTATGTGCTTTCAATGTATGTTTATATATCATGGTACTAGGTTTTTTATTTTATGCAACTTATTGCGTTACCGCGAAATGGAAAAATTAAACAGCTTGACGATAAGTACGTGTCGATCAATACGTGTACTTAGAAAAACAAATTTTAAAATCATAGTAAAACAATTTACTTTAAAAACTTAAATAAATATTAAAATAATGACCAGATTATTGAGCGTCGAATGGCTATTAAATGAGTTTTCTACCCGCAGTTTGAGCTTATTTTACACAGAATACGTTTGTAAGGAGGTTAGTGTATTACTACATATATTCTCTTTGGTCCTTCTATGCCAATGAGGTATGATATAAGGGGTGTTCACGGTGCCCGCCAATGTTTAGATTTGTTCACGCTTTGATGTAACAATTGTTGAGGCAACTGTGCCTATAACAGGTTATGTAACAATAGTTATTATACATAGGTGGATGATAGACTCGTGTCATTAGCGGTGATATCTCCTTGATGGTTGTACCTGCGTCGGTTTTTCTGTCGTGTTCGATTTAAACTGATTCATATGAATAAATGATTTTAAAAAGCTTTGCTATTTATTTATTTTTTAATATATTTCCTCCTGGTGAGTACCAAAATACATATCGTAGAACTTATGGCCGCTAGTTAATAAGTTTTTGAGTGGAAAAAAAACATACGGCCGAAATGAAAAACCTCCTTTTTTAAAGTCGGTTAAATGACGAATAAATCTCAGAGTTGGTACCTAAGGGACGCTTTCAAATATCGGCACCATTCGCTCACGGGTGCATATACCTCTGTGTGAATTAACGGTCTCTTCCATGGTGAAAATAAAACATCGTGTAGTATGAAATATAATTAGTTTAATAGAATAAAAAAGAGAACAATAGAAGCATGAAGTTTATAGTAGTACTTAATAGTACATATCTACTTTCGAGTACCCGCCTGGCTAGCTACCACCCCCAAGTTTGAAAAACTGTCACCAAACACATAATGTTTTTAGGTAGCAGTCCTTGGTAAGTATTCTGGGTCTAGCGTGATAACATCTTCGACCACATCGCCACAGACCATCTAGTAAGATAGTGGTCAAACGCTAGATCTATACAGTTTATAAAAATGAAATAAATGTACGTACTATGTGGTAAAATACATCTGTATGTATTTTTCCGTATTTATATGTATTTAAATACACGTTCCTATATTAATTCGATATGAAATAAAATAACATTAAATTTAGGATATTAAATTTAGGATATTAAGTTGAATAAAAAACACAGAATTGCATGGTACATAGATTTTTATTTCATAATTTTAAGTTCAAAATAATACGTTTTATACGATACCTAATATGGTATCTACTTACAGTACACTTAAAAATAAACTATACATTTAAAATATTAATTATTTAACACTGTAGTTGCCATATGCATTTGTACTGGTCCAGGGAAAATAATAGTAATATCAACAGATGAACAAAGAAGTATTACTCAAGGCCGGTTCTTTGATCCATAGTTCATTAGGCAACCAATTAAAGTAATATGTCAGAAACGTTTTTCTTAGGTTGTGGTTAAAAATATTAATAATAGTAATAATAATATGGGACAACATTCACACAAGGTCTTCAGGTCCCAAACTAGGCAGAGCCTGTACTATGGTAACCCGATGATTGATCAATATACAGTCAATATTTTTAACCACATATATATTATATATAATATAGAAATAATAAGGGGACAGACGACCTAAGATCACAGGAAAAGACTAGATGCCTGCCGGTTCGGTTTCAACCGATCCTTGTGGGACCAATGAAGGAGGCTTATGTCGAGCAGTAGATATCTTATGGCTGAGATAACGATGATGATATATAGGTAAGTATATATTGAGCCCCACGTTGACAGGCAACGGAATATAGTAATCCTACTTATAAACGCGAAAGTTTGTATTTGTGGATGTTTGTTATTCCTTTAAGCTGTAACGACTGAACGGATTGAACGAGTGTTCTTAGACCATTTTTTTTTATTAACATTCACACAAGGTCTTCAGGTACCAAACTAGGCAGAGCCTGTACTATGGTTACCTGATGACTGAGATATATATATATATACTTATATACATATACACACCCAGACACAGGTCAAACAGACATGTTCATACACACAAATGTTTGACCTGTCCGGGAATCGAACCCGGGACCAGCGGCTCAGAAGGCAGAGTGCTACCAACTACGCCAAGTGGCCTGCATCCAGCCCTTGCCTGCGATCTTAGTGGACAGACATCTGTCCACCTGGTCGGTGGCCATCCAATGCTGCGCTTGCCAGTCCGTGGTCTCTATTTGAGAACTTTTCAACCCCAACGGCCATCAGTTCGTCGAGCTATGTGCCCTGCCCACTGCCACTTCAACTCGCTAATCTGCTGGGCTGTATCTGTGGCTCGTTCTTCTACAGATCTCCTTATTTCTGATTCGATCACGTAGATTCCCGAGCATGGTTCTACGTATGCAGAATGGTATGCATGGTACGTACCTATGCGTAATTTAACAATATCATACTTTTTTACTATTCGTTGCTTTGAACTACTTAACTATGAATCAAAAATCGGCCCTAAGAACTCTTGTCTGAGCTTACATTTAGCTACTCAACTCGGGTTGTGCAACTTATTTTCCAAATCATGAAGTAACAAAGTCGCATGCGTCGTAATGACGACACTCCTTAACCTGTCCGCTATCACGAACAAATGAATTCGTGGTTTCTGTATCTATAAAGTACCATGGGCAATATTGCCAGTTGTCAAATCAATGCGTGATCATGATACTTGCATCGCATTATCATTTATTACACTTATTACTTCCTACTGATCGTCATACATCAATTTTTAAACTCAGTTAAAAGTTGTACTCTTAACTTCTGATTGGCACATATTCATATAACACAAATTTCATCAAATTATCTGTCCTGTCCTTAAATAATGATAATAATCGAATATGTATATTTAGTACAAAAATACTATGAGTCTCTATACAATATATACTTACTCCCCGAATTACGAATACGAATCTTATAAATGCGAAAGATTTTGTCTGCCTGTCTGTGTGTTAACATGGACCAAATACTACAAGTAACATGGTGTTACTTGTATAAAAGTAGAACATTTGTGTTTCTTGGCCACTTTACAAAGTTGTTGTTTTCAAAAAATGAAACGCGTGTCTAAATGTTGTCAGTTGCAAAACAATAAAAGAATGGTATGCGCGTATTTTTTACATCTATAATAGTGTTCACATGTAATATTGATAATATTGTCTGGAATACAAAACTTCACAAGCTTAACGTACTTTTAGAATCACGGATACGCTTAGTTGAAATTGGCATCAGCATTCACCTATCCACAGGGTATTTTGAGTAAAAGTGCTTCTTAGGTTCAAGTATTCGAGGAATTGTTTTGTTCGCGGAAGACTGTAAGATGCCGTGTTAGAATCAACACCATTGTACAAGCAATATATAAACACATACAGACGGATTAACATAGACGTCACGTCACATAACTAGCTTGAAGCTGGAACTAAGGGTTGAGTTACACAATAAGCAATATAAGCAGCGGGTAAAAGCTGGCTTACATGTGAGATCACGGAGCAGTAAAGCGATACTTGCACGATGCGATAGAAGGCAGAATGCACCTTATTTATATACATAACTTATACATTCGGTTATCATGAGAATAGTGAAAATAGATCTATTTCAAATTTGAAAATTGCCAAATAGCAATTGCTATCGCAGCGTACATTTTTGTGATATCAAATCATTCAGAAGAGATCAAAAAACAAAGTCAATAGTTAATCTATCTAAATAAAAAATAAATCTAATTTATAATCGACGCAACAAACTGTTGCAAAACATGTATATCTATCTGCGTAAAGACTTGGCGGGTAGTAATATAAGGAATAGAACATATTTTGCTTTGCTTAATTCCTTAGTGTAACATCTGATATCTGATAAATGTACAAAGTTACTGGTCATAACTAATCAAACTAGACGTTCAAATTATTTGAAGGAAAAAAATCGGCTACTAGTGGGTCTTGAACCCACGACTACAGAATATCGTCCTGTCGCTTTGTCCAACTAAGCTATAGCAGCCAGGACCACTAGCGTCGAAATTTTTCCTTCTTTTAAAATTTGAGGGGATGTTGTTCCTTCAAATAATTGGAACGTAAGTTCCGCCTAGCATGTTGTTAATGCAACAAACCATTAAACTCTTAATCAAACTAAATACTAGAAATATTTGGCATCACATATAGAACTTACGAGCGACGCCTCTCTTGCTTTAGTATGTCAAGGTACATATGCGTGAGCATCGTATATAACTTTGTGAGGTACATCTTAAAATGGTTACATATGTATCATTTTTCACATTTGGTATTAACCGTTCATGACTTCTAAAAAACATCTAGTCAAATACAACAACAAAAAATAAGATTTATTAGTAACAATCAAGTTCTGGTCAAGAAGCATAGAAAACAGCAGCTCACGCTACTTCTTCTTACTGGAACCTATTTAAGACGTTTTCACGCACTATCATCACATCCTAACCTACGGCAAATCAACACTTCATGAAATCATCATCATTTCAGATATATAATGTGAAATGTCCACAGCTAGACATATGCTTACTACTTTAAATAAAATACCTGGTATGTTTATTTAAGATATTTAATTATTCTGTATGGATTTAAACGTAATAATGCATTACTACATCTGATGTTTAATAAAAACATGAAACAATACATTATTTTTATCATATATCTTTATTAAACATCACATGTAGTAAATGTAGAAAAAGGTATTTGTACATTAAAACTGACGTGGTTTTGACACATTATGAATGTATAAAACACGGGAGTTACTCACGTAATAAGTCAGAGGGTTCCGACTATAGTTTCAACCACATTCGGTGGTCTTTTTCAAGGAGAATACGGGGCGCTCGCGGACGCGGTCGCGATTCGCCTAGTACTGCGGGCGGCCGCGCGCAGCGCACGCGATGACAAATGTTGTTGCGGGGGGCGGGGTGCTACTAGCTGCGTCGGTGCATCCCGGTGTGAGTCCTCTTCGTCACTGCAGGTGTCCTCCGGGATGGTGTCGGGAACACTCAGGCACACAGTACTCACTGTATCCTCATCACCGGAACCCTCTGACTTATTACGTGAGTAACTCCCGTGTTTTATACATTTATAAGGTATTTGTACAGTTTATTTAAGGTCTGTTAGCGATACCTACCACTACTGTCGCGTATCAGCAACTAATTAGCAATCGCTTTAATTAGATCCGAGTCCTAAATTTTTTGAATAGACTTTAATTCGTGCAATCCACCACTCACAAATATGTATTTCGTCATGAACAATCGAGTAAGCAATACACGAAACAGATAGTGTGTATTGTAGCTTATTTCTCCTTATAGGAAATATTCGCTGTAAAGCTTGAGTTTTAGAAGTTTTACTATGCCGTCCAATATATTTAAACTTTTGAAAAATGTACAGAAGTCTCAACCACAACCTTACAGATTCTATGCACATAGCTTACGCGCCGACAACTAGCAGCTAGACGAAATGTTTTGTCCGAATCTATGTAAGTTTCATGGTCATCTACAGCGCCACTGTGAAGGCGCGTTCGTAAAACCTACGCCGACTTTCAGTGCACAGACTATTACGTCAATATTTTTCTTTTTATATCGCGGTCGACCTATTAACCACCCTTGCTACATACATTTTGACTCACCGCCAAGTGACAAGATATGTTCCCTACCTTTATTGCCTGATTTATATATTGCCTACCTTCAATACAAAAATACATTTCATACCTACTGCACCTCTCAAGAACCTCTAAATAATTAAATACAACGAAGTTTCAACTTAAGAACTATGTGCCTTGTGAAATGAATAAAGACATCATTCAATTGCATGGCAAAGCCGACAAGCTAAAATAAAGCTTACATTACACATGGAGGGATTAATAAGGCTTAACATTAGTGGAAGGTAATGAGACTAAACTGTTAAGAGCAGCCACATCGGCCGGAGCCGGCAGTCGCGGCGGATGTCCCGTGGTGAGGCAACGTCACTACGCCCAGGGAACGATCGCCCTGGAAACATACAACAATATTATTTTCAAAGCAATCTTGAAAATAGAGCATCTCGTCTTACTCATAATATCTATTGATAACAAACAGTTACAAGTCTTGTTCCAAAATAATTGGTACATCAAAAAGTAATTAAACGAATTAAAATAATAATTACAATATTAATATATGCATTGCATACTTTATAACTCCATTTGAAAATAAATAGATGTCATAATTATACCAGTAACGAAAGAGTTAGAATATGATTAACTATAAAATACATATAAAACATAACCTATGTCCTCGAATTTGTAGAATGTTTGCTCAATCAGCCATTTCTTTATTTTTTTGTTTCTTGTGAGACAAAGACTAGAAAAAAGAGTAATGAGAGACAGTTGCTCGACCTGTATTGTATTGTATTCCGTGCCTGTAAAAGTCTGCGATTTTAGGACATCGTAAGCTGCGCGTGCCAGGCCGTAGTCTTCTCTCGAAAAGGTTTCGACCCCAGCGGCCATCAGTTCTCACATATATAATAATTGTCCTAACCACTGCTACTTTAACTTCCTATGCCGGTTCGGCATGCTCGCTAGGACGAGGACTTTCGTTCTTATACGGATATTCTCAATTTTAATAGGATCGCCTAGAGAACCGCTGAGCGTGGCCATCTCAATAGCACGCTGTGCGACTTTGAGCTTGCCTCCAATCTCTTCTTTAAACAACCTTTGGATGGGCAGGATAAATTAAAAATAGTGTATTTTCATGTTTTATTTACGTTAGCTTAAGCTATCTTGCTTTAAAAATGTTTCTTTGTTAATCCGTTGTAACTTTTGATAGAATAATTTTATTTTATTTTATTATTTTACAAAATCCACAGCTCTTAATTAACAGAGTTTGATGTATGTTATTGTTACCTACAGCCAAAAACGGATTTCCATTATATAGGTAGGTAGGTATATAATACAAAAATGAAGACCACGATAAACATGAAATAGAGACAAAAATGTGTTTCACTTGTGTAAAATGTTTTCGGCAATTGACGTGTCACTATGTCACAGACTTTGCATGACATTTCTTTGTTTACAAAAAATATTTAAGATTAAGGAACATGGTATAGTTATGAGCATTGCTCTTTTCGATATAAGTAGTAAAAGAACGTTCGCAATTTGACGCTCGATCTCCGAGTTGTGAACAGCAAGCCGAAAATAGAATTTTATGACATTATGGATTCCAGATACCGATCTGGAGAATTCGAGAATTTCGGTGTGGGTTCGGCCATTGTTAATCACAAAAGAATAGAATCGGATCGATCTACAATGTAGTTATCGAAGACTTCTGAATCGCCGGCTAGAAAGCCGATTCGGAAATCTTGGCTATTTACCTTACCAACAAATATAAATACGTTCATTAATACAAAATTTGGTGTAAATAAACAGACGAAAAACATTGGTACAACTAAAATATCATATTGCACAATAGACCCCACACTAGGACACCCTGTGTTGTGGGTGGAGGTTTTATTTTGATATGATAACTATACCTCTTCGGAGGTATAGTAATTTAAGGTACACCAATTCAATGCATGTATTGGAGGAACAATAAAAATTAAAAATATATCCTACACACTGACCAAGTTAAGAGTAAATGAGGTAGGTAGGTATACAAAAGGAAAAATGAACCATTATGGTAGACGGTTATACAAACAAATACTACTTGCCAGTAGGCCTCTGACAGCGTGAAAAAAAAAAATATTAATATATAGTCACGACTCTTTCCTGTAGGGTTAGGCAGAGACTACATCCTTCCAAAACACACTCTAATCGTTTCATCTACGCTCATCATTCCTTTCATACATGAGCGTCGGTTAAGAGTACTCTTGACCTGGCCCTTTCTTAGAACATCCTCAATCTGATTTCGGACCGTTCGCCTAGGCCTTCCTTTTCCAACCATTGTCTTCACCCATGTATACCAGCTTAGTCTACTATACATGCTATGACTAAGCAGGACTACATATATAAAATAATTCAAATGAATCTCACCTCGACCGCAGCGACCCGCAGCGGTTGTTTCGAATAGAGCTTGTGAGCCAACGTCATGAATATCGACTCCACGTTGTCGCACTCGGCGTCCAGTAACGCTGACGTCTCGAACAACTGACGACAAACACATGGAATATGTTATTGGACTGGGCTCGGAGAACACGTCACATACACCTTGGACGAATCGACGGATTTATTTGGTTTCCTACAGATAAAGTAGTACCGGATAAGCCACGAGATCTTAATTTATATTCTGAGAGAAGCTGAAGCTGAAGGCTCCTTGTTGTAATTATACTTAGGAATAGTAATTAGTATTATGTATGGTAAGTGCGTGTCACAGTGTTTGTTCGAACTCCTCCGAAACGACTTGCCTGATTTTTATGAAATTGTTCGTGTATATTTGGTAGGTCTGAGAAGTTTATTTCACCCTGTACACCACATCTGATGAAAGGTAGCGGCACCCCGCTACCTTACGGCTGACACTCTGAACACTGACCGGCATGCCGTACTTGTCGGCCAACCGCTGCGCGCAGGTGGTGGCGAGCCGCGACTCGGCCGTGCCGCAGTCGCACTTGTTGCCGACGAGCACGCGCGGCGCCCGCATCAGCCCGTGCGATTCCACCTCCGACATCCAGTTGGCTATCGACTGGAACAAACGGTTCGCGTGAAGGACGCTTTACCTCGTAACTATCATATATCAATCGGAAGGTAGCTGGAGCATCGTCAAATCGTATTCGTTTTTACGTTGGTGCTATAAAGTATGACATATCTCACAGAAGGAAAATTCTTATCGGCTGTAAAACAGGTTGCAATTGTAAAAACATACTATAATGTAAGAAATTATATAGAATACAATATTTACTTCAAAACATCGATGCTAGCTCAGCGGTGAATGGAAAAGATTTTACAGTTGTATATCTAAAATGAATGCAATTTTAAGATCTTTTCTAGGCATATGTCCATGAGACAATGGACCACAGTACTGTATAAACCGGAGTCCGAATTAGAGATGTTATAACTCATCTACGCCATATGTTTGAATTATTCACATTATGTGCACGGCAATCAAAATGTCAAATTAATGATAATAAATTCGGCCTTTGTCCGCTGTCTTATGAGCACATTTCGTTAACAGTTTTCCATAAATTTGTTTGTTTGTGGTGTGCGAAGCGTCGAATATTACTCAAGGTCCCGGATATTGGCCAGGTGAGGTATGGAATGGATCATACGATTATTGTTATGTATATAGAAGTCAATGGCAATAATCCTGATAACCGCGTACCGTATGATAACAGAAATAATATCAATTTCAACGAGATGTGAAACATGTCGCATCATTCTAATAAGTGACTAATTACATCTGTTCGCTGAACATTGCATGTGGTGGATATAGATTATGTTTATCATAACTCAGATACAAACTCATACTACAGCGTAATTGAAGACTACACACAGCACGTATAGAAATATATGTTTATAAAGTACCTAGTGTACTTATATATGAAACAACTTTTTTTTTATCACACTCAGACCCCAGCACCAGGATTTCTTATCGCGGGAGGCATGGACATACACACAATCACAGCACACAAACAGCCAAGACCCGGGACAAACATCTATACTCATCGCACAAATGTTTGCCTCTGCAGGATTCGAACCCAGGGTCCCGGAGACACAGAAGTAATCGCTGACACTGACCACTGCGGCACGGCGACCGTGAAACAACATTACGCGTAATGACTGTTGTAATGTGCTTGGAACATTATTGTTATTAGTATTATTAGTTACAGTTCATACATATCCACGGACTAGTCGTTTTGTATTCCAATGTGTCTTTATTAAGGATCCGTTACTTTTTTGAATATCAATTGTATAAAACACATGTATTGATTTATTTAAGGTACGGAAATTGCAATTGCAATATTCCAATGCAAAAAATCGACATTTTAAAGTGTTTATGAAAATAAAGATAGATAGAAAAAGATAGAAAATATGTTAAAATAAAAATATTAAACCCAGTACAATGTATAGAAGGTGTACCACCACATAAAATAAATCAAACAAAACTTACATGGAACGACTCAGGCTTCGTGACGTCATACACAATCACGACAGCGTGTACATTCCTGTAGTAATGCTGAACCATGGACTTTCGAAATCGCTCCTGTCCAGCCGTGTCCCATAGTTGAAGCTGAAACAATCAAGAATAATTCATAAACATATAGCATAATCAGCCCGATAGCAGTGGGCAGGGCACATAACTCGAAGAACTGATGGGCGTTGGCGTCAAAAAGTCCTCGAATGGAAACCACAGTCATGTGGACAGACGACCTGACTAAGATCGCAGGCAAGGGCTGGATGCGGGCCGCTTCCAACCGGTCCTTGTGGAAATCAATGGGGGAGGCTATGTCCAGCAGATATATATATATATATATATATATATATACATATATATATATATATACATATATATATACATATATATATAATATAGATTGTATATATATATATATACATATATATATATATACAATCTTGGGCAAATGGTGCGGAAGCTCTCTGTATATAATAACTAAATATGCAAAAAAAAACTTTATAGTTTTCGAAACTTCTTAACCTAACCGTACCCGACTATACGTTCGAGAGAGTTTCTAATCTATCAGCGATCTGTTTGCATTAATGCGCCATGGTAATTTTAACCTTATAACCAACGCAATAAAAAAGGCTTTCAAAAAATAATTTAGACAAAATTATTTTCGCTTCCACACGCGTACGAATCGCCGACTCAATTGTATAACACATACAATGAATTATTCAATTTTGAACAAATATTTCTGCGTTCACGAGCTACACACCGTGGCTAAAAATGTTTAATAACGTTCTGGAAAGCTCTACACAGACAACAGACGGTATTTCATAGTTAAAAGAAACAGTAAATGTAATAATTAATATATTACCTATTAACATTTACGGAGTGGGAAGGTCGTATGATGTGTTCATTTGTAAATATATTCACATTTTCGCGTAGCACTTCAACGACTCCGTGGCGCAACGGTAGCGCGTCTGACTCCAGATCAGAAGGTTGCGTGTTCAAATCACGTCGGGGTCAAATTTTTTCGATGTTTATAGCTGATCTAATAAAATCACACAAGTTGTCTATATTGCGAGAAAAGATTTTAATTATTTTTATACTATATTATTTTAATATTTTTAGTTTTCAAATTAAATTATGTTTTAAATATTTTTACTCTATTTATTGTGCAACTGATTTTACTTAGGTTAACTGAGTTTCATTTGAGAAACTTCAAATATAATACCTACCTATAAAATGCCTACCTATAAGTGCCGTGGTGGTACCGGCCTTGAATAGTACTCCCCCATCTCTTCCCGCGGGTGCCGTAAGAGTCGGCTAAGGGATCATATACCGCCTACCGCCTAGGTGGGCAGCAGCGCCTTCTGAGGATCGCAAATCATACTGCACTCGCCAACCAACAAGTATTGGCAATTCCCCCCCAATTGGGGGAGGCATTTGTCCAGCAGTGGAAGCCCAATGGCTGAGATGAATGAAATGAATGCAATAAAATAAGTTTTATTTACAAAAGGGATTAGGGTTGAATTAACTCAATTAAATTCTTATCAAAGTAAGATAGGTACTTATGCACCTATACATTATAATAATCCAGTATGAAAACTACATACAAAAATTAAGAAAAAGAAATAGGTGTTGGGCAGGGATGTGTAGCGCCACCGTGGCTGTTCAATTTATCCGTGTATTAGCTCTTGTATGAAAGGTCGGATGAGAATGGTTAAAGCGAAAGAAAGTGTCAGGATCATAGCACTTGGAAGACTGTGGTCTCTGCCTACCCCTATGGGAAAGATGTGTGAATATATTATGTATGTACTGAAAAATTATAAATATTTAGACCAGGTAGTCTTTAGTATTTTCATTTACAATATTTTTGTTGACTATATTTAAAATATTATCAAAATATGACAAGACAGACAGAATAAAAACATGCATAACATCTTGTATATACACATATGTATTCAATTTATTATATAGCTCATGCATATAAAGGACATAAGATATTATGTGTTTTAATAATATATTGAAGCAATGAGGAAAAATAAACAAGTGACATAATAATTTATAGACTGACATTATCTGTGAACTGGCAATAATAGGTCTTATCTAAAGAAACTTCTGCAAAATGTCTTAAGAAATGACAAAAATAAATAAAGAAAATCACAAAGTATGTAAGTGTACTTAAGTGAGTCACTTGGAGTATTTTTAGTTCTAAACTAAATACAATTCTTTTTGTTATTAAAACTGACATGGTTTTGACACATTATGACTTTATAAAGCACGGGAATTACTCACGTAGTAAGTCAGAGGGTTCCGACTATAGTTTATATTTATTCACTAAACTTTCTTTACTAGGCTGTAAAGTTGCATGATATGATAACAGATAGAACCTTTTGCCAGTTCATAGATGATAGGTCATAAAATGGTTAATTCCTCAGACACTTTCAGCAAAAAATGAGGTACTTATAAGGAGCACTCAATTTTAAGGTATATATTTATATATTTTTTTTTTGAAGGTATATTTGAAGGTAGTATACTCTAGAGGTATATTAAAACATAATTAAAAAAAAAAAAATTACCAAAAAATGGTACCGACTTCAACACCCAAAAATGTATGATATAACTTGTTGAAGTCGGTACCATGATAGTTCAAAAGTAACTGATATCAAAATATGTATTGTGCTCATGGTACTGACTTCGACAAGTTATTTCATACTTTCGAGTGTTGAAGTTGGTTCTATTTTTTGGTTAAAATTTGTTTTTTACTCTTTTTAGTGACCTTTGTTACTCATGGGATCAATTGTCATTGTGGTGTAGGTATGTTCACCAATGTCTTCACCTGCTACTATAATATTGTGTAGGTATTTTTCATTTTTGGACTTGTAACTCGATAAAATTTAAATGCGACCACACGGGAAGCACCAGCTTTCAAATAAAAAAAAAACGATCAAAATCGGTTCACTCAGTCGGATGTTATGCGGTAACAAACACAAATTTAAAAAAAAAATCATACGGGTTGAATTGAGAACCTCCTCCTATTTTTTGAAGTCGGTTAAAAAGGTTGGAAATCTTAGAATATTCATAAGCCAGCATACTATCATACCATGTATACTCTAAGAATTCATCCACTACATAATTCGTACAAAATGGATATCATATATATGTATCTGTATATATACTTCAGCATTATTTTAATTTGACTTTTAATAAATTTTTTTCCTCTATGTATCCTTGTACAATTCTACCACTAAAAGTTATTGGAGGACTAAGAAGAACCAGTTTTGGAGTGGTGGCATAAACATGCATTGGAATCTCAGAAGAAAAATTCATATCAGCCTTAAAGACTGTTACATGTGTGAGAGCTGCTTCATCAAAGAGAATGAATATGTCAGTGAATAATCCAGTAAGATATGAAAAATTCACTGAAAACATGTAATCATGAGTAGGTAGGCTGGTCCCTGTCAAGGTGCTTCTTGATGTGGGTTAATACTCATATGGACTTGATGTAATTCTAGTATAATATAATATTCATATGGCTCATAATGGAATTGTTGTGACAACATAATCATATGAGAAAAAACTATCACTCGCAGATGCTTAATTGAATATACATGCTCAATGACCAGATACTGACAAATACCATCTTGGTGAGCAATAAGCTTTTATTTTACAAAAAGAGAATTTAATTTGATCTGTTGTAGATAATCATTGGATATAAAAAACATCAACTTGTTAGTCAATACCAGCACTATATTGGAAAGAATATATTTTAACACTGTTACCGCCATATGGTCCGCCGGCAAGTCCGCATGTTAATATTTTACATGGAGGCTTTCCATAGTATGCCTACTCATAAACAAAATACAAACTACCAACTAGATGTTCTTTAATCTAAAGTTAAGCCAACGAATTTAGTGGAATGGGTCCAGTCCAGATCTAATTCTTAAAGCGGTCACAATTTCAGAGAAGAACCACAGTGAACGAGGGAGGTACTTAATATATATCAGAAATGTGGCAAGTGTACACCAAAAAAGCAAGTGGCAAGTAGTGGTGGCAAGTGTACGCAAAACTACATTTTTACATCAGAACTACTATATACGTAGGTACATAGGTAGTTATAATAACATTACCTTTATGTCTTCATTGTTAATTTTGATATTTCTTTCTCTAAAGTCGACGCCTATGGTTGCTTCTGATTTATCTAAGAATTGATTTTCACAGAACCGATAGGTAAGACAAGTTTTACCCACGCCAGAATCTCCAAGAACAATAATTTTAAATACTTTCTTCTGTTTCAATCCAGGAATGTGTTGATTGCTTTCCGACATTGTACAAGGCCTATTTTATTAGTTCCTGTAACTTTTAAACACAAACTAGATACCTACGGCTTTTAAAAATCATTCCAAACAAACAAACAACAAAACACAAAAATCATCTGTTTCTCAGTACTCTATTTGTGTTTTTAAACTGTAAAAAATGGAAACACTGAGCATAGATAAGATGGAATAAATAATAGTACAAGCACGGAGTGATTATCTACTCATTGCACTGAGCATGTTATCACAAACTATAGGCGTGTTCGAGATGGACCAGTGCCGTTTTTACCAGTGTAAAACTGAACAAGTGTTCGATTTAAGAATGTGGCATTTGTGGCAATAACGATCTTGCCCAACTCGTACGCCGCATACACGTCATTAACATGAGAGCTGTCAAGTACGACGATTCATTTGAATATTCATGACTTAAAAATGTTTTAATACCTATAATATTGGCTTAAATCATAAAGAGAATTACATTTCCGTAATGGAAATAGAAATAAAACATTACACTGGCGCATTATTTCAAGTTTCTTTATCTACTCAAATCAGCTGTCGAAAAACGCTCTCAAAAGACCCAGCCTTGGTGGTGGGTCAATATGGACAGTTCACGGTGACGTTTTGAACACTTTTCATGCATCTCAAACAGTGAACAAGAACAGTTTAAAACGCCACTTGTGCCAAAACGAACGCGAGACAAGAGCATTTGAGGGTTTTTAACTGTTCCCTAGCCCATCTCGAACGCAAGCTATATATAATAATATTATTATGATCACCACGAGTATTTATGTATATATCCATGAATATGATGCGTCTGTAGCTCAAAGATCTATGGAATAATAGGTGCGCTCCATTTGCAACATATTCCGTGTCAGTTTCATAGTTTCTGGAGCATTACCAGCCATATCCATATCAGCTTTGTAAAAACCATGCAACTTCCGAGCTGTTCTAAAACCTTCCTGAAACATGCCAGAGACAACAATAACCGTTCACGTGATCCCGTGGTGATGTATGATTTCAAACTAAGATGTTAAAGCCAGGTTTTAGAACGGCTTGGGGCTTGCATGGTTTTTTTAAATCTGATAGTAAGGCCCCTGGCTAAAACATGCCAGAGACAATAATAACCGTTGACCTTTAAGGATATCAATGTTTAAAGCGTTCACCTAAAGAAGCGTGCTGCCGTGATGATCGTATGATTTCACACTAAGCGGTTTAAGCCAGGTTTTAGAACTGCTCGGAACTTGCATGGTTTTTACAAAGCTGATAGTAAGGCCCCTGGACGGAGACGGGACCGAGAGTAAGCGATTTTTTTATTATTCTTCCGAAGTGATTGCATTTATAATAAACTCCTACTTTTACAGGATAATAGAATTCAAATTTTGACATTAATTGAAGTAGTAGTGGTAAGGGCATATATCTTGAAGAACTGATGGCCGTTGGGGCCAATATAGAGTTTTATAGAATTTAAAAATAAACACTAAAATTCAGTCTTTATATACAAAAAAGCATTACTGAATGACTGACTGATCGATGAACGTATAACCCTTAAGTTAATGACGTGCCATCACTTTACCCCTTGTATATTCATTTTTATCATCATGTGTTTATCTCTTTTTAAGTATTACATTGAGCGTACCTCTTCATAGAAATAATAGTGTATTCCTTATACTATGTAAATGTACTAATAATTAGGGTCCAACATGAAAAATATTTGTTAATAAAGGAAATCTCAATTGTTTTAATTGAGCTCATTATTTGAAATTTATTGCGAATGAAATGCAGGGTGCATTCAATTCCTAACGTAACGAGAATGCATCCAATATGGCAGCAGCACCAAGATACTAAAATGTCCATGGCTTGATGTACTACGTAACTACCTTCGTGGAGATTTCAGCTTCCCTAGCAGCAAGATCGTACTGCGTAACATAATTATACCTTGTATCTAGCTACGAACGATAAAAATTAAAAATTCATGGGCAGCAGTCAATATCCATGACGTTTTAATGTCAATGTTGCCAAGTCTATTAGAAAGATACCATTTTAGTATAGTTCAAGCATTATAAAAAAAAATGTATGATATAACTCCCAACTCTTCTTTACTCAAATGAGCATTTCGTTTAAGTTACTAATAGTTATTCGAAATCTTCTTCTGAGGCACTGGAAAAGTTAAGTTAATGCTACGCTGCTCTATCATATTGCTATTGGAAATGAGAAAATTAGGATGATCAGTCAATCATGACGGTACGGCTGAGTGAATCTAAATGACATGTCTAATGTTTATGTGCTTATGAATACGTATTCTTGAAAATGTTAATGTTTTAGTTCTCAACAAAATAAATTACTTGGTCTTGTTATACTATTTATGAAGTTAATATTTTTCTATTTGGCATGTAACTACAATATTCATAATAACTATACCTTTTACTGCCTAACTTAATATTGTAATGGTAAAATCTGCATAAAACTCATACAGATACATTATATAAATTCGGCCTTTTGATTTCCACCAGGCGTCGTTCGTGACTTAAATCAAATGTAGAAAATTATCATTAATCACAATCATTTGGAGTTTATATAATCAGTCTTGTGTGTATTTACAAAATAAAATATTAAGGGTTTGTTCAATTGATTATTGCGTTTAGCTTAATAGTAAACAATTTAGCAAATGTGGTAGAGGTGTTAGGATTCTCTTTAAATGTCCATAGAGTAAGTAGAAAGAAAATACGAATCTTACTTCATACGTTTCAGTATCTCAGATCTCTAAATAGTCTGTGGTACGATTTAGAAATGTCGGGCGAGCTATCGTAAGGCTATGAAGACTGCTACGTCGATTTATCTAAAAATATTTTAAACTGATAAAATTAAGCCGCCTGAATTACATTTAAGCCTGTGCAAGAAATTAAAATATAATGCTTCCATAAATTATACGAACGGGTTCTTCGTTCAGTGAATCCGTGATAACCTCTACACCTAGCTAGATAATTCTTTAGTTTTATGAAGTTAAATTATTCGGAGAATCGCGATTAAAGAAAGTGTTGTTTATATTACGAGGAGTCCATGAAGCGGTTGATACACGCGCAAATTTTTGTGTAATTGGTGAATGTGAATAAATATGTGGAAATCAATTGTTTTGTGTGTGAAATGTGTTTAACTGGTTTTAATTGGATTAAAAAAGTGTATTTGCGGTGTATGTGATCGAATGCAGCCCTAGGATTGCCATGTCCAGGCTCGTGGACTACTTTGTGATAGTGGGATTCGACCACGAGAAGGAAAGTAAGTTTATACAACAGTTTTATTTGGTTCATGCTCCAACAAGTTTTTTTACAACAGTTTCTGACCAGTCTTAGCTAGAGTAACCATGATTCGAGTAGGATCAATTTTATTACAAGGCATAATAATATCACGTCAGATTAGTTCATCAGTAATAATAATAATGATAATTTTATTTCAAATTCCATACAATGATTAATTCAATTCATGTCATTAACATCATGCACATATTTTGGTGGTGTGAGGGTAGTTATTTAAAAATAATATAAACATAATAATTTGACGCAAATTTCAATAAGCTCTATATATTTTTTGTGGGTGTCTTCAAGTGACATGTGATTAGATATCTACTACCTATGTGTAATTTATTTTAAAGTGAATAATCTCCTAATTATATTTAGGATATTGGTCAAATATTCATAAATAACTTTATAAGTAACTAGATAACAGTCCAACTTCAAAATGTGCTTAATAATTTTGGTTTCAATCATCATAAGAGGATATTAAACTAGGTGTTTCATATGTTTTTCATATTTTTTGACAAACTTACCTTTGATGCGATAGTGAAATGCAGGTTGTTTAATTATATTATGATGTAGTTGTGATTGTGAGGATAATTAACAATGAGGTTAATGAAAGGGCTGTAAATATATTCATACACACATTCATATAAATAATCAATCTACATAACTTCCGATTTAACATATTAAAACTTGATTAACAAAAGTTGCACGGTATGGCTTGTTTTCCGTAGCAAAGCTGTAAATTCACAAAAGAAGGCCATTTGATGTCATACTTCTAATATATCATAATTAATGAAAGTCATAAAAATACATTTCATTACGTCTTCTAATGACAATATCTGAAACAAATATGAAGGTGCCATTATCTTACGATTATATTGAAGACATTGTTAATAAATCAATTGGGGCTTGATTGTGAGAAAAACATTTAGTAATTTATTTACATCGATGTTCGAGAGTTCTCAATTAAAATATTGTTTGAAAATTAAAATATTGAAGACAAATGTAGTGGCATGTCCCACCCATCACAATCATTTAAGCTGCTTCTGAGATACAATACATATTCCCAAAAAGACCTTTTTATTAATATTAATCTTTATTTACTTAATCTAAAATTATAATTATTCATATTGTTATATGGGTACAGTTTAATAATGTTACCAAGCATATAAAGTTAATTATATATTATACATAATTATGTTATTACTTACTGTAGAAATAATATTTTTTTTACACATAAAGTGTAAAAATATTAATATTATAATTTATATGTATATATATATATATTAATAAATTTATATATATATATATATATAATAATAAATTATAAATATCACATACAGTATAGTATATTGACACTTTCACTATGCTCAACATGCAATTAAATATGCATGCTTTGTCCACATAGATCTAAACTTAAAATTATCTAAGCTAAAAGCTAATATGGTACACTTGAAACTACATCAGTGATTTATATCACAGTTTACATTAAATATCAGTAGCAGACTCATGTTAGCAACAAGCTCACTTCTCGATAAATTAGTATCTAACTAATTTAGCCCTCTGCATGACAATGAATGTTAAATAACCATCCTGCAAGAATTGTGATTTAAAAAGATTTGCTCATTGGGGCATTAAATAGATAGATATTTTCCTTATGTTAATACTATTGCTTATGCATTATGCATATAAAGTTCCGACGGTCGCTGTGGTGGAGTGGTTAGTGTCAGTGACATGACTTCTGTGTCTCCGAGGCCCATGAGTGTAGATGATTGTCCCGGGTCTTGGGTGTTCGTGTGCTGTGATTGTGTATGTCCATGCCTCCCGTAACACAGGGAATCCTAGTGCAGGTGTCTGAGTGTGATAAAAAAATGCAATGTTTTTGCTGAATGGATGTTTGTCACTCAACTGCATGTTTTTTAGTAAATACCTAATAGTACCTAAACTTCTTCTCTATTTAGCTTTAAATATGATTTAATATATAAGTCGAGTGGGTATCCCGACTGGTTACATAACCTTCTGAGTAACTTTTTCATAGAGAGCACACACTCGGCTGCGTACGCCCATGCACCTCCTTCTCTATGTATGTGAGGCGCACTATAAGTTCCCGGAATGAATAAGGAAGTAAAAAATGAATTTATTGTTTCTCAAAGTATTCTCTCTTTGCATAAATGCACTTTTTCATACTCTTTGACAGCCTCTTCTGGTGATGATAATCGTTAACCATGTAATTGGTTCTTAATTTTTGGGAACATACAAAAGTCACAGGATGCCAGGTCGGGACTGTATGCACATAAGATCTACGTTTTTCTAGCTGTCTTGCCATGTGAGAACTAGGATTGTCATGGTGCAAGATGATACGGCGTTTACTGAGTTTACTGGCAATAATTTCCAGCAAACAAATGGTTGTGTACCAGTCACTATTCACGGTACGACAATTCTCTCTAAAGCAACAGTAGCCATATGTCCAGTTTTAATAAAAACAGAGGTAATCATCTGCTTAGATGCTCTTTTTATGAGTGCCGAGCAATAAATCCATGTTTCGTCACTTGTTTTTGTCCATGACACGTGAAATTGCATAATTGGACTTAATAAATAGTCGTCTTGCATGGTGCTTCATCGCCAAAAGCAGATTGAAGCCAAGTGATGCTCTGTTGAGCTGTCAAATTACACTTAAAATCGTAGAAATTCATACTATGAAAATTCTCCCGAGTTAAATCCATGTTAGTGTAGACACTCAATTTTTGAAATGGAGCCACAATGTAAAACCAATTGACAGTCAGATGAATCAAACTGCATTCTACAGCCAAAAGTTCCGTTTTCAAATGTAATTACTTTTTAAATATTGTTTATGTAAGTAAGTGGCCATTTCTGGATACTTTTGGTGTGACCTATGTATCCCTGATAAAAAATACTTGTCCTTCAACACAAGTAGGTGTTGAAGACTGCAACACTCGTCAACCTACTGAATTTATTTTATATAGCTTTGTTTCATTGGAACTTTTTTTTATTGGGTATAGGAAATCGTTTAACCACTATCTCACCTGATGTTAAGTGATTATATCGACAATGGAAAAATAATAGAATAAAAAGTAGAACTAAATAAAGTGATAGAAAAAATATAAATACTTGCAGAGATTTCTATACAATGAAATACCTACCCCAAATATCTGACTGACAATTCCTGATTTTATTTATATATATATTTTATGTACATATTGTCTAAAATTGCCTTGCCACAAAATCATCCAAGCAGATAGGTTGAAACTAGTTTTCTCAAATATTTTCCAATTAAAATGGTATTGTAGCTAATGTTAAATAGTTGCTATTTAATTGAATTAAATATATGTAGTTTGAGATGCATAATTTAAAACTCTTATTAATATAGCAACATCCATTCTATAAGTAGGTAGCCTTTGCTTAATAATTAAGGAAACCTAGACATTATCGAAATGTCTATTTATGGTGTGTTCTGAAGCTATCACTTGATTGAAAGTTTCATACATACATACATTCACACCTCTTTCCTGTAGGGGTAGGCAGACACCACAGCCTTCCAATTGCTACGATCCCAACACACTTCTATAGCTTCATCCACACTAATTCAACCTTTCGTATAAGACCTTAGGGTTAGAGTACTCTTGACTAGGCCCTTTCTTAGAAAATCCTCAATCGGATTTTGGACCATCAGAGTTTCATACACATACATTTGACCTTATGTAGTCAAAACAATCATGTAACTTTAACATCATTTACTTAACAGTAACATTTGTTAAGTTGTTACCAGACTGGTTTCGTGACTTTCATAGTTCCCTTTTCAACTAAATAATGTTCTGAAGTTGATATTGCGCAAATCCCTTCTTACTTACACACAGTACATGTCATTTAGACTAATAAAACATCTGAGCGTTTTTGTAATTTTTTAAAGTCATCTTTGACCACTATGTCTCTGTCCATAAAGTGAGGTATTGAGCAAACTATAAAATAAACAATAAATAAAACTAACTCGATTTGGATTTATTAACGAACTGCGTCAAGCTGCTAATTTGTGAGCGCTGTAATGTTATGTTACCCACAAACTTTAAATTAAATGTTTTCCAAACAGTTCATGCTGAGCCCCAGAACCTATACTAGTTAGCAATAGGGTGGGCCATAGCAACTGAAAAAGAATCTGTGGTTGTGAATTGATGTGATTGACCTATTTTGGGGGCGCGTGCCATCACCCTTACTAGGGCTTACTCTGCGGCGCCGAAATCGTAAAATAATTTCACATTGCCAGTTTTAGTTACCCAATTCAGTTTGGGAGACCTTTGAATTGAATGTGGGTTTTATCTATTGACAATGACAAATGAATGCCGGAATTTCCACTCATTGAAAAATATACTATATAATATAATATATAACCAGTTGCGCCCCGCGGTTTTACCCGCGTGGATTACGGTTTTCCCGCTACCTCAATTATCCCAGAGGAACTATACTTTTTCCGGAATAAAAGTAGCCTATGTGTTATTCCAGAGTCTAACCTATCTCCATTCCAAACTTCATCGAAATCGGTACAGCCGTTTGAGCGTGAACACTTACTTAGTGTGTAACTGTATTAGTGTGTACATTTTTTTAAATTATACCTAATATTACAAAGAGGTAATGTTTGTGAAGTTGTAAGAGATAATCTCTAGATCTACTGAACCGATTTCGTAAATTCTTTTGCCAATAGAAAGCCACGTTATTTGTGATTGTCATTGGCTCATCACCGTTTTTCATCACCACGCGGGTTAAACCGTAGAGCGCAGCTAGTGGATTAGTAGATTGGCGCATTTGACCACTATCTCACTTGATCGTCATTGACGATGTGGTCGAAGATGTTACCACGCTAGACCTAGAATGCTTAATGACTCTCAAAGACTGCTCAAACTCGTGGGCCAACCTATATATATATATATATAAACTTTCTTTTGACTTTATTCAACACAATTTGCTAAGAAAGTAGTTGTCGCTGGCTCTCGGATATTATCAAACCGTCTTGAAGTTTTTTTTTATACTGTATACATCTAGCATTTGACCACTATCTCACTTGATGGCCAGAGACGATGTGGTCGAATATATTATCACGCTAGACCTAGAATGCTTACTGGCTCTCAAGGACTGCTGCCTGAACACAATATGTGTAGGTGACAGTTTTTCGAACTTAAGGGTGGTAGCTGGCCAGGCGATTACTCGAAAGTACCCTAGCAACCATGCTGGGGATTTGATAACGATGTTACCTTCACCGGAAGCTCAAGTCGTTGTCGGGTATCGACCCAGTGTCCGTCAGTTTGACAGTAGACGCTCCTCTCGCTGACCTATCATCGCTTCAGACGGTTACTCGTGATGTTTGCAACAGCGCCCAATTGTCGAGAGCGTTAACAAACAAATGCACAGTAATTTACCGTTTGTAATGTTAACTCTTAGTATTAATGACTGTGGCAGCATCGAACCTAGACTATCTATAAAAGATGTAGTAGTCATAATGAGGATGCTTTCCGGACACATCAAGAAGATTGCATTTCTAATGGGAAAAGCCCCATCACCGAAATGTGACCAATGCTGTGTTTCGGAGGACTTACTGCATATCTTGGTGGAGTGTGTTCGTAATATCACCTTCCGCATTGCACACTGTGCACATATTATGAAAGAATTTTTAAATTGCAATGTCATACTTTCGAAACCTCATTCAGACGATGCAATGTTTGATAAAATTATACAATGCTATATATAAATCGTCTCTGATGAGTCAAATTAAATACTTATAATATACCTACCTGCTGTATTGTTTATGTTATTTATTAAGTTTTGTGTACCTAATTAGAGCGGCATAATAGTGTTCATTGATTATACACTTTAATAAAGAAGAAAAATATTTTTTTTACCCGACTTATACATTCAAAATTGTGATATATGTAACTTGTTGAAGTCCGTACCATGATCGTTTAAAAGTTACTATTATCAAAATATTGTGCGCATGGTACCGACTGATATGACGCGGAACAAATCCTCATCGACCAATGCAGTGCAATGAATCACACGTTGTTATGATTGACAGTCGAACAGCTCGACGGTGAATGTTTGTTATTTAGTCTCACGCCAACGATGTGACCTAACACTTTACTTAATCATTGATTACAACGACGTATGCACTTCTCGTCATTGAGACTGTTGAGACGCGATGTGAGGCCATTCGCGTTTTCAATCAAATTCAGTTAGGTATGTAACATCTGTTTTTATCATAGGATGTTTGGTAAGCGTCACCGCGGCCCGATTACATTATAAAATATAAAATGAGCTTTGGTGGATAAAAGAGCATCCATAAATCACGTCGCATGATTATTATGACTTGGACCCATCCCCTCTCCTTTTCACAGGTGGACCTCCTCACTCTGGTGTGACGTCATATATTATGCAATTCTTAGGATGTGAAAATATTAAATCAGAGGTCAGATACCTACATTATTTTGAACAAAAAAAAGATAGTCATAGGTTCTTCTTGTTTTCTGAGATACAATCATTCTTAAAAAAATATTGGTAACTTATCTTAATGCCAATAGTGTTGCAAATATCCATAGTCTAATGTGATCGCTTACCATCACGCGGTCCGTCTGCTTTTTATATAGGTATGCAACAAAAATCTTTGAGAGTATTTGACATATGATATCAAAAACCTTAACACTACCCCAAACACCGAAGAGCGTCCACAAGTGTTATACTCGGAAACAAAGCCGCGAGCGCGTCAGCTATTTCTCAATATGTATGTATTAAGTAAATTTATCATAATCATTTAGACCAAATTACTTATTAGCTTCTTTCGGCTAGATCGTAAAATACAAATAGGATACATTGAAATTTACAAAACTATTTAACAAAATATAAAGACGTTAAAGTTCTCTAAGCATCAATAGGAATGTCTTGACCACTTGCTAAATAGACAAGTAAGAGTCTTTTTTGGTTATTTTGTTGAAAGTCCTACATAAGTAATAAACTTAAAAGAAATAACACTTAAGAGAACAGTTCATTAAGTTTAATACTGATTGAACAAAATCCAATTTCATTTGCTAACTTATTAGTGAAAAATATTTTGGAGAGACAATATTTTTCCTTTATCAGAAATTCTCGCGATCAATGCAAATGCGCTTGAACTGTGTCTTTAAATACTAGAAGATAGGACATAAAAAAGTCTAAAAATGTGACGAGTATTTTTTTTGATCCCGTAAGTCATCTGTAAAGTAGATATATATTATATCTAATACCTTAAATCAACACGCATCACGATTTGTCCGGCCCTCGCTGCCTGTAAACACTCGCGAGCTTTTGTAATGTAAGCGCCACCTGTTAAGCTCTTAAAGTTATAGGTGTTATCACGCTAGACCTAGAATACTCACTGGCTCTCAAGGACCGTACGGCTACCTGAACACACTATGTGTTTGGTGACAGTACAAATACAAATATGTTTATTTCCTTAAGTAAGATTTTTATTATTGATGTTTTATTGATGATTATTGATTTTCCGTAAGATTTACAGATATAGTTATGTGGTACACATGTTTACAGGCTTGTTATATATATATATATATATATATATATATATATCTAAGCCTTGTTTACGTTGAGTGTATAGGTACAGTGTAACAGTTAAATATACTATTCTGTTCTGTTGTTACACAAAGAATACCGGGTGTTTAGGCAGCCGGTCGGCCTCCAAAATCGGTGCAGTATAACATTTACCCGTTAACCTTCCGCTTGTGCAATGCCGAAACGTGATCGCGCTGTTATTTCTGATGCACACTTGTTGCGACCAAACGGTTTATGTAATATTCAGCCGTTAGCAGTTAGGTGTTATACGAGTATGACACGTAGGTTCTTCGTGATATTAATAAAATATTGTATCATACGCCTTCTTTCGCAGACAAAGGAAAAAATAGAGATAAATTATGGTAACCACATTCTTCTTAGAATTGTAGTATGGCAGTTGAGAGAATGCCTTTCCAAGTTTTGATTTATTTCCCAGTTCAAGGTTAAGTTATTATTGCTTATTGTATCTGTCGGGTAGATTAATATTCTGTACTATGTTTACTGTCAATATGACGTCAATTACATGCCGTCAAAATGTACCATATATATATATATCCTACTTCCTACTAATAATATAAATGTAAAAGATTGAATGGATGGATGTTTGTTACTCAATCACGCCAGAACGGCTGAATGGATTTGGATGAAATTTGGTATTTAGATACTTTAGGTCCTGGAATAACACATAGGCTACTTTTCATCACCATGCGGGTAAAATCGCGGCGCGCAGCTTGTAGTCAATATAAGTAATTAATTTATTATTGATCATTATTTTATTTAAATCGGCCGTGTCTAGAACTAAATTGTGCTACAAAACATCTCTTAAAAAGTTCTGGTTAATCCTTTTCTTTTAATATTATAAGACTGTGTACATGAAAAATGTATGCCGTATGCCGTGGTGGTACCGGCCTAGAATAGTACTCCCCCATTTCTTCCCGCGGGTGCCGTAAGAGTCGGCTAAGGGACCACGTACCAGAAGGTGGGCAGCAGCGCCTTCTGAGGATAGGAAATCATACTGCGCTCGCCAACCCGCCTGCCAAGCGTGGCGAGTATTGGCAATTCCCCCCAATTGCGGGAGGCATTTGTCCAACAGTGGACACCCAAGGGCTGAGATGAATGAACATGAAAAATATATATAGCTATATATTTAGCTGCCTTTGTGGTATTTGTACAAGATCTAAAAAATAGATGAGATGATGTTGCGGAAATTTGGTTGGGCTTTCTTCACGACTAAGCGTAATGAAGCCGTTGAATTTAACCTAATGAGGAGCGATGGGGACCATCCCAATTTCCAAGACATAATCTCGTTAAGCGAGGTCAATCACCGCAGATACAAGAAGCCGCCGACTCGTCGGAGTAAACAAGCGCGCTCACGCAGAGAAAAATATCAAATTCCCTCGGGTAATATGGCTCAATAATTGGAAATAGTTGGTGCAGACGTGACGGGAAATATGCATGGGGGAATCGGAACAGTAGCTCGATGAATGCGTAATCAGGAGGCTAGCGTCAACTGTGGGACTCCTAATGAATTCCACATGTGTGTATCGAATTTTCAAATACAGTGGTTTTTTTATACTGTATAGATCTATCTTTTGACCATTATCTCACTTGATGGTCAGTGACGATGTGGTCGAAGATGTTATCACGCTAGACCTAGAATGCTCACTGGCTCTCAAGGACTGCTGCCTTAACACAATATGTGTTTGGTGACAGTTTTTCGAACTTGAGGGTGGTAGCTAGCCAGGCGGGAATTCGAAAGTACCCTACCACCATGCTGGGAATTTGATAACGGTGTTACCTACACCGGAGCTCAAGCTGTTGTTGAGGATTACTAAGGGCCTATTAAATTATTACAGTTAATTGAGATAACCAATGTTCACCTTAAAAAAAGACTAATACGATCATAAGAATAAACAGTCAAAGTATTCGTTAAAAAAAATTGCTGAGGATCGGGTTGAATTTAATTATCATAAACGGTATTGTGAGATCAGAATCACTAATAGACGGACTTGGCCGCGTCCTTAAGTCAATGATGAATGAGTAATACTGAATCATCTATTTTTGACTATTATGAACAATACACAAAACTTATCAGGAACCTGTTGTTATACAAAGTTTAACTAAAAATAACCAAAATAAATAATATCTTGATAAATTTTTTACTTAACAGGCGGAAATCGTACCATCATTACTTAACATCAGATAGCGGTCAAACACCTGCCTTTTTACTACTCTAAAAAAAACCTGTTGAGCCAAAATTTTTTAGTACACATAGGTACATATTATGTTTTTATTATTATTCTCGAAATCAACTTCTTTATCGATCTGGATTCTAGATCATTCTGACCTCGAAGGTAGTGTAAAAGATTTTTGTTAAACTTCATGTCAGTAATGTTACCTTGGTAGATACGGCACATACACTCAGTATAACATTTAACGCGAATGAATAAAGAGATCGTGATTCCTAGAGACTATCTATGTGAAGTTTTATCTAATCATAATCAATACAAATGTCAAATATCAATGTCTACGAATAAATACGACTGGCCGGTTGGCGCAGTTGGTGGCACTCTGCCTTCTGAGCCGCTGGTCCCGGGTTCGATTCCCGGACAGGTCAAACATTTGTGTGTATGAACATGTCTGTTTGACCTGTGTCTGGGTGTGTATATGTATATAAGTATATATATAATATATATATATATATATATATATTAATCATCAGGTTACCATAGTACAGGCTCTGCCTAGTTTGGGACCTGAAGACCTTGTGTGAACGTTAAGAAACAAATAAAATAAAAAACCATTGTTCAAAGACAAAATCAAAATTATGTCAATGACGCATTTATGAAAATAGTGTTTGTATATATATATACACTAACGCCAAATTTCAAAATAAATACAGCCACATTGTGAAGCGGCTATGAATGTCGGGTCCATTCTCATATACGTTTTTAAATAGCTGTTTTACCACTATCTCGGCTGAAGTGATGTTACGGTGTAGCATGGATGACGCCTGCCTAGAAGATATATTACAGTACAATACAAATACACTGTATTGACACAAATTATATAACTCACAAATTAAACAGGTATTTTCAATAAGTAATGTTCAAGATACCTATTGACTCGTGACTCGAAGACACCTACCTAGTACCTATGAGGAATATATACTCTAGGGAATTAATTCCACTCCTTAGCTGTACCTACCCACAAAGATTGTGCAAGTGAAACGCTGCGACAAGGTGGCAACTGAGTAACCCATTTCCGTCCGCCCGTTACGCAGCAATCCCCACCTCGTGGGCTGCCGAACCTAGCTTCTAATAGGCTTTTTTAAATTATTTTTTTATACTGTATAGACCTAGCGTTTGACCACTATCTCACTTGATGGTCAGTGACGATATGGTCGAAGATGTTATCACGCTAGACCTAGATGGCTGTCATAGCATCAAAGAACTTCCTGCCTGTATTAAATGTACCTCGTCTGGGTTTCCTCAACGCTCAGAAGATGTGCAACATCCCGCTTGTTTATCGAAGTATATAAAGTCCTAGCGCAAATTGTAATAACATATAGCGTAATTGTTTCGCAAACGACGGCTCGTGCCGAGATGTTTTGAAAAGTTAATTTACGGTTCCGATCATTTGAGTTTAACACTCGATAAATACGTTTGACCTTGGGTTTATTTCGAACAAGGTAGATCTATGTAGAATGCGATTTTTTTGCTTATGAGCAATGTTTGATCAATTTGACGAATTATGTATTCGTTCTCAAAGCAGCCCTGCTAAAAACTTATCGTGTGAGGTCTGCGAGCTCTGGGTGTAGAATGAGGTCCTATCAGACAGAAAGCGGTCACGCGTTCGTCCATTCTGCTTTCGCGTTCTGCGTTGGAGCGTGCAGTTGCTCACAAACCTCAGTCAGAATGTCTGCTGACTGGGTATTCGTATGTAACGATGGAACGCACAACGAACGCGGGATGTTTGAGCACGTGATCATTGCATTCTGTCTGACCCTTAGTCTGGAAGCAAGAGGTGCGTTGGTCAACTTTTTCTCACGTGTATAATGGGCTACCGTCCGCTGAGCAAGGGAAGTGGGCACGCACTAGGAGTAATCGACGCAATTATCGTTCTATGGGTAGTGGCGTAAGTTTATATATATGTTTGCGTACGTGGCAATCGACACACTATAATACATTTCTCACAAACGGCGGGCGGTTTGAGGGTAAATTTAATTATTTTAAATTTGTAATTTATAACTGCGCACTGTGTGTGAATTTATAACATTGTGCATATATGCGTCTTATGTACGTATGGTTTTCAGATATGTGCCTGACGCTATGCTCATGAAAATAGGGTCTATTTATACGTGGGTTCTCGAATGTGCGTCTTATTTTGCAGTTTTGTGTCCGAACTCCTGAGTAAGGATAACTTAACTCAAGCTTGTAAGGATAAAATTACAATTTAATTATTGTGCACATACCATTTAATTTCCTGAACGTCTGATGCTATATGAGAGGTTTACGTTTCAGTGGGGACTGAAAAATATATTTCTTACACAGTACGTAAACCCACCGCACCTACATACTAACTGTAAAACTCAACAACCTGCCTTAGTCCAAACTAATGCAGTATCGCAGATCACGTCGTTCTTGAGATATCAGTGACGGTATGGTCTACGGCGGTATAGCTGAATGTTTGCACATTTCATCAGCCTAACTGATATGATCATATGATCATCTGATGCTCATAACATCAATCCACTGCTGTCCTTTCCTAATGCCCGCTACTGAGCCCGAGCTTTGGCTTTTCTGCGATGACAGCAATTATTAAACACAAATAAAAAAAATAACAATAACAGTTTCAACTTACCAATGTACATAACAATAGGACTTATCGCTCTCTAGGATCTCTTCCAGACAACCATTGGATGCAGGGTAAAAAGCATCGTCCATATAATTTGTTTAATTTTTAAAAGCATTTTTAAAACTGTTATTTAAAAATTAGTATTCAAACCAAGGGTAACCTTCCAATTTATCATTGAACAATTTTTCACGACCACTCCCAACAAAGAACAACAAGTGCTGACATCCTGATATCTTATTCAGTGTTTTGTCAACACGTTCTGTTTTGTCCTCCCCACTCGGGATGACAATAGATCCCGGCTTCGTGTTGTGCCGTGTAGTCTTCGAAACGGTAACTTTGACATTACGTTTGCATTATGTATGAATGGGGCGACCCGCATTCATTGTGGGAATGTCGTGTGACATATGTGTTGTGCGCTTTCCGCCCAGATTTATAATAAAAACTGCTTCTGAAAAGATTCAAACGCTTTCGGACGCCACCGACAGTGGCGTGGCACAACATTTCAAATGTCTACCGACTACGTTCATTGGCCTTATAAAATTGGCAATAGTCTCTCGGAGAAGTCTTAGTAGATATAGTTTCTGAAATTAAATTGGTAAAAAAAATTAAATATAGTTTTTTTTTAAAGAGACACTTATAGCGGCCGTATTTATCTAATGATTCTCTAATTTTATGGTCGTAATCACTTCGCACGCGTCTCTATTTAGAAACTTTAAAATGTCCTATAGATATTTTGTGTGCGGTGATCTAAACAAAAGTTTAACCAGGAGGAAGCCCTTACCGCAATGCCGATTCCCCGTGATCTATCACTATCGGTCGTTGGAATCATTAAGTTCCGATTTATATTCTATAACTAATATGAGTATATAATATAACGTCTAGCTGCGCACCGCGGTTTCACCCGCTTGCACTACGTTTTTCCCGCCAACTCAGTTATCCTATGATAACCATTTTTTTTTCAGGATAAATGTACCCTATGTCCTTCTCCAACATCCTCTATCTATCTTTATATCAAATTTTATCTAAATTGGTCCACCCGTTCACGCGTGATGTTGTTACTAAGGGAAATAGGGATTCATTTTTATACATAGAGATAACTGGTAAAAAAATAGGAGTACTTGTCAGATTTAAAATAGGGGGTAAACTATCCTAATGAGGAAATACGCAATGTATACGAATAGGTATTGTGACTACAAGTACCTACATGAAACGTCTATCGCTTATCCTATCCTTATATTTTATATGCGAAATTTTGTGTGTATGTTTGTTACTTCTTCACGCTCAAACGGCTACACCGATTTCGATAAAATTTAGTATGGAGATAGTTTAAACTCTGGATTAACACATAGGCCACTTTTATCCCGGAAAAAGTATAGTTCCCGTTGGATAATTGAGGTAGCGGGAAAACCGTAATCCATGGGGGTAAAACCGCAGGGCGCTACTAGTACTAATATAACAAAAAGTAATCGTGTTTCGCGTCTCGCTGTCTGTTAATCGCTTTCTTACCCTTTACAAAACACACAACAGATTTTGTAACGGCTTTCACCATCATGTAGATCACAATAATATCTTTATTATATTTTATACTAAATAAAATTTTGTAAAAAAGTTTAATAGGACCCTTGGGTCCCGGTCGCTAATATCTTAAAAATCGGTATTACTGTGTAGGTGTTTGATCATTTGACGGTGTGGTCGACTAATACAGGATACTATAGAATTCGAATTATTGGTCACAGAAATCTTGAGCTATCTGGCGAACCCTATAGAGTACCCTACCAACATACCGTGGGTTTTTTCAGTCAACGAAACTTTAAATCCGCGTTTTCGGTGGACCGCTTTAGCGCCGATTGTATTCAAGAATGATTTTGTTTTTGGTATCGTCACTTCTAGAGTGTAACGGTTAAACTAGGTAAATCTAAGTGCATCGATTGATATGCATGCGTATCGCCATATTCATGACACTTTAAAAGCCTAAGCGACGTACCGAGCAATAATAGCTGAATTATTATAAGACTTCACATCCCCAACTTAATGCGGATTATCTTGTATTAGGACTATGTTTATTATCCATACACCAATGCAACGACTTTTTGAACTTGCTACATGAGAAGACTTTAGATGTATAGCTTCTAATATGTGTGTTAGCTTTATGCTGATAATATAAATACCTACATTCATTAATAACGTGACGTCTATTTTGGAAAAGCAGAGATCACGGGTTTCCAACCTGCAGCCGTATATATATAGCTTATGTTTTAATGGGTTTACTAATAAACTGGTTCACACACTGAACCTGCTTCTAAATAATAATAAGAATAACAATTGCACGCTTACAGAAGTAACAATCATGTGGATTGTTACATCAATACGCTAAAATTATTATTATTATTAAAATAATACATTATTTAAAATATTTTATTACAGACATCATTGTATGGTGAACAAATCAACAAAACTCATTCTCATTGGTCGATTAAATACGAACCACCAATAAGAATAGATATCAACTTCAATCAATGATATTCGTTGGATGAAAGCACCGATGAGAATAGAGACGAAGTGACATTTCATAATGGGTAAAAATCCCCGGTTATGCCGCATTTGTTGCGATTATGACGTTTTTCTCTTGCTTGATTTACTGTCGTCATCCTTATCATCATCTCAACAGGGCTCCCTGTTGATTTCCAAAAGGACCGGTTAGAAACGGTGGGATGAAGATGATGAATCCGCTGGGCTATATCGGTGACTTTCAATCTTCTACGGATCTCCTCATTTCTGATTCGATCGTAGAGAAACCCCTAGCATACCATAGCCCAGCGGATTAGCAAGTTGAAGTGGCAGTGGGCAGGGCATATAGTTCGAAGAACCGATGGCCGTTGGGGCCGAAAGGTTCTCGAATGGAGACCACGGACTGGCAAGCGCAGCATACGACGGCCACCGACTAGGTGGACAGACGACCTGACTAAGATCGCAGGCAAGGGCTGGATGCAGGCCGCTTCCAACCGGTCCTTTTGGAAATCAATGGGGGAGGCATTTGTCCAGCAGTGGACGTCCTACGGCTGAGATGATGATGATGGGTATAACAATGACTAAATTACCATTGTGCAATTTCAGTGGTGTCCTAGTCTTACTTTTATCTTAAACCCCTATGTTTTATCGCAAACCAATAGACTATATTCCTCTCAAACCCGTTCCGGTACTGTCTGCGTTCACCCGGCACCCACCAGTAAGTCAAGGCCGGCTCCCTTCTAACTGTACCGCCAAATAAACTACACCACCAGTAGTTTCTATCTTTGTACGATCTACCATTGGCTTACGTGCATGTCTACTGTCCTTTCGTGACGCTAGAAAAATCCGCCCAAAACTGTGCCGAAATGGTTCCATAGTGTACTTGGTTTCGACATTTTTATTCCAATTCAATTCGTCAAACAAATATGAACGACTTTATAAATTCATCTCTTTTCCCGGTTTTCATTATCATTACCTCTAAATCAAAGCTGGTATATTCTTTTAGCTTCTATAATAGCGTTTGTATCTTTTTCGAGTACTAGGTTTATACCTGGCTCTTTGCACCAAAACACCTCTCGGTTCGAACGTCCATCCTCATGACCATTCGCAGCGTGGACGCAGCTTCGTGATGGACAAGGCTCCCTCCTTGAGGATAATGGACCTCCACTCTCCTCAAACAACAACTGACCATTTTACTCATAATATTCATAGTATAGAAATATCTGGCTGTCAGTGTAGGGACTTTCAATAAGGGTTTTGTTCTCTTCGATCGTTATGTAAGCGTGTAAAATGTGCGTTATAAAATGTACACATACTTAATCATAATTAAGGACAATTATGTAGCTTCTAGTTATTTTCCGAGACAGTCTGGCGTTCATTTTATTTTTTAATTTGATTGGTACTCTTAGGTTGCAACTATCATACCTATTCATTATGCAATTTGTTCTTATTTTATCAGGCAAAAGCGGTCTTATCCTATTTCCATTATTCTTTCTCTGTCAATACTTGTAGCATAGCATATCTCTGGTGGAAAGGCACCCTAAAGCTTGTCACGCAATATTTTATACTTAACTCCGCGGCAATAAAAGTATATTAAATTTTATTTATCATAAATTTACCTAAAAGAACAAGGTATCTGCCCCTTAATAGAGACAATAAGTTTGAACACATTCTTATTATACTATTTTTTACAAAATTAAGTGATCAGTAAATTAGTTCTTAGCCTATTAGATAAAAAAAATAATATAAACGGTCGTCCAGCTCTACAAAACACGTCAGCTCAAAGGGCAGAACGACAATAACCTACTCATGAGTCAAACCAGTTCCAAAACTGTCCTCATTTAGAAACAGACACCTGCGGGTCAAGGCCGGTTCCATTCCATTAATCTGGATCGCTTGAACTATTCGCGGAACCCACCCGAGCCTCGTGTCCAACCTATGCGTTAATTAGTGTGTTCAGCTTAACTCTGTCCTACTATGTTCGTATAGTTTGGTTGGTATGAGCTTTAAATAGATTTGTTTATAGTACTCTATAGAATGTTTTGTTGAAAAGGTAGTTGATTCAAACGGTTTTGTTCAAAAGCTGGTCCGTTTCTCTAAAGAGGCGATTGTCTCTGTAGATGGATGTTGATGTTTCATTCTAAGATGTTTTGCAGCTTTCAGTGATGGTTCGAAATTGGAATAATGACGTGTAACTATACAACCAGATTGATCTGCAAAATAAGTATTATTGTTATATTATTTTGCAAAATAAATATTAATCAAATCCTCGTGAGGTGCGCGTCTGCTGTCAACTTGACGGTCGTTTGTTCGATCTTCGTCCTTAATTTGAGCTATCGGTGTTGTTGTTAGTTACAACAGCATCGTGCTACTTTAATTCCAGTATCCACCTGGCGTGCTTGCGCCCTCAACTTGTCAAAAAACTGTCGCCAAATACACACAGTGTTGAGTATATCTAGTGTGAGTTATTACCGTCCTTGCGGATATCAATATAGCGTTTACACGCTATAAAAACGTAACCGTATCTCAGATAACAGATAACAGTTTGACAACTTAAAACAGGTTTATAGATTCTCGCATACAGATATTTTTTGTGCAAACGTCGTTTTAGAGTTAATAGCCGTGAAAAACTCACACTAAGCCTACCCCTACACTCCTTGAGAGATAGGCATTCTCAGTCTAGGCTTATTACCAGTAATTGACCGGTGAGCTCAATAAATATATTTTTTTAAATCGTGTATCTTCATAAATCGCGGATTTTCCAGATCTGTAGCATTTGATTAGGAAAATAAATGAAAAAATAAACATTATAAATACATATATATTTCAGAGCGTGTTAGATATTGCAATAAGATCGATGGCGTTGTCAAAGCGTATTAAATTTTTAAAGTAGATGGCCCTAAATCTATGTGTGGATTTGACAGTAAGATTTGCTAGAACTTGATTTGTTAACTAAGTGAAGGTAACAATTTACAAGTAACAAATGAGGGTAGTATGAACGACAAGGTACTACATAAGCTGTGGCATCCGTGGCCGCCAAACAGTCGAGCCGTGGAAGCCGAACTAAACGGAAACGGACGTTCTGGTCGTCCTAGAGGTGCCTAGTCAAATGGAGTCTCTAATTGCCGTATTAAGAGGCGAGTAGCAGCGGAATATTGTGTTTATTTGTATTACTTTCTAACTATTCTACCCTGTAATCTTGTGTGCTCTGTTCCGTGCTTAAAGTGGAGGGAACGCGGAGGAGGGGGAGCGTTGTCCGGATGTAGAGGGTACCTTTAACCCTGGCCAAGGGTTGCCATTCAAGTATATCTATCTCACATAAGATTCTTAGATAAAATTTCCCACTTGGACAACTATGAGTAGGTACCATTCTATAACCCCAGTTTGTGAGGGGCTTATGCCTGACATAAAGTTATATGAAACTTGCTTCATAGGTCACCAGACCTGAAGAGACGTAGGGGGAACAAGGCAAGCTGTAAAGTTAATGCTACGTTTTGGTATTGTTTCAGGAAGTGGCCTGAACAGCGGCGTCGTCCTCCAGCGGTTCCCGGAGATCAGTTGGGAAGATACACCATTCCACGAAGGCATCGGATGGGTATGTTTTGTTCGATACTTAATACAATTACTATCCTATCCAATATGTTTTCGAAAAACAATATGGCGTCATGTGGCGGCGTCAGTATACTTTTTAGAACCCACCTACATAAACTCCCACAAACTCTGTGTTCAGCTTCTTTAAGTGCCAGTGTTTCTATGCCTATCGTGATTCCACTTTCGCTCACATCGTCATTCATCGTGACAGTGGTCAAACGCCAGATTTAATCAATTATTAAAAAATATTTGAGGAATATTTATTTTCATTGAATTACATACAATTAGTATCCTTCAAAGTAGACCGCATTCCGAAATTAGCATCGCACATGTCCTGTGAATTGTGAATACAACACCAAGGTCTTTTCAACGTGAGCTTTACTACTAAAATGGTCATACAATGGAGAACAACACACGAATTATGTCATACTGATACACGCACAAACGGCATTGTTTTAATTTGGCCATGTTCACGCGGCGTTGTGGCGAATTCCTTCATTTCGTTAATTGAAGAATTCTGTTTTTGTACCTATTGGCCTTGTCTATGAGAAAATGAAGATTGAAAAAATGTTCTTGTAGGGGTTGTGTCGACACTGTCGACTGTATGGTATAACTTATGTAAAAAAGGACGCAAAGCCATTTCATAAAGGTATCATTTGCATAATTTACAGGTTAGTTCTTTAGTCCCTTTTGCTGTTAGTTTTATTATCAACAGTGCATTTGAGAAGTCTTTTGAAAGACTTGTTATTTTTCAATTGTTCAAAGTTGCAGTGTAACACTATTTCTATCTGGTTGAGATAGAATTAGGAGTCAAGCCAGAACTAGCATGGTGATTTGCTCTTAAGGACAGCTGCCTGAAAACCATATGTGTATGATTCCGTGCTTCCTTTAGTCACTGCATTTATTTTTCATTTTTCTAATTCTTTGTAGTATGGAAAGAAAAATGGAAAAAATAATTGCAGAAAATTGGAACATTTCGGATATAATATGTAACACTGGGGCATTAGGATCTTTATTTTCATATAATTATTATGGCTTGTTTCAGTTCTGCCAACCGCAAGGATGGGCGTTGTCGACCGAGCGGTCGGAGCCGCGGTTCTACGTGTCCGTTCTGACGGACGTGGACGCGAACCGACACTACTGCGCGTGCCTTTGCTTCAACGAGACTGTAGCTATCACACCCACCAAGCCCGCAGACGAGGTGACATATGTTAAGAATCACTTGTTTTAAGTTTTAACCTTTGCTTGAACTTAATAAGCATATATATAAATAAAAAATATACGAAGGTCTAATCTTGCTTAGTCTAGTTTCATCGTTTCTAGCGACGAATCTGCAACTTTGTATGATAGGAATCCTTTTTTTTACAGGGCGGTCTTCTACAAATGATATTTTTATACCTATTCTACAGATTATACCTACTACGGCATCGACACACAGGCGTTCATCCATCCTTTTCTTGGCCTTACTTTAGATATTTAACGGACCCTACACTTGTTTTGCATTTTGCATTTCTATTGTCTGACGTTATAACGATAACCTCAAATACAAATCTATGATTAAATATCTTCAATTTCCTGTCCTTTATATTGTATCAGCGTACAAATCAGCAGCTGTACAGTTGCGACTTGTGTATTTGCCGATTGGCACGCTGAATTGTGATTACCTTTACTGAATGTTCACTCGTAGAGATCAATTTACGCACACGTACTCTATAATCATACTAATATTATAAATGCGAAAGTTTGTGTGTATGTTTGTTACCTCTTCACGCTCAAACGGCTACACCAGATTTCGATTAAATTTGGTGTGGAGATAGCTTATACCCTGGATTAACACATAGGCTTATTTTCATCATCACCATCATGACCGTTTTTCATCACCACGCGGAAACAACCGCGGGGCGCAGCTAGTCCTTCGTACAACCATTCATATCTAAGGAATCAGGCAGACCTTGATGTGACACATACGCTGATATAGGATGAAAAAAGCTACAATCATGTAACAGTCGCCCGCCAACGCAGGCAGCATCCGTTACGTAGGTACGAGATAACTTACAGAATTAGAGGTCTAGGGCTTGCGTCATTGCTGTCAAGGTTAAGCGCATAAATTTGGCACAACTTGACACCGCTAAATGTCTAAACTGAAATATTAAAATAAAAGCTTTAATCAGATATAATAAGCAGAATATTGGTTGGTCTGTCCATAAATAATAGTTCTACGGATATTTGGATTCACAATTTCGACCCGACGACGTATGGGCTCTAAGCATTAAATTTCTACGCTTCATTTTCATTTCAATAGGCGCATTTGTCGCGAGGTGCTTCTTGGTAGATACAAACACCTGATTTTAAATATTTAGATCTGAGTTTTATCTGGTGAAAGTATTGAATGGTAAGTAAGGTCATCAGGGTACTTTCTCGTATTCGCCTTCTAGCTACCACCCCCAAATTTACATTTGTAAATTTTTCTCTATACACCAGTGTTACCAGACAGCTGTCCTTGACAGCCAGTCTATTTTCTTAGTCTAGCGTGAATCCACTTTGGACCACATTATCATTGACCATCAATCAACAGCATAGTAGTCAGACTTTATATAAAAAATGTGCATTTTTTGTGTTGAACGCTGTATATTTAGCTTAGTGCCCAGGGCGTTGTTCGAACGGTCTAAGATGCATAAAAGTCAGATACAACAGCTGTGATATATGATAGGTAGCTACGAGTATGAAAGCTATCTTAATTCATAATTTGGAATGCAATAATTAAGCTATGATCCGACCAGTACGTGACTATAAGTGTGTTGAAAATTGATGAATAGTTCTTTTCTAAAAATAAAGAAATTCGTTTGTACATTCTGTCACAAAATCAATAGCAAGTCAAGTCCATACAAAAAATCAAACAGGCTCTGTCATCATACAAATACAACACACGGTTTTGTACATCAATTTCAAAATGTTTAATTGTAATTAGTATAATCTCCGTCAGCTCCCGTAATCTGTTACATAGCTAAGCTGATATTCGCGAATATTATCTGCCGGTAGCAACGATTCCATCCGTTTTGAGATAGAGGTCATCATCAGGGACACTCTGTTCACTCTGTTTTATTCAAAATCCTACTATATATTGTACGTTATCTATCTAAGTACATTGCTTCGAATAGTCGGGTAAATATGTATGTAGTTGATCGACGAAGATAACATAGGCAGGCTCCGATGTGGGTGGTTTTTTTTCTATACATATTCCGTGCTATGCCGTTATTCGCATTTATGAACATTCCAAGGTGATAACTCGTTTGTTTCATGTTCTCTCTGATATCTCTGCAAAGTACGTTGCTTTGGACGTATTCAAGCCGGGGTGGTTAAGATTAGACCTGATCACGCGGGAGCGAAAATGCCCGGCGATGTTGCCTGTAACCTCTGAATGAAGTACTTTAGTTTTTAGACGTTCTATAGTTATAGAAAATAAGAAATCTCTGAAAGAAGTCCGTTTCTGTGTAATTTTTAATAAGGTTATACTTTTTTCGTGATACAATTGCCTATAACGAGTTACTCATAGTTGATGTCAAATAGGACTCTGTCCGTCGAACTACAAATAGAAACTATATTACAATGACATATAAACTATGTTACATAACCACATTTTTAATAACAGTCAGGGTACCCGCATGTTCTCAAATCTAATTAATTTCATCCGAGGTTCTTATAAACTATTATAAGGGGCTCTATATATGTAGACAAGGATAGCGTATCGACTCCCGTGTCAAACGAACAGAGATGAAGATAATACAGTCCAATCTGAAATTATAATTACATTTACCCTTCATCAATAATACATTGATTTGAAAAGGTTAGTAATTTTTTTTTACGTCCACATTTCTCGAAAAAACTTTTTTTCACACCGTACCCAGACCGCCGATATGACGTCACGAGGTCAGGTGCACAGATATTGTGACCGGGTTGTACTATTGCTTACACAAAAACATGCATCCAACCAAACTCTGCTCTATTGTTTGAGGGATTGCGATTTGAATATGCAAAAGGCTATGTGTGTTAAATGAGGCTTTTATAAACAGCTATAAATAAACCTAGAACACTAACTTGTTGAGAGTACAAATGTGCTTACAACGAGTGTGGGAAACGGCACAGTATTCGAGTGTATATTATGTGTGCATGAATATTTTTGTGGTACGCGCTGTAGTACAAAGAAATTGATTTTAGCTTGAAGGGTGATATAGATACGTCTTGATTGTGAGAGTGAAACTGGATACCCAGTCAATCAAAATTATAAATATACCAGCCGGTTTTTTTATTTTTTATAATTCACTCATTTGATTAAATGTTAATTATATAATTATAGTCCATAATTCCCAGATATTAAAATATATAAAGTCATTTATCCCACTGGCCATAGTTCAGATGATTGGGAGTTCCAAATTCACACTTTTATTATTGTTTGTGTCTGGTTTAATGAATATTTCTGTGCATGAGTATGTGACTGTGGGAGGGGTGTATGCGTATATGTAGGAAGGTATTCTTATCTGCTTACTGGTTATATATTATGTACATATTACTCTAATTATTATTGTTGTTTGCTGAAAGCTGTTAAATAAACAATGTATATGTTTTATATTATCCTATTTATTACCAAAATAAAACACCGAATTGTTCTTAATCCATAAGCACACTAAGGTGTAATATTATTAAAACAAACCACATTAATTTCCATGTAGCCTCTTAAACAAACTTTGTGTCTAGTAACAGATTAAAGTTTATTTATTAATGCTGTCGGCGAGTGCATCTCATGCTTTTTATGGTTGTTGCTTTCATTGAATGATGCGTTTATTATTATGGTAAGCTTCCGGCGTTTGTTTTAAACTATTCGTGGTAGATGGAGCAACTTTGGTATTTCAACAACATAGGAGCAATTAGATGTCTTGTTTTTGTAATAAATAAAATTGACGGTATAATGTAAAATAGATGTCTTCTTTTTGCAATTTCTTGCATCTACTGTGTAATTAACTTTTAGAGTAGGTTCTTTTATCGCATCTTTATATTAAGATACTAATTACCTTACTGTGATTCAAAAAGTAAGTAGTATAAAATCACGTATAAAAGTAAGTAAAAAAGTGGTACTTTATTGTGAAATAAAATTATTTTGCGAAGACACTGCCGTTTGTAACACAACTATTATTCATAATGAAAACAAAAAGCAGATAACAAAAATGTTTGTATCCTTTGAGTTTTGCAATGAAGAAACATTTGTATTGTATTTGTATTATTCTATTATTATTATATAATCCACGATCTTTCATCATCACTCCAACAAGGTCATACTCAAACATCTCATCTCTACCTCATTAACCCTGCTATTACCCAACTTCTGCCCCACACAAACTATTCTTCCCCAACATTCACTACCATGAATGCAATAGCATGAAGTACAGTAGTCTTCTGTGTCCGACAATAGACATTAGACACAGTAAGAAGTCACAAGGTAACTTTGTGTCTCTAAACTTCGTCTGCATGTTGCTCTTTGTAGGTCTCTTGGGGCTGGGCTCGAGGCTTTACCATTAGCTAAATATAAAGTTTTTAGTCTGTTTAGATTATTTAGTTGAAATTACCTACATCACACTAATTACCACAGGTATGCCCTAGCACAGCTGTCACTGATTAATATATGCACATTTTATTATAACATTTTATTTTAACTTTTAAATTATATAATATACCTAGGTCAGTTATGATCGTCACATAGGTCTTATGTTAAACTAGTACATGTACCTATTTTGAATTGTTAGTGCAATATTGTAAACAGTGATTGATTTAATTTGTGGACAATAAACATTTATTATTTATTTATTTATCACACTAATATAAAGGCGAAAGTTGGTTTGTCGTTTGTCATTTGTATGTTTGTAACCCTGAAATTACTCTTAGGCTATTTTATTAGTGAAAAAATATTATCGAATGACCATATTTTTCCTTTATATCTTAAATTCTCGTAGAAACTACAAATGCGCTTAATCTCTGTCTTACACGAGAAGAAAGGAAATTAAAAATGTGATTAATAATTTGTTTTCGGCCGCCACAGGATATATTTATAATATTAAAAATCAACGCGCAACAGTATTTGTCCCGCCCCTGTTGTCTGTAAACACCCGAAAGCCTCTGTAATGTGACTGACTTTGACTGGCCGGTTGGCGCAGTTGGCAGCACTCTGCCTTATGAGCCGCAGGTCCCGGGTTCGATTCCCGGACAGGTCAAACATTTGTGTGCATGAACATGTCTGTCTGACCTGTGTCTGGGTGTGTATATGTATATAAGAATATATATCAGTCATCAGGTTACCATAGCACAGGCTCTGCCTAGTTTGGGACCTGAAGACCTTGTGTGAATGTTAATAAATAAATAAAAAATAAAAAAAAATGTCATCGGCACCTCTTAATTATTGTATTACTCTGTCGCACAGATGACACATTCCATAACACGCACATAACTTCACAGAGCCTTATTATATACAAAGATAGTAATAACAAAGTTGTGCGAGCCTACACATGACTTCCAGCCAAAACTCTTTGTTTATTATCTCGTCTTATTTACCGTCTCTGTACATGTTGGATTTTTTTTTACAATTAGTGATATTCTTTTTTATCGATGATTGCTGTTTATGTAAAATACGATGCTACACTGCGCATCGTACTTTACATAATAAGATAATAAGATAGTCAATCTCAATGTCGAATTGCGTGTAAGTAGGAGCTAGTGTAAAATAATAAGTATTATGGTCGTTAACAAGTGTCCGGTTTCACATCACATGGCGGGTGCGGTCAACCAGCCTTGTTATACATATATAATATGTCTACTGGAGAAACTGCTTGCTTCGTCGGAGATACAATATACATATTTCAAATAATAGCTTCAGTAGCGTGAAATCAAGGAGTAGGTAATATCGATTCGGTTTAAAACGTAGATATGATTGTGCATCTATTCCAAACAAATGTGGAAATCTAACGGTGCCTGTAGCATAAATAATTTACGTCAAATTATGTGTATCGTCATCGTACTTGTCGCATAAACAATTGAATAGCGCATATTTTGCACGAACTAACTATGCGACTCTGGAACCTCTCATCCACACTACAGTTTGTCGGTTCTGTATAGTATGCTCGGCATTTCTTTACGAGATCAAATAAAAAATGAGATAATAATAAGGATGGCTAGGGTAGTTAGCATGTAAAATGTAAAATGGGTAGTGTATCGAGCGGGAAGTCCGCGGCTGTACAGGTCATATCGCTTCCATCATCACACAACTTTTTTTAAATTTTTATGTCGTTTGTATTTTAGTTACCCCTTCGCACTGAAACTGCTAAACATATATGAATGATTTGGAGAGATTTGGAATGAACATAACTTATACCCTGAAATAACACATAGTCTACTTTATATCCCGGAAAAGGTATAGTTCCCATGGAATAATAGAGGTAGCGGGAAAACCGTAAAACGCGGGGGAGACCGCGGGTCACAGCTAGTATAGTATAAAAATGAAACGCTCTATCACAGTGATTTGTAATACTCTCAGTACCCAAATACAAAAACCACATTGAATTCTTTATTACTCAATATTTACGATCGGCTAAGTTTATAGACGCGCTAACGGTTAGATGGTTTAACCATAACTGTTTAATAGCAAATACTGATTGATTTTTCTTTAGAATGTAGGTCAAAAGGCACTTTTGTATGTTGTATATATTTGTATTTTGTATGTTGTGAGAAAATAAACTGCTGAGTTTACTTCTTAAATAGCTTTGCTATGAAGAGAAGTAAAATGCTTATATTCATATATTTTTACCGACATTACGTCAGTAATGCGACGGCGCTCGGCCGGTTTCTGTCGACTTTGAATATTACTGTGACTTTGGAAAAAGTGAAATACTATTCAAGCAATGTCTTGATCGCGTGCTAAACAGAATCAATACGATTGTCATCGATAATAATTGATAATTTACATGATCAGGATTTGCTTTGGTTCTTCCTTTGTAGGAAACTAGGTCACTCATAAGTGATTTTCGTAGAGAGAGGAAGCAATAGATCTGCTCTCCTGCTCCTGCTCTGAAGTAAGATACTCGTTGCTTACGTTACTTCATTCAGGCTTGTGGACAGTATTGTCTCTTTTTTCATATTTTGTTCAATGTAACGGTTAATTTGAGAGGTTATGTTTAAGATAAGATATATTTATTCAGCTTGAGTAATAGAAATAAGAATTTTTATTAGTAATGGTGAGGTACATTAAGTAAAAGTAAATTGATTATCTTCTGCCTAAAAATCTTATCTTATTTCATACATTTTGTAAGTTATAGTAAGTCAGAGGGTTCTTCGACCACATTCGGTGGTCTTTTTAAGGGAGAGTATTATGCGGGCCGATCGCGGGCGAATTTAATTTAATAAAACAAAATAAAATTAAGCAATACTTGTTTACAAAATATGGAGAGTGTGAAAGTGATATTGAAAGGAGAGTGAATGCGGGAAACATGGTGAATGGAGCATTATATTTCTTTATGAACAGGCAGCAGGTGTCCAGAAATGCACGCTTAGCTGTGCATAGAGGAGTGTTGGTTTCAACACTAATGTGTGGTTGTGAAAGTTGGGTGTGGCATAAAAAGCATGGAAGCAGAATAAATGCAGTTGAAATAAGCTAAGAGAATGATTGGTGTGAAGCTGAGTGACAGGGTAAAGAATAGTGTGATAAGGGAAAATGTTGCGGTGTAAACAAAGATGTAGTTACTAAGGCTGAAATCTATAGACTTGGACTTAGCTCAGTCTTTGCTTACGGCGAACTTTGCTAAGCAAATGCTCAGCAAATAGCAGCAGCAGCTTAGCCTATGACAAAAGTCATGTTTATAAATTTCAATTTTCTCAAAGTTGGTCTTTGTACCTAACCTAAGTCAGAGCAGAGTCAAAGTTCGATCTATAGATTTTAGCCTAAGAATTTCAATAGTATGTGAAGATGGTTTGGTCATGTAGAGAGAATGAACGATAGGAGATTAACTAAGCGGGTATACATGAGTGAAGAGAATTTTTTCTAAGAGACTACGAGCAGTATGCACTATGTGATTGAGGAAGTTAAAGTGGACAAAAGGGCCAGGTCATGAGCACTCTAAACCGACGCTCTTGTATGCAAGGTCTGATGAGCGGGGATAAAACGAAAAAAAGTGTGTCGGTATTGTAGCATTTAGATAAGATAAAGATAAAGATAAAAAACACTTTATTGCCATAGAATAAAATATATAACACACAGTCTGAGTACAAATTTACATAAATATAATTTCTAGGCATAGGATTATTCTCAGCATGTGCAGCGTTCGCATTGACATTTAAAAGGCTGTGGCTCCTGCCTACCCCCCACGGGAAGGAGGCGCGAATATATGTATGTATGTAAATGAATAAGTCTTGAATTTGTGTGCTGTGATTGTGTGTGTGTGTCCATGACTCTCGCGACACAGGGAATCCTAGTGCGGGGGTTTGCGTGTTATAATATAAAAAAAAATTATGAGCTTCTTCCCAAATAAGTACCTAATACTAAAAAACTTGGTTACAGTACAGGTAGGTCGGTAGGACATTCCAATTGGAGAGTAAAATAATACAACTGTATGTTATATATTATTAAAATTGTTTTAAATATTGTCATAAATAGTTCATTAATGTGTTTTGAACGGTATAGGAAATCTGAACAAAAATAATCGAATATAGAATATGAATAATGAATAAATATATTTTTTTTGTTTGCGTTAGTTTTTGTAGCCAAACTTGTGCTTACTGTTTGATTTTCATTCTACATAATAGTTCATAGAACAGCCGAGGACTCGAGCTGTTTAAAAGAAAACATTCGTGTTCGAACTTTTGCAGAGGATATTTATACATATTTGCCAATTGAGTATAACATCAACGTCACACACAAATATTTAACTCATGAGACTTCAAGAATCATACGTTTGTAATCCGAACTATATTCTCTGCTCTGATGAACACTGGTGAGCTTTAATCACAAAGAACCCATCCGGTTGAGTGGGTGACTTGCTCAGTATCTTAACGAATGAATTATTCAAAATAAAATATCCTAAAAAACCTGTGTCGCAATATTTTCGCGCGATTTTGTTAGAGTTATGTGATTCTACAACTGAGCAGGCCTTATGTTTCACTAATCACTTTAATACTACTCTCAGCCATGTGCGTCTACTGCTGGACATATGCCTCCCACATATAGGGGGGATTTGCCAAGACTCGCCACGCTTGGCAGGCGGGTTGGGGAGCGCAGTATGATTTCCAATCCTCAGAAGGCACTGCTGCCCACCTTCTGGTACGTGGTCCCTTAGCCGACTCTTACGGCACCCGCGGAAAGAGATGGGGGAGTACTATTCTAGGCCGGTACTACCACGGCAACTTCAATACATGAAATGAAGTGTGTAGCCAGATTATTTCTCTTTTAATTTTAAATCTTTATTTGAAAGCGTACGGAGCGAAATAAAAAAAATTAATTAGTTTGCATGTTTTAATTGGCAACTATAGCAGACCTGCAGACACTATCAGAGAACTACTCTATATTGGTGTTGGGTTAGTAAGCCACATAGTGTTCAGACCATATTATTCTACAATATTGCATCGATTTTAACTGTCACCAAAACACATAGTGTGTTCAGGCAGCAGTCCTCGAGAGCCAGTGAACATTCTAGATCTAGCGTGATAACAGCGTGGATCCTCTAACACAGGTATTTCCATACTTAAAAGAGGGTCCCAAACCAATTAAATGTAAATTAGATTAGAGTTAACTGAATAAATGATTTGTATTTGTATTGTATTTGTATAACATCTTCGACCACGTCGTCACTGACCATTAAGTGAGATAGTGGTGAAACGCTTGAACTTTACAGTATTAAAAACAAGATATATGATATTATATATAAACGGTATCAAATAATTATGATATTTTTTAATAATTTTCTTATCGAAATCTTGCGTGCGAGTTTAAGAGCCGATAAATAAGCATTCAAAAAGCTCAGGCAGGCATTATACCTTATGCTGTTGCCATATGCCATATATAAGCAAAAAGTTCTCACAATTTCTAACATTTCCACAATAGCAATTTAGAGGAAACATATCAGAAATCCATCTTCCAAGACAAATACAGTCATTAGAAGTCGTCTGACTGACATGATGTCCCTAATTTGTTTCAGGTCCTTATGACGCAAAACGTCCTTTATTACTATAATTTTAAGCTTTACAATCGCAAAAATGTACAAAAGCTATTACAACTGTTTGTTTGATTCCCATTCTTGTACGGCAAATGACTCCGTGAGTCATATCCTATGACTTGTCTGGCTTTATTTACCGCGCACGGTCACTGCTTTCCTATTATCTCTCTAATAATAGCTTGTATTCATTGAGATGTAATCGTAAAAAGCTTAGGGTCATCGCATGAATCACTTTTGGTTTATTGTTACGTTATTTTTACCAAACTTAGTATACTTACTAAACAAGTCTATTTGTTTCACATTGTTTACATTTAGAATAGTTTAATGTCTTGTCAGAATTATCACCATTATTTAATGATAATCCGTATAATGAATCCGCCGAATGTGATAGATTTTAGATTTTCATACTGCTTGTTTAAAAAAATACTATTTTTTTTTTTTTTTTACAACATTCACACAAGGTCTTCAGGTCCCAAACTAGGCAGAGCCTGTACTATGGTAACCTGATGACTGATATATATACTTAAATACATACTTATATATATACTTTTTTTTAAAATACATATACACACCCAGACACAGGTCAAACAGAAATTTTTATACACACAAATGTTTGACCTGTCCGGGAATCGAACCCGGTACCAGCGGCTCAGAAGGCAGAGTGCTACCAACTGCGCCAACCGGCCAGTCAATTATTGGAACAAACTAGGGTTTAGCAGATATTTTCCGAGCGCTGGAATATGCTGTCTTTATTTTATTTTATTTAATGACCTTCTAAAGGAAACATTATACTGACGTTCGGGTCTTAGTACATTAGCCGTAGAACATCTGGTTTGTCAAATAAGATTTCGTTTTCTATCATTTTCCAAGGTAAATAACAGGCATTATCGTTTCATACATAACAAACAAAAAGTTTATAAAAATCATGTATCAACGTGCGTCGATCAATACTTGCCACTACGAATAAATAATAGTTTAAAAAAACTAATAATCACGCTTTTATAATAGCCAAACTATAAAAATAGCTAACTTTGGAGATTCTGGTAAGGATAATGAAACAAACTATTTATACTATTCTATCGTCATCGGGCCTTAATAAGTTTTCCCACTACATATATAATATTATAAATGTAAAGTGTGGATGGATGTTTGTTACTTAATCACGCCAGAACGGCTGGATGGATTTAGATGAAATTTTGTATGTAGAATAGATTCTTTAAATCCCGGAATAACACATAGGCTACTTTTCATCATCGTCATCATCAATCATCACCACGTGGGTAAAACCGCTGGGCGCAGCTAGTTAATAATAAATCCGACGTATTTAAGGGGATGCAAATCACGTTTAAAGATTCCCTCACATAGATTCGTTGTGTTACAATCTATCGAAATGAATCAGTCAAGTAGGGTACCTACATACATACTTACCTATCTAAGACTAACGATAGTTTAGCAACGAAATTCCACTATTGGAGATACAGGCGAAGTTAATAAAGGAGTGTAGTATTAAGTCCCTTAATAAGCCACCGGTATAGTACTTCCTCCCGTACGTACTCCCTAAGTTCCTGAACGAATTAGCTGTCGACTCCGCTTCTGGAGTACCAACTATTCTCTGAACTCAACTCACGTCCGTTCGCCGCTCGTAAACTGCCCTATAAATAATACCAGCTCCCGAGAGAAACCGCTTTATGGCAGCGCTTTTTTATTTATTTACACCGACATAATTGCTTGTTTCTATCATGTCTTGGACCTGCTGGACTATCATCTTGCATAGTTATCTCGACGTTAGCGTATCGCCTATAAGCATTTAAATAGGATGTAAGGATGTAAAATCGAGCAACTGAATTACAGTTTCACGGCGTTTCAACGTTAGATAGGTCGTTAATTATAAATGACATGTAACTTAACCTATTTACCTAAAGTTAAGAAGACAATAAAGGCATTGTAATTATTCGCTATTGAATCGCTTTAGTTAGCTATTAAAATTTTATATTGTAATCGACGGCTTTCTTTTATAGTAGGTAGTTGGTTCTATTTTATTTCTAGTTATGGGTAAGTTGAAAGTCTTACAAAGAGCTTAGGAGATTATTATATGAAGCTTGACGGAGAAATGATTTTATGAGTAGAAAAACAACAGGTGTAGCTGATCAGGAAGTTAGTGTCGATGAGTGGGCCAAATAGCATTTGTTTTTACTTATTATAAGCTTACGTTTGACCACTGTCTCACCTGATGTTAAGTGACGACGCGGTATATAGTTTATCGCATATCTGTTGATGTCTTAAATTTGAGCGGAGACCACGAATCGGTAACGGTAGCTAAGAAGGTCTATTGTTGGGGTGAACAGCCGACCTGAAGCCACACCTCCTTTAACTGAGTCACGTCTGATTTCGGCGAATGAGAAGGGTTATTAATAATTTAAATTAAACTCCACCATTCCATTCCATCATCGTTACAACAGACGTAAGGCAATACGTTATCACTGTAATATATGGTAGGTGTGAACAACTTCACGCACGAAGCGTTGTTCCTCAACTTTCATTATGCCCACTGCGCAGGAGTGTTTCCCGATAGATATTCTGGAGTCACGGAAAGATTTTACCTTCTAAGCTACATTTTAACCATTTCATCACTTAAAATCAAGCGATGAAACATTTGTTAAAACCAATTTTATCTAGTGGTGTATTATAAAAAACAGTTTAACAAAAAATGCAACCGACTTCAACACTCAAAAGTGTGAAATAACTTGTTGAAGTCGGTACCATGATAGTTCACAAAAGTAACTATCATCACAGTATTGTGCTCATGGTACCGACTTCGACAAGTTATTTCACACTTTTGAGTGTTGAAGTCGGTTGTATTATAAATAAAAAAAATTTTTTTTACCCCTTTTCAGTGACCATTGCTACTCACGGGATCAATTATCATTGTGTGCTCTGCGATGTCTTTAACCGCGACAATAATATCGTCAAGATACGCGTAGCACTTTTCAGTTATTAGAGTATAAGTCAAAAACCGCTTGCCCGATTTTGGTGAAATTTGAATGGGGCCACCATGGAAGTATACTCTATGTAACAAAAAAAGAATCATCAAAATCGGTTCATAAACGCGAAGTTATCGGCGAACACACATAAAAAATAAATATACGGCCGAATTGAGTACCCTCCTTTTTTGAAGTCGGTTAAAATCAGTTGAAAGTGTTTTTTACTTCATTTTAAGACTATAGTTATATTCATAAATTACGTCAAATAAATTTCAGGACTACTTGTGGCAGGTGGTCACATTTGTGAGACCCCCTACCTCCTGGGTTATATATATCTTTATCTTAAATTCTCGGGGTCGTTACCCCGAGAATTGTGCTTGAACTATGTCTTACACCAGAAGAAAGGTAATTAAAGCCTTAAAATGTGTTAAGATATATTTTTATCTGATCTCATACTGAAATATAAAGATTAAAAAATCAAAAACAGGACTTGAATGAGAGTCTTTATAGACAATATATCGAAATAAATAAAAAAAGTTAACATTTCGATACAGCTCTTCTATGACAACTGTATCGAAATGTTTACTTTTTACCACTAAGATACAACTTCAGCTGGACCAAAGAGGTTGCAATGCAGTTCTTCTACATATAGTCTGTGGACGTGGCGCAACACGCATGCGCGACCTGCATATGGATTTTGGCGCTAAACGTTTACAAATAAATTCTGTGATTGTACGTAAATTTTATTATGTATTTTATGAGATTAGATAAAGTAGTGTATGCAACTGCACATAATTTGGTCTTAAAACACTCGTGTACTGCTATAAAAATCTCGCCTACGGCTCGTTTTTTTAATCTTGTGTCTCACTCGTGTCTTAAGAACCTGATACAGTTTCATAAACTACTATTATAGCCCGTACGTAATATGTTCAGTAGGTACATATTTGTAGTATTTTAAACCAACACGGATCAGAATTTGTGGCGTCCCCTCTGCCTGTAAACACCCGCCTCTGTATGTCATTGGCAACTGTTAAGCCCTTAAGTGGTAATAAGGATTTGATATTGATGTTCCCTTATTGTAAGAGCATCTATCTACCGTCTAAACTTCTTATATACGGAGCCGTGGTTAATAATTAAATAGATTGTTATTATGGCATAGTCTTGATTTTGGTAGCATTAGATTATGATATCACCCGTTACACGCAGTCTGAATTGCTGAAATGACATCACTCTTACTGTTACTGTGTAAATGCCAACCGGTTTGCCTTATGTGGTTTTTATTTAATTTCGTGCACCTAACGACTTCGCGCGATTCATATTTGTAGAGATCCCGACAAAAGCCATTCAAAGTTCGTTTTTTTTATTTAGGATTGTATGTAGGTACCTAAATATAATCCTAAATAATATTAAAAAAGTTTGTGTGTTTGTTAATTATTTTTTCGAATTTCTTAGTAAACATATCTTCAGTAAATATTTCTTTTGGGATAACAAATGAAGGTATTCAAACAGTGTATGTTACCAGTGATGACTTACGGAAATGAAACGTGGTCCCTGACTGTGGGCCTTATGAGCATGCCCAGAGTCGCACAACGAGCTATAGCTATCCATAGCTCGTTGCGACTCTGGGCTATGATCGGGGTTTCACTACGAGATTGAATCAGAAATGAGAAGATCCGTAAAAAATCACCGATATAGCCCAGCCGCAGCGATATAAAATAGGGTAGATACCCGATCGCCCGCTCGAAAACGGCACCGTCAAGACAAGACATATGCCTTGTTTTGCTCTGGCTCGGGTGTGACCGCGCTATTCGTGTGACGTATTTCGAAGCCGAAGTGTGAATCCAAAAAGATTACTTTTTGGATGAAATCTCTTATAAAAATGTTTTACAACGCTATTGCTAGGTTGGCAAGGTTCATTATTATAATGAAATACTTTATAAGTAAACACTGGCGAGGAGACACTTTCGAAGATTTATTTTCATAGATATCTGTAGTATATTTGATTGAAGCCCAGCGGATTAGTTGAAGTGGCAGTGGGCAGGGTACGTAACTCGAAGAACTGATGGCCGTTGGGGTCAAAAGGTTCTCGAATGAAGACCACGGACTGGCAAGCGCAGCATAGGACGGCCACCGACAAGTTGGAAAGACGACCTGACTAAGATCGCAGGCAAGGTCTGGGAATGCGGACCGCTTCCAGCCAGTCCTTTTGGAAATCAATGGGGGAGGCGTATGTCCACCATGGACGTCCTATAACTGACCTACCCAAAGTTCCTCACGTAACCGTACAGCCCTATTTACTTGCATAAAGCTACTGTTTCATAATTAGTTCATATTATATCTTTAGCTGTCATGTCATGTCCTTGATTTTGTTGCAGATTGTAATATTGCGAGCAGGTTGGCAAGGTTAGCAATCTAGGATAGAATTACCTTTTGTTCCCCTAGTCTTAACCACAAGCTCGTCGTGACGTCAATCGGGAATGTTGGTTAGTTATGCTTAGAAACCCAGTACTGTGCACTAGGCATAGATGTTACTACGATTATCAAAAAATTAATGTAATATTTTTTTTATATATGACATATTAGCGGTGCTCTGATATGGTCTTGTTATCAATACGGTACCAACTTTTTATAAAAAACTGTTTTTTAGGTTTTATTCAACCCTATCGAGTGATTATGGGTTATAGTAATTATAGTTTGGGTGATGATAAAGTATGCTACCACTGTCTGATTACACTAAAATTATAAATGCGAATGTTTGTGTGTATGTGTGTTTTTTACTTCTTCGCGCCTTAACGGCTTGATAGATTTGAAGGAAGTTCGGAATATAGTTAGTTTATAACCCGGATTGACACTTATGCTACTTTTTATATGATAAAGTGATGGTTCGTCTGGGATACAAGAAAACCCTAATAATATTCGATAATATACGAGTCGTAACCCACAAAGATATGATTCCCGTTGGATAAGTGAGGTAGCGGAAAACCCGTAGTCCGCGATTTGCAGCTACTGTAATATAAATCTTATCGGACCAAAATTACCGACTTCCTCCATCTATAATAGTTATTCCTGCGCCTTATGCCGTGACGTAAGTTATTGCTGGTCACGCTCCGCGCCCTCGAGTGTAGGGGAGTCGTGCAAGGTGCATTTTTACTCTGAAAAGGGCGGAAGGGAACAATCACAGCGGGCAGGTGCTAGTTGCTCTCCTAGCTTGGGTGCTTATTCACCACGCCACTTGTGTTAAATTGGATACATATTTTTAAATCTTATATTTACTTATTAATTAGGCCCGAAGGGAGCAAGATTGGCTCTGCACGTTCCCAGTCTTACACTATATAGGTATATATACATATAATTAAATATGTTGTGTAACGTTTTCCGTTTGCAAATTATCATTCAAATGGTTAGAGCCGTTTCTAAGATAGCTTGGAAATATGTATGTACTAGATTTCCTAATTTAATTAGTATAAGATGTGCTCGCGTCGGGCTCAATTTTATAGTCTATAGACACGGTTTTAACTTCTGCAGCTGTTATCGATCCTCATATGTGTGTAAATCAATTATGTTATTGTTCATAATAAATTAAATAAAAAAACCTGATAAATTGTTTCCAAAGAAAGGATTGTTAAAAGCACCTAAAGATGGTCGTTTTTCATACAAAAATCAATGGTGGGTTACAGGTCAACCAAACATTAAAAATGCCCGAATAAATAATTGTGTAATATCTATAGAGGTTTCCATTTATACAAAATTTATAAACATAACAATTCCTAATGGGATAATATAATATTACTTCTCATGCTTGGTGAAGTTTTTCTTTATCTTAGCAGTAGTGCCAAAAGGTAGATAGATAGATAAATCAATGATTTACAAGATATCAATTAATTCAATTTTTTAAAGATTATATTCAACTCTTTTTTGCACCTTATCCAATGACTACAAAATACCATCCCTGTCGCTTTTTTAAATAAGCTATGCCAGCGCTCCACTAGCAGTCAGAGTATGTCCCTTCATTAGTAATTCATTTCAATGCTCGTGATTAATCTACGGGGATGTTTTTATTAGCGCCATCTACCTTTTACTAATGAACTATTAATGGGAACGATACTGAAAGCCGAATTACTACGAACGGACTAGGAAAATAATTAAAACAGAGGCATAACTTTCTCGGATCACGAATACCGAATCTACAATACGCGCTTATCTCTGTTTGAAATTATTCCAATTTCAACACATATTACAATGTCAATGGTTCTTTTTCTTGCAATTTAACTGAAAAGCCGAGTTGATAAATCGTGTATTAATCCCATTTTATAATTTATTTAAAAATACGCCATCGCTTTTGTTTCGGGCTGTTGAAATACTCGGATAAAAATTGTTGTTTTATGCACGCTTTGTGATTTTACTTAATTCATTGAATTAAGAACTGTTTGATTTCAGGTTTTTTTCTACATCTTTCATGTATAAGAAAACTGAAAAGGACATACATACAATATGGTATCATTTTTCTAAAAATACAAACAGTCATGTTGGATAACTGAGGTTTCGGGAAAATCGTAGGCCACGCAGGTAACACCGCGGGGCGCAGCTAGTAAGAAAACTTTACCACTAAATCTGCCACCACTGAAGATTGTGATGCCTATACCAGAGTCTAACTGTTCAAGAATCAACTGATCAAAATCTTCAATCATTTTTCAGGAAACAATCCTCCCAAAGAAGAACAATATAACAGACCACGCAAGTAAAGCCGGGAGCTGGTCATTTAGCTCTAGAATACATGTATGTCGGCTTAATATGTTTACAACCGTGTTTCAGAATATTACCAATAGTTTACTAAAAGTAAAACACGACGATAATAAAACTGTCGAGACTTACATGAGTTAACATTACGTGACTCACCGACGTGAATAAGTATTTGTTCATTATCTCTGGAGGGTTGCTTTGTATCGAGTTATTTAGGGATGTCAAAAACGGGGGCTTCGTAAAGCGGATACGTGAGGTTTTTGCTTCTGGTGTAGCGGAGATAGCGCATAACCAATATTTTATTTGAAGGGGTAACAAATTTATTTGTTGATGTATCTGACAATTTTCAATTTAAAAGATGGCATTTAGTCAGTGAAACACTGTGTTTGGTATTGTCCGATGTATGATGATAGATGAGATACGTAGCTCATCATATAATTTGCGGCTTGGCGAAATAACGTCGAGGCGATGATAGCTCAGTGGAGGGAGCGTCGCTCGGCTCTCAAGATGACGGGACACTAGTTTGATGCTCACCAACGACAGGCAGTGGTCCTTGAGAGCCAGTAAGCATTCTAGGTCTAGCGTGATAACATCTTCGTCCACATCGTAACTGATCAAGTGAGATAGTGTTCAAACGCTAGATCTGTACACTGTAAAAACAATACTTTTGGGATATTACTTAACTCGAAGGCTCGTAGTTTTTTTTTTGTTCGTAGCTCGTAATGTTGCTGCTGGTAAATTTAGATAATGTATTTCCTATAAATATGTTGTATTCAGAATTGCAAGGGTTATGATTTCAATAACTCTACAATATATTGTAGAGTCAATGATATAAAATAAAATTCAAGCGTCCAATTACTTCTTGAGGTAACTATTTCTTCAGCGCGTCCCTGTAGGTACTAACTTGTACAAGTTTTGGGTCTCCTGTGCATAAAATATCGATAATATGCATCACAATTTGACGCGATTTAGCATACGAGCGTATAAATAAGAGTTTACGTGAACGGACTCTAACGGTGAACAGAGCGTATCTCCTGTTACTGTCTGTGCCCTGCGGCATGCACTGCTTGTGTTGGTACACTAGTGGAATATTAAACAGTTGTACTTTCGATGCCAAAACTTTGCCACAACTTTGCCAGCACATTATAGCAAACAAAAGCCTATCTGCGATTAGTTTCTATCGAATAGTTCGCCAGCGGCATGCCCTGATTGTGATACTACAGTAGTGGAATAAATATTTAACAGTTTTATTTTCGGTGCTAAAACCTTGCCATGCGGATCCTAGACTATTTTTTTTAAACAAATGCCTATCTGGATTAGGTTTCTAATCGGCCCCTGAGTTGTTTCATGTATATATTTTCAAACTATTAAGGAAACGGCTCTGGATGAACATTTGTACGCTTAAGTACTAAATGTATAGTATTAAACAGCTTAAAGCGAACCTCTATAATTGATAGCATCTATTTATTTTAAAACAAGAAAAAGTTTTTTCCTATAAGGGGGGTAGTTAATAAATATTCTGGCGATTGGGTAATCTCATACTAATCTGCGTATAGTTATGATCTACGCAGGACTGTTTTCCAGCATGTACCCTATAATATTATTGAGCTGAGATCTTTGTCAAGTAGCATAGTGAATAGTAATAGCGTTATAGGGCATTTATATACCCACCCGCACAAGCTTGTTTTTGTTAACTTCAAAGGTTAATTTCGTTCTTCGGTTGTTAAACTTAATATTGACGTAATATAATTCCGAACGCGAATTTACAAACCTGTCCACACTTAATGTATTCACTTTTTGTATTCATGGAACAAAAAATATTCTCAATATGAACATGAGTGTGGTTATCAGTATTCTGTGGCGACTCCATCAGATGACGTCAACAGTATGGTATACGTCTAATTACAGCCGTTCCTACGACACGATGAGTGATCGCCCTGAACGTTGGGATGAGTTTGTAACCCGAGCAATCTTGGCACTATTGAAGGCGTCTAATGATTACTCTTTGAATATAATTATCCAATTGAAACATACTTGCATACGATAGACGTGTAGCAACCATGACTTCATGTTCTCTGATAGGTTTAAGACTGACATGAAGTAGCCTCGTTTCCTGGCGCTGAGAAATGTTTGATTAATGAAAGCACATATTATTCGCATCAACAATAGAAATATATATGTTATTTGATTGGTAATTTTTGGAGAACATATCAACAAAAATATCTTTAAACGAGTATAAACTGTGGTGTTTTAAAGACATTCTCGATCTTTCAAAAATGCAGGTCCAATATTAAGTATAGAAGTTGCGTATATTGCGTGATACTGCAGATATTTTTCATAATGACATATTCGTTTAGCTACAATATAAGTTTACGTTGTCAATTTGGGCAACCTTTGGTGAATGTACAGTTCGCATGGACCGTCGACTCGATAAAGTTCGACAGTAAGTGCTACGACAGCAAGAACGATAAAAAGGATAGCAGTTGTTTCGAACATTAATTAAGGTGGCGTTTAGACATTCTATGAAATGTTTAGGGCTGACATGAAGTAGTGATCCAAAGTAGTTTTTTTTTCATATAAGATGACAGTTGTTTAGTAGGAATGTATTAATGTATTTTCTTTGTTGTGGTAACGTTATACGGTAAACTGTACACAAGAACAGTTTCAGCGAATTTAATTTGTCATGTTTATAAGAAATCCTTTGGTTCAGGTCATTAAGCCGAAGAGTAGCGGCATTTGTAGACATTAGAAATATTTTACGCAGATACTCAATAATTAAAAACTTAGTAGTTTTTAATCGAATTTTTTAGTTGTTAATAAATTTGTTTCAAACCTAATAATAAGACCGTACCGTACCCTACCGTATATACTAATGTTAAACTTTAGCTATATATCTATTCTGTTCGCCGGGAAATCCTTTAAAAAACGTAATATTGTGTACTTCGGTAACTGAATTCGCATCGCATGAAACGAAACACGCAACTGCGTACATCTTTAATAAATTACAATAGGGACAACCATTATGATCTACTAACAAAATCAACTGACAAATTTATTACGTTACTTATTCTTTCCTCTATGGGCATGATGTCAAAAAGTTACAATTAATAAAACAAACCGATGACTTGTCTGTGATCATCATTTTATAGGTTTTGTTTTAGTCCGAGTTCTCATCCGTGAGACATACACGCATACACAGACTGATGCTGACGTACACTGGGCAAGTCAGTATACCTCTGTATACTGACTGTTCCATCCGGTGTTCCCACATGTTGAGCAAACAATAAATAACAGACGAGCTGAATGGCCCAGATGCGGTAAACTACGACGCATGTGCTTGGTTGGATGTGGTATTGAGGGTCGATGGCCTTGCTCTTTACACGGAATGTGTTCATGAAATATTATAGTGCATGGAGCTAAGAAAGTGTTGATGTGGTATTGTACTCATCCGGGTAATCAACATCTATAGGCAGTAATTTATATAACTTAGGGTATTCGATTTTTAATCAAAATGTATATATCAAAATATATTCCGTTAAGTTTTTCATAAAATTTCTTTGTTATGTATAGTATATTTATATGTATAGTATATTTATTCCCGCGTCGATGCTAACACATGAAACATTTAATGGCAAAGAAGTTTTGAATAATGTGACTGAATATCTCTGTAGATTTTTTTTCAATTACTTTTTAACTGACTTCAAATAGAGGAGAACGTTACTCAATTCCATCGTATATATATTTTTTATCTGTGTTCGCGGATTACTTCGTCGTTTGTAAACCGATTTTGATGATTCTTTTTTTGTTTGATAGAGTATACTTCCGAGGTGGTCCATTTAAATTTCAACAAAATCGGTCAAGTTGTTTTTGAGTTACACCCCAATAACTGAAAGGTGTTTCGTCTATCTGGATGACTTCCTTATTAAGGGTGAATGACAATTGATATCGTGAGTAGCAAAGGTCACTGAAAAGCAAAATATCGAACCGACTTCAACACAACAAGTTATCTGAGTCTGAAAACTATCGCGAGTTTCTTCCATATTTGTAATGTAATAATAATAATAATATTTTTTCCAGTGTTTACCACGTGAGTCCTAGTCGGTTTGTTACATTACAACAAGTTATTTCAAGTTTAAAATAACTTGTTGAAGTCGGTGCCATGCGCACAATATTTTAATTAAAGTTACTATTGAACTATCATGGTATCAACTTCAACAAGTTATTAATTGATAATATACTATATAATATGCAATATATAATAAACAGTAACTTCATTATAAATATTTCTATGAGAATTTTCTAAAGGCATTATACTACTGTTCGTAATGATTACTTATTTTTAATTAAACTTACTGTGATTAGATTCTGAGCGTCTGATGGTAGGTCTAGAGTTAGTGTACATATATTACCTACTTACTTACCTAGACGATATAATATATTAATAACGAACATATAGATTCTTGACTGTGAATAACGTATGATACAGATGTCACGCTCAACCGGAATGCAGATAATATGAAATTTTGTGCACCCTAAACCCTGCATGTTTAAAAACTGTTTAAATTATTCGTGATTATGTTGGGCAATCTACGAAAGCTGTGCAGTTCAATTTCAACATTTCAATTTACAACCGGTGGTTTCCTGAAGCAATTACCATGAACATAACTCTGTTTTATTACTCTTTCAAGAGCCGTGTTTGCATACAAACAACAGGAAACCGATCAGTGTTAAGCGTTGGATAGTTTAAGGGATATCTGTGCTTGTAATCATTTAGTTGTTTATCTAAGTATATTCTATAATAAAACTGTAAAGCTTAAAAAGTCTGAACATAGAAAACGTAGAGTTTTAAGCACATTATTAACATACTAGTAACGCTCCGCGGTTTCACTCGCGTGGATTACGGTTTTCCCCCTGAATTATCCCACGGGAACTCTAAGTTTTCCGGGATCAAAGTAGCCTATGTGTTAATCCTGGGCTTAAATTATCTCCATACCAAATTTCATCGAAATCGTTGAGCGTGAAGAAGTAACACACATACACACAAACTTTGGCATTTATAATATTAGTTAGGATGCATTAACATTATGCTAGGCGGAACTTACTTATCAGATTATGGAAGAAAAACATTCAGCTTCTAGTGGAATTTGAACCCTCGACTAAAGAATACCGTCCTGTTGCTGGTCGCTACCGGGGATGTTCGAATAGAAAACATAATTCACAAAACATGACAGGTTGTTGAGAATGACCGACAGAACAATAATTCAGGGTTTATTTTTATTGACTTAATATAAGAACTGTAGAAAATAATTGTATATTTTTCGTAGCTGTATTGATTGGAAGATATAGTTTCACGTTAGTAAGACTTCTCGAGGATCCAAGTACATAACTACTTCTAACTCCGGAACTGCCCTCCAATATCTTCCATTTACTAAGTTAATATATGCAAACGCTTAATATTATTTATAAAATTGGATATTTATAAATACATTTTTGTATATCCCACTTGTACCAAGTATTATAATATTTATTATATGCTAATAACTTAAGCTTCAGATCTGTAAATATGACTTTAAATGTACAAGTATTTCTTGTTTGAGTTGAAACTAATTTAACTTTTCACCTCCCCTTTGCCGCGAATAGAAGATTTAGTGGAAATTATTTATCTAAAATGTATTATGGGCACTATTGCAAGTTGCTGAACTTGTGGCTAGTCGCATCCTGTGACGCATCTAATTTACAGGTTTGATCAACTAGCTTCACTTCAATCTTACTTGCGAGTTTATAGCGTTATAGATATGTATTCTAAAACAATAATGGCCATGGTATATTTTAGATGAAAGAATTCAACGAATCTTTTATTCGCACCACCAGAAAGGTTTGGCTAGAATCAGTTATGCCTTCGCATATGTCTTTACACGAAAGAGCCACTTTGTGCTGTGTATGCCGTACTTTTGTTTCCGGCAGTCATCAAAGGTAGCAACGACTAGTAATAATGATGTGAAATTTAAGGTCATGATCCTCGAAATCACAGACATAAGACATCTATTGCTAGTCATAGGGTTCCCCGATTGATCACCACAATGGCTGGTTGGAATCTAGCCTTTTCTAGCGATCGTGTTCTAGTTGTCTTTTCACATTGCCGGTGGTCACAGTCCTACGCTGCGCTTGCGTATCCGTGTTCTCCACTCGAGAACTTCATCGACTCCATTGCCAATCAGATCTAAATCTTCTACGAATCTCCTCATTTCTGATTCGGTTTAATCTGTGTCCTCCTGCTTGCTTACAGGGTCCATAGTTTAGTTAGAGACCACATTTTAGTTCCATAATAATATATCATCACTGGTCGTAGACCCTTGTCTTCAAGCGATGTCGTATTTTGGACTCAATTTAAGTTCATTCATCTCAGCCATGGGACGTCCACTGCTGGACATTATGCCTCCCCCATATAGGGGGGATTTGCCAATACTTGCCACGCTTGGCAGACGGATTGGCGAGCGCAGTATGATTTCCGATCCTCAGAAGACGCTGCTGCCCACCTTCTGGTACGTGATCCCTTAGCCGACTCTTACGGCACCCGCGGGAAGAGATGGGTGAGTACTATTCTAGGCCGGTACCACCACAGCACCAATTAAAGTAATTCCCTAGAATTCAATCGATGCCGGCAGCTGAAGAGTGGTTTAAGTCAATTTAATAACATCATAAGTGATTATCTACAAAATTTTTGGAACAGTTTGATTTATGATTGTATAAAACACTTACGTATTACGTGAGTAATTCCCGTGTTTTATATAATCATAATGTGTCAAAACCACGTCAGTTTTAATAACAAAACAGTTTTCTTTTTTAATGTGATTACATTTTTGGTTTAACATTAAAATTACAATCTAGCCTTAATGTCAATAAGTATTTCGATTATAACTTAAATTGCTAATTGGAATTTTGAAATCTGTAGTTTTTAAACAGTTAGGTAGTTATTTAAACTAGATATGTTCTTTTTTCGAATGAATATCGCATGCATCTAAATTTGTAGTCGTACTCTTTTAGTGAAGTGACTATAAGCAATGATTTACATATTTGTTCTTAGCTTAGCACAGACATAAATTTCATTAAGCGTACATAATTTACAATGTGACTCATGAACTGTCAATCTGTTTGTTTGTAAATCCCTTATTCGGCCCGGTCTTTGATAGGCGTGTGAAGTTAGCGGCCAAAAGTTAGCGGCCTAGTATAATCCGACCAATTCGAGAAGTTCACTCAATAATAGGTGTATTATTTATTTAATCAAGCTTTTTAACATCATTTCCTTCTAAACCTACCAAATTTATTATTGTGATATTTATTATGGTAGCTCCTAAGAAGCCAAAAAACAAAAAAAAGATATTAGCCGCTGGGGGTCAACGCACCTTTTCTCCAGAATCTTCTCGGGTATCACTTAGTGCGATAGCGTGTAAGGTAGTGCTTAGATATACCTTTCAAACGTAAATAGTGGCATGTACTCAGGTCGCTCCTAAGAAGCCAAAAAACGAAAAAAGATAATAGCTGCTAGGACTCAACGCATCTTTTCTCCAGATTCTTCTCGGGTATCACTTAGTGAGATAGCGTGTTAGGTAGTGCTTAGATACACCTTTCAAACGTATATAGTGGCATATACTCAGGTCGCTCCTAAGTAGCCAAAACACGAAAAAAGATAATAGCCGCTGAGACTCAACGCATCTTTTCTCCAGATTCTTCTCGGGTATCACTTAGTGCGATAGCGTGTAAGGTAGTGCTTAGATATACCTTTCAAACGTATATAGTGGCATGTACTCAGGCAGCTTCAAAATAGGTCAAAAATTGTTTTTTTGTGAAAAAAATCACATTTCTTTCCAAAACCACTATTTTTTTCTAGGGTATCACTAAGTGCGATAGCGTGTGACGTAGAGCTTAGATATACCTTTCAAAGGTATATAGTGGCATGTACTCAGGTTGCTCCTAAGAGGCCAAAAAACGAAAAAAGATAATAGCCGCTGGGACTCAACGCATCTTTTCTCCAGATTCTTCTCGGGTATCACTTAGTGCGATAACATGTTAGGTAGTGCTTAGATATACCTTTCAAACGTATATAGTGGCATGTACTCAGGTCGCTCCTAAGAAGCCAAAAAACGAAAAAAGATAATAGCCGCTAGGACTCAACCCATCTTTTCTCCAGATTCTTCTAGGGTATCACTTAGTGAGATAGCGTGTGTGGTAGAGCTTAGAAATACCTTTCAAACGTATATAGTGGCATGTACTCAGGTCGCTCCTAAGAAGCCAAAAAACGAAAAAAGATAATAGCCGCTAGGACTCAACCCATCTTTTCTCCAGATTCTTCTAGGGTATCACTTAGTGAGATAGCGCGTGTGGTAGAGCTTAGAAATACCTTTTAAACGTATATAGTGGCATGTACTCAGGTCGCTCCTAAGAAGCCAAAAAACGAAAAAAGATAATAGCCGCTAGGACTCAACCCATCTTTTCTCCAGATTCTTCTCGGGTATCACTTAGTGAGATAGCGTGTGAGGTAGTGCTTAGATATACCTTTCCAACATATATAGTGGCATGTACTCAGGCAGCTTCAAAATAGGTCAAAAATTGATTTTTAGTAAAAAAAAAACACATTTTTTTCCATAACCCCTATTTTTTTCTGGGGTATCACTTAGTGCGATAGCGTGTTAAGTAGTGCTTAGTTACACCTTTCAAACGTATATAGTGGCATGTACTCAGGTCGCTCCTAAGAAGCCAAAAAACGAAAAAAGATAATAGCCGCTAGGACTCAACCCATCTTTTCTCCAGATTCTTCTCGGGTATCACTTAATGAGATAGCGTGTGAGGTAGTGCTTAGATATACCTTTCAAACATATATAGTGGCATGTACTCAGGTCGCTCCTAAGAAGCCAAAAACCGAAAAAAGATAATAGTAGCTAGGACTCAACCCATCTTTTCTCCAGATTCTTCTCGGGTATCACTTAGTGAGATAGCGTGTGAGGTAGTGCTTAGATATACTTTTCAAACATATATAGTGGCATGTACTCAGGCAGCTTCAAAATAGGTCAAAAATTGATTTTTAGTAAAAAAAAAACACATTTTTTTCCATAACCCCTATTTTTTTCTGGGGTATCACTTAGTGCGATAGCGTGATAAGTAGTGCTTAGTTACACCTTTCAAACGTATATAGTGGCATGTACTCAGGTCGCTCCTAAGAAGCTAAAAAACGAAAAAATATAATAGCCGCTAGGACTCAACCCATCTTTTCTCCAGATTCTTCTCGGGTATCACTTAGTGCGATAGCGTGTTAAGTAGTGCTTAGTTACACCTTTCAAACGTATATAGTGGCATGTACTCAGGTCGCTCCTAAGAAGCCAAAAAACGAAAAAAGATAATAGCCGCTAGGACTCAACCCATCTTTTCTCCTGATTCTTCTCGGGGATCACTTAGTGAGATAGCGTGTGAGGTAGTGCTTAGATATACCTTTCAAACATATATAGTGGCATGTACTCAGGCAGCTTCAAAATAGGTCAAAAATTGATTTTTAGTAAAAAAAAACACATTTTTTTCCATAACCCCTATTTTTTTCTGGGGTATCACTTAGTGCGATAGCGTGTTAAGTAGTGCTTAGTTACACCTGTCAAACGTATATAGTGGCATGTACTCAGGTCGCTCCTAAGAAGCCAAAAAACGAAAAATATAATAGCCGCTAGGACTCAACCCATCTTTTCTCCAGATTCTTCTCGGGTATCACTTAGTGAGATAGCGTGTGAGGTAGTGCTTAGATATAACTTTCAAACATATATAGTGGCATGTACTCAGGCAGCTTCAAAATAGGTCAAAAATTGATTTTTAGTAAAAAAAAACACATTTTTTTCCATAACCCCTATTTTTTTCTGGGGTATCACTTAGTGCGATAGCGTGTGAGGTAGTGCTTAGATATACCTTTCAAACGTATATAGTGGCATGTACTCAGGTCGCTCCTAAGAAGCCAAAAAACGAAAAATATAATAGCCGCTAGGACTCAACCCATCTTTTCTCCAGATTCTTCTCGGGTATCACTTAGTGAGATAGCGTGTGAGGTAGTGCTTAGATATAACTTTCAAACATATATAGTGGCATGTACTCAGGCAGCTTCAAAATAGGTCAAAAATTGATTTTTAGTAAAAAAAAACACATTTTTTTCCATAACCCCTATTTTTTTCTGGGGTATCACTTAGTGCGATAGCGTGTTAAGTAGTGCTTAGATATACCTTTCAAACGTATATAGTGTCATGTACTCAGGTCGCTCCTAAGAAGCCAAAAAACGAAAAAAGATAATAGCCGCTATGACTGAACGCATCTTTTCTCCACATTCTTCTCGGGTATCACTTAGTGAGATAGCGTGTTAAGTAGAGCTTAGATACACCTTTCAAATGTATATAGTGGCATGTACTCAGGTCGCTCCTAAGAAGCCAAAAAACGAAAAAAGATAATAGCCGCTAGGACTCAACCCATCTTTTCTCCAGATTCTTCTAGGGTATCACTTAGTGAGATAGCGCGTGTGGTAGAGCTTAGAAATACCTTTTAAACGTATATAGTGGCATGTACTCAGGTCGCTCCTAAGAAGCTAAAAAACGAAAAAAGATAATAGCCGCTAGGACTCAACGCATCTTTTCTCCAGATTCTTCTCGGGTATCACTTAGTGCGATAGCGTGTGAGGTAGTGCTTAAATATACCTTTCAAATATACATAATGGCATGTACTCAGGCAGCTTAAAAATGGGTCAAAAATTGATTTTTGGTAAAAAAAAAACACATTTTTTTTCTATAACCACTATTTTTTCTGGGGTATCAGTTAGTGCGATAGCGTGTTAAGTAGTGCTTAGATACACCTTTCAAACGTATATAGTGGCATGTACTCAGGTCGCTCCTAAGAAGCCAAAAAACGAAAAAAGATAATAGCCGCTAGGACTCAACGCATCTTTTCTCCAGATTCTTCTCGGGTATCACTTAGTGAGATAGCGTGTGAGGTAGAGCTTAGATATACCTTTCAAACGTATATAGTGGCATGTACTCAGGTCGCTCCTAAGAAGCCAAAAAACGAAAAAAGATAATAGCCGCTAGGACTCAACCCATCTTTTCTCCAGATTCTTCTCGGGTATCACTTAGTGAGATAGCGTGTGAGGTAGTGCTTAGATATACCTTTCAAACATATATAGTGGCATGTACTCAGGCAGCTTCAAAATAGGTCAAAAATTGATTTTTAGTAAAAAAAAACACATTTTTTTCCATAACCCCTATTTTTTTCTGGGGTATCACTTAGTGCGATAGCGTGTTAAGTAGTGCTTAGATATACCTTTCAAACGTATATAGTGGCATGTACTCAGGTCGCTCCTAAGAAGCCAAAAAACGAAAAATATAATAGCCGCTAGGACTCAACCCATCTTTTCTCCAGATTCTTCTCGGGTATCACTTAGTGCGATAGCGTGTTAAGTAGTGCTTAGTTACACCTTTAAAACGTATATAGTGGCATGTACTCAGGTCGCTCCTAAGAAGCCAAAAAACGAAAAAAGATAATAGCCGCTAGGACTCAACGCATCTTTTCTCCAGATTCTTCTCGGGTATCACTTAGTGCGATAGCGTGTGAGGTAGTGCTTAAATATACCTTTCAAATATACATAATGGCATGTACTCAGGCAGCTTAAAAATGGGTCAAAAATTGATTTTTGGTAAAAAAAAAACACATTTTTTTTCTATAACCACTATTTTTTCTGGGGTATCAGTTAGTGCGATAGCGTGTTAAGTAGTGCTTAGATACACCTTTCAAACGTATATAGTGGCATGTACTCAGGTCGCTCCTAAGAAGCCAAAAAACAAAAAAAGATAATAGCCGCTAGGACTTAACGCATCTTTTCTCCAGATTCTTCTCGGGTATCACTTAGTGAGATAGCGTGTTAAGTAGTGCTTAGATATACCTTTCAAACGTATATAGTGTCATGTACTCAGGTCGCTCCTAAGAAGCCAAAAAACGAAAAAAGATAATAGCCGCTATGACTGAACGCATCTTTTCTCCACATTCTTCTCGGGTATCACTTAGTGAGATAGCGTGTTAAGTAGAGCTTAGATACACCTTTCAAATGTATATAGTGGCATGTACTCAGGTCGCTCCTAAGAAGCTAAAAAACGAAAAAAGATAATAGCCGCTAGGACTCAACGCATCTTTTCTCCAGATTCTTCTCGGGTATCACTTAGTGAGAAAGCGTCTGAGGTAGACCTTAGATACACCTTTCAAACGTATATAGTGGCATGTACTCAGGTCGCTCCTAAGACCCAAAAAACGAAAAAAGATAATAGCCGCTAGGACTCAACGCATCTTTTCTCCAGATTCTTCTCGGGTATCACTTAGTGAGATAGCGTGTGAGGTAGAGCTTAGATATACCTTTCAAACGTATATAGTGGCATGTACTCAGGTCGCTCCTAAGAAGCCAAAAAACGAAAAAAGATAATAGCTGCTAGGACTCAACGCATCTTTTCTCCAGATTCTTCTCGGGTATCACTTAGTGAGATAGCGTGTTAGGTAGTGCTTAGATACACCTTTCAAACGTATATAGTGGCATATACTCAGGTCGCTCCTAAGTAGCCAAAAAACGAAAAAAGGTAATAGCCGCTAAGGCTCAACGCATCTTTTCTCCAGATTCTTCTCGGGTATCACTTAGTGCGATAGCGTGTGAGATAGTGCTTAGATATACCTTTCAAACGTATATAGTGGCATTTACTCAGGTCGCTCCTAAGAAGCCAAAAACGAAAAAAAGGTAATAGCCGCTGGGGCTCTATGCTATCCATGACGTAAATTTTGCTGACTCGGTCATCCGTCCTATATCATACCACTAGCTTAGGTGTACCAAACAATAACATTACAATTTTTGAAACATGCATGAGTTCGTTAAAATCTAGTCGACATAATTATGGGTATCAATAAACAATATTTCGTGATCGATTAATAAAATATATATTGAATAAACAAATATATACTTAAGATATGGCATTCCTTTCGTAACTTTAAAATAAATGTAAAATGTATAATAAACTTTTTATCTAAACTCAAACCAAATAACTTTAAAACAGAACCTTTCATGTAATATAATTTCCATGATATACGCAGCAAATGAAATAATTCTAAATTATTTTTATTTTTTATTTTATTTTCTTCGGAAAACAAACAGTGTAGTATAACTAATGTGATAAAATATAAGGTTCTATAGACCATTAAATTGTTTTTGCATAAAAAACATAATAATAGATAGATTATATAAGAACTATAACGTATAAAATAAAAATCTGTAAAATGTATTTCGAACGACTGTGACGCACCCAAAAATACACTATAAATAAGTAAAATAAATATTCCACTACTTCCAATAAATTGGTTCATAAGGGTTATCATACATCTCAACCTTGTATATATATTTTCAGACCCACATAAAGCTACAATTTATGGATATTATCAACAAAGAAGCAAGTTTTTTCAATTCATAATTTTGCTATTACTATGTGTCATAATCATCATAAAATTTTACTTAAATGAATTAAAGCTCACGTGGTGTATTATGTAAGGATCATAACGACTGTATCATAATGAAATGTATAAGATTTATAAATCTTACTTATTATATTTATTTTTAACATTAATGCAATAATTGCTAAGCTAAGTAACACTCCCGTTATTTACATTTCTTATGGATCCTCTCGATGCAAAGGTTGCCTAGAGATCACTTGTAGTGATAAGGCCGCCCATTGTCAGAATCTATGTAAATTTTTAGCCAAAAAATAATACTGAGCTGAGAATAAATTTAGGCACTACCTATTAGGCACTTACTAAAAATTACTTTCATTTCTTCGAAACATTCCAAATCAAACACTTCATTCCCACGCCACGATAAGGTGCAGTTTCTATAGCGAGCACATGTTGCAAACAAAATAAAATGTTCTGGTTAAAAATACTCTTAAAGTATACCTTTGGTTTTGCAAGAAGTTCTTTTGTTTAAAAGTAATTGCTTACATTTTTTTTCTAAAGGGTACAAAAGTTTTTTATTCCAAATGTACTCGAGCACCCTTTAAAACTATTTATGACTTGACATTTATGTCAGTTTGGGTTCCCAACTCTCTTGAGATCTTACAGATGCGCTCAAGTGTGGGTTTGACCATACCGATAGCAAGTATAAAAAATAAATCTTTGGCGTATTTTGTTTCCTCTACCAATTTTATAAAGATTTGAAATTATGTATCTTTGAATATAATTCGATTTTTACAGTATGAAAATACTGTAGACACACTCGAAGTCATGCTACTAAATGGAAATCTAATCAAAGAACAAATAGGACGATATCTCTTTTCCTAATCTATATTTTTTAAATTAGTTATAAAAAGTTAGATTTAAGTAACTTCTAATTTGTACACAGAAATATTAATCTAGTCTGATTCAACTCTATTTTGATGATGGATATAACTGTTCTATATAATGTTGAAGAAATTGTTTTAAAAATGAAAAATACTTGAGAAACTACAAATGGTGCGGCGCCGGCGCACTGTTGCAAAAATCGCAAACCCCTATACAATTCTTTAATATTCGCTTGCAAATCTTCTACAGCCTACTAATAGTCCATTGAAATGTTACACGAGCTTTGCATTTTCAAAGGACGCAATTTTATTTTTGGGACATTCGTGAGGGGTCAAAAGAAGCTTAACACTAAGTTTGTGGGGTCGCCGCCCTTGTCCCCACCATCTTGGACAAAAGGGTGCAAACACATTATTCGCAAAATGGATGAGGTTGTTGAAGTTGTGGCATTTTTACAAGAAAAGTTACGGTCTAAGGACCTGCATGACGATGACAAGCTATTAATTTCGGCTCCTAGTTAAATTTATTTACAGGAGAGAGATCACGATACTGATGTCCTGGTTGTGAATCATAACCTCTCCTGGAATATGATGTAAAAGTAGGACTTGGGGAGCTTACGTTGCAATCAGCAGGCGACTCTTTATTATCTTCAAATAAGGAAATCCTTGTGTCGTTTCTGTAAAATAATTGTTTACTACACTTTGTCTGCGGTTTAGGCTCATTGTCTTCGCATTCATGTGAAACACATGAATGCTTACTTTTTGTTTCTTTTTGGGGAGGTTTAGCAGAATTGTCGTTAATAACATTGCGGCATTTTGAGTTTTCGCTTCTGCAGTTACTAATTTTCAACCATGATTTGTAAATTTTTAGTCGATTTTTGATCAAATCAGAAATATTACATTTTTTACAAACTTTTTCATAGTATGAATTTGATTTGCGAAACGAAAGCGGTATTGCAGGGATTATATTATTATTTACTAGCTTTTCAATAATGTATTGCAATGACTGATTAAGATCCTCGTAAAAACGTCGAAACTTCGTAGCTTGTACAATCCTCTTTAAGTTACTTTCATATTTTGTATATTTCGAATTACCCAATTTATGTTTAATTGTTTTTAACAATGATGAATCTATTTTGCTTTTAAAGTCAAACATGTTTTTATTAAACGTTTTTATTTCATTTGCTATGCAAATGCTTTTTTTTCGCTATTCATGTTTGCACAAAATTAACTTTTAAAAAAATTAATAAGTAAGACAATTTGCGTAATAGGTTGAATATAAATGATAGCTTAGAAATAAATGTAAAATATTGCAAATATGGCAAAAAGTTACTTCTAAAATTAAAAAAATCATATAATTATTTTACATATGTACTAAAGTTATAGTCTATTCAACATATAAATGCTGCAACACCCACAAACTTATGAACTAACAATCATTAGATACACAAATGAAAAATCGCTCAAAATTTTGAGAAAACTACGTAATTAGTAACTTTGACGGAAATAATTACTTTATTCTATTATCAACAAGCCAAGTATACGCATTATTGCTATCAAAGACACAAGCAATTACTCAATTTTAATATTATATATAATATAATAATAATAAAATATAATATTAATGATAATTAAATATATAATTTAATATATCAATGAAATGAATCAAAATACCTAAATACTCAAACAAAAATACTTCACTAAACACGATATAATATAGGTATGCGTCTAATGAAACGACTAAATAAAACTCAAAACAAAAAAGTATTCAGTCCCTGATACTTACGTCATCCCTCAAAAAACACACCAAATAAAAATACAAATTAAACTATATCAAAACCTTAAATTTTGCTAAAACAAAGCAAAATTAAAAATTAATGTTCACAACACTTAAAACACCCTACCCACAACATATCATCCTGTCTTAAAATTTAGAACTACAATGGGTCATGGCAAGGAACCCCATACGGCCACATATTTTTTTTGTTTTAACGGCTACTTAAAAGCCACCAAAGTACATGTCACACTATCTTTGACAGATAAAATCAAACAAAACTACAAACTGATGTTTTAAAGTGCTACATCATGAAAGTATAACGTCTTCCATCCTCTGCCACTCTTTCATTGCGTGGACTAGTAATCTAAATTTTTTTTATTATGTTTTTTACTCTGTGATCTAGGTTTGTTAGGTATTTTCACAAAAAATAAATTTTTGACCAATTTTGAAGCTGCCTGAGAACATGCCACTATATACGTTTGAAAGGTATATCTAAGCACTACCTTACACGCTATCACACTAAGTGATACCCGAGAAGAATCTGGAGAAAAGATGCGTTGAGCCCTAGCGGCTATTATCTTTTTTCGTTTATTGGCTTTTTAGGAGCGACCTAGTACATGCCACTATATACGTTTAAAAGGTATATCTAAGCACTATCTCACACACTATCGCACTAAATGATACCCGAGAAGAATCTGGAGAAAAGATGCGTTGAGCCCTAGCGGCTATTATCTTTTTTCGTTTTTTGGCTTCTTAGGAGCGACCTGAGTACATGCCACTATATACGTTTAAAAGGTATATCTAAGCACTACCTCACACGCTATCACACTTAGTGATACCCGAGAAGATTCTGGAGAAAAGATGCGTTGAGCCTTAGCGGCTATTACCTTTTTTCGTTTTTTCGCTACTTAGGAGCGACTTGAGTATATGCCACTATATACGTTTGAAAGGTATTCTGAAGCACTACCTTACCCGATATTGCACTAAGTGATACCCGAGAAAAAAATAGGGGTTTTGGAAAGAAATGTGATTTTTTTCACAAAAAAACAATTTTTGACCTGTTTTGAAGGTGCCTGAGTACATGCCACTATATACGTTTGAAAGGTATATCTAAGCACTATCTCACACGCTATCGCACTAAGTGATACCCGAGAAGAATCTGGAGAAAAGATGCGTTGAGCCTTAGCGGCTATTACCTTTTTTCGTTTTGTGGCTTCTTAGGAGCGACCTGAGTATATGCCACTATATACGTTTGAAAGGTATTCTGAAGCACTACCTTACCCGATATTGCACTAAGTGATACCCGAGAAAAAAATAGGGGTTTTGGAAAAATATGTGATTTTTTTCACAAAAAAACAATTTTTGACATATTTTGAAGGTGACTGAGTAAATGCCACTATATACGTTTGAAAGGTATATCTAAGCACTATCTCACACGCTATCGCACTAAGTGATACCCGAGAAGAATCTGGAGAAAAGATGCGTTGAGCCCTAGCGGCTATTATCTTTTTTCGGTTTTTGGCTTCTTAGGAGCGACCTGAGTACATGCCACTATATACGTTTAAAAGGTATATCTAAGCACTACCTCACACGCTATCACACTTAGTGATACCCGAGAAGAATCTGGAGAAAAGATGCGTGGAGCCTTAGCGGCTGTTACCTCTTTTCGTTTTTTGGCTACTTAGGAGCGACCTGAGTATATGCCACTATATACGTTTGAAAGGTATTCTGAAGCACTACCTTACCCGATATTGCACTAAGTGATACCCGAGAAAAAAATAGGGGTTTTGGAAAAAAATGTGATTTTTTTTACTAAAAATCAATTTTTGACCTATTTTGAAGCTGCCTGAGTACATGCCACTATATACGTTTGAAAGGTATATCTAAGCTCTACCTCAAACGCTATCTCACTAAGTGATACCCGAGAAGAATCTGGAGAAAAGATGCGTTGAGTCCCAGCGGCTATTATCTTTTTTCGTTTATTGACTTCTTAGGAGCGACCTGAGTACATGCCACTATATACGCTTGAAAGGTATATCTAAGCATTACCTCACACGCTATCACACTAAGTGATACCTGAGAAGAATCCGGAGAAAAGATGCGTTGAGCCCTAGCGGCTATTATTATGTTTCGTTTTTTGGCTTTTTAGGAGCTATCTTAATAAATATCACAATTATAGATTAGGTAGGTTTAGAACGAAATAAAGTTAATTAGCTTGATAATATAAATAAGACACCTATTATTGAGTGAACTTCTCGAATTGGTCGGATTATACTAGGCCGCTAACTTCACGCCGCTGTCTTTGATCACAGGAAGCGCCACCGGGCATTCGACATTAAATTTTCCTGCAACGATCCATGTGGGCAGGCAAAGTTTGACTCTATCACTACCTTACTAGAGCATAAAATTATATATGTGACGAGTCTTTTTTTAGAATGCCCCCATTGGATCTTTATCCTGTTGAATCTTAAATTTTAGTAGTAAGTGACTATTTTTTTGGGCTAAATATGTCGATAGACCCGCGACACAGGGTATCCTAGTGTGTCGCGGGGGTGTGTGTGTGCTAAAAAAAAATAGACATGGGTGCTAATCGCCCAACTATATAATCATTGCAAAGCGAAGAGCGGTGGCGTGCGGTCCGGGCTGCTTAAAAACACTACCATTTTTATTGCGTTTTGTAATACATGAACGATGAACTCATAGTAATTGTTAATAAATATCAGCGCCCCGCGGTTTTACCCGCGTGGACTAAGGTGTCCTCGCTACCTCAATTATTATGCCACGAGAACTTTATTTATACTTTGTCCGAGATAATAAGTAGCCTATGTGTTATTCCAGGCTATAAGTTGTCTTTATTCCAAATTTCTTGCAAATCAGTTCTGCCGTTTCGGCGTGAGGAGTAGGAAACATACAACCGACAGACAAACTTTTGCCTTTATAATATTGATGTGATGGTGTGATTACATATTCGGACCCCTACTATCTACCTGAAACTAGCCTGTTTATCACGAACAAATCAACCATTTCGGCTCGTGTTTTATGGATGTTTACATTCAATCTATTTCAATTATCGCCTTCAAAGCGCCCCAAGCGTCCGTTTTGTCATGTAATTCTTGGATGCTCTTTACAACAGTTCCCTTATTGTGTATACTTGTTGGATTGCATATGCAAAAGTTACATATTTAAACGAAACCCTATCGTTGACGCAACGTTGTCCGTCCGGTTGTCTCTAGTAATGTATTTAATTTATTAAAAAGCGTGGAATTTACACTATAATAGACAATAGATAATTTTCGGCCAAAGAATTAAAATATGAGATAAAATTACAAGTAGATATGTATCGTAACTTCAAAGAGAGTACACTTATTATTCCATCTCTTCTATGATATGCATTGCGCGCAGCCTATTTTTGTGGCTTCGTTAGGCTCTGTATATACATTTGTGCATATAGCATGGAAAACAGTTTTTCATCGAGCAGAGGAAGGGAGGTAGGAAGATGCGGAAACGTAAGCGAGTCAGCGAGACAGCTTTCAAGTCTCTAACGGTATAACAAGCAACGCAAGAACCAGCGTAGCTTAGATATAGTTTTATATTTGGACTTATTGGATAGCCGTCATTTAAAGTTATTAAGGGCTTAACAGTTGCAGATGATATTTTACTGAGGCTCGCGGGTGTTTACAGGCAGAAGGGGCGGGACAAATTCTGATGCGTATTGATTTAAAACGTTACAAATATGTATTTTACAGATATCCTACGGACTCAAAAAAGTATTATAATAATAAATAAAAAATATCACAGACAATTGAGACACAGCTCAAGCGCATTTGCCTTAAAAGCGAGATTTTATGTTAAAGGATAAAGTAAAGTAAAATAAAAAAATATAGTTGTTTGAAAATATTTTTTTACGTATAAATTAGCAAATGAATTCAAATTTTGTTCAATCACAATTAACCTTCGTGAACTGTTCTAATAAGTGTATTTATTTAAAGTCTATAGACGTAGGGCTTTTAACAAAATAATCTAAAATTGTCTATTTAGCAAATGGTAAAGCTTTATATGTACATATATGTTATTATTATAAGGGTTATTACAAAACCGGTCTGGGTACGGCTGTAATGTTGGCTTAATATTAAAAACCTCTGTAATTTAACAATAACTTCCTTTACATAAATTATTAGAGAATACAAAAAAAAAAAAAAAAAAATTTTACGGAACCCTTTGTGAGCAAAGGAATCGTACGCAGAGTACCATTCCGACGTACAACACTTTTGTTGTTGCCACTACTAATGTGCCACCTTGTAACGTTTATCGAGTATATTGCAACTAACAAGGCAATTAGGTGTTGCATGTTGCTATGTACATAATTCATTAGTGAGTGGTGAATGGATGTAATTGAACGAACGAAATTGTATACGTATTTCCTTGACTTCAAGCGGACGTAGGTTAAACAGATTTCTAATTTACAAAGAATAGCGGAATAAATTAGGTTCATAAAATACTTGATCAAGACAAAGGGCCTTCGCTCAGAGTGGGATACACAATACAATAAAAAACTCTTCCTTGTACAAAACAGAAAATGTACACAAAATACAACTTAATGTACAAAGGGCGGACTTATTACTGAAAGCAATCTCTTCCACTCCAATCTTTTTACGGAGTAATCTGACAAGGTGAGATGTAATCATAATATTATACCAGTCATGGGTTATGGTGGTAACCAGAATATGTCCTGTTTATAATAAAATCGTGTTGTCAGTTACACTACGTCATCGAATCCAAAGACGCGACAGGTTTAGAATCTATTACTCTTAGGGCGGCGGAATACGTTTGGTTTCCTGGTTTTTTTCTCTTTTTTCTCGAACAGGAAAAAATTTAGTGTACAAAATTAAAAAAAAAACCAATATAAAACTCAACAAACCGGAAGTTTGCAATAGTCTCATAAAATCCGAATCTGAATTCCTAATCAAGAAAGCAAACGTCTGCGGCCGGATTAGTTAGTGTAGTGTAGTAGATTACCGGATTAGTTTGAGCGTCCCAGCGGAGGCTTTTGTGTTTTTTAGGTTAGAAAAACGCTCTTCTTTACGAAGTAGAGACACAGTACGTATGACATAGGAACTACTTACTCATTGAGTAGTATACATTTGAGTAGTATTTGAGCCTGCGGTTGACTCATGATATTTTGACCCTTACGAAATTTACTTTAATTTTCTTTAAGTGATTTCTTTAAAATACTAGAGCTATATACAAATCAAGTGAGCAGGCTCAAAGTCGCACAACGAGCTATGGAGAGGGCTATGCTCGGGGTTTCTCTACGTGATCGAATCGGAAATGAGGAGATGCGTAGAAGAATAAAAGTCACCGAAATAGCGCAGTGGATTAGTAAGTTGAAATTGAAATTTGAATGGCAAAATTGAAATGGCAGTAGGTAGGGCACATAGCCGGTAGCTGCTCTGTGCCGATGACCGGAGACACGGAAATAAATAAATTATAATCACGGCGACGAGCTTTAGCTCCCTCGGAGGTTTGTATTTGAAACTTTACAGTTGATAAAGACATGCCTTTCGTCTCTATATAAGAAGAACTGAAGACGAAGAGAGACGAGAAGCTGAGGACGTGTCAAGTCCCGACACTCGCAGGCTTCCGCCATCAATAAGGAAAAAGAAAGAGAAAGAAAGAAAAGAAACATATTTAAAGAAAGAAAGAAAACGAATCGATTACCACACAGTGATGGTTTTGAGACAACTCCAAGACCCCTCCGCCAGAGATCGAACGCAGTTACATACACATTGTTTAATTAAAGACTTATTACATCAACCGAAAGCTTAGATTCGATAAATGTAGAAAAAGATTTTGGCTTGCGTGTCAAGCGCTTCAACTTGCACAAGCTATACTGTACTAACTTATCGTGACCCCAGTGAGTACGCCAGTGAGTAAATTTACAAGAATTAATATTATTATCGGGATATTTACCATGAATTTTATTTGTTGTATTGTAACGTGAAAGAAAGAGGGTAGACAGTTTTATCTGCTCTTAGATAACATCTACTTGCAGAAATTTCATTTTACTCATGAACATGGCGCATAAAACTGTGCCGAAATATCGAGCGAATAAAAATCATGGTAAATATCCCGGCAATAATGTTAATTCTTGTATTGATGACCATGTCAGTATATAAAGTTTACTTTAGCTTGCCGAAAACAAAATAATTCATAGGAAACAAAAATGGGGCGGTCTATGTCCAGCAAGAGCCGTCGTATGCTCAGATGATTACTTATGTGATGCTAGCTTTGCCATTAAATATTATTTGTAGTAATTGTTAGCTTGTGTCCAAAACGAGCCAAGTGGTACAATTTAAATCGACCATAGCACACTTTTGCCCCGTGTAGTTTCAATGTAATGGCACAGGCCCAAGTACAGGCGAGAAAGCGTGCAAATGTTTTGTTCACAATGTTTGAAATGCCCGCCTCTGTCAGCGTTATTACAAAGTATGTAAATAGGACCACACATGGCTTCAACGGAACACCAACACTAATCACATGATCAGCACAATGCAACGCTGATTTGTAACCAAGGTGCTCCTCTGTGCTCCGATTTCTAGCTTTTTATAAAACAATATATATATAAAAAAATATTGGTCCTTAATTTGGTACAATGGTGCTTGCTAATTAGCAAACATAGAAAACGATACTGGCCCCCAAACTAGGCCACCCGTTTGTTCACGCGTTGTTATCAAAGGGTACATTTAGTAATATATAACAATGTAATCCAATTTTGTTAAATTATCATGAACTGTTCTCATAAGTGTTAAGTTAATTTTAGCAAAATAAGTTCAAATGACTCAAAAGTGTCTTTTTAGAAAAATATGTTCACGCCTTAAATACAAACAGGTATCACAGTTAAAGATAATCCATGATAGCGACATAGGCTTAAAACATCTACGCACATACTCGTAATTGATAGAACCATTGGCAAAACTATTGGCAAATCTAGTTATATTGTTTGCACTTGTTTTTGTGCATTTATTTTGTAAGTGGCGCTAATTTATTTTTGTTTTTAACGATGCAGTTAAACAAATTTATATCTATATATATAAATTGCAAGTATTGAAAAATTATGGGAAATAGGTCAATAGAGGCGTATCCGATTACGTAAAATTATCTTTGTCGTTTTGGATTATGTTGTATTTATTTACTCGTCAGTTACGATGCGATCATAGGTGAAAAAACGCTACCTACTACCTAGAATAGACTGGTTGTCAAAAACAGCTTCCTGAGGTAGCTGTTCTAGTGAACCACAGGCCGTTTTTTTAAAAGTTTTTATTGCCATACGCACTGTTCACAATCCTTTGATTTGGGTCAAGGGGTGATTATTGAACTGACACAATGATTAACGTCACAATATCACTTCATAAAACTGTTCCGTCTAGCTGATTCGGCTTACTCACATTTCAAACTATATAGGTACTAATATATAACTACTCGCTCTCGTGGTCGAAAGTTTACCGGTAGAACAGTCTGTCATGGAACAGGGTACGCAAGGAAGTGTGCGAGTCAGTTATACAATAATTAGGGCGAGTCCCTAGCGACTGACAATATATATAATATAGTAAGCAGTAGGTGTGTAGTAAACATTGTTTTGCTACTTTACTCATTCCATGTATGTAGTGCTGTGCAACTGGGTAGAAAGCTCACATGTTAGTAAATCGTTTGAATATCCTGGACAGCAAGTCATTTTAATTATTTAAGGTAATACTTAACTTATAAAAGTTTAGATCGCAAAGTGCCGCATTTTTCAAGAGGCGCCATCTTCGCTTAACTCAGACCTACATACCTACTTTGTTTTTACATTATTTCGTGGAACGAAAGTCCTTTCATTTTCCAATTCTTTCAGAGAAATATTGCGAGACTTCTTCAACCCGTAAATGTGAGATGAAATAAAATTCCGCAAAGGAGACAGTGCAGGGTGAGGGGGGTGTAGGCCGCAAAGGGTGCTATCCTACCCTACCCCCGACTGGGGCGTGGGAGGCAATACAGCTAGGGTATCGTAGAAACTGAGAAACCCTTTTAAAATAAAATACGTATAAAATTTTGTAAGTGTGGCATGCTTCTGGTATTTTATAGAATGACTCATACTCATACGACACAATCGGCCAGCTTAATTCAGGAATGGCGCTGCGGTCGCAAATGGAATGAATGACCGCTAGTGGCATTTTCAACTGAACGATTCCGTGCTTTTGAGAGCACGTTCGTAATCGCACTCTCGTTTTCAAATCCACTCAAACCAGGGTCTGTTCGTATTTCTGAGAGACTTCAGTTGACCTCAGTATTAGTTATTTAACGAGTATAAGTGTTACAAACGCATAAGCGTATCATATAAAATAGGTACCTAACAGTTTCTCGGACAATTATAGGAAGCGGTTTTTTAGATTTTTGTGCTAACTGTAATAATTATGGTTTGCACACATAATTATAGCATAATTATTATACTTTGTGTGGCATGACGTAAACGCGCTTATAACGTTTATAAACGTGAAAAATTCGTACTAGGCCTACCGAAATAACATTTTATGGAATGTAGTGATATATGATATGATGATGTAGTTTAATCGTGTAAGTAAGTCTCTTTTGTGGATATGTGTATGACTGTATATTTTTATGAATGTATAAAACACGGGAGTTTAAGTAATAAGTCAGATTGTTCCGACTATAGTTTCAAGCACATGCGTTCTAGTACTAGGCGAACCACGATTGCATCCGCGAGCGCTCCGTATTCTCCTTAAAAAAGACCACCGAATCTGGTTGAAACTATAGTCGGAACACTCTGACTTATTACGTGAGTAACTCCCGTGTTTTATACATTCATAATGTGTTAAAACCACATCAGTTTTCATAACAACAAAATATGTATATTCTATTTTTAAACGAGGTTGTAAATTGGGTTGTAATTTTGTATGTTTATTTTCCTCAGAACACCGCTCTTCATAAAGTGTTTTTTTTTATTTTATAATTTAATAAAAAATGGAACCGACCTTCGTCACCCAAAAGTGTGAAATAACTTGTCGAAGTCGGTTCCATGTTTTGGTAAAATTTTTGTACAAGAGATCCACACACCCAAAAAACATATTACATAGATACGCTAATAATGTTAGATATACACAAAATACGCTCAGATAACATACCTACTCGTATACACTGTAATCTAAATGAATAATGAGTATGTTTAGTCGCTGTCTGATCATTACTAATGCGATTCCGCCAATTAGTTGTACATATATGTTTTCGAATCCCATCAAACCCCCGCTTCACCCTCTCAACTTGCGCAAACTGTAACCTAATCTGTCGCTTTTCTCTATTCGCCAAATATTTGTTCAATCGTTAACAGGGTAACACATAAAAAGAGCGATGTTATCATAGTGCAGATACGAATCAGGTTTGACTGAATAACCAATTGAGTATTGAGTTTCACGCGTAGTACCTAGAACTGGGCTTGATTGGTCTACTACTTCGTCGACCTAAAGCAAGGAATATGTTTACATTGGATTTTAACAGTTAGTATATCTAAAGTCTCGATTGCCTCTCAATGGCCGCTGTCGAACCACGCTGTGTTCTAATTAACATGTTGCACACTTTAAGGATGGTAGCTATAGGTAGCCAGGTACCGGAAAGTGTCCTATAACAATCCTTCTTCGAGGTGTTATCTTCACCGAAAAATTCAAGGTATTGTATCTTATCGGCAACCGACTCTCGATACCCTTGTTTCAACATTGCTACAAACTATGTGAAAACATAACTTATGAGATTATTATAACGTGTTTTAGGACGAGGAGTCCCTGGAGTCTACCAGGCCAGTACCGAACATCACCCACCACAGCATCATGTACGCGCCAAAGTGTCTAGTTATCGTCTCAAGGCAGGACTACATCGATACCTTCAGAGTAAGCTCGTTTTGTTTCTTGCCTTTCAAAGTTCCCCTCTCTTAATACTTACTACATTATTCTAAATGTTATTCTACTCTAGTCTAATACCGCGAATGCTAGTATATGTTCCAGTCTCCACGACGATGTTATTCGTACTGTATCAATTAACCAAACTGAGTAACTTTACTTCATTTGTACTGGTTTTAGTGACTCAATACTAGTACTACTTACAAGTAAAGTCTGTTCTATTCAGTCTACAAGCAGGCGTGCAAATAGTTCAACTTAAATTAAGTTACAGTAAATTGACAAAATATTTGTAATGAATATGGTTATGCTTATAAATTATTACATATTTTTTTTTTTCTGACACTAGAAATAATTCTTAAGATACCAATCGTGCAAATATTTTTATAATTGTTTGTATGATCTTAATGTTATCAGGTTCGCTGTTATTCATGGCTATGCACAATTGCACATGTGTACATTTGTCGTGTAAAAGTCCTTTCTGGCAATGGGGTGGTATATGTGATTGTTAGCGACCTTGACTTTTCTTTGCCGGGTTGTACTTTAAGGACCTGGCTGTCTTTTAATTGTTTTCGTTTGTGATCGTAAACCCCTATCCGTCTTCTATTGGTACTATTTACTAGCCCAAGAGTCATATGACTGTCAATTAGACATGATCTCGGAGACACAATTCTATTTGATGACTCTTTGAATAAAGAGGCACTTTAGTGCAAATGTGCCTCTTTTCAAGGCATCTTTTGAGAGGTTCAATAGAGAGATTTCGTATAGAAATGGGGAATTAAATTCTATTTGAAACCATTTATGACTGACTAAAATTAATTACTTAGTTAAAGAAAGATGGCATTTAAAAAAACTTTAAAAAATAAAACAGAGTTCGACCTATTTCTGCTAGGTTATAGGAGAGACCATTTCTGATAAATTTGATTGTGCTGATAATATTAATAATAATAGAGTAGTTGGTATTAACTCCGAGACATGACTATATCGCGGAGTTAACACAACAAATTGTCTAATTAATATCATTTTGGTTTGAATTTACTCAAAGTATCGTCTGAATCTAATAACTAGACTATAATGTTCTCAAGCTATAGTGAAATCTTTGTTTTTCTCCTTCTGAATAACTGAATATTCCTTCAAAGGAAATTGAATTTTTAGGTTGACGCGTGTTTTTGTCTTTACCTGGACTTAATGTATGTTTCAGAACTGCCTCGGCATAATCTACACAGTATGGGTGGAGAATCTCGGTGTCCCGTTGGAGACGCTGGTGGGTAACCTGGTGGGCGGTGTGATGGTGCCGCCGGCGGGCGGGCCCATGGTCCGGTTCAGCATCGGCGCCGGGGACCGGCAAGCGCTGCAGCCCCCCGCCGCACCACCCCTACCTCTCACACACACTTCTGTTCACATGTTGCTCCGACTGCTGGGTATGTATACATGGAAACTAGGTCGGTTATATCTTTCCCCACATTGAGGAGCTCAGTGCCTCAATAAGAAAAAAAACCCACTAGTGCATATACTATGACAGTCTATAAATACATATGTTACATCAGTAAAATGTAAATCCGTTATTGGCCTTAGGTGTAAGCTACTTATAAAATAATTTGTTTATATATAGGGCTGCGGATTTTGTAAATAAATAAAAAAAATTACTTGCGTCACAGACATCATTATGGCTTTCGTATAAAAATTAATTGAGTAATGCTCGAGATGATCATTATTGTAACCATCAACTATCATTTCTCTGTGACAGTTGTAATATATAATTGATAGTTAGTGGTGAATCCAATTGTTTCACGCTGCGATGCGGCAGCGGTAGTGATTTGATTGTGAATTAGTTTACTTCGATGATATGTTTTTTAGTTATTTTAATTTAAAAACCAAACTATTAGAACGATTCTAATGTCAATTTAAATTAGACCTGTGAGTTAAAAAAAAAAATCGTAAAAAACCATAAGCAGAGTAGTCGTGGAACATACATAAAAAAAACATTCCGACGAATTGAGAACCTCCTTCTTGACATCGGTTAAAAATGCTTTGTTGCCTTTGGCAGTATGCCGTCCTGATATACTATTCCAAGGTATACTTACTTGCACTCCTAAATAGTTTGTGTTTGATCACAATGTTCCCTTCGACGAAAATTGGAGCCTTATACTATTTATGCGGGTATAGCGTGACTTACGCGTAGTCGATATCATGATCGACAACTGTTGCGGCTTCTTCCGGAAGCCTTCATAGATTTTTGAACGCGAGGCATTCGTTGTAACGTCTTACACTCTATGTAGGTACGCGTATAAACACCAGGTATAAAGTAATAATAAGCGTGAGTTTTAATAGTTAAAACTGAAGCCTTAGGAGGGATTCGATCTGTTGACCGTTTGATTACCGACTTAAACTCACAACACTGCACAAAATCTCCTCATCACATAGCTTTCGAAGCGATGGTGGCTCTGCGGTGGTAGCGTCTGCTGTCTAAAGTGACAGACGCTGTTTCGATCCCCACCAACGGTGAAGTAACATTGTCATAAAATTCCCAGCACAGTGTCAGGATACATTCGCGTGTTACTGGCTAGCTCAAGTTTCAAAAACAGTCACCAAACACATTGTGTGTTCGGGCAGCAGTCCTTGAGAGCTAGTAAACATTCTAGGTCTACCGTTTATCTTCGACCACGTCCTCACTGATCATTAAGTGAGTGGTCAAACGCTAGATCTATACAGTATAAAAAAACGTGCTACTTGGAATAACTTAGTAACTTCAAGTTACTTAATAATCCACCGGTCTGATACTTTCTACCGTACCTACTCCTAAGTTCCTGAACGTATCAGCTGTGGACTCTGATTCTAGAGTACCTACTATTCTCTGAACTCAATTCAGGTCTGTTCGCTGCTCCTAAACTGTCCTATAAATCATTACCAGACGTTATATTATATCTGTTTAGTATAATAAAAAAAAATATATAGAACTTCGAATTTTATGGTTTATTGCATTAACATCATGCTGGAACTTACTTTTATATTTTTGAAGAAAAATTTCGGCTACTAGTGGGATTGGAACTCTCGACTACAGAATACTGTTATTTCACTTCACTCTCCGAATTTACTACTTCATTATTTGCATGTGAGGGGAAGTTTTTTAGCGGCATCTAGAAAGAAACAATAATTGAGTATAATACTTGTATGTATGATTCCAGGTATCCACAACTCCGTTACACTATGGTGCGCAGTGATGAGCGAGCATAAAGTCCTTCTAGTCTCCCTGGCGGCCGCGCGGCTGGCGGCCGCGTGCCGCGCCCTGGCCGCCCTCATGTTCCCGTTTCGGTACGCGCACGTGTATATACCGCTGCTGCCGGCGGGGCTGGCCGAGGTGTTGGCGACACCCACGCCCTTCCTCATCGGGGTCCATTCCAGTCTCAAGGAGGAGGTTACCGAACTGGTTAGTCTCCAAAACATAATGTGACAAAATCTACACATCGCTACAATAAAAAATTAAAACGAGACATACATATCTAAAGATAATACAGAACATAAATTGTGTGGTTTAAAAACTATACAAACCGACTTCAATTACTAACCTGAAACTTTTATTGAAATTAACGAAAAATATTTGACGGATTTTCATGAAATTTTCTAAACGAAAAACAAAGAAAATTAACTGAAATCAGTTCATATAACATCATATGACGCAATTATGAGGTAACTAACTGCTTATCAGTGAAAAGTAATAAACATTATGATTATCTTTAAATTTAAGGAATATACTGAACCACTATTGAAATTTATGGTTCAATCTGAACGAATCATATGATAAAAGATTTTTTAAATGAACAATTTAAATAAAACGACAGGCAACCGTGTAATAAAATTCAATGAGAACCTCCCTTTTTCATGTTGGATTAAAAAACAATCAATTCAAATTAATTTACACAATGCAAGAAACTTACAACTATGATATGCATATAACTATTTTATTTAGGTTTGGATTGAAAAAATCTCAGAAAAGTAAATACTGGAAACTACTTATTGCTACTTCTTGTAGTGTACTTCAGTGTGATGTCAGGAATGTGCCCCTACTCAGCATAATGTTAAATAAGATTGGATGACCATCGCGCTGACTTGCAGCATGAACATACAAGTAACAGTACTAGTGTCTGTAAAGGTACACCAGAAAAACAAACAGTTCGAGTAGGATAATATATTTTCACAATCTAGATAACCGTAGTCAACGCGGGTTGCGCGCTACACCGCGGGGCGTAGCTAAGTTATATATATATATGTTGGCTTGTTGATCTTTATGCAATTCGAGCGAATTAATGTTGTGGCTAAGTCTTTTTTCAATTCCAGTTAGACGTAATAGTAGCAGATTTGGATGTGGGTTCCCTGCACATACCCCCCGGGGTAAATATCCCACGCCCGGAAGGCAAGCTCCTGTCTTCTCTTCAGGACTCGTTGGCGCTGGTGCTGCAGCCCGAACTTCGCTCTGCGGACTCGGCCTTCGCCCCACCGCCACCTTCCGCCTCACCGCCGCATATGTTGGATAAGGAAATCAGAGCCGTGTTTATGAGGACGTTGGCGAAGCTACTGCAGGGCTACAGGTAACTTATCGAACTGTCTGATACAAAACCGGATATAAAAATAACTTATGTATATCGATAAAGGATCTTGCTGTAGAAATAGATTCAGAATAAAGTTTTCGTAAACACATTGTAACTGTTTGTAAAAAGGCATTTCGATACATGGGTTTTATATTATGTAATTCGCAAAGCTTTGAGAATATTAGCGCCGTCATAGCCAATCATAGTTAAAAAACAAATTCATAATTAATTACAATCAAATTCGGTTTATATATTAAGGCTTTCACTGCATTTGTAAATATTCTTTTGGTTTTTAGTAACAGCTTTCAGAGTAAAATCTAATTAATTTGTACTTTGAAGACATAAAAATGTGTAAACCTGAAATAAATATTTTTAAGTTATTTTTATTACTGCATAAACACAGTTTTATCTTTTCAATATTGAAGAGACTCGCGCTTTCGCTCCGAGTTTTTCCGATCGATATTTTTGCTGCCCGAGATACACAATATGTGAAAGAGAAACTTGCTCCCATGACTATAAAATGTGCTAACAACTTCATATAGCTATAATACAATCTATTAAAATGAAATATTGAAAAAAGTTATACTAGATATGATATGGTTAAATTATAACGCAAATGTTTATAAAACATTTTCAGTAAAAATAGTATATTAATGTATTAAATTGATCAAAAATTCTTCATAAAATGATGTCAATTGTTTTATAGAAATCAAATGGGAAGCATTAGTATTCCAGCTGACAAAAGTAAAATTAAGTGTTGAAAAAAGTAGTTCTTAAGTTACATCGTTGATCATGTAAATTTGATATTAATAAGCAAATATAGGTAGATATCGTTCTGATTTATCGACTTATCAATTAGTGTTTAATATGCTTTAACCCCTCAAATAACAGCTTCAAAACACAACATTTTCGTAGCTTTTTAAACTTATATAGGTATTAGGATAAGCCATAAATACCCACAATGACTTATAGATTTGATGTGTGGTTACCGGATGAGATCTTATCACATTGCTTGTCCTCCTGGCCAGTATAAATTAGCTATGATACTTACTACATTTTTACATTACATTCATTACATTATTTCTAGGCACTGCCTCACAATAATCCGGATACACCCTACGCCGGTTCTAACATTCCACAAACTGGGCTTTTTGGGCTCGAGAGGACTGGCACAGTGTCCTTTCACAGTGAGGCTCCTGGATTCCATGTTCTTCAATGGGCTGGTAGCTGAACGGGGGCCTCCTTGGAGGGCTACAGACATCTGGGACGAGCTGGTGCAGTTAGTATTTACTTTAAAGTTGGTGTAATGTATTGTGAATTATATTTGTATGCTTGATATCAACGCCCTCTATTGGCTCTCTATTGTAGTCACTATGATGATTGTCTTAGTCTAGGTAGAATATGTAGTGTATTAAAAGACTAACACTACAGAGTTTGCTAAAAGCTCCTGAAACGCACATGATGCTTTATGTGAATAATGCTATTAAAAACCTTATGTTAGTTAATTAGCCTGGTCAGTGATTTGACTTCTGAATTCTGGTACAGGGACGCACTTTGCATGTATTACTCTAACTGACTCCGTTGAAGGTGTTGTCTCTAATTCCAGGAACCTACCGGAGCAGCAGCGGCTGGAGTCCTTGAACCCAGAGCTGGAGTTACAACACATCCAGGACTTAGCCATGCAGCTGCACCTCAATGAGAACCCAAACCCACAGGTACTCACCAATGAGGTACTAGAAACATTTCAATATTTTGTGTGTGCGCTTCGAGCTTACCCGACATACTGGCACATTGTTCGAGATGACTTTGAACCACTTTAAAAAAAAATTAAATTAATAATCTAGTCAGTTACGTAAAGTTTCAGTCAGAGTGTTTAAAGGTTTAACAGTTAAACACATTTTCTCAGTGGCCGAGCTTGAGTGATAAATATTAAATGAACCATGCAAATGTAATGCAATTTAATTTCAATGTTTTATACATTGAAATCAAGTTAAATAACAACCATATAAGTATATAATTATATGTAATTTATTGATGTTAGAAATTTATTCTCATAAAAATTTTTTTCTTCATCTCCGTCCGCTAAGCCATATCTAGCTCTGACTATAGATTTCGTACCTCTCTGCTGGCCATTGCGGGTTGGTGAATAGGTTTGTAGCCAGCCAATTTTTAGCCTGTTTTCGGGCCGCCCATATTTCAGTTTCAGGACTTCAATATTGCCTTACGATTGTTATACTAAAATAACAATTGGGACGCGCAACGGGAACCGCTCAGTTGATAATGCCAATATCCGTCACCACATTTGAAGTTGCTTTATAATTAAATGCAATTTTACAAGCAATTTAACTTAATATGTTTAAGTATGTTTATAGAAGATGTGAATATCATGTAATACGATCAATTCTCTTAATATAAATTATACAAGTCAAAGTATATCTTCAGTTTTTATGTCAATTATTGTATAACATTAAAGAGGCACGTCCTTAGCGACCCTAAAATAGCTAGTTCGCAGCTACGTACAGCCGATTTCAGGTGCCAAAACATCCATTATGATTATTAAAACTCAGTTGCTGACAAAATCGTAAATAAATGATATTAATGAACAATATGCTGGTAAGTCGTTGTGGCTATTTGTTTGGGTGCGCACAACTACTGGGTGCGTTGGTTTTGTGCTTTCGAATTTAGAGGGTTGTTATATATGCATCCTTTCAAGCGCTAATAGATGGCTGGCTTATAAATAAAATATAAAAGAAAGTAAGAAATGAGTTGAAATTTTATTTTAGTGCAAGGTTTACTTGAAATTTTTGTAAAAAGATTTTTGTAATATAATTCTCAAAATTGTTGTATATAAATGTAAACCGTGACATGTTTATTGAGCTGATGTTCAACACACAGATGGCGTAGGCTTCCCCTAAGAAAGGGTTTATGAAAATTTGACCCCTAAAAGTACTCATGTGCATGCGTATTGTACATAATATATTTTATTGGAATTAATGTTATGATACTGTTTCTCAACCAATTAATAAATAAAACTATGTATTTTTTCCTTGCATACACATACGGATTTAACGAATATTAGTTAGATTGTCCGGTCTATTAATGATTTAATGCGCATTTATATATCAAAGTGAAAAGTCACATCGACGTTACTACAAGAGTCATGACCACGATCAATGTGACTCGATCAAAACACGGTCGAGGATAGTCAAAATTATATTTTGACTATCAAAATAATAGCGAATAGACCCGATTGTCTAGATAAAGTATACATTCTACATGAGTTTGAAGAATTTAGATAAATAATATTAGTCTGGCAGCAATAGACCGCTCCTGTAGGTATGTAAAATTATCTTCTGTATTTCATGTAAATTAAGTTTTAAGTTAAAAAATGGCACGGACCCTGGAGCCTGTGGAGTGTAATGTTCGTAAATAAAAAAAAGCACGACCATTTCCCGTCGACCATCACAAGTTAAAAAAATTAAGGGGGCTTATGTTTTGCATTTTGATACGGTCATCCCTATACAGCTTGCTTTGATTAGGAGTTAGGGTTTGAGTCGGCACTTGTATTTGCATTTTGAAAAAATAAAAGATAGTGGTTGATTTTTGATAATCATACCAATTAATTACAAATAAATCAAAAACAAAAAATAAGTGGAACAGATAACAGAAACAATCTGAAACTTGCTAAGCATAATAAACTTACATGGAAATTTGTATAAAGCAATTTAGGTGACATGTTACGTAGCAGATTAATATCAGTATTCCCATGGACAGAGATGACACAAAATACGTATGCTCGGTTACTACTTTATTATCATCCAGAAAGTTAAATTAAAAATGTATGGGATTGTTTTGCAGCCCTTCCAGCAGCGGATCCTGCGGCCGCCCGAGGGTGCGTCGGCCCGTATCCACCAGCCGCCGCTGCCGCCACTCGACGCGCCAAGGGTCGCCGACCTCATCGCCGCGCTCGCCGCCAGGGCCAACGCCAACCCCAAGTCAGTCTTTACCACAAACTATAATATGACCTTAACGCATATCTTTACTCATTTTCTTCTCTCCTCTCCCCTCTCGTTATCATTGTCAGGATCTCCAGAGTTATTAATTTTTATATCCGATTGTGTAATCGTCTAGTTTAGTTTTTAACCGACTTCAAAAAAAGGAGGAGGTTCTCAATCGACCCGCATGTATTTTTGTTAAAGTGAAAACTTCTTTAGCGGCGCTGTGGTTTTTTGTATTGAGAAAAAAAATTTAACTCGCGTCAGATTATTAGTCCGTCAGATATTCAGGAACGCTGTTGAAATTTGAAATTAAACTTGTAAACTTAGAATTAGGAACATTTTCGTTTGTCTGTAGTTTTATTTGATAACGTCGTTTTAAAAGTATTATTGAGTTCGGTTATCAAAACGCCGATATTATAAAGAGGAAAGATTTCATTGCTTAAAAAAAAAAGTCATCATATTTATTCTATATGTCCCACTAATATTAAAAATCTGAAAGTTTGGACGGGTGGATGGATGGATGTTTGTTACTCAATCACGCCAGAACGGCTGAACGGATTTGGATGAAATTTGGTATGTAGATACTTCAGGTCCCGAAATAACACATGTCTCTCATCATCATCATCATCAATCATGTTCAAGTTTTCACTTCTGCCGGCACTCCGGAGTGCAAACTGTTTTGTTTTTTTATACTAACTTAGTAAGTATAGTCTGACGCTATCATGAGACTAGTACCTCTGGCGTTATATCGAGTAAGGGGTAGAAAAACAAATATCAACTTATGATCATTTATAAAAGTATATTCATAAATTTTAGTTTTCGTATACAATTTTTACACATCTTTATGTTTTGTATTCATGGTATCGTTAACGCCATTTGTTAACGTATCAGTTTCTTTGTGCGTTATGTGAGTATGTCCATTGACATGTTCATTTGTGGCTATGCCATTTTTGGCCGTGCCATTTGTGGCTGTACCATTTCTATCTGTGCCATTTCTGTCTGTGCCATTTTTGGATGTTCCATTTTTTGATGTTCCGTTTTTGCTAGTTTTTCGTTTATTTTGGCTATCGCTTCCTTTGATATAGCTTGCGTAGAAGAAGTTTCCAAACAAGCGAATGAATACTGATGCATTAATTACCAATGCAACGTTTAGCATTTTGGGATACGCGCAATCGATGAACAATGGAATTGTGTTGTGTACTACGATTATAATGAACTGGACCTGTAATTCAAAACGAACATTTATTTAATGTTTTTACTAAAACTTTCTAAGGGCAGAGGGGGCAAGTGCCCTTCACCTATAAAGTGGCCCTAAATGCTCAACTCGTTGTTTATTAAAAACAAAACAAGAAGTGGCGCTTAGTGCTTTTTTTCTTATCTCACTCTCACCCCCGCACTAGGATTCCCTGTATCGCAGGAGAAATGGACACGCAACGGCATCAAAAGAAACTCGGGAAAAATCCATGCTCTTTACATAAATCTTTGCCCCATGCTGGTATTTGAAACCAGGGATTCTAAATGGAATTTATAGATATAAGGTACCTTAAAATCGCATTATGTGGCCGGAGCACGAATAACAGTCGCAGTCTTAGCGCATTCGAATCGCAGCCTAAAACAATTGAACTTAGAACGAACTGTCCCGCATCTCTTTTCTTTTTTTACATATTATAAGTTTGCGTTTGACAACTGTCTCACCTGATGTTAAGTGTGTCTATTCACTCGCGACTTGAAGACTCCAGGATTAGAAAAAAAAAACTCATTGATCTAGAACTGTGACACAGTGGAATTATACAGTTAGTCCGGAGGGTAAATGCTTTATTCAATTATACGAGTATATACGTTTGCGATAATCTGTGTAGCAAGTTATTTCATAATTCATTTGAATATATACTAATAATAATATTACTGTTTTTTTTACATATTATAAGTTTGCGTTTAACAACTGTCTCACTTGATGTTAAATGATGACGTCTAGGATTTAGCACGCAAACCTAGAAGGTACCTATTCACTCGCGACTTGACGACTCCAGGATTGTACATATCGGGAAACACAGACTCGGGCAATTATTACTAATATTATAAATGCGAAAGTTTGTGTGTAAGTGTGTATTTTTGTTACCTTTCACGCTCAAACGGCTACGCCGATTTCGATAAAATTTGGTATGGAGATAGTTTAAACTTTGGATTAACACATAGGCTACTTCTATCCCGGAAAAGTATAGTTCCCGTGGCATAGTTGAGGTAGCGGGAAAACCGTAATCCACGCGGGTAAAACCGCGGGGCGCTACTAGTATGTCATATATTGCTAACGGTGACATTGATCATGCCAATCATGCATGTCTGAGTGTGTTTGTTGATTTGTGATTTGTGTGTGTCATATACTGACCAGTTGCAAAATGGTAACATGTTTCTTCCACCAAATGTACTTCTGGTATTCAGGACCGAGTCCGGAGATGAAGTAGTAAGTGTACATGACAATGTGCACAAACGAGTTCAATGCCCCCATTAGATACCCGTGCCCACCTTGAAATAGATACAAATGTTATATTACTTCGTGTCTCAGGTAGACTAATGAATGAGCGATTCTTGTATGTAATTTAGATATATATATATATATATATATATATATATATCTAAATTTGTTACTTGGAAATGGCTCTAACCATTTGGATAAAGATAAAGAAAGTTTATTTCGGTCAAAGCACTTTTATGATGTTAGATACTATCTAGTGTTACATGAATTCGTTACCGCGATTAGTAAAACTTATGATGCTAGTCTAATTTCACATTATTATTTATGAACCGTACCTCACAAACCAGTGTGATAAAACTGTGTTTGGTGAGACAGTGTTCCTTATGGCAGCTAAAGACAGACAAAAGCTCATGACATTACGAATACTTCAAGGATGCACGAAATCCTATGTCATTATTATGTGACAACATTTCCGTCACTTACAGAATTTTATATCGTAACAGAACAATCAACACTTACGCAAATACTGAAGCACGGTAACACTGATGATGATGAGGAGGAAAATATGTAATAAAACAATATTTTTTTAGCATACTACTGCTAAAGGCTTTATGCATCTCCGATTGCAAGATCTACTTTGCGAGATCCCCAGTTATTCGCATCCAGCTGCTACCATGGCCTAATAACAACCTTTTAATTAGAAGCTCCCGTAGTGCAGCTCAATACTTATGCGATCTTAAATGATAACTTGCGTGAAGCAACATACTCCTCGGCCATACCTTGGATCGGTGACGTTTAAGTCAGAGCGTGTAGGTGCTGTGTAGGGTGTGCGGTTAAGCCATTGGTTATTTTATTATAGTCGTCAGGCCATGTTGAAGTCCCTTGGGCGGCCTGAAAACTCCGAAATTGTACTGGCCGCTAGCAGATCTGCCAACTCGCATAGACTAGCGCGGTGAATTATGGCCAACAGTCTCTGAGAAGAAGCCTCGTGTTCCAGCAGTGAGTATTGGGGGTGATTACGCTAAGCCTGGGAATATATACCTGGGAAATACTTCACTCCGAGCCACATGAAGATCGTCATCGAGGTGTGGTGGTAGACATGGAGGAACGATATCTGGTTATTTTTCTTTCTCAGAACGAAGAATATTGTGTCGAGGAAGTCTATTACCTTCGAGATGAAGAAATACCAAGTCGAAACGGATCCCTGAAAATTTGTTTAGATGAAAAAAAATCTTAATTAACTACAAATAAAAGCTATTTTCGTCGGCGGGTTAAAATACGCCGTGTGCAGAGGCCCTTGAAATACCTACTCACTGAAAAAAATATTGATTTAGTAAAAAAATACATGGTAAATAAAAAATCAGCTCTTGAATAAGGACTGTTTTTTTATTCTATCGTTACTCAGTCAATGGTTCAAAATAGAAAGTCAACTAGGTACTTGTTCAATTTTGATAAATATCTGTTTATATTCGCTGGTCGTGGCTAATATTATTGACCAATGACTGTATAAATATGTAGTTATTGATCAAATATGCCACACAAACAATAAAAAAATTGTCAGTCAGCCCAGTCTTCTCGTGACCACGACCAATGCAACTTGGTCGAAACGTCGAGGTAAATAAATTACTAAATGTTTTTCTCGCGATTAAGCCCCGTTTGATTTAATAACAATGTGTTCAAATCGCGAAAGTCTAAAAATTACAATAAAAAAACCCATTAATATTACGTTACAATCTACAAAAAATGACGAATCCCGTTATCACGATTTGAAATGTTAAATTGCTTAAACGATCTCGTGGATCGTGCAAAGTTTGGTACTTGTACAAGTACCTATACCGAATTTGTCATTTTTTGTGGAATGTAACGTGATATTAGTAAATTTTAATTAATAGAAATTAGTTAAAACTAGCATGATTTGACGATCGTATTGTCAAATATGTGTATTTTGGCGAATTAGACGAATTAATTACACGGCTTCGAAAACAAGGTCGATAAAATTAAGCGACACAACTTGATATAAATAATGCATTTTGGAATATTTTTATTGCTGAAGGAAGAACGAAGAACAAGCATAGAGTTGGCGCAGGTGCCGCTTACGTGACACGAAGAACCCGTTAGAACTTTCAGGAGAGCGTTTTACGACTCTCTTCCGAACTTCTAAAGAAATTGCCCCTGTGACCCCCAAAGTCTATTTCTTTCGAACGTAGCTTTCAATAGCCTGTCTAGCGTTTATGTCTGATAGCATACAGGCTATCGAAAGCGACCTGAGAAGGTCCACATGCCATTTCACGATAATCGGGATAATTGTGCGATCTGACTTCGTCACCATTCGTAAAAATATGAAAAATTTGACTATTGTTAAATTTAGCGAAACGCCTTCGGTACTTGCACAGCTGGTACACCATTTTCTTCGACTGCAGATAGTAGTATGTACAGTCGACAGAAATAAATACAGGACAAGATAAATAAATCTTACCTCTATCCCTCTTGGGGTATCTGAATAATTTATTGGATCGCAGCTAAATTTGTATTCATTCGACGCCATGTACCGGAGGCCCTGAAATTTAAATATATATAAAATAAGGCTTATGATTTCCCCGCTGTAGCAAATAATCGCGTTCGTTGAAATATTTTATCTGCAACGTACCATGGGCTACATTGAGAGTCGAACAATTATTTGAAAAGAATGCAATAAGAATGTGCTGAAGTCTAGTTAATCAGAGTGTAGAGTATATTAAATGAAAAAAAGAATTGAAAAGTACAAGTAACGTCACACAAAACTAGAACAGAAATAAAAAGAACGGATGACCTTCAAACGCATGAACAAGTCTTCATTAACTGTAGCTAAGAACCATTTCGAGCAAGTCAGTGTGATTCAGAGATTTCAGACAGTAACAGAAATGGTACAATTTATCTTCAGGAAGTAAAATATTTTAAAAAAAACATATAACCGTTAGCACAAAAGTATACGAAATGTTTTAGCACTTAGCAAGCAGCATACTAGGATAACTCTGTGCTACTAGGCCTATACTAAGAACCATATTTAATTTATGGTTTGGAATTTGGGAGACATAGCTTTGAATCGAAAGAGCCGCTCCCGAGCCGTAGGTTGCACATCCCCGGAACAATTTACTATTCCCGTAGATTCTGTGGCAACCAGAACTAAATATTTTTTGGCCTATATTTTAGACCATAATCTATCTCAGTGCCAAATTTCAGAGTAACAAACGTCTATCCACCCAAATTTTCCCATTTATCATACTAAGAATTCAGTGTAGAATTTTTTATACAATCCTACTAATATTATAAATGCGAAAGTTTGTGTGTATGTTTATTACTTCTTCACGCTCAAACGGCTATAACGATTTCGATGAAATTTGGTATGGAGATAGTTTAAACCCTAGATTAACACATAGGCTACTTTTATCCCGGAAAAAATATAGTTCCCGTGGGATAATTGAGGTAGCGGGAAAACCATAATCCACGCGGGTGAAACAGCGGGGCGCTACTAGTAATAATTAATTGTCAATACATTTTCAGGCACATTAAAAAGTACTGATTTATTTATATGCGACTTTACAAGTTCAATGTGTATTGTTTGTTAATGAACATGACCTTGCGAGGCAAATGTACGATGGGGTTAGAAATTTAGAATTTTTAAACTTTTTACATGCGTCTTTTACATGATATAACATAATGGTAGAAGTGTAGAGGCTCCCCAAAGTGATCTTCACACACAATAAAGTCTTCACCGTCACGTGAAAAGAGAGTCAACTTTAGTTGCCTTTTCCCATTGCGTAATGTCTTAGTTAGTTCTATGTTTGCTGACGACGCGGACGCTCTGGTCCGATTCTTTTAAAGGATAATTTAATTCACAGATCAGTGTCTCCATAGCTTGTTTAACCTAAGAAGGCAGGCATACGGCATACGTCAGTGTGTGCTCTGTCATTTTATTTTTATTTATTTATTAACATTCACACAAGGTCTTCAGGCCCCAAACTAGGCAGAGCCTGTACTATGGTAACCTGATGACTGATATTTATACTTATATACATAACACACCCAGACACAGGTCAAACAGACATGTTCATGCACACAAATATTTGACCTGTCCGGGAATCGAACCCGGGACCAGCGGCTCAGAAGGCAGAGTGCTACCAACTGCGCCAATCGACCAGTCAATCATTGTAACCCAACTATCTTTTTAAGTGTTAAGGTGGGAAGGTACACCTGTATGAAATCTGGAATGATATACGAAGCGAACATAATAATGCAGTAGCCGTTAGTAAGAGACCACATTTTTTATGCGTGGTCTCTAACCCTGAGCTATGCTCGGGGTTTCTCTACGAGATCAGATCGAATCAGAAATGAAAAGATCCGTAGAATAATGGAAGTCACCGATATAGCCCAGCGGATTAGCAAATTGAAGTGGCAGTGAGCAGAGCACATAGCTCGAATAACTGATGGCCGTTGGGATCGAAAAGTTCTCAAGTGGAGACCACAGATGGGCAAGCGAAGCGTAAGAAGTCCACTGATAAGGTGGACAGACGACCTGACCAAGATCGCAGAAGGAGGTAGGATGCGGGCTGGTCCCTGTGGAGATAGATTGGGGAGGCCTAGGTATAGCAGTGGACGTTCTATGGCTGAGATGATGATGATGAGTAAGTAAAAATAGTAAACACTAAATTCGAAGAAATAGCTTATTTTAAGTTAATAAAGCCAGTTCTGATTTGTAATAGTATAGTGTTCATGGGTCCTTTTATCTGAATCAAATACCAGTCAATTACTAAAAAAAACGGCTTTAATATATAAACTTCATCATAATATTTATAAGATGTCAGACAGACATTTGATCATAATATTCAAATTATCCATAAGTTATCATCGACAGTCGCCGTGGCTCGGTGATCAGTGACACTGACGATGGAACCGCGACCCTGGGTTCAAATACCGGTTGCGGCAAACATTTCTATCATGAGCGTAGATGTTTGTTCTCGGGTCTTGGATGTTTGTGTAATGATTGTGTGTTCATGCCCCCCGCGACACAGGGTATCCTAGTATGACACTTCTGAATGACAGTACTTACATTAGATCTGTCTGTTAGCATGCGGGTATTTTCAGGTAAAATAAGTCGTCACGTTATTTGGTATCGACTAAAACTACACGTGTTTGACTGAAACTCACCTAATATTAGAGATCGTGTTGTAAGAAGTTATGTAAATTTGGATTTTAGCGAAAAGTAAATAACATATTTTAATTTTAAAGAATTTTAGCAAGTTTAAATGATTAACAGAATTACGGTCATTGCATGTGCTAAAAAATTAAAATTATAGTTATAATTACATTTAAATAGTATTATCGACAGACAACTTTTTTACAAAATGACATTATTGCAGGCTCATGCACCGGTAAAATTCTCGCGGTAACGTATGTGATGTATTTGCGAGAATTTTTAATGAAGGAAAAATATAGTTGATGGTTAAAATTTTTCACTAATATGTAAATTAGCAAATGTAATCAAAATTAATCTTGAACCCACTTACAAACAATTCTCACGAGTGGTATTTTTATGTTTATTAGACACGTGAGGCTTTTTTTTACTTATTATAAGTTTGCGTTTGACTACCGTCTCACCTGATGTTAAGTGATGACGTTGTCTAGGAAAACGACGTTGTCTCCAAAATTGTCTATTTAACAAATGGTAGAGCCTTACAGTGATGCTCCGGACTTACGCGCTAGGTGGTACCGAGCGATAAGGGTGCAAGTCGAATTCGCGTAAGTCGGCGTTCAACTTGGCTTATAAATAATACTTATAATGAACGTTTAATCAGGGCCAAAATGTAAAGAAAACAATAATTTAGAAGCAATATGTTTAATAAAATGTTCGATAATAAAACAATTTACACTGTTATACAGTAAACAATTCCACGCGGAACACGTGCGAACCTGTCGTAAACGGAACACTAACGTGGCGGAGAGGGAGAGCTGATGCGTGCAGGCATTATAAAGAAAAACCGCGTAGCTCCGAATTCGAGTAAAACGGGACAGCGTGAGTCACCCTGACTTACAGCACGGTAATATTAATATTACCGTGCTTACAGTATGATTACAGTAATCCCGTATATTGACTTATGTGATTGTTATGACATAATTTAATCTTCTATTGATTTGCCGATAATGTAATGTGATAATTGTTATTGCTCTCTCGCGGTTTTATCTCAATTAATAAATAAATATGTCCAGATAGGTTTATTTACAACATTAGATATTAAGGCGGCGCTAAGCACCGACTTTCTTCCAAGTAATTAATGTAATCATTTGGTAATTTCATACAAGTATATCTTTACAACTTACCAGAAACAAGAGGTATGAGTTCATGAACACCTGAAAAATGTCATACACTAAGACAATATTCTTCAGTGCGTAAGGTGGCCGATCCTTCATTAATCTCGGGCCCAATGATTTGCAAAAATATAAGTATAGCGAAGTCAGCGTGACTATTGGTATCGGACTAGCCATTAGAAAGTAGTCCTTTGACCTCGGATCTGGAACGGAAACCAATGAATATAGGCAGTTGTAACAATGTGACCTATAGTAAGTTAATCATCAAGCTGAAAAGGGCAATATCTCGAGTGTAACAAATGTTTCGCGAGAGAAGACGAAGATGGCTTTATTCCTAAACAGAAATACTGTACTTTTCACACTATTCGGAGAATGTACGGTGGTCAAAACTTGATGCTAGAATAAGGCTGAAGAGTTCTTCAGAACACTCCGGTAGACACATATATACAGTAGAAAATACACAATACAATGTTTCTTCTTGTACTGAATCAAGGGGCTCTAGGTCTTCTGTGAGTTTGGTGGCAGACAACTCTGACTAAGCTTGATAAGAGAAAATTATGTTGAGTGTATGAAGATTATAGCTTGAAAAAGGTATGCTGATGTCGTTTGTACACGTAGAGGGGGGATAGATGAAAGAAAAAGAAAAATATACAGATTTGTGAAGAGATAATGAATGAGCTGGTCCGTAACGGTCGACTTAGAAGAATGCATCACGATTAAATCGATACAATATTGGAGAAGGGACCGTTCAAGAACCCGTAACCAACCTGTATGTGTAAAAACGCTTACGAAAATAAAGGAAGTACATGTTGCAAGTGAAAGGTGTACTCTCTGCCTAGTGCCTACCCTGATTGGAAGGAATTATATGTATTTATTACAAAGTATAATAATGTTATCAAAGGATCTTATCTGACTTTATGAATATATTCATTATGATTATTTACTTACCGGCTAAATCAGTAAATATGTAATTGTATTTATCAACCACATTATTAATGAATCCCATTTTTCAGGTATTCAAGTTTATTATTTAATCAATCAATTAACAAAAGGTACACACTCGTCAAAACATTTATAAGCCTACTGAATATGACTTCTATGAATTTGAAACCATTCGAGTTACAAGTAATTATGCGCATGCGTAAATAAGAAATTTAAATTTTGCATACATAATGGCGATGAGACGTGAACATTTTTTATTTTTATAGGTATGTATATACCATATAATTATAGCTTATGTTTGACCGCTGTCTCGTTTCATGTTAAGTGACGATTTAAATTTTATATATTACTAGTAGCGCGCCGTGGCTTCACCCGCGTGGATTACAGTTTTCCCGTTATTTCGACTATCCCACGGAGACTATACTTTTTCCGGGAAAAGTAGCCGATGTGTTCTCCATACCAACTTTCATCGAAATAGGTGTAGCCGTTTGAGCGTGAAGTAGTAATAAACATACACACATACACACTTACATACAAACTTTCGAATTCCTAATATTGGTAGGATCGTTTTATTTATTTTACAATTTTAAATGGTGGTGGTAATTCTGATCTGTCAGACAACATAATACAACATAGGCGGAACATACTTTCACAATTTTGAAGAATGCAATTTAGTTATTAGTAGGGTTTCGAACCTACGATAATAGAATACCTTGCTGTCGCTTTGTTATCCATGCTATAATAGCACTCCACTCGCCGTTTCCTTCGTTATTTATATCTAAAGGGATTTCTTAGCGCTATCTACAAATCATGGCCATGTTCAAATCGGACTAGTAGCCGAATTGTTTTCCTTTGAACATATAAGCATAAACACAGTTTAAATTCTTTCTAGTGATGCCATGTGATAAGTTCTGTGCATTTTGCTCTTGAGTGCTTCTTTATTATCCTTGTTAGCAGAATAAAAAAATAATATATGAGACAAATGTTCATTGCCATCGTCCGAGAAATAAATTTGGACGTAAGCTGCCGGTTTTAACTACCTATCTAGATTTTTTTATTATTTTACGTGGCATGGTGGCGTTCTATCAATTATTACTTCACTTGTTTTGAAAATTAATGGGAGTGAATACTGATATCCATAAAACGGGGAAGCTGATTTTGGATGACACACTCTGTTTTCGAAAGTCGAAAAATAAAACTTAACATGTTTTCCTTACTTTACCTAAATCGACTCCCTTTTTTGTGTGGGTGTCTTATTGTTGTAAATCGTTTATCAACTCATAGTTTAAAAAAAAACTGTATTTAGTCTTAAAGACTAAATACAGTTTCTTATTATTATTATTATTCTTAAAGAATGTCAGAATCAATTTTAATACGCTATTTTACAAATCCAATGATTTTTTATTGCAAATTGCAAAGGTTACAAAAATTGTTCTTCCCTGCCCTTTGTTTTAAATAAAAATATTTGTGTTGCAAAAGACAGCGTACTCCCAATATATATCTAGGTATTTCACAATCTATTATTACGAGTAGACAGCGCCTAAATAGCTGAACCAATTATTATTCAATTATTATTTTGGCACAAATTATCACGCCGCAATTTTTGCAGATTGACGGCGTTGCGGCCCCCGCAACCACGGATAGTTCCGCCAGCGGCGCCACCTACCGGCGCGGCCGAGCACGGCACGATGCTACTCACCAACTCCGTTAGAAGGCTGGAGGTAAAAACATAAATATACGATAGGGACCGGTACAGTTTATCCAGATTAATTAAGATAAATTTTAAGATGGATCTTCGTAAAATATTCCGTTATTATATCGTGCAATGAATTAATAGGATGTATTTACAACCAAATTTTGTACACTGATGTGCAAAGAAACTGGCAGTTTTTTTTTTGCTGCTCGGTATTTAAAAAACTACGTTCCGAATTCAAGCTTTTCACTGAGGCTGGTTTTTAAAGAAAACAATTTTTCCTACATTTTGTGGCGCAAATTCTCGAAAGTCAATACCGGTTGTATAATTTTTTTTTGCAATTTGTAATAAGTTATCTCATGTGTCAATGACATTTTAAAGTATTAATTAGGTAAACAATTTCCGCTCCCATTTTAATATGAATGATTGTCCGGTAGTGACGTATCCAAGTGATCGTTTTCGTGTTTCGGAACGCTTGTACGTTTCAATCACGGTTGTGAGCTTGGACAATAGTCGATTGGCCTTAAATCGGAGGTCCCTAGACGTTTTACTTACACTGCAAAATTAGGTTGCCAGCTGCTTTTTCGCTAACTGAGATGATAGCTTCGGGGAGTACCTGATTGCACAATTTTGGGTACTGCTTTGAATTCTTGTATCTAGACAGGTAAACATCGGTTTCAGGTAAGCCTTTGAATCATCGTGATAAACACAGTCACAAACTCTCGCGCGACATATTTATATGGGCAGATTAAGATCAACGAACCGTTTTCATTATGAGCACCGCCGAATAACGAATCTCGTTTTCTGAGTCTATGCTTTCCTAAGGTGCAATGGTGTGTACTCATGTCATCAGTCCATGTACCTACTTTATCAGTTTGCATGCTAAATCTTAGACCACATTACTTCAGATGGTCAAGTTATTTTTTTGTACATATTATAAGTTTGCGTTTGACAACTGTCTCACCTGATGTTAAGTGATGACCTTGTCTAGGATTTAGCACGCAAACCTAGAAGGTACCTATTCACTCGAGACTTGAAGACTCAAGTATAAGTTTGTTTACAACCACATTACCTAGTGTAAAAACTATAAGCAACCGATTTTCACCACGTATCCGTAGAAAACGTTCAACATTTTCTTGATATTAATGATAAATATTGAACCGAATTTAATGTAATTTGTATGGGACCAATGAAGAACTCTATCCTATCGAATATTTGTTTCCTAATAGGTTTACAAATGACGGAGTTGTGCCCGAACAACAAACATTTTTTTTTACCAATAAATGGAACTCACTTCAACACTCAAAAGTGTGAAATAACTTGTCGAAGTTGGTCCCATGACTTTCGACAAGTTATTTTACACTTTTGAGTATTGTAGTCGGTTCTTTTTTTTTTGTAAAAATGCTTCTATAAAATATATTACTACCCTATTTTACATCGCTGACTAAATGTCACTGCACGGTACTAGAAAGAGTGCCTCATGCAAAGTATTTAGGCGTTTACAATGACAGCATTTTAACCTAGCAAAAGCATAACAATATAGATGTTTTGAAAGGACGTGTGCGTAAAATAATGTACACATTAAAGCAATTCAGGTGTTCCGCCGCTTTAGAGACTCTTAAGTCTGTTTACTTTTCATTGGCCCAGTCTATCCTGGCATATTGCATTGGTGCCTGGGGAGGAACTCATATTTTCACTATGCTCGAGTTAAAAAGATCACAGACAAACTATTTTAAAGGTCATTTACAAAAAACCCGTAACATATCCTATAGTACGTAGATCTCTATAAATTGAGTGAAGTTCTAACAAGAAACACACACTACATTATACGTGTTTAAATAAATTTGATTCCTAGAGAAAATTTGGTTCACCATTCCAATTCATTCTATGTGGTCTATTTTATGATACATAAACAATTTCATAAAAAAACACTTAGTATAGGGTCATATAACTTTTAATACAGCCTTGACCAGTACGGGAAAAGGAGCTCACAAAATGAGATAATTTTAGTAAATCATATATATTTTAAGATAATAAGAACGTAGCACTTATATGAAACATTGTACCCAAAGTTATAAATAAAATATTTTGAATTTATAATATAAATAATATTGTTGAAGGTCATAAGTGCGTGATGTACGCGTAGATTGAATAAATGTGGTACTTGTGAATATACCAGTTTACCCGGGAATGGCGCGCTCAACTGTGCCGATACATCAAGCAACGTACACCTATAAAATATTTGGTAAATGCCGTTATTAATGTTAATTTTAAGTTTGGAAAATTGTCACCGAACATGTGTGTGTTCAGAAAAGAAGAAACAAGAAAAAAAAAAAAAATCGTGTTTATAGTTTAAAAAAATAATTGAAATCAGTCTAATTAGGATTTGACATTGTAAAAATTTTTAATGCAATTTTCCTTCGGAATTATTTGGGAGGGGGATCGGGGTCACTGACAGTCGAAATTCAGATTACCTGGGTACCAGACCCATTGTGTTATCCGCCATCTTGAATGTAAGGATCAATTTTTGTTTATTAAATAACTCTTTTATTTTCAATTTTTCACGAAGGGTAGAATATTTATAATACACAGATGAATAAATAAAACAGTACCTGTATTGTTTTTTTGGCAATAGTGGCACACAACACTAATCTAAATTCAGGAAGCAGTCCCCGAGGGCCAGTGAACAATTTAGGTCTAGCGTGATTACACCTTCGACCACATCGTCCCTGACCATTAAGTGATATGGACAATGAGTGGTCAATCGCTAAATCTGTAAAGTTTAAAAAAACCATGACTAACGGTGTGTGTGTGTGTGTGTGTGTGTGTGCGCGGGGATCTGTCGGTGCAGGTGCTGGGGGGCTGCATCGCTGCTGTGTTCGAGTGCCGGTACGCGGACGCGCGCAAGTCGTTTCCGGCCGTGCTGCGCGCGCTGCGGGCACCCGCTGCGCGAGCTTCGCTCGTGCGCGACCTGCAGGCGCGCCTGCCCACCAACAAGCATCTGCTGCACCACCACCAGTTTGATCTCCTCGTCAGGTAAACATTTATTTCTATATCTCTACACACACACACACACACACACACGTGCGAACGTGCGCTCTGAGATCTTTCTGCGTTTAATAACATTATAATTACATAATACGTGTTTCATTATTTACATTAAAGGTTCTTTGTATAGAGTTTAACTGAATATAACCGTTATTTTAAAAAAGACAGTACAACCGAGTTTTGAATGAATCTAACCAAGGAAAACAAATTTTCATATAAGTTTACTAACCCTACTACCCTTTTAACCTTCTTGGTTTATTATTTATATATTATATATAACGTAGCAGCTGACCCAGCGTTGTTTTTAAAAATTGTGACATCGGCACAGCCGACGTCACTATCATTATTATTACTATGGTGTTCCATTACTGAGGTAATTTAAAATAACAAACTCCACTTCAATCAAAAATCAATTTATAATTAAAGTAAAATAGTTAACACTCGATTCACAAATAATAAATTAATTGTTCACTCTTTGAGTGCTGACAATCGAATGACCGCTCCGCTGCAGCGGGCGGCTTTTTATTAACATGTGGTGGGGCGACCAGTTGAGTCACTTGTTTACGCCGTTCTAAGCACGTGTAGCGATGACGTAGCTCATCGCATGTTGTTTTGCGCCGATACGACCATTCTGACCGGCAGTGCGCGCTCTGCACTAGCCGTGTTGTTGATGTTTAACCAACGAGTATGTCTGTAACAGGTAAATGTTTATCTTTGACTTTGGTATCTGTGTACCTGGTTAATTATTATTATTATGATCTACACTGCGGTAGAATATAAGTATAGCGTACACTGTGGTACTATTTTGTTGCGTACACTGTGGTACTATGTTGTTGCGTACACTGTGGTACTATGTTGTTGCGTACACTGCGGTACTATGTTGTTGCGTACTGTTATATCTTATCCTCTTCACCTTTTCTGCTTACCTTTGCTAGACCCACTTCCCTTTCGTCATATCAGCATTTATTTCCTTCCCAGACTCCCTACCTACTTAAGTTAGTCTCGAAATATATCCCAACCAAGACGGTTGTCTCCAAATAAATAAATTCTTTTTTTTTAAAAACCCAATCCACTCATCCATTATAACAAATGGTGGCAGCGTAAAGGGATTTAAATTAGAAAATCCCCGGTTAACCCTCCGAATCCGTGAAATAAAATACAAAGTGTTGTGTGAAAGCCCATTGCTGGGCGACGGCTCCGCGCAAAAATCTCGAAAGTGTTCTACTGTGCAAAGCCCACTATAGGGTAAAGTACCTGTGATAAGCGAAAAGTGAAAAGTGTGAAGCCCACTATTGGGCAAAGGTTCTGTGAAGTGCGTGAAAGTGTCCACGTCCATCCCTGTAAGGCCCACTGCTGGGCACTCTGCTCTGTGCTACAGCCGGTCTTCGCCTTGAGTGGCGAGGTGGTTGCCCACTGTCACGGTTATACCGTGGCCGGTACTACCTACCTGCTGGTCGACGTAATCCGACGCTCCGCGACTTATCTCGGACAATGTTTTTAATTATAATATTCTACGCGTATAGCCAGTAAGTGAACTCTTGCCATTTCTAAATCGAACTTTATTTGATTTTACTGTGTGTTGTGTTCTCTCCGTGTCGTATCCAAAGTTTTACAATATTCTATGTTTATTTCAGCCATTAATTTTATATTCATTGTATTATTATTATCTTGAAATTTTATTGTGTATTGTTATGTTGTTGTTGTTGTTTGCTTGCTATTTGTTCTAAAGAGAAAATAATTATCTTTAGAGCCTCAAATAAATTATGCCCAGGGAACTAAAGCCCGAAAAAGACATTCATTGCATAGATCTAGATATTTCACAAGAAAACGAACAAACCGCAAGCACACCCTATAGCTCTCCACTAATTTCCGCACCCAAAACAAGGTCAACGTCAAAAATGTCCGAAATCGACCTTAACACCCTATTCAAATTTATTAAGCCCTATGACGGGAACAGGGAGACGTTAAACCCATTTTTAATTAACTGCAATAATGCCATTGAACTCGCATCAGATGGGCAAAAGCCCATCCTGTTCAAATATATCCTTAGCCAATTAAACGGCAAAGCCGAAGTAGCATGTTCCATAAAGGAATTTTCAGAATGGGAACAGCTCAAGAAATTCCTGAAAAAACAATTTTGTGAACGTAAACACTACTCCCACCTACTTACAGACCTACAGGAAAGTAAGCAAGGCGCCCAGGAAACTGTTAGCCAATTTTCCCTAAAAGTAGAGGCCTGCTTGGCCCAACTTATTACCGAAATTAGCTTGTCAAATACAAAAAGTAAAGAAATCGCAGGCCGAACGGCAGCGATGGAGGACTTAGCCCTCCATCACTTCCTCATCGGCCTCCACCCGAGGTTATCTAATATGGTTAGGTGTAGGGCACCCAAAACACTAAACGAAGCCATAAATTTAGCAATATCAGAAGAACGGATACAGCAGAGCCTTTATAAACGATCTACCCAAAATGACAGACAGAGACCACAATTCCAAACACAGAGACCACAATTCCAAACACAGAGACCACAGTTCCAAACACAAAGACCACAGCAGCCTGACAGAGCGTACAACGCTCAAACAGGGCCCAGTGCAAACAGATCAAATTTATTCTGTAGATACTGCAAAACTCAAGGACACGTCCTTGAACAGTGCAGAAAGAGGGAATACAACAACAACCGCTTTAAAAACAACTTTGACCAGAGTCCGCGACAGTTCCAGCGTGTTAACTTCACGACTGATGACAACCGAGAATCCGACGAGTACTCACCCCCTGAACGGGGATTCGATGAAACTGACGACACCCTTCCAAAAAACTAATAGCTGTCTCGTCTCGATGCCGAGCGAGAACTCGTGATTTTAAAATCGGCATCAATTCTAATCCAATTCCTGAATCTACTCCGGCTCCGCGACATGGACGCCGCTCAGTAGACAATCAGCCCTCAGAAGCAGCGCTACATGCTCGCTCCTCATCATCCAAGCCTTCTACACTCGAGATGGTTCCGCCACATGGAAACCATGACCTCAAAAATGAGGAATCAAAACCCAGCCAACTCTATGAAATCACGAGTGATCCTACAAAAACCTTACTTCCACACGTTCTAGTGGAATCTTCAATATCCGACATCCCCTTGTCTCTCTTGGTAGACTCGGGATCGACTGTCAGCTTATTAAAAAGCTCATGTATCCAAAAGCGCCCTCAGCTCACTAAAGAGACCATCCAATTAAAGGGCATTGACTCTGATGAAGATCCTATCTCCACCAGAGGTCATTTCAATCTACGTATGGCACTTTCCAAATCATGTAATATCAGCCACAAATTCCATGTTGTGGACTGGATCCACCTTCCATATGATGGAATCATCGGATCCGACATGCTCAATGCCCATGGTTGCAGTATCAGCTATACTGACGACAAACTCTATCTCAGACGGACAGCGATAAAACTACACTTTCACGAGCCGGCCTTCATTATCCCGGCACGGACTGAGACTGTGATCGAATGTGCTGTGACCAACCCTGACGTGAGAGAAGGACTAATCCTTGACCAAAAATTATCCGACACCCTTTTGATTGCAAACTGTCTAGTACGCGTCAAAGACAACAATAGAATTAACATCTCTGTTGTAAACATATCCGAAGACCCTATGACAATTGACTCGTCTCTCAAACTAACAATTACACACTTAGACAAAAGGGAGATGACTCCTCATTCAATCAATCATACGTCACAATGCGAAAACCATGACAATTATATTCGAACAGGTAAAGTAATTGAACAGCTCCGTGTTTCACATCTGAATACAGAGGAAACCCAAGCACTGCACGAAGTTTGTTCCAAATTTTCCGATGTGTTTTACCTACCAGGGGACAAACTATCCTTTACCAATGCCATCGAGCATGAAATTAAAACTACGTCCTCCGCTCCTATCAACACGAAGACTTACCGTTTCCCTGAATGTCATAAACAAGAAGTTCAGAAGCAAGTGAATAAGATGCTAGAACAAGATATAATTAAGCCTTCTTATTCTCCATGGTCTTCACCCATCTGGATAGTACCCAAAAAAATTGACGCGTCCGGTGAAAGAAAATGGCGGGTAGTGATCGATTACCGAAAACTAAATGACGTCACAATAGGCGACTCCTATCCTATACCCAATATCTCTGAAATACTTGATCAGCTAGGAGCCAGCAAATACTTCACTACGTTAGATTTAGCGTCTGGTTTTCATCAGATAAAGATGTCCGCTGATGATGCAGCCAAAACCGCATTCTCCGTACCGCAAGGGCACTTTGAATTTACTCGAATGCCCTTTGGCTTAAAAAATGCGCCCTCAACCTTTCAGCGCCTTATGAATTCGGCTCTCGCGGGCCTCCAGGGCATTAAATGCTTCGTCTATCTGGATGACATCGTAATTTACTCATATGACCTTCAGAGTCACATATCCAATTTGAACGACATCTTTGAAAGAGTGCGTGAATTCAATCTGAAACTACAACCCGACAAATGTGAGTTCCTACGGCGAGAAGTTTGTTACCTTGGACACATCATCACCGAGCAAGGCGTCAAGCCTAACCCCGAGAAGGTCAAATCTGTCACTGCATTTCCGGCACCGAAGACGCCGAAGGACATAAAATCCTTTCTAGGACTTGTCTCTTATTACCGAAGGTTTATACCCGATTTCTCCAAAACAGCTAAGGCCCTTACAAACCTTTTGAAGAAAGATGTTCCATTCAAATGGGGTAACGAAGAACAGCTAGCATTCGATACACTAAAGAACCGCCTGACAACTGCGCCACTCCTCATATACCCAGACTTTTCGAAGCCTTTCATACTTACCTGTGATGCCTCAAATCACGCCATCGGGGCTGTCCTTTCACAAGGATCAGTAGGAAAGGACCAACCTATAGCATTCGCCTCGCGAACCCTCAACAAATGCGAAATCAATTATAGCACCACCGAGAAGGAATTATTGGCGATACTATACGGTTGTAAAACATTCCGTCCTTACCTTTATGGTCGTAAATTCGTGATCATCACTGACCACAGACCCTTGAGATGGTTATTTAATCATAGGGATCCCAGCAGCAAACTCCAACGCTGGAGACTGAAACTCGAGGAGTTTGACTACGACATCGAGTACCGCAAAGGTAAACTCAACTCTGCCGCAGACGCGCTCTCTAGATATCCTGTCAATCCAATCTACCCACAAAATAAGTCAAATCTTAACCCAAATGTCGTAACCGACGAAGTTCCACTACAAACATCACAGCCATCAGGCACACTTAATGAAGAAACTGACGATTTCCAAAGCCTTTTAGTGTCTCCACCATCTAGTCTAGACGCAGATATCATTAATCCTGAAATCGAAAATGAAGTATTAGAATATCTCGCACCCGGCGTTAACGAAACAGCCGCTAATGAAGAACCTGAAAGGAACACAAACTTACCTCTCACTCCTTCTCTCAATCCTGAGAACAATATGAACTTACCTTCGACATCACGACTCGATTCATACAGCGACCCAGCTGTAGACCTACCCGAAACTGGAAGTGACCAAAACCCTCAGAACCCTATAAGTGAAGAACAACTCGTTATATCAAACGATGATTACTCCCGATTCCTGAAAACTATGACAGCCAACAGAACATTTACATCCAATGCAAAAATTCTAGAATCAAATTCAAGTATTCTTAAAAGCGATATCAAAGCAATCATTGTAATACCAACATCTATTGATCTCGATGAAAGCAACCCTTACGTAGAAGATACCCTTAATGAACTGGAAAATAAAGATGAAGTTATTAATAGAGAAAGAACATTATATTCATTCATAAACTTTGATCTAAAAAATCGAAACGTTTATCTATTGTTCACCAAAGTCAATCACTTCGATAAGACTTCTTATGAAGAATTATACAACAGCCTGAAAAATCTCCGCAATAACTTAATTCTAAAATCTATCAATCAAATCAGCATCACAGATTTTAAAAATCCGTTTGATTCACATTCATATACAAAATTGTACAGTATGATACTATTCCTTTTTAATAATACAAATATACTCGTCACTATCTATCGCAATACCATAATATTCCCATCATTGGGAGAAATAAAAACGATATTACGCGAAAATCACGATATACCTATCGCAGGTCACTTAGGAAGCGCAAGAATGCTTAAACGAATTCAAGAGAAATATCACTGGAAGGGTATGCGTAGCGATATAGAAAACTATGTGAAGTCATGTAAACTCTGTCAAGAGAATAAAGCTCTCCGAAAGGTTAACCGCGCTCCTATGCAAATCACTACTACATCAACATCCCCCTTTCAACGCATTGCATTGGACATAGTTGGTCCATTACCCGAAGCAGGGACAGCCAAATTGAAATATATCCTAACCTTGCAAGATGATCTGACCAAATACTCACTAGCTTACCCAATTCGATCAACAACAGCTGAGGAAACTAGCGAGTGCTTGTTACATTTCATTTCCCTATTCGGTATTCCTAAAACCATATTAACAGATCAAGGCACAAATTTCACAGCAGATCTTTTCAAAAAGACTTGTGAATTCCTAAAAATCAAGCAATTATGGTCAAGCCCATACCACCCACAAACTCAAGGCGCCCTTGAGCGCAGTCACTCGACTCTAAAAGAATATCTTAAATCATTCGTCAATGATAATCAGGATAACTGGCCTCGTTACGTTTACACTGCTATCATGACTTACAACACCAACACTCATTGCACCACGAACTATACACCTTATGAACTTTTATTTGGACACAAACCTTACATACCTGACTCAATCTATGACTCTGCACCGGACCTCACGTATCCTGAGTATCTTAAAATGCTAAACCACAGGCTCAAATACTCCAGAGAAAAAGCAATCGAACACATCAATCAATCGAAAGAGAACTCGAAAAAATACTATGACACACATACAAGAATTCCTGAATACCATGTCGGAGATCTCGTCTATCTCAAAAATCACCTTAGACTAAGGAAAGCACTATCCCCTATATGGAAAGGTCCTTACAAAATCCTACAAGTCCATAACAACAATACTGTGACTTTACTAATTGATAGGAGACATGTGCGACATCATTTTGACGAAATAAAACTGGCAAGTCCCAACTTAATATAATCATTAATATTATTATTTAATATTTGACTTTCAGACTCGTACTACTCCTATTTCCTATTACGACATCTTTGGCTCATGAACTCGTTCAACCACTGAATAAAAGTCCTGGCATTTACTTCGACCCTATCGGCACCTTGAAACTCGTAAACGATCATATTCATTTTGTCATACCAGTGGATCTCAAATTTATTAAACCACATCTCACAAATATCAAAAATGTATTCGATACGTATAAATTCCTCTGCGAGCAAAACAAGGCAGTTGACGATTTCCGATGTTATAATATGCTAAATCCACTAACGTCACTTTACGACGACATATATAGAGATTATAATTCAATATCTCACTTAATATCGAATAGACCTAAACGATCTGCTTGGTTTGCTGGTGTTGGTACATTAATGAAAAACTTGTTCGGTACTATGGATGAAGATGACTCAAATAAGTACAATAACGCCATTCAAACGCTGCATTTAAATGAAAAGAAGATAGCTTCTTTAATTAAACAAAATATTTTTATTTCCGAATCGGCAATCTTGAATTTCAATAAAACTATAGATACGATATTAAATAACGAAGCCCGTTTGAATGAAGTTACTAGTACTCTACTAAAAAATGTATCTATTATTACTAATGAAATACTATTTAGAAATAAGTTAGCTGAAGTAATTAATACCCTCGAAGCCAGTCTACTTACTTTATCGTATAAATTAGAGGATATTGTTAATTCTGTAATGTTTGCAAACAGCAATACGCTGCATCCTTCTGTCGTCACTCCGACACAGTTATATGCTGACATAGAAAGTAACCTTAAGCATATACCTAAATATAAGGAATTACCTGTAAGTATAGATTTAAGTAATATCAATGTAATATTAAAAGTTTCGGAACTTGATGCTTATTATAGCCCTAACAATGTTATATTTATACTAAGGATCCCGCTAGTTTATCATATTCAGTATGACTTATACAAAATAATTCCTATCCCAGTACCACATGACGTAAACTTATCTAATTCATATGCTATGATAATTCCTACATCAAACTTCGTAGGCCTTAGTAAAGATAAATCGACATATTGCACCTTAACAGACCTTCAATCTTGCAAAATTATATCTAAAAAGGATATCGCTTGCGATGTTTCAAATATTCTTTCAGTTAATACAAATCCTATTTGTGAAATTGAATTAATGACGAGAGTTGTAAAAAATTTACCCTCACAGTGTGAAACGAAATTTATTTATGGCAATGTAGACATATGGCAAAACATTGGTCATAATAGCTGGATATTTGTACAATCCCGATCTACAAGACTTTCCGTAGAATGTAACTCTGATGTCAGAGAAATAAATATAAATGGAACAGGTATATTATCCTTAAAACCTCGATGTGTGGCATTTTGCCGAAATGTAAAACTGTTAACAATGCTTGACCTAGAAATAAACATACCACATATTCATACAGATTTTAGCCTTATTGATGATAAATGCTGTACTTTTCATGCATTCAACAAGTTTAAAGTAAATACATCTGCTGTAATCTTGTCCAATATTAACTTAGACGATCTCAAGCATTTAAAAACTCAAGCAGATTTAGTAAACAGAGAATTGAATAATTTTGTAAACGATGATAGTAACATAATATCTCACCATATAAGTTTCCCTATTCTTACCATTTTATTAGTTATTTCCTTTATTTTACTTCTTAGTTACATTTATTACAAAGCTAAGATTTTTAACATTCCATTAATGTGTACAAACCCACCGTCAAACACAGACGACGGTTCACCTGTAGAAGATGTTCCACTTCCTAGATTAAGAATAGCATAAGTATTAGTTTTGTATAACTTTCTTAGTTATAGAAGGCGCATCCTTCCTATCCTTGTAATCAGCCCTATTGGTTTCCTCGTTTGACATCCTCCTTCTTCTACTTCTAAGTAAACTTCCTTGTAACCGTAAGTTTACTCTTGTTGGGGGAGGTGTTATATCTTATCCTCTTCACCTTTTCTGCTTACCTTTGCTAGACCCACTTCCCTTTCGTCATATCAGCATTTATTTCCTTCCCAGACTCCCTACCTACTTAAGTTAGTCTCGAAATATATCCCAACCAAGACTGTTGTCTCCAAATAAATAAATTCTTTTTTTTTAAAAACCCAATCCACTCATCCATTATAACAGTACACTGTGGTACTATGTTGTTGCGTACACTGTGGTACTATGTTATTGCGTACACTGTGGTACTATATTGTTGCGTACACTGTGGTACTGTGTTGGTGCGCACACTGTGGTGTTCTGTTGTATGTGTGATTATGAATTTAAACAAAAACAATAAAACATACCCTGAGTTTTTATTGTGTTTGTTCCTGCGCTTCTTGTTCAGTCGCTTTTGCCGATGAAGTAGATGGTATAGGCACATTCATTAATACTGGTGCGTCATCTTCGCCCGCCGATACGGTTAACTGATCTGCGGGTTGAGGCGCTCGACGAAGTTGGTCATGGGCAACTTTTCTTGGACGTCCTCTACCCACCACCTTTTGGACTAGGTAGCGATCGTTTTCTAGAATCCGTGTTATCTCGTATGGCTCGCTGAACTTTAAATCCAACGAAGTTTGGTTACGAGGATTATTTTTAATGAGGACATAGTCGCCACGCTGAAAATGATTAATCTTCGCTTTCCTTGAATCAAAGCGTTTCTTGTCCTGTTCTGCGTTTTGTGTAATCTTTTGATGAACATGATTAGTGAGAGCTTCGATATTAATTGTCTGTTCATCAATATTCACCAGTGTGAGTAACTCAGGAGGCACGCAATGTTTGCGTTGAATAAGTAAAGTGAGTGGAGCTACCCCCGTCACACGATGAGGAGTGCAGTTTAATGCCAACTGGAGTTCTTCAAGCATTGTGCGCCATTCTTCAGTTTCATAGTTTTTGATCATGGTTAAAGCATTTTTTTACTGTAGCAACCACGCGTTCCACCTGCCCGTTTGCTCGGCTGACGCCTGGTGCTATTGCATGAATCTCTATACCTATACGATCACAATATATTTTAAATTCGCCCAGAAACTCTCTCCCACCGTCAACGATTATTTGTATTGGAGTGCCAAATAGGTGTACTGCACGCTTCAGTGCAGCCAATGTACCATGTGGATTCTTGTTGGTTGTGTGATATAAGAGCACATATTTTGTAAAAGCATCTACTGTGACAACTTGTCTTTTGTGATTCTCCTCCAAAGGACCCAGGCTCGAGATAAATATTCAGTAATGTCCTTTGAAGAGTTGTAAACATGTTCTCTGAATCGAATAATGTCTCTGGAATAACGGTTTTCTGGTTCGAAAGTAGTTATAAGATTGTTGCGCAACTCAGACCATGAAGCTGTTGTTACCATCCAGTCATCAACCCACAATTTTGCTCTTCCTTTAAGCAGGCTGCCAACCTTCATACGTATGTCAAAATCATTGAATTTATAGGCTTCAATAGCTTTATCAATGTGTTTACACCACTCACGTATTCCTACGTTTGTATCAGGATCAAACGAAGGTAGAAAAACCTCATTGATGCGTGTTTTTGTTTCTTGGGTGTTACTCAATCGTTCCGACATCTGCTGCATCATTTGAAAAATAAATTGGGGCGGCATATTGTTTGCCTGTGCGCTGAACAAATTGAACTGTGATAGTTCCTGTTGCGTCGGTATTCCATTATTGCTCGAGGTATGCATTCCCGGTTGCACATTCCTTGCAACGTCAGGTTGTTGAGCGGAAGTGGCAGAACATCCCACTTCTGATAACGTAGCAGCTGACCCAGCGTTGTTTTTAAAAATTGTGACATCGGCACAGCCGACGTCACTATCATTATTATTACTATGGTGTTCCATTACTGAGGTAATTTAAAATAACAAACTCCACTTCAATCAAAAATCAATTTATAATTAAAGTAAAATAGTTAACACTCGATTCACAAATAATAAATTAATTGTTCACTCTTTGAGTGCTGACAATCGAATGACCGCTCCGCTGCAGCGGGCGGCTTTTTATTAACATGTGGTGGGGCGACCAGTTGAGTCACTTGTTTACGCCGTTCTAAGCACGTGTAGCGATGACGTAGCTCATCGCATGTTGTTTTGCGCCGATATATATATTATTCTTAGCTGTTTAGCCTATTTCTAGGATTTATAATATACACTGGAAATATACTGATCTATATACATTACCAGTTGGATAGACATTTTAAAATTGTAATTGAATTTATTATACTGGTCGGTAACGAGTATTACATGTAGATTAGCAGTTTAGTGTTTAATTGTATTATTGACTTTTTTAATTATTGCGTCATATGCCTCAATTGAATAAATATTTTTGCCCTTGTCCTTGACTTTCATTGGACACTACATACAATACAAACATATAATTAAGTTACATTTTATAGGCACTAAAAAAACAGTTTCTGAAGCAAATATTTTATTCATCGCAATCATCATCATCATCGTCGTCGTCGTCATCTAAAACCGTAAAAGAAGTATATAAAGTGACGCACGCAACCTTCTTGTCACCCTCTGTGAAGAAGAAGAGAGACTTGAACTCTCCGCACTTGGCCTGCTTTGGAAACTTAGTGTAGTCCAACACGAAGTTTTTGATCTCGTGTATGCCCTGTATTTAGTTAGAGTTTAGTAGTGTTTACAAATCATCAGTGAGACTTGAAAGTTGCTGTATTATTGAGCTCCTAATCATTGGGTTACTAATCTTAGCATTCCTACCCAATTCCCGGGGTTTGAAAGTTTAATTAATAAGATTAGAACATTCAGACACAGTCACGTTACTTTCCCGTAGAGCCAGGCAGAGATTACAGATGTCTACTTCGTAAGATCTTGAGGCACTTACGTTAATAGTCGAAGTATTCGACCTAGGTTTCGGGCATGCGGCGTCCGTTGTGTGGCCAGGATCTGGCAGTGTAAACTCACATGAGTATGGACATCGGAGATGCCCGAAACCTAGGTCGGAATACTTCGACTATAAACGTGAGTAAACCCGGATAATACATGTAAATAATTATGTACCAAACTCATGAGAATTTACTATGAAAAAGCCATATGGTTTATCGTTTTCCATAAATTTGGGGGTCTCGTATACAGATTTAGAGATACTTGCTACTACTTATTACTCGTATACAGATACTTATTTGGTTAAGTTGATTTTTAGCGTGAGTGCTTGGATTGAAACATGAGCAATCAAAGGGTTCTGGATCCAAAAAGAGAACCCTGAGCGTAGCGAAGGTTTCAAAACACGAAACGCTAAATAAGTTTCATCCACGAGTGAAACACAATAACTTTCATCACACTAGTACCAACGAAGAATTTGCAACGCGCGGGGCGGAAAAGATTCTTTCACACTTTTCGAAGGCTTCTTTTAAGTGCACCTTCTATGATTCGGTCGGCTAATTGACATTAGCTTCGTCAGGTGCGTTCTCGCATTTTAAAATATTTTTACTCACTTTTGAATAAAGTAGAATTTTCCTCTCAGAAATCGATGAGTAAAACTACCGATCTACAGCTACTGTGGTGAAAATATATTGTTTCTATTAAAACAGTGAATATTTTACCTTCGGTACTGGGCAGTTAGGTGGGTCGAGTCCGGCCAACCCTAGAGCCGTTTCGAAGTTTTCTTTTATGTATTGGTTGGCCAAAACGCATGCGCTAGGGTTGTTGAGGTTCTCCGTGTATCTATAGCCGCCGTCCACCTTAGTGTAATGTTCTATTTGTATCTTTAACAAATGAGATTAAGATATTATTACAATAGATTACCTAAAGAAATTACAGAAATACAATCAGGCATATTTTGAACCAAATCTTAAAACACCATGTTTTGATAGATTTTTCATATAAGTGATTGTTTTATGTAAAATATTTATAACTGCATAAAGCCGTTAAAATCACTGCTATCACCGTGAGCACAGCCTTAGTATATTCTACCTTTGTTCTCTCATCTAACAATTCAAGCTACTGCCTGATGATGCAGACTATTTGCATGTTTTACATTTGCATGTTTTACTGTTGTTGTTTGAAGGTGTATTAACTAAATTATTTTGCATAAATGCGTTTGTACACTTTGACCTACGGCACGATAAGTGTTTCAGTTAGTATAAGGATCTGAGTAGGTGAATGTTATTCGTTTGAGATAGTAAATATTCTGAACCCGTATAATACTATCAAGAAGTATTCCAATGTACAATCATTTAAATGATGTAACACAAATGATAATTGACTAACGTCAAGTCACAGTTTCTCATAAAGCTCATCAAGCTCATCTTAAAGCTCATAAAGAAACGCACCCCTAAGGTAACTTCAGTCCTTATGCGTTCCGGAAACTCAAATATTGAGATAACTTGTAGCCTATCCATCGTATGCTTACTATGGCTATACTAATCAATCTAAGAGAGACGCCTGTGTTCCAGCAGTTGGAAGGTATTGGGGTGATTATGATTTATATATGGTTATATATGGTCGTTACCTTCCTCCTAAGAATACACGTGAAAGTGTCCCTGACTATGACTGTATTGTTTTCTCAAATATTTTAGAGTGAAAATTGTATCAATGGTAGTTAACTTATTAAGTTTTGATGTTTGAACATACACCGTAACTTTATGTTGTGAGATCTTCCAATGGAGGAGTTCCAATGTGACAAAGAATCCAGCGTGAGTACGGTTAATCATTCTCTTTTTGATGTCAAATTCCATTTCGTACTTCTCGGGGTCCTCGCATTTTGTTGCTCTGTTCAACTTCCAAGTCCCGTCGCACTAAAAGAAGAAGAGAGAAAAAAATAAATAGTATCATAGCAACAGATTGTCTCGTTTCTCAAAAAAATAAATAGAATCAGGGAAACAGATTGTCTCGTTTCTCAAAAAAATAAATAGAATCAGGGAAACAGATTGTCTCGTTTCTCAAAAAAATAAATAGAATCAGGGCAACAGATTGTCTCGTTTCTCAAAAAAATAAATAGAATCAGGGAAACAGATTGTCTCGTTTCTCAAAAAAATAGATAGAATCAGGAAACAGATTGTCTCGTTTCTCAAAATAATAAATAGAATCAGGGATACAGATTGTCTCGTTTCTCAAAGAAATAAATAGAATCAGGGAAACAGATTGTCTCGTTTCTCAAAGAAATAAAACAGATTGTCTCGTTTCTCTAACCTTATCCCTGCCCCTGCGCGGCGTCGCTAAATACAAACTGAATTTGACAATTTTGGGTATTTTTTGTCCACTATCCTAAAAACATGACTAAATCAAAGTTAACGATTTACTTTTAATATTTCAATCAGGGGTGCTTATTGCATCCTTTCTTTAACATACTATATAAATCGCATGTCGATGCATAATACCATAGTAAATCGGGATTAAGCACCTAAATCATGGAACAAATGTTCTGTTTCCCTTTTCGTGATCTGACTCAGGGTTAGGATACATATAGATATGACTTCGGCTAACTTTTATTATTTTCCAATAGCTGGACTGCACGCTTCACTATCGTAGCTTACATGATATAAAGACTTAGGCTAACTTTTATTATTTTCAACTAGCTGGACTGCATGCTTCGCTATCGTAGCTTACATGATATAAACTGAGGAGCCGGCGGACAAATGCGGACTTGTCTGATGAACGGTTTTTTACAGGAGGGCTGAAAATCTCAAAAAAAACAATTATTATGTAGCTAGTTTTAATGTTAAGTACATGCAAACTTCAATAAAGTACAAACATTTATCCGTTTCATGTTTATCAAAAAACTGAATGGTATTTTTTTTCTAAAGGCTAAGTCTTGTTATGTTCAGAAATTTTGATAAATGTAACTAAAAAATATTTGTGATTCGTTACAATACAAAGTAAGTATTATTACATTTAGTTTAATATTACTTACTTTGTATTCCGTTATTTTAAGCAGCCCGGCCCGTTTTTATCCTTTTACGTGTGTAAAAAATATTATATTTGTTTTTGTCAGGTTTTGATTGAAAATCGAAATAAAACGAAATGTTATCATACGTATTAAAGGACAAGCCCGTTTCTGAATGAAAAAGCAAATTTAAAAGTTTTTTTGTATGTGCTAGAGTTGAAATTAATTGAAAATCTTTTGCAGATGTCTACTTTTAGAGGTATACAAAAATTGTGATTGCATTGACAATCCCCTATTTAATCCTTATTCCTTTATAAAATAATAGCAGTCTATAACCCATTTTATAATAGCAGCTATCTATGACAAATTCCCGGTCATTGTGGACCAACCATTTCAGAAGTAGCAATAGCTATACGAATATAATTTCATATGAATTTGGTAAAAAAATAAAATTAATTAATTAATTATATTGTGTTATTTTTTATTATTTTTAGTCATTTAGTGTGACCAAATAACACTCTAGTGACGGTGATAATTTACCATTGAGTAACACATATGCTTGTTTGCCACCTATTTATATTAAAAAAATCCCTTCACCACAAAGTTATTCCCAACACAAAACACTAGTAAACCAGGAAAGACGACCAACAACGTTTCCGTCCACATTTTAGATATTCCCATGTGAACGAGGTGCCCGTTGCGTACAGATAAACATTTATATAAAGCCCATAGCATGTCAACATTCTCATTGGGATGACACTGATTATATCTCTTTCGTGATGCTATTATGTAAGTGTCCAGCCCATACAGACATGATCAATTATTAGTATTATCATACGTACATCTGTACAACGTTTCACTCTGTAAAGAAACGAAACGAGCTAAACCATGTTGCTTTGCTCGAGTGGTCAAATCTTTGCAAACCAAGAAATTATTGGAAATGTATTATCCGGGTTGACTGTCGCCGTGGCTCAGTAGTTAGTGACATGATTTCTGGGTCTCCGGGACCCTGGGTTCGAATCCCGGCAGGGGCAAACATGCGATGAGTATAGGTGGTTGTCCCGGATCTTGATGGATGTTTGTGTAGCAATTCGTATATCTTTGCTTTATCTTCAGTGTTACGGAGTCTGGCATCTATCAGCAGAAAAATAATTAGGGTTGACAGAATTAAATATCAGCTAACTTTGCGCAGCTAGTTTGACTCATGTTGCAAAAGTTGTAAACAATTAAGTGATAAAAAGGGGGCTTGGTTTTTCGCAAATTTCAATAATCTTTATAAAGAAGATAATTTATAGGAAATCAGATTTATGAAAATCGAGAAAAGAAGAGGTGATAAAACGCCGCCCTGCGGAACACCTGCAGTTGTAGTCACGATGAAACAACTTCAAACTGATAGCATAACTCATGTTACGGAGTAGGAGGTAAGAGGCAGGCACCCTCCCAAAATGTTAATGTCGTAGTCGGATCGTATAATCATCCGTTTTTTATTCCGGGGGTTATGTCGAAAAATAATTACGTAGTTTTAATCATTAAAAACCGACAAATCAGTGGAATATTTTCAACATTTACTTGATAATAAAGATACTTGCCGATTTGAGTAAAACTTCCATGGGACTACACAGTATATTCCTAATCACAATTGCGTTAATTTCATTTACATAATTATGTTAATGAAATTCTGATGAATTTTATGTAACGAATAAATATTATATATATATATATATTATATACTTAAACAAGAATTGTTCGTTTAAAGGTATCAGATAGCGCTCGAACTTATAATTATGTATAAAATAAGCTAGGACGTATGGGAGCCTGCAGAGCGATCAAGCATAGATCCAACGTTGACCGTGGTCACGATCAGAAAAACCGAGTGGATACCACCGCGGACTAGCCACTTGATACTAGGCGGTAGTAGGAATTACTCAGAATATACTCGTATAAATTCAATAATTATGGATATTGCTATAAAAAGCCTGACCGTTTCTTGACTATGCTATTACTTAATATGCTACTCAACAACTTAAGTTTTGTACCTTGATTGGAGTAGTAGTACCATGACAGGTATACTGCATTGACTTTAATAAAAAATAATAGGAAGTCATAGATTTGCTTTTATATAAAACTAGCTGCGCACTGAGGTTTCACATGGATGAACTACGGTTTTCTCGCTACGCTAGTTATCCCCCAGGAACCATACTTTTTCGAGGATAAAAAGAGGCACGTGTCTTTTTATATTCATTAAAATAAATTGAGTGGCTTAGACGTGAAAACGTAATTTAGTTACTTATTTAAATGGGACCATCTCGAAAATGTACTCTATCAAACAAAAAAAGAGTCATCAAAATCGGCTCATTAACGACGAAGTTATCCGCGAACACACATAAAAAAAACGTATGTACGGTCGAATTGCCGGTGACTGGCCGGTTGGCTCAGTTGGTAGCACTCTGCCTTCTGAGCCGCTGGTCCCGGGTTCGATTCCCGGACAGATCATACATCCATATATATATATATATATATATATATATATATATATATATATATATATATATATATATATATATATATATATATATATATATGTGTATAAGTATATATATATATATATATATATATATATATATATATATATATATATATATATATATATATATATATATATATATATATATATATATATATATATGTCTATATGTGTATAAGTATATATATATATATATATATATATATATATATATATATATATATGTCTATATGTGTATAAGTATATATATATATATATATATATATATATATATATATATATATATATATATATATATATATATATATATACTTATACACATATAGACATATATATATATATATATCAGTCATCAGGTTACCATAGCACAGGCTTTGCCTAGTTTTGGACCTGAAGACCTTGTCTGAATGTTAATATTTAAAAAATAAATAAATTGAGTAACCTCCTTCTTTTTTTGAAGTCGGTTAAAAAAAGGAGAATTTTTAAATTAATGATGAATCTAAATGGCTATATACTGTGAAAGTATATAGCCAGCGATAAGCCAAGTAAGAAGGTGGAAAGCTGATGAGAAAGGATAAGTTTCTAGATTCGTCTCAAGGTTTCGGTTTTTGCTCTTTGGATGCCCTGATCTTTTAGGAAATCCCGGAAATACACCTCCCTTCGTATCTCTGCAAGTAACCTCTTAATAAAGACAGACAACACAATTTTTCGTGTTAAGTTCAAAGTGGTAGTACTTAATAATTTAAATGAAACAAAATCGATGGCACCAATAAGTGTTTTATTCGTCATCATCGTCATCTTCCTCTTCGAAAACTATCTCAATAGATAGGCACCCCACCTCCTGGTTGAGCTCCATGACGCAGCAATCAGAGTTGTACTTCCCCCAGGGTCCCTCCTGGGGTAAGCTCTCCCAATTCCAAAAATACTGTTCAAACTCGTACTTACCCTGGAATATATGATTATTATTGGTTAACAAATAGGTGAAATAATGTACACCTAACAGAAAAATGTGATCAACAATTAAATATTATAATGTTTAAACTTTCGCGAATCTTATTCATGTTCTAATTGAACTATCGAGTTAGTCTAGTTTTCCGACACTGTTCATACGAAGGTTGTCTTGAAGAAATAGCTATATGCGATAAGACCGCCCATTGTGCTGTGCTACCGTAATTAAATATATTAGTATTTTGTTGTATTCATTTGTTAAAATGGTGTATCTGTGCAATAAAGAGTTATCGTATTTTATTGTAATAGTGACAGTATACGAGATCGCTACAAGCGCCCAATGATGATGAACCGCGATCTGAACACTTACTTTATAATGGATTTTACGATGAAAAAAAACAATATGGATATTTTGAGATAAATACTACTTTCAAGGTCCAGACTACCCCACTAATACCTGTCTTCTCTCGTGACCACAATTAATGTAACGGTCGAAACGTCGTCATTAATCTAAATTAATGGCAAATCTGCTAGTATTCTGGGCATGCTGCCAACTGGTAGCGGGTAGAGTGTTGGAGTTATCTATAGGCTGACAACAGCTAGCTAGTGGAATGCTCAAATAATAATAATAAATCATTTTTATACTTAAATACTTTTATGCTATATATTATATTGATTTTTTATCTTATCAATTCATTCCAATGACTGAGTTCTGAGGTGACCCACAAAAAATAACACCGGAATTGAGGACCTAGTTAATTTTGGAAATAATCTGTCACTTTAATCGCTTACCGTTGGGACAGGGAATCTAGGATCAGTCACCCCGGCTGTCTGTAACATGTCCTTAAAGTTTTGACCAGCGTATTTGTCCACCAGCCCCTCGAAACTTTGATCGTTAATCAATAGGAATTGTTTGCAGCCTCCATCCACGTACATGCAAACGTCCAGTTTCACCTGATAATTTTAAAAGGAACAAGGTATAACTAGTAAAAGATTTTAGACTTTATCACGTCACGTTGCGCGGTTGCCCTGATGCTAACAGAACGCCAAACGTTCGAGATATTGGTCATGATTTCCGACTGAAAACCAGTGCTTAGGTTTACTTTAGCAGATGATGATATAGAAATGGTTTTTTTATAACGTCACAGAACAACCAAAACGCCCACAGGATGTTAAGTGGTAACCTCTGCCTATAGACAGATATAATTCGTTAAGAACTGCACTGCGCCCGTCACCCTGAGACATAAAGCAGTGCATTTAATTTCACCGGAAACCATATCCTTTTTACACCGGAACACAGTAATATGAACAATGCCCCCTGGCGGTAGAAATAGATGTGGTGACAGTACTTCCCCGGGCAAACTCTCACTTGCGATATGAGTTATCATCATCATCTCAGCCATAGGACTTCCACTGCTGGACATAGCCTCCCCCATTGATTTCCACAAGGACCGGTTGGAAGCGGCCCGCTTCCAGTCCTTGCCTGCGATCTTAGTCAGATCTTCTGTCCATTATGGACAGACGACTTGACTTGCGATATTAATTTTGACAAAATGTCATCTATAGGCTCGTTGATAAGAGGTTTGTAGTAATCATATGAGCCTAAAACAGGACAAGGGCATGGTATAACATAGTATAGTATGTAAAGTTTTTTAGTCCTTACTCCGTACTTATCACTCAAGTCGTCATGGAATTCCATCGATCCTTGAAAGACGTCATGCGTGCGGTTATATTTCCTCTGCACAATATCGAAATTAAACTTGTCGAAGTCGCCCTTCTTCTTCTGTATCTTGAGCATCTTCCATTTACCTGGCCCCTGAGAATGGCAATTAGAAATGTAACAATATTGTAAATAAGACGTGCAGGCACTTGCCAATACTGTCAACTAACTTCGCACCGCTAGTTTGACTCGTGTTGTTAAATCTAGCCTTTTCTGTTTTAAGATCTTTTGCCTCTTTATGGGCCTTTTTTTGCTTGTACACATTTATGCCTTTGTGTGTACAAGTACCGTACAAGATTTGCCTCGTTGATTCCGTTTCAGGGACCTGAAACTTTTATACAGTTTGTTATCAATGTTTTTTGTGAAATATTTTGTTAAATACTCACAATCATACTGTCGCAAGACACCATCCAAAACGATAAACACAATGCATTGCAAAGAACGATTTGTTTCTTAAACATACTGCTCTAAAGGTTTTCTCAAAACTGGAACACTTTTTACATTTCCGCGTTGTTTAAATAATACAGTTCAAATAAAAAAAAACAAGCGTGTCATGTGCAAAAGTCATAAAGATTGCATCTGGGCAGAGCAATTGCAATTCCTACAAGTTCAGCGGTATAATATTATAATAAATTATTTTTACTACACAGTTTGGCATAGATCTAATGCTGTACAGAAGTTTCATAAACTAGGAATAATGACCCGCAGTAAAATGGTTTTCTTATGGTTAGTTATTAGTTAGGGACGCGTATAGCCCAGCAGCGGACGTCCTATGACTGAGATGATGATGATAAATTACAGTACATATTTGAATTAATAGCGTCCACATTCGCACACTGCTCATATATTATTTCTATTTCCATGCAAAGGTTGCCAGTAAGAGATAGCTATAGCTCTTAGTGATAAGGCCACCTATCTTATTTTCATTATAGTATTTTTTGTAGTTGCTTGTTGTGGTATTCAGGGGGGTCATGACCACCCCAAAACGTACCATAGATCATCATCATCATCATCACGTCAGCCATAGGATGTCCACTGCTGGAAAAAGGCCTCCCCCATTGATTTCCACAAAGACCGGTTGGAAGCGGCGAGTACCATAGATAAACCTCTTAAAATGTATAACTTAGAGAAATGTACGATTAGAACAAGAGGAACTAGGTGAATCCCCCCAAAAAATTTGCCAGCGTCCGCCCCTGTGCATGTATACTAATCTGAGATAAATCTTTGATATTACCGAGAAGCTAAAATTTGGAGTTAACAGACAATTTGAGTTAAGATGAAAAAGAGTCGGCATCCTATTTATTATGTCACCGGTGCTATAATGATGAATGGGCGAAGGTCATCGCTCAATATCCAGCGACCCGCCTGCTTTATTTGCGCATAGTTGTACATAAATTGTATACAAATTTATTGTCGATGCGTAGGCACCATACGTCTTGACTGTACATAACTTATCATTATAAATGACGTGTAATTTTTTATTATGAGTAAATTATATCAATAAGAAACATTAATTGACCTTTCTATGCCCAACTTATACATTATTCACTGAAATGGTAACTGAATAAATTACGGAAGTCGCATAATAACGGTAATAATAACCTATGGACATTGGTGCATGCAAATTAATTTATTGTATTGTGGTATACTACAAGAGAAAAGTTTTCGGTTATATTCCATAATTATAGTATAACAAACATATAAACAAATATATAGTACTAGCTGCGCCCCGCGGTTTTACCCGCGTGGTGATGATTGATGATGATGATGATAAAAAGTAGCCTATGTGTTATTCCGGGACCTGAAGAATCTACATACCAAATTTCATTGTTCATTCAATTCTATCTTTTTAGACTTATCTAAGGCCTTTGACACTGTCTCTATCCCAATTCTACTCAATAAATTAGAGAGGATTGGAGTTCGCGGAGTGGCTCTGGATATATTTAGAAGCTACCTAACCGATCGCCAACAACAAGTGAAGATTGGTAACGTGGTGAGCGGCGAGGAACACTTGTTTTATGGCGTCCCACAGGGTAGCATATTGGGACCCACTCTATTCCAAATATATATAAACGACTTGTGTCGTCTTTCTCTGGAACACTGTCGTATTTTTTGTTATGCAGACGATACCGCGATATTGGTTTGTGCTGATAACTGGAGTAAAGCAAAACAATATGCAGAAAATGCTATGCGAACAATAATGTCCTGGTTAGCACACAACCTTCTCACTCTGAATATAGGTAAAACTAAATATATAACCTTCTCGTTAAAATCATCCACTCTACCATGTCACGACAGCTACGAAATTAAAGCTCATGCGTGTTTAAAGTCAACAGACAAGTGTTCTTGTTCTAGCTTAGACAGAACAGACAAATTGAGGTATCTTGGAGTTCTTGTGGACGAACTGCTAAACTGGCATGCTCACATAGACTTACTAACAGCACGAACTAGAAAGCTTATTTATATATTTAAAACACTTAGGAGTGCCGCCAGCCAAGAAACATTAAAAATAGTTTACCAGTCTCTTGGTGAATCTTTACTGAGATATTGTGTCTCGGTTTGGGGCGGCGCTTCGATGACTAAAATCTTGCAACTGGAGAGGGCTCAAAGAGCTGTGCTGAAAGTCATGCTAAAAAAACCCTTTCATTTCTCAACATCCGAATTATATTTCGAAACTAGAGTGCTTTCCGTTAGACGTATCTTCATTCTTCAAGTAATGGTCCGTAAACACTTGTCCCTACCATATGACCTTCATAAAGTTAGCACGAAGAGACGAAGCGATCTTGTCTGTGCTATACCCGAACACAGAACCCGTTTTTATAGTCGGTTCTTTCCTATTGTAGGCTGTTACTTATATAACATCATTAATAAACGATTGAACCTATATCCCTTGACCAAGTATAGCTGTAAGCTAAAAGTCACAAACTGGCTACTGGGACTTAACTATGCTGAAACCGAAGAACTTCTTCGACTCAATTTCTAAACAAAAAAAAAAAAGATGCTTTAACTGTTCGTATTCTATAACTAAACCTGAATTACTTACATTCACTTACTCAGACACACCGTAAATACACGCACCAAACTACACGTACACAAAACACACAGTCACTCACACACAGTTACGAACATAACCCACTCACACACATGAAAACTCTAGTTTTAGTTTTACTATTATATCTATTCTCTTTCGGATACTACATTATATTTATATCTAGTTTATTTGTAATTTAGTCTACCGGGAGCGACAGAAAAATACTTGTACTATAATTAGTTTGATACCCTACTACAGGACTAATCCTAACAGGGTATCAATAGCTAAATAATGTTTGATAAAGGTGACTAATTGTTTGTCTTCATTCTTTATGTAGTATACTTATAGTATAATACCTACTATATATATATGTATAAATAGAGTAACGTGTGCATGCGTAACTTGTGCGCAGATTTACTACCGTACTATCTGCACTATTTCTAGCCGCTATCTATCTGGGGAGGTCTCTGTTATCCGAGATACAAGTTATTAACTTAGTTCGGAAACAGGACTTTCTTTTGATGGCTCGGTGGCTGGACAATGGCTGCAGACAAGTACGAATACATAATGCATATGTAACGGAAGCAATGTAAATTTACGTATGTAGATGTAACTATAAATGAGGACAACATTGTTACCATTTTTTGGAAATAAAGAATATTGATTGATTGATTGATTGATTCATCCATATCCATTCAACCGTTCTGGCGTGATTGAGTAACAAACATCCATCCATTCATCCATCCATCCAAACTTTCACATTTATAATATTAGTGTGATTTGATGAGTACCTTAGGAGCGTAGTTATTTCGTTGATTCGCACGCGTTTTGATTTACACGTTTAGACAGAAGTTAAAAGAAGTAATTCATTTGCTGTACCTCAGATGTGTATCAACTTTATTTATACTTTGCAGTTCCATAACATATTAAGATAGTTATTCCATAGAAAATGTTTCCCCTTTTGTCATAAAATTCCCCCCTGTGTTATTTTAGGGCTTAATTATTCTTCTTAACAAATATTCAAAAATCATATTCGTGCGTTCAGCCACTTTAGCTCCGAGTGGTATCATATACGAAATAACGCCGCTGGGTTTTATTAAAATTTCGTTTATATTTCCTACCGTTATAAAGGTTGAATGTTTTTTTGTTATATGGTAGGTGCACTGTACCAGTTATAATGTCCAATATGATTTTCAGTACACCATCATAACTGAACTCTGTTTCCTCCAATCCAAGAAATAACAAATATTTTCTCTTCATTTGCTTTTCAAAATGTACACCATTAACTTATTGCTGCTGCGCTATATTATTTTTCATTTACGATGTTTTTACATGTGGGTTAATTTCGTATCAATATTGTTGTTGATGGATTTAGTGATATTTTGCTTCTATATTTCTCATTTTAGTTATTTCCTTCTTCTGGTCAGTCAGATCGCGTTGAATTTGTTGCAAAATATTCATTATTTTATCAACTTATCATTCATATTTTATCACTACCGGTACCCTCTGTAGTTCACAGTATGACGTGTAATGTTGCGTCTGTTAAATAACTGTGAATATAAATATCAGGTCGTTACTTACTATTTTTGTTATATTATTGTATGCAAGATGTTTGACTTGTAGGGTCATAATTGACTTATTATATGACGGCTCTATTGCAGCTATATACAGCTATGTATTGAGAGACTGCTGCCGAAGCCCTTACCTGACTTAGATCGCAGTTAAGGGCTGGATGAAGGCTGCTTCCGTCCGGTCCTTGTGGAAGTCAATGTCTAGCAACGGACATCCTATGGCTGAGATGATGATGATGAAATATTAATAACATAATATATTTATATATTATTTCACTAAAGCTCACATTTTGAAAAATCATTGCAAATACTCCAGATCTTGGCCGAGCCACATTCATCTTAATTATTACTACATTTCTAAGTAGAACTTCCATCTCTTTCTCTCATCCGATCTTTTACGTGCATATTAAGTGTGAAGTTATTTTTTTGATATCTTTTTGTTATAGACTAATGAATTGCGCCCTGCAGTCAGCTACGGCAATCGACGAGCATAGCATAGCAGCCGCTATGTTGCCGCTCGCCACCGCCTACTGCCGGAAACTGTGCACGGGCGTCATTCAGTACGCATACATGTGTATACAGGTACGCTTGTAATATTAGAAAACGAAAGACCTAACCTTACCCAATCGTTAGTCTTGAAATGCCTAATTTGAAGACATACGATGATCCGTAATAAAGTTCTATTCGATAATTTATGGATTACCTATAGCTGAATTTATCGCAAACTTCAGAGACTCAGTAACAAAAATGATCCAAAACTAAAAACAAAACACATTCGGCTAGTCATAGAGTTGTCTCCTTCTCGTATATGTTAACGTAAACGTAACTGTTTCTGCCTTTGTGTGACTTCTGTACCCCTGGTGCAGTTCATTAACCTTAACAAAAGGCACATAAGTTACACCGATATCACACTACGAAATTAGTATTGTACTGAAATGGCCGAAAGACATTTAGGCGCTGAGTGACAATAAAACAGCTGATGAGATAGCAAGTCTTCAAGGCCCTCACAATTCTTACCTTCAAGACTTCAAGGCCTAATTCTCGAATAAGCCGGCAGAAACGTGGCCTTTAAGAATATATATTTTCTGAGAAATTACTCCTTTCTTGCTTCAGAGTCATGTTTATAAGCTATTTGCAACGACGAAGAACGAGGGTAAAGGTCCACCGACTGTGTACTGAAAGTTTCTCTACGAAATCGATTTAGAATTGAAGGTACCTAAAAAACAAGGACTGCATAGGTTGATATAGCCCGATAGATCAGGAAGTTAAAATGGGCAGACAACTTAAGCAAATAGGTCGGCATTGGAGGCAAGTTTTTTCAGTAGGATCACGGACCGGAACTTTTAGTGTAGTGGACTAAGACCTAATAAAGGTAGCAAGAAACCCTATAAAGCAGGCCGTTTTTTCAATCATAGAGGAGCATCCGTACATTATTCAAACACAATATAGCAATGTTTGACACAAAGACTAATAAATACTAGGGGCATACATAACCATTTTCGAACAATTTTATTACCTCGAACAATGCAGTATGAGTATGAACATCATATTTTATTTTTATTTCTATATCACAGGAACACCAAGTATGGACGAGTCAGCTCTTTTGGGAGGCGGCTTTTTACCAAGATGTGCAGCGCGACATCAAAGCTCTCTATCTTCCCAGTCCGACGCATCAAAGAGTACCCAGTCCTAGGTAAGTGTCTAAGGAAACTATTATATGCATAAAACATGTCACGGTCGCGGCTAATGGTAATAGCTAAATAGTAATGGTAGATTGATGATAGATGGCACTTAGGATGGTAATGTGGAAGCGGAAGTAAAAAAAAAACTCTTTTTTCAACTCCAACTCTCTTTCCATATCAAATTGAAATAAGAGTCGCAGTCACTTGAACAAATTAAAATTAGAAGACTACCTACCAAAGTTCGAGGAAAATTTTATTTTAACATCATTTTTTTGCTCTTTTCATTCATTTTTCTTGCTTTAAATAGAAGTTCTTATTTTGCGTCCATGTTCCAGATAATTAATATAATTAATAATAATATATTTTTCTGTTTGTTTCAGGGATGACGAGGAGTATATATCCTTGTTGAAAGCCCAAGAGCCCAGCGCATTGGAAATTGCCGCCGAACAGATGAGGCTATGGCCTAGCTTAGCTCCAGGTAACTACTATTTTTTACTGGCTTTCTAAAAGGAAGAGTCTCTCAATTCGGTTCAGTTTTTCCAAGTGCAAAAGTAACGTCATATGCAAAAACTGTTCGGAGCGTTTAAAATATTGCTGAAATATTTTGCACAGACATAATTAAAAGGCAGAAGTATTTTTTAAGTATCTTTTTGCTTGTCGTCAGAAAAGCAACGCGAACTGATAGCCCGAGAGCAGTCAACTCTATATAGTCAGGCGATCCATTATGCGAACCGGATGGTTTACCTGCTGCTGCCGCTAGATGGCGCGGGGCGGCGCTCTGAAGCAAGAGGAGAAGATGCAGACAGAGCAAGCAATAGTATCACTAACAGGTACTTGATATTGCATTAGCTAAGGTCGTTTTTACCATAATTTTAGGATATAATAATGTAGATGGAATATCACTGATTACTAACCTACCTTTGCTAACAAGCAAGACCGATGCTGATATGCTAGAAAACTTCATGTCATTTTAGTTAAGTCTGGTCTGCTTTCTTCGACCGCATCATTAATGACCATAGCGTGAGATAATGGTCATATATTTGGCAAAATGAAACATTTTTCAATTTGATCTTATATTTTTAATCTTATATGTGTGTTTCCGCAGAACTCCGTTCTTTGTGATCTAATTTGATTTTGTAAAAGTTTATTTTATGGGTATACTTTCAAATTAGTACAAGTCGATTTTTATAGTTTGGTAAATAATCTGCCATGTTAAAACATGTATTTTATTTTCGAGCCAAGTTGAACGTCCAGTCGTACTGAACGTCAGACTTTTGACTGAATTGAATCAATATCGGACAAGTATTCAGTATATAAATATATATTTGTACAGTGTAGCAGAATCAGACAGCGTGGACGCTGAGTCAGGCTTCGAAGAGGCGGATCCGGGCGAAGCAGGGAACAATGTTATCAAAATGGTCTCAAGATTTGTAGATAAGGTAAAGCTTTTTTTTTCCAATTAGGTACTGTTGCATATCACCTTGAAGGGTGCAAACTTATACGTGCCAAACACACTTAGACTAAAATGTTAAGGTTTTAAGAGCAACAAAGCGATGTTACATTCCAATATCAATATTATTATATTTAGTGGGCCGACGCCTTTATTCAAATAAAATACTAATAACTAATTACAATACTTCAGCTATAAAATTTGAGCAATCCACTAGCTATTGGCAGCCTACAGATAACTCAAATGCTATAACCCGCTACCATTTGGCAACGTTCCCAAAATGCTAGCAGCATCGCCACGTTGAATTGCAATGCCAAACATGTCCCAGCATTTGGTCACACGTCTCATTGATTAAACTCTGATAAGTTTTGGCAAATCCGATGAACTTTCGGTCCCCATGGGCCCAACTTCTCGACCCCAAACGGTTCAAATATGCTACCACTACATAGGTTAGCATATTTTCGCCGCTGCAATTGTTCCGCCGAATAAGTCGCGGCGCCAGCCCTAACATGTGTCACAGGCAGATGCGACAGCGCCAAAGTGTCAACACATGCAGCGTCCCACACTAAAAGCCGCTTTAACTTCCAGGAAATAAGTGTATAAAATGGTACATATTGAACAAGAAGCGATAGAAAAACCTGGAAAAAATCAGTATCTTTTTACAAGATTCGGTGTTTCTCGATAGGTAAAATCCTAAAGTCTTAAAGTTACGAATGAATAGGTACCTTCTAGGCTTGCGTGCTACATCTTAGATCACGTCATCTCTTAACACCAGGTGAGATAGTGGTCAAACGCTTGCCTATTCACAATAATAATGTGACCTAAAATCGACTCTGTATTTTGCTCAACGAATCAGTTTCCTGAGCAGCTAGAATTTTAGGCACGTTGTCGTTCCGTGGTTGAAACAATCTTGACAGATATTTTATTTTTACAAATATTCTAGTAGTTTACTATTTTTTTAGGTTATGTTGAAATCAACGTTATCTTTGTAATTAGAAAGAAGAAGAAAGTTATCATGATTAGGTGACCTTCTGCAGGTGTGCACAGAAGGCGGTGTAACGTCAGACCAAGTCCGGTGTCTGCACCAGATGATCCCGGGCGTGGTGCACATGCATTTGGAAACGTTAGACGCGGTCGCGAGAGAAAGCAGGCGGCTACCGCCCGTCCAAAAGGTAATTGGTTATTTATTCAGATAGATGATCAACTGCTTCAGTACAACTAGACCATCCGGGTGACAATGGGATCACCTTTTGAGATCAGTTCTTTACCCATATGAGTTTTTCAAAGACCCTATAACTAAGATCTATTTGAACGATAAAGGGTGTAAGCTTGGTTTTGTACTGTCTTTTCAAACGTGTAACTGATAGAAAAACGCGGTTTAAATGAAGTGTGGCGGTAACGAGTTGTGTGGTACACACATAGAAATTTGAGAGATGGTATATTAAGAGACATTTCATAGAAGTGCTATTTTTTAATATTTACGTAACTAGCTTATTCGAGATTCTTTGAGTAAGACTTCTGTTATACCCTAGGGGGAGGGTCTCTATAGAAGTTGTCTCTTTTCTTAGTGCACGAGAAATGATTCGAATTAGTGTCCTGTTGCAAACTTTTATACTTATTTTTGCGATACAAAGACAATTATTATTAACAATGTGTAATATATTTTTCAAAAGCAACATAAACCCAGAAGAGATAGTATAGGTTAATTGGAGAGGATAAACACGCACAAAAGTACATACGTCTATCAATCGACACGATACTACTATACGTAACCAAATATGGCCGTCCATGTGCGCCAGCAACTCAAATGTCATGTAAATCATTATCATCACCATTATATGTATATATATCATCATTAAAAGAAAAATGGCGTTACCTCTAGCGTTTCATCATAGCTAGCATTAATCATAATATCGTATAAGACATATACCAGATCCTTTTGATATATCCACTAAAATTGTAAAGAAAGTTAGTTTTTTCTCAATAAGCATATCGGACAAGTCATCTTTATACAAAAAGAAACATTTTAAAAAGCGTAACAAGCTTTTATCGTTAGACTGCTCTTTTCAGCCAAGAATAGTAGCCCCGGCGTTGGTCCCCGGCGAGGCTGTGTCGGCGCCTGCACTTCGCGCTTACCTCGTCAGCGACGGCCGACAAACGCCATTACTGCCGGCGGAAGGCGCTCTCTTTCTCACTAATTATAGAATAATATTCAAAGGGACTCCCATCGACCCTTATGGTAAGTAACGACTTAGAAGGATTGAATTATTATGTCCTTACATATGGAATTGGCGTTTGGAGTTTGGAGCCATACAATAAGCATTGTGAAAGGCCGCATACTCAAGTTGTTTATGAATACTTAAAGCTTTTGAACTTTTTTCTGCGTTTAGATAGCGCCATAAAGTAACGTTAGATGTTTATTTTGTATGAAATTGCAATTTGTAAGTAAATCACCGTATATAAATAATCTTGAACAGCAAAACTCTATGTATGTACAAATTTTATCCTAATCTTTAGAGAGAGCTGATAGTACAGCTTTGCTCGGGCTTCCTCTGCGAGATCGAATAGAAGGTCCGTAGAAAAACAAGCCAGTGAGTTAGGCCAGCAGATATGTAAGTTGAAGTTGGGTAGGGCATATTGCGCGCAGAACTGGTTGCCGTTGTAGTCGAAAGGTACTCGAGTGGAGACCAGGGACAGACGAGCGGAGCATAGGACATCCACTGACAAGGTTTACAGACCTAACCAAGATAGCAAGAGGTTGGATACAGGCCGTTTTAAACCGGTTTTTATAGAGAGATCAATAGGGATGCATATGTCCAGTTGTAAACGTCTTATGGCCAAAATCATGATGATGAATAGTACCACTTTAGCTGCCTACAATGTTGTTCTTTCAGCGTGCGAGCAGACAGTTGTCCGTTCGTTCCCGATTTGTTCCCTGACGCGAGAGAAGGCCGTCCGGACTCATTACCTTCCACACTTGGAGCAATCACTTCAAGACGGACTGCAACTTAGATCCGCTACTTTTCAACTAATCAAGGTAAGTAACATGTTTAGTTTTTGGATCACAATGGTAGGTTGAATCACCTTTGAGTCTAGGGTGCTCGAGAAATGTTACCTCTTCATGATAGACCTTTAGGTTTTGGTTTGCATTTGCAAATCTCAAAAGATCTGTCATATTGGTACTGGAATGCTGGACCTTGAAAACGATGGTTGATATAAGATTTCATGGATGTGTAAGTGTTGAATATTTCAATCGATGTGTGGAGTAAAAAAAGTCGAGTATGAATAATTTATACAATAACGTAATGCAATACATACAACTAAAAATAAAATGAAATAAAATTATATAACTAAAGTAATATGTCATTTAGGTGTCCTCGTATAAAATAAAATGTTACAAAACAGCGATAATTATGCATAGGTAACGACGTCAATAATTACCCGCATTATATTTTTCACTGTCTTCCGAGTCATTTGCCATTAGTATGCTCATGTTTTTGCGAGATGACCGTGCTAAAATTGATTTTAGCGTGCTCCGAGCCAAGAGGGGAAATAAGTAGGATAAAGAGATTGTGAGACCCATTCTGTGAGCGGGCCGTGTGTTCAGTGCTGATGTGTGTGCACAGGTGGCGCTGGACGAGGAGGTGAGCAGCGAGGCGAGCGAGGCGTTCCGCAAGCAGACGGCGCGCCTGCGACATCCGCCGCACCCGCTGCTGCACTTCGCGCTCGCGCCGCGCCTGGCGCCCCCCGCGCCCCTCGCCGCCGCCAAGCATCACACGCTCAAGTACTGCACGCACCCCTCTAGACACGACAAACCAACCCTGGAACGCACATATAAACCATGCACGTACATCTCACACTTTCACGCACGCACTCGCACCCCCATCCTACACAAACATCACACATGGTGCTCACTTTTGCGTACGCATCTTCATAAATATGTGAAATTAATTAATTTACTGTGACAAAAAATGGTTGAACCAACCAGTTATGTTTTCACAATATATACGGATACATGTGAAGCGATGAAAGACATGGGCTTGTGAGCTTGATCCATAAATCTCAAACGAAGCTGTTGTAGCCTTCTCCAATAGTCAGTTACATTTGCATGCTATTTGATGAATCGCCATCTATCGTTACATATCTTACAATATTTAGAAGACCGATTGACGAATATTAGAATAAGCATTCTTAAATTTTTGCAGAGGCTTTGCGAAGAAAACCCTCCTGAAGACAGCTCGCAAAGCTGGCCTGAAACCCAAACCGTCCAAACGGCAAAAGTACGTACTGCCCTCAGCCGACGCCAGGTCACTCACCTCGCCGCCGCTCATGTCCTCACTTTCAGCTGATACACTATCCCGTAAGTTCAAGAATAAATAAAAAATATTTAATACATTAATAAAAATAAAATATATACCAGAGACCAGAGAGAAACCAGTCGCCATCATCACCAGGTCATTGCATTGCGCACGCTTGGCAGGCGAGTTGGCGAGCGCAGTATGGTTTCTTATCCCCAGAAGGCGCTGCTGCCCACCTCCTGGTACGTGATCCCTTAGCCGACTCTTACGGCACCCACGGGAAGAGATGGGGGATTACAATTCTAGGCTGGTACCACCACGGCACACTACTATTAAATTATTAAATGAATTTTAGGGCTTAAATGTTTCGGGTACATTAATAAACTTTGATTCCATTAACACATCAGTTCGTCATGTATGTATTTAGCTTACTCTGAAGAAAGTATAGTTTAAATTTTTTTCTTGCACTTCTACCTACATCAAAATAAAAATTAAAAGATTCAGAATCTTCCTTAACAAAAACAAAAATCCTTAATGTACATACAGCCAGTGATAAAATGTCCAATTTCTTAACCAGAGGCTTTCAGCTGTCTATACAACAAGCACCACAAATTGCTCTGACGCACTTCTCCTGTATGATAAAAGCTTTTTCAAACTGGACCGAGTTTCCCCATAAAAGAAAATCGTATGATAGTACTGAAGATACGTATTCGTGATACGCAATAAGTGCGTCACGCACAATCTGTTAATTTCATTAGGGGTTGCGCGTGACGAATACAAACCTGACTAGTTTATCTCTGACGTATTTAACGTGAGCATTCCAGTCGCAGTGTTTGTCGATCATTATTCCCAAAAATTTCATTTTATGAGATGCAAAGTACAAGGTCGCATTGACAAGGTTTTTTTATATATTTGGTTAAATGTTATCTTAAGACTGGTTCTGATTTCAGTGGAAGAGTTAGACCTCGGAGGCAGTGAAAGTACAGAACCTCCGGCAGCTAGAACATTGGAGCGCGTCCGAGAGAGGATATACGCTCGAGACTGGGCGCGACTCGGATTGGCGAATGCGCCCTTTCGGCTTGCGCACGCCAACGCAGTCTATACGCTTTGCAGGAGGTGAGATGTGAACATTGTTATCTGTGTTGCTTCTGATTATTTACAATCGGCTTAACTACATTTTTTTTATGTTACATTTAAAATCTATATCTTTGAGATAATGATCAGCTCATTGTATATTCTTCAATACATTCATTCACTCTAACTAATTGGCATGATATATTAATGTTAGTCTTATAATTTCACTCAGAAGATCAGATATTTTAAATTAACCAAAATATCATATTTGATATGTTGTTTTTTCCAATATACAATTGTCATGCAAAAAATGAATGTGTTGCCAATTAATTTCTATTTTAGGAAGCGCTGCAATTGTGAAGTAATGCACATTCAAGTTTGAATGTTACCGATATTTTTGAGGCATTTAGGTTTGATAACTTTGTTATTTATTTTTTGTATGCTAATAAATTTTTCTGATAGATAATCGTATGTATCCCCAGTTACCCTGCAGTGATACCAGTACCTGAGAGTATCGGCGATGAATCCCTCCGAAGAATATCTCGATGCTACCGACAGGGAAGGCTGCCAGTCATCACCTGGCGGCATCCCAGAACACACGCTTTACTAGTCAGGTAATACTGCCATATAAAAAACTTTAATTACACGTGTCAACGTCATATGTAAATGTAAAGCAGTTGAAGTCAGTTCCATTTTTTAATATTTTTTTTTATTTAATTCATCTTTAAAAAATATTTCTTTTCATTTGTTTGTTGTATTATAATATGAGATTATGTTGCAGATCGGCCGCGTCCCATCACAAGGGCGTGATGGGCATGCTGAAGGCCTCCCACCAGAACCCCGCCGCCACGCAGAGCGGGACAGAAACTACCTCCAGCTTAGAACAGGTATTTTAGCTTCTCCTAAGTATAGCGCTATGAGCTTATTAAAAATCCTCCCTCCTTTTTCAAGCTCGCCGCTCAACTTCCAATGTTCAAGTTTGGGGCCGTCCATTAATTACGCCGCACGAATTTCATGACTATCATGACATGGCCCTTCAAAGAGGGGTCCTTTTCACAGGTGGTCACTTTTGTGAGACCCCCTCACCCCTGAGGTCACACATGGAATGTTTTCTCGAACTTATTTAATATTATAGAATTGTAGTAGCATATTACGTGGCAGTTGAGATGAGACATTTTTACATATTTGGTCTGATCAGACGAAAAAATTGTGATACTGATATTTTCGGGATAAGGATGATATCAATCGAATGGACTTAGTTTTGGCTGTGATATTCTGACAAGAAAGTTTTAGTCGTGGAGTCCGGTACTGAAGACTCGTGTAGAGGTGAAACAGCCGTACTATTCCGTAAACACATTCCAACCGGGCGTAATGTAAGTGAAAGTGATATCTATGCTAGCGTTACTCGCTTGACAGTGGCAGCAAGAGAATCATACTATACATGAGAGCGAGCTGTGATGACATATCATGACTTTGCTAGTTACCCTCGACACCAAAATCACCCGAACGTATTAAACATACCCGTATATATACCCGCCTGCAAAATAAAGGGGCACCTAGTTTATTCCAAATAACTTTGAAACCACACAAGCTAGCTCGTTAAATTAAAAAGTGTATGAAAGAAAATTTAACTACCCATAAAATAAATTACAGTATGATTCAAAATAATCATTTATTTATTTGAAAATGAAAAGAAAACGTCAAATAAAATAATTTATTTCTTGTCAATTTTGGTATGAAAAGACGTGGCCACCTCAAACTCTTGTACCTTCTGTTGCCTCGAGTTTTAAAGGATTGTATGCGATCAGGCATCCTTAAAACTAAGTTCCTCAAGCGGTGTTGAGGTAAATTCTCCCATTCTTCAATAAGGGCCTTTTTAAAGGCAGTAAGTGTCAAGGGTGGAATTCGTTTCCTGACTAACCTTCTAAGCTCGTCCCATGCATGCTCGATAGGGCTCATGTAAGGACTCGCCGGCCAGACCATGAGATGGATACCGACTTCTGCAATGTATTTTCTGTCTCACAGATTATGCAGTATGAGGGCGAGCATTACTGTGTATAAGTATTAAATCATCGCCGATGTTTATAGGTAAAGGCCTGCATGTTCATTAGATACTTACATTATCTACCTTTCCGTATTCTGGTTCCCATTTTCAAAGAAAACCAGGTCTGTTCGTCCTTTTGAACAACTACCGGCCTAGTCTTCCAAAGCCAAGGGCATGATTTTACACAAATTACTTAGCAAGACACTACAATAAGGAATATGAATTTAACGTCTCATATTTACACAAAATCAAAGAAGTCGAAATTGAAAAATGAATCACAATTTGAAAAATGGCGTTTTTAGTTATAAAGAATTTTTATATCATTCCTTTAAGATGTTGCTGTTTTCAAAGATGACCCTTTATTTTTGCGGGCGAGCTTATATTTATTCCGGCAATTTTTGTAGGAGCGGTTTTTAGCGACATTAGTGGCTTGCACGCCGGCTCGAGTGAGTCGAGGAGAGTTAGAAGACTCCAGCCTCAGCTTGGACTCTCTGCTCCTCTGCTGCGAAGACCAGCACCATCACACACCGCTGCTAACCAAGGCAGCTGGCACACTCGGGTGAGTTTAAGATCCATTACCCGTTTTTTTTCTATTTATGGGCCTATTGGAAGCAAATTATATACCTTAAACAATTTTTGCTTACATTTTTATTGTATAGAGAAAAGGTTTTGTTTGCGCTCTGACCTTTAATACGTCCACTCTAAAGTACAAAGTAATATGAGTTATATATTTTGTAATGCAATACATACTATAATTGCAATAATGTTACACAATGTGTGAAAAATGCTGATGTCCCGACACCACATTGTGATATAAAAGATAGGAAGATGATGGACTAGATTTTTCACCAGATTTACATTCTCATATAGAAATTGTACAGTAAAAAAAAATTATAACTCCCTATTTCTTTACATCCTACTCTCATATTTTTATCAATTCCCTTAAATATTAACAGTTTATTTGTAACACTGCACCTTATTCCGGTATAACTAGTGTTAGCAGTTGGCTCCCCAAAAATTATAAGCAAATATCAAATATGACGTTTATAAAATAACTGCAGAGTTCTGGGCAGAAACAGCGGCGGTAAGGGCGGCGCGACCGCCACAACCGGCCGTCATTTCGGCCGGTGGGGTTCTCTGAAGGACAGGCGGCAACCTTCACATTTGGAACTGTACGTGCCAAGACAGAGGCTATCCACCGCTGATGTAGACTCCGGTAAGTTTTATTGTGTTTCATGAAAAAAATTTTGAACCTTAACTTACAATTTGGGAGACACGCATTGATTACAGACTTTTATACCTAATTGTAAACAATTATATACAGTCGATATTGTAATCACGTTCAACCTAGATTGTTAACTGGCTCCCATGGAAAACTGTGAATTTACTGTTTGTTTAATACATTTTTAAACAGTTTTTGTTAAGAATCCTCCTTTCTAATACTCCATCAAAAGAAAAACTGCGTTATGTTGCGGCCGTTTTAGAATGTTCGACGGAATGAAAATCTGTGTATACTACCTTGAATAGTTTCCAGGATTATTTTCATCGCTTTGTCGACTATTTTTCATCGATTTGTAATGGTTTCTGTTCCGTCTACTGGGTTGTCGATGTAGTTTTTTATGCGGATGCCATCGCTTGGCCATCGCCAATGCTCATCGTTTTCTTTATATACAACTACTCATCAGGTAGCAATCCAAGCTTTGGGCTTAAGGGGAACGAGATTAAGTAAAAACTAATACTACACAATTGTTCCACAAGACCTACAGAAAGCCGGAGATAAATCATTCAATACGAAAATCGTCTCCGGTGCAGAGACCTAGTTTTTATATAACAATGATACACGAAACTTCATCGGCCTTTAGCCCCTTCTCTAGATCCGTGAGTCGTCATCATCATCATCATGTCAGCCATAAGACTGCTGGACCTATGTCCAGCTCTGAACGTCTCATGGCCTCCCCCATCGATCTCCAAAAGGACTGGTCGAAAGCGGCACGTATCCAGCTGCTTCCAGCGATTTTGGGTCAGCTTGTCCGTCCAGGAGACCCTTTCGACCCCAACGGCCATCTGTTCTCCGACATATATGCCCTGCCCGCTACCACTACATAATATAGAAATTAAAGTTTATTTGAGGCTCTTGAAACACTGTAATTGTTTTTAAGAGTATACAGGTAGTCAACCCCTACGATAGTGTAAAATAAAATGTGACGTGTCAGTGTGCGGCGATGCGGGCGGTGGGGTGGGTGCGGGCGCGGGCGGCGGCGGGTGCCGGCGCGCGGCGCTGTACATTGTGTGCGACAAGGGTGCGTCGGCGGGCGCGGCGGCGGGCTGCGAGACGCTCCCGGTGGAGTACCCGGATCCGCGCGCCACCAGGCACGCCTTCAAGAAGCTCATGCGTGCCGCCGTGCCCTCAGCGCCCACCGCGCCGGACCAGCCCGGCTTTCTCAGGTACACCACACCGCTTGCGAAGCGTCTCGCTTACACATTCATAGTGCATACAGCTAACGAGCGGAACTCATCGCCTAAGTATGTGTTTCCGCATAGATACAATCTGGGTGTCTTCGAGTTCGAGAACATTCACTCGTATGTTCTAGGTGGGCGTAATCCATCGTAGACTGCATCATCACTGAACATCAGGTGAGATATTGGTCGAACGCCTGCCTATTTTTTAAGGAAAAACTCCCTTTATGGAAATATTGGAAAAAAATGTTTTGCTTCTTAAACAGCGTCTGTAGAGATGAAAGTGGCTCTTTGTTTATGCCGATGCATAAACAAAGTTTATGCCGAATTTAAAGACGACAGATGTTATATTATTTTATGAACAATATCATAATGGGACGTCGTCCTGGGAAGATAACCCTTTGTGTTGTGTTAATTAATTCTCATATATAGGAACTGTACTTTTTCTGTGATCTGCAGCTATCCTCCTCGCAAATTTGATGCAAATCCGTTCAGCGGTTTCAGCGTGGAAAAGTAACAAACATAGTAACGAGAAACGACAGGGAAACTTTCGTCTTTATAATATTGGTGTGATTTAAAAAGAAGTCACACTGACACCTGTGGCTTTGTTTTTAGGTGTACTAGGATTCCTTGTGTCGCGAGAAGCACGGACACACAATCAAAGTACACAAATAACTACGCCCAGCACGTAAATGCTTGCCCTGGCCATGGCCGGGTGATATCCTTAGTATTGGTGTACTTGCATATAGCACTGCAATGTGTGCTAATCATATTAAACGTTATATCCAATTAATAGAGAGAAAGGTTGTGAAAAGTGACGAATAACGAATGAGTTACCCTTACAATATTTGTTATGCCAAATCTAACCTGTAATAAATATATATGAACTTCATATACAGTCATATATATAGATATATATAAAGTTAAACAAATATTATTTACTAATGTAATAGGTATTATTTTCGTACAACTACTTGCTGTATGCTGGCTTATACGGTAAGTTGATAAATATCACTATTTGAAGTATGTGAATTTGACTACATTCCTCAAAATACTCAGGGCTTTGTTTCACTACAAACACAAATGTCTTTACTGTATAAACACGGTACAGGAAGAATGTTTTAAAAAGAGGTCATGTCCCCTTCAACGGTACTCTCGAGAGGTACCCTCCAAAGAAACAGGACGCAGTTGTTTTTGAGTGAATACAGATTTTTTAACTATAATTTTCAGATTGATAGAAGAGTCAGGCTGGTTGTGGCAGCTACGACAACTGTTCCAGGTGTCAGGAGCCGTTGTGGACCTGCTGGACCTGCAAGGCTCCTCCGTCCTGCTCTCTCTGGAGGACGGCTGGGACGTTACCGCACAGGTTATAAATAAATGAATATTATAGAAACTATATCAATCGTGCGCTTCATAGTGCCCCAGTAACAAACATACAAACATACTTACGCTCTGATATTTGTGTGATCAGCTCTAGTAACTGACCAGTTTTCATATATATGTGAAAAAAATCAATTGGGTTGTTTTTTTATATTTCTGACATATATGATATATATTCAAAAAGTAAAAACTCATACTTTAGCTTAAAATTATTCCATAAGACCTACAGAAAGCCGGAGATAAATTTTTCACTACGAAAATCGTCTCCGGTGCAGAGACCTAGTTTTTATATAAGAATGATGCACGAAACTTTATCATATTGAGGCTCTTAGCCCCTTCTCTAGATCCGTTAGTCGTCTTTATCATCATGTCAGCAATAAGACTGCTGAACCTATGTCCAACTGTGAACGTATTTCGTTCAATCCATCATATATCATTAAATCGGTTTATTATCAAGAAATTGTTGGAAAATTTCCATAGATCTGTAGGTCGTCAGTCGATGTTATTAGTATTTAAACTGGGTAACTATCATGCAAGAACGTTTTTTTAAAAATAAGTTTCTGTACTACGTCTGTGAAAACGATAATCTGGGTAATCGGTTTTTTTTATTCACAATAGTCCTTTGTTCCAGATATCATCCCTGGCTCAAATATGCCTGGAGCCGTACTACCGAACCTTGGACGGTTTCCGCATCCTGGTAGAGAAGGAGTGGCTGGCGCTGGGACACAAGTTCGCCCAGCGGTCGAACATCGCCGCTACGCCTCAGCAAGGGTACACGCCTACCTTTCTCATGTTCCTGGACTGCGTGCATCAGGTAAACACTTACTGATCAATTCATTATTCGATTATGTGTACAGAAATATGTCGGTCAACGTGGTGTTTGAAAATAATTGTTGAAGCGGTCATAGCTATAGTAGCTGACACTCTGAAGTTTGAAAACCTGTCACATTTTATTTATACATAAGATAATGTATGATTTTTTATGTTTGTCTTTATCTCTGTTTGAGTCTCTCCCTCTCGGCTAGAGCTCACGTGATATACATACATTAGAAAATTATCCTGCGATGAGTTTCGAAGTGATGTGCAGTTGTTTGTTTATCTGGGATCGTAGAGGGCGGCGAGCGCGAGCCATAGCACGTAACTGTACGTCCGTTTCCAGCTGGTGAAGCAGTTCCCGCTGGCGTTCGAGTTCAACGAGTTCTACCTGAGGTTCGTGGCGTACCACAGCGCGTCGTGCCGCTTCCGCACCTTCCTGCTGGACAGCGAGGCGCAGCGCGCAGAGCTCGGCATCACGAACGCGGACGACCGGCGCGCCGACACCACCAGGCTGGTCCGACATCTCTCTATCTCTCTCTCTCTCTCTCTCTCTCATATACATGAGCTTCACACGCGAACAATACACTATTTTATAAACTTTCTTAAGTAGAAAACGTAGCCTAGTACCGTGTATTTTATCATTTTATTTTAAAAAAAGTAGCGGTCTCCAGTATTACAAAATCTTTTCTGTACCGTCAACTCAGGTAATTTTAATTAATTTCGTGGAAAGGAACGTTTATATGTCATAATGTCAAATGTATGACATATTGAAACAGTAGTCTATTTTCAAAACATTTCGCGGCAACCAACATGTAAAAAGTGCGTTAAACAACCGTTCAATTTTGCCCATTGGAGCCATCTATATATATATATTTATATTTATATTTATAGACGCACTATCGAGTGGATTGCTTTGTTAGTGTAATAGTTGTATTATTGTATGTAGTTATCAGTATTTTACTTTAATACTCGTGTCTGCCCACAAAGATATATAATTAACAATGTTGAATAAAGATTCATAAAATGTTAAATATATATCTGATATATATACAAAAGTATAATGTGTATTGTATCGTCCTTAGGGTGTAGAGACGGGAGCGGGCTCCGAAGAGGAATGCGGCGGCAGTGTGTACGGGTCGCTGTCCCGGACGCCGCACGTCGGCCATTCGCTGTTCGACTACATCGACAAGCAACATCAGAAACAGCCAGTCTTCTACAACTTCTTCTACACGCCCGACTTGGACAATCCGGTCAGTTCATTTGTACAAGCCTCCTAGTACTCTTTATAAATCTAGCGCGTTAACACCAATCAGCCGCGCCCCGCCGCTACAGTGGGCTGTGACAGAACTGACAGGCATATTTAAAAACACAAAAAAGTCAACATTCGCGCCTATTAGACGTGCTCGCTGTTTAAATTTAAAATCTTAGTTAAGCATCAGTATCCAAGTGAAATCCGGAAAACTGAAAACCATCATATTACCTATTCCACAGCTTGTACTGTCACGTAAACAATAGGAGTATCAGTATATGAGTACTGAATTGGAGTAAAAAAAAATTGAAGCAATCATTACTCGTCCGTTCATGAAAATAAGCGTGAATTTGGCATTCGCGTAATCAGTCAGTCCAATACATTATTACTACTGGGACACGGGTAGAGGAACAGGGGAATCTCTGAGAGAGGAGTGTTGCCTAAAGTCCACCAGGCTCGCCAATACTGGTTGTTGATAAGCCAATGGTGGATGGTCAGCTCAATGAATTTAGTCAAAAATCGTCATGGAAATCAAGGATCTCAATAATGAATGTGTTTCTTAGAGATGAATAAAAAAACACATAATTTTCCGTGCTCCTTAGGTCTGCGATTTTATGTTATGGCATTCAATCGAATTAAAGAGTTGTAAATACATCAGGTGCTGCGGCCAGTGTCGGCGATATCGTCCCTGGAGGTGTGGCAGTACTACACGCACGAGGAGCTGTCCCACGGAGCGCCGTACGACCTGGAGGCTCTACCGCCCGCCCCGCCCTCCCCGCCCGCCCCGCCAGCCGACCTGCGCGAGCGGGGGCAGAGACGCACTGTCATCTCCGGGTAACTTGGCATCCAATCACTATTTACTTGCTAACCTCTCGGAAGAAGTATTTATTGTTTTAACGTATTTTTGCTTAATCGCGGCCAGATACGACAGCACGTCCCGCAGCATGCCGGACGCGTTCTCTGGGCTGGTGGAGCGGCTGCGCACGCTGGAGCTGGAGCTGGGACACCTGCCCCACGCGTGGCGCGTACGTTGGGAACAGCTGGAGCTGCCCAACACCTTGGAACTGCAGGTACCTATACACCGCGCCTGCTTACATGCGGCTAGTTTAAATTTTATCATTGTTTCGCTTATTTATCTATTACTTTTTAACCAGTCGCCTGAAAAAACAGACTATTTTATGGTCGATTTCAAACTTGAGGCTGGGAGCTAGACATGCAAATACTTTAAAGTTCAGCTCACTGTGCTGTTTTTTATTATTATTTGAAGACCACAAAACGGGAAATATATTAATTTAGCAACGACGTTACCTTAACCCAGATCTTGAGGCCGAGGTCGTGATCGATCCTAAAGTTGTCGGATTGCCGTCTCGCACTTACCGTGCCGAGGCTATTCAGTATTGAATATACAATAGACCTGTTACATTTAAAGAGAGTGTGTGGTATGTATTGCAGCGCAACTCGTCGATGTCATCCGGCGTAGTCCGGCGAGCGTCGGCCGCGTGGCACAAGCGCGGCACGCTGGAGGTGTTGGCGCACGGACGCGCCGCCGCCGCGCCCCCGCCGCCCGCCGCCCCCGCGCCTCACCACCGCTGGGCTCCCGCGCCCGCGCCTGCGCCCGCGCGCTGCGACCACTGCCAGGACCTGCTCTGGGGACCGCTCAAGGTAACCTCGACACGCACACCCTCAAGAGGGATTATTTTCTATTAAATTTAAAATTACCCCTCTTTCTCTTTAAAATAATCCGGATGGATCCGGATCCAGAAATGTCCGGATCATCAGCAAATTTTGCTGATCTCGCTTTGTCCTAGTCAGCTTTGCCTAATAGTAAAATTATTTAGTCCTTATTACCGCAAAGGTCTCGAATATACCGGATCAGTTGAGTCTTGGAAAGAGTGACGCATACATACTTGAGAATATTTCACCTAAATGCAATTGAGTAAATCTCCAGTGTAGTGCGTCAAGTCAACCACAGGTCTAGCGTAATCTTAAACTATATCTCGCGTCGTTAGTGACCATACCGTCAAAGATGTTAAATGTTGAATGACTCTCGAAGGCAGCTGAACACACTATGAGATATGCACGATGGCAGATTTTGAAAATTCAGGGTTTGGTTCTCAGACCAAGCGGACATTAAAAAGTGCAACCATAAGATTCAGAGACCATTCTGTTTACTTACTGACTAGAAGTTATCAACGTATTGTCTCTTCAGACATTGAATTTGCGTAGAGTTCTCTCGTAGGTGCGTCCTCCAGGTGTAGAGAGTACAGATGGAGTGTGGAGTATGGGACCCGAGTGTGACACGTGTATTGTGCCATGTTGTAGAGCGGAGTGCGGTGCGTGGACTGTGGCGCGGCGTGCCATGATCGCTGCGCCGACGCGTACCCGCTGCCCTGCACTAAGCACGCACATGCGCACGCGCACGCTCCTCCGCCCTCCGACCGCGATTCCACGCATCATCACGCACCGATCGGAAACAGTCAGTGAACATTCTGTCTTTTACTATATTTCGTTCTCTCTATTTAAAACTTTCTATATACGTATCACGAAAGATGAGACTAGCCACAATGGAAAGATTCTTAGTTACTCGCACAGTAAAAATAATTCTGAAGAAAGCAAGCGAGTAGTTTCATGTTGCTAACAATTTTCCGCATTCCCCAAAGGTGAATACGAAACATCGCGTAAATTATTTCACCAAATTTCATTACACAGTAAAAATTTCCTCACACGTTCCTCATGAACGAGAAACCATGAACCCTCAATAAAGATTATTGAAATGATTACCGTTTCCCAGACGTAGGCACGCTGCAATCGTCATCGCAACAGTACTACGAGCAGTTCTCGTCTAACGTCGCTGAGAACAGAACCCACGAGGGTCATCTCTACAAACGAGGCGCGCTGCTCAAGGGATGGAAACAAAGGTACTTATAGAACTAACATCATCATCGTCTCAGCCATGGGACTTCCATGGGCCTCATCATATTGTCCGTGTAACTTCTTACCGATTTTACGGATGTTTCATTTTTCATCATGACTACGTACATTTGACATTTTAAAAATATCTTTTTAATGTACAATCGGCGACCTTATCGCTCACCAGCGATCTCTTCCAGGTAACCTTTAGCCAGTCAAAAAGACATGAATTTTAATATTTAAGTAGAAACTAAACCATATTATAATACATAAAATATTCAAATGAGCTGAATTTATGTAATGGGTTTTTACTTGATATATTTATTTATTAAACTAAGTAAGCTACAGAGCAATGTTGACTTTCGGATTACAACAGTTAGACCCACAGACGAGTAGATTGTAAAGTCATGTACCTATGTGAGAAATGCTTATGTGAGCAATAGTTTTCAAAGTTTTCTTTATTGGCATTGACCGGCCTCGCACCGGACTGAATAGGAACATGAAATTTGTAGACTTAACGGCCAGATTATTTACCATTTTGGTTCCATGTATTGGGTCTAGTCAACTTTAAATAAACGTTTGTGAAAAGCGTACAACATTTCGTTGTATTTTTAACTTATTATGGATATAGACTGCCCGTAGAAAGAGAACGCGCATAGATAGAGAACGCGCATAGATGGAATAAGCGAAGTTGCATGCTCATTTAACTGAGCATTGAGCCACTGTCTACGTTTCACAAGTACTACAAAAAAGTTCATGTTGTATCATTATTTCTAAGATTGAATCAAAATTAACTTCCAAAGCTGTTCAAGTTGAGGTAACAAGCCAAATTTGTTGCAATATTGAATGGTAGATTAAAGCAAAGGTGCAAACATAAAAATCAGTATTTTTGTTCCAGATGGTTCGTTTTGGACTCTATTAAGCACCAGCTACGATACTACGACGCAATGGAAGACTCACATTGCAAAGGATTTATCGGTGAGACATCAAATCGTGTATATTATACGTTAACCACTTAACAGAACCAAAATTTTCTCATTCATTAAAATGAAAATCTCATATTTAGTCCACGGTCCGGAATCCACTTTTACAATTGATTCTATTATCTATTATTCCCTACTTCTCCTGTTAGCTACCACAATCGAAAATATTTGTGAGAGTAAACGTTGGGCGTTTCATCCAAATAAAGATACTCACGGAAAAATAGCGTGATAATTGTAAAAATTGATCTCGGACTATGGAGTAATTCTTTTAGCTAAAATTCAAATTCGTGTGACTCCATACAACGCTCTACAATCTAATATCACACAAGTTGTAGTCGGAACCAAATAACGAGATGATTTGTTTTAATAAAAAAATATTTATTTATATTATTGTCATTTATAAGTGTCACTCGAATTTAGACGTTATCGTAACCATTTAAAAACTACATTATGGACACCATTCAAGTTAGTTTGATTGAACAACAGAATCATTTTGTGCAATTACATACATTTTTAGGGATGCGACAGTATCGCGCATTTATTAAATAGGCTTCATTGTTTCGGGAATGAGTTATTTTGAAAGAATCTTACCCTATGTTTTTAATTAATAAAAATATTAAAAAGTATTCTGAGAAAACTAGAACAGGGGATAACGCATAAATGCTCTTAACGCTTTTTCTAAACCACCATCAACATCTAGATAAGATGAATGTTCATAAAGAAATTCCAATTAGCAATAAACATGCGCCAACGCTTGTATTGTTGATCTATTTATTTGTTTTTTGTTTTGGCGCCGATCCTGGTGTGCATTTAGCCAGTTTCAAATATTTCTTTTATCTTTTCTCGTTTTGTTGCACTACGTTCTGAACTTAAAAGCCTTTAGCTTAAGCGCAAGTTTTAGGAGGCGTGGGAAGTTACTCGCATTCTCTTGGATTCAGTAATGTACTAGGCACTGACACTGCCCCTGGAGATGGCGGTGACAAAAATAGAAGTAACACACCCACAACACATTTCGGAAAATAAAATACAATGCTTTTCAGCCTATTTATAATATAATTTTTGTAACAATCATAGGAAAAAGTATAGTTCCCGTGGGATACTTTAGGTAGCGTGCAAACCGTAACCCACGCGGGTGAAACCGCGGGTCGCTACTTGTATTAACTATATTTAATAATTATAAAAAGACCTACGTATTCTAAGGATAACTCTCAAACATGTGGAATGTTTTCAGATCTAGCGGAAGTGATAACTGTGACGCAGGCGCCGCCCGCGCCGGGACCGCCCAAGAAATGTGATGATAGATCGTTCTTTGACGTAAGTTACTCTCACATGTAATTAGAAAATTAATTTTTAGTATAAGTACGACCGTTGACTCCCCAAGTATTTATTTTATTTATTAACATTTACACAAGGTCCTCAGTACCCAGGCAGAGCCTGTACTATGGTAACCTGATGACTGATATAAATACTTATATACATTTACTTATATACATATACACACCCAGACACAAGTCAAACAGACATGTTCATACACACAAATGTTTGACCTGGCCGGGAATCGAACCCGTATATATCGAGTATAAATGTGATGTTGAGAGAAATGGAGTACTATGGCTTCATAGTCATCAATAATTGGAGCGTTTTATGTAACCTGGACCAGTCTTCTTGGAAAGATCTAAAGAATCGCAAATTTAAATTGTATGCGTCGACAAGTGATTTTTTGACCTAGTAGGTAAGCTTTAATTTAACCAAACAATGTTTCTCGTCCAAAATACCACAATGCCTGAAAACGAGGGTCTTCGAACAGTGTGTGTTACCAGTGATGACTTACGGATCTGAAACGTGGTCCCTGACTATGGGCCTTCTGAACAGGCTCAGAGTCGCACAACGAGCTATGGAGAGGGCTATGCTCGGAGTTTCTCTACGCGATCGAATCAGAAATGAGGAGATCCGTAGAAGAACAAAGGTCACTGACATAGCCCAGCGGATTAGCAAGTTGAAGTGGCAGTGGGCAGGGCACATAGCTCGAAGAACCGATGGCCGTTGGGGTCGAAAGGTTCTCGAATGGAGACCACGAACTGGCAAGCGCAGCATATGACGGCCACCGACCAGGTGGACAGACGACCTGACTAAGATCGCAGGCAAGGGCTGGATGCGGGCCGCTTCCAACCGGTCCTTGTGGAAATCAATGGGGGAGGCCTATGTCCAGCAGTGGACGTCCTATGGCTGAGATGATGATGATGATGTTTCTTAAATATATGATATTGATTGCGATAATGATATTTAAAGTTTTCGCATTCTACCGTGATCTCTATTCAAGCCAACTGTCCTCAACTATATAACAACACGACGGTGTTTAGGCAAAACTATGTCATATATATTCACCAAATATCCTATCAATTTAAGTATGTTGTGAACTTTTCCAGTTGCGTACGAGTCGCCGCACTTACAACTTCTGCGCGAGCGACGCAAATGCTGCGCAGGAGTGGATCGAGAAGCTGCAAGCGTGTCTGCAGTGACGTCACATCACCCCTCCTCCCCTATATACTCACTACTCACTAATGTTACGTTCTACTAATGATACACTGTGTTGTCTCGTGCGCAACTTGGTCTATACTTCTAATAAACATTTTATATTTTTGTTTAATGTGCCTAGTTGCGTATTGGAAGTACATAATTATATGTTCGAATATTTGACCGACTGACCTCTTAGACTAGTTCGCCGGCTCGGTCAGAACAATGGTTATAGATACTGTTCGTATAGATATTAAAATCGTGGAGTAATCGATAGATTTTAAAAACGGAGAACGCTAATCCTTATTTAAAATTGAATATGTTATGCAAGATAAGACCAAATTATGAAAATTGTTTATGCACACGACACACCATTTGCCGACATTGAAAGCCTAATGCCTATAATGAATATATATAGGAATTTCACCACCAACACACATATTTAAAAAATTAAAATATTGGAAAGCTGATAACTCTCAGTGGAATTCAATTAATATTTCCTCAGATTATTATCACATTGGTCGTGTAAATTAATAATTACTAATAAAAAAATCATAGAAAAAATATGATTAAATTTGTCGTTCTCTATTATTTGGATTACAGCTTAACCAGCTTACAGAATTACCATCAGGATATTAGACATCTTTAGTTAGAGTTAAGAGCCAAATTGCCGAAACTTACTACCATGTGCTTCTCTTCGTGAGTGTTAAAAAGTGACAGTAAATCAAATAACTATCAAAAAGAAAAATACATTTCAAATCAATACTGATTTTACATATTAAGAGTTCATAAAAAAATATTGGCTATGGGAGAGACTGGTACCTGAAATCATACTAATATTATAAAAGTGAAAGTTTGGCGTTGGTATTTTTGTTTCTCCTTGTCTGTACACTTTAGAAATGGGCGAACGGATTTCCATGAAATTTTGAATGAAGATAGCTTATACCCTGGAAAAACACGTAGACTTATTTTATCCCGGAAACACTATAGTTCCGTGAGATAATTAAGGGAGCAGGAAAACCGTAGTCCACGCAGTTAAAACCGCGGGGCGCAGCTAGTCGGTTATAAAAGCCTGGGACACAGGTCACCAGGCGTACCTCATGGTATATAACAGCCTAGTTCCTTAACGAGCTGGTTGGTCACAAGTCGTAATTATAAAATGGAGTGTAGTTGTATGCAGTTTTCATAATAAGTTCTATAACGTATTGGCATACTATTTAATGCGTATATGCGTACCGTACGTTATTTATATATTAGTAATTATTGACAACGTATAGGATAGAATAAATATTGTTATGTTAAATGTTTGTAAATAATTTATAATTATTGTTATGTAAAGACTTTCGTTCCATTATGAATATAACAGTTCTTTTGTTGTGTGACACTTGATTTATGTGTTATTTATATAATGTTGTTTTATACGGATATACATAGCACCGAGGACTTTATCTTTTATTAGAATATTACGTGGCTTTCTATTCTTACAACTGAGTTCAGTGGTGACCCACAATGTTATTTAATTAACCCCCTCTTGAGTCAAATAAAATGAGTCAAGCGAGTCACCCTCACCTATTAACATAAGTGAGAGTGACTCATGTTAATGATTCGATGGGACATAAGTTTTTTTTTCCATATATTAACAATCGAATATTTTATAAAGTGAAGAATATACCTATGAGCTATTTATGCTACAGTTCTATATATGAAGAATCTCACCCAGCTTTGAGCCACGCTACATTAAATTGTTACATACTCATTCGTGTAAATAAGTACATTGTTTTAAACATATCACTACTAGATGTCGCTCGTCGTAATGTGCCTGGTTAATGTAATTTTGATATTATTTATGTATTATTGTGTAACTATAGTTTGTTGTTGTAAATAAAGATTATTACTCATTTGGTATCGCATTTACTCGGTTCGCGAGCCCGTCGAGCGCGAAAGGGATGTAGTTTGTGTGTGGATGTTGTGTCGGCGCCGCGCCGTATTCATGTTTAATGTTGAAATAGATGACGCAAGCGCAGATTGATCGTGCCAAATATGCACACAGTGTGCACCTTACGCATTTGCTCACTATTACCTACATCATTAAAAGAGATGCTTAACATAAATACAACGCAATATATTGTTTCCAAAAGTATTTACGTATCAACATTTTAGTACTATTGACGACTTTTGATTATTATATAATCAGCAACTGGTAAGACTATAACACCATGTTTATGCTCAAATCTATATTGTGTAGTTATTAGCTTCGCTTAGACATCAACAGATGTAACAGCATATTGTTGTACAAATAATATTAGTATTTTTGTGAGAAGAATCCTGTTTCTTATTTGTTGGAATGCAAATGTAAAGCTAATCGCTATTATTAATCTGTGACAGTGCACTGCGTATATCATCAAATAAAAAATATATAAAAGTTTGGTTTTTAATATCCAATGTACAATCCTATCCAAGGATATTGTTTTTATAACATAGGTTATCATTTATATTAGTGCTAACGCAAAAAGAGCTACGTGCAGAAACAATCGGAAACTTTCGATTACTACTTAGACATTCATTTCGTGTTAATTTTGTGCCAATGGATGAGCCGTATAAAAAAAACCTAAATTCAATTTTAGACTAACTGTAGAGCAGTTTTCTTATTGCGCCACCTTGCGAATTGCATGATGCACCCAGACATGTTTCAATTAGAGCAACAAAAAAACCCTTGCACTCTATTGAATTATACCAGTACTATGTATAACGCCAAATCATGAGCCATCAATCGAAATTATCACGCATGTGCACCGCTTAATATTCACAGATTACCTACGTCTTTTCAGCAAGCTCAGCATTCAATAGATTCTTCTGTGCATAAAACGCTCATATACATTCATGGCCCTAACAATTAGTGCAAGAGTTTATATTTGGTGGACCAGCTAGAGAAACTGATCTTGGCTGACACGAGCTGTATCATAATCTGTGGTGTATTTGATGGTAAGCTTGTTTATGCAGCATGCTTTAGGCAACGACAGATTATGGTCAAGCGTGATACTTCTTTCATTACTTACTGAAGATTTATTTAATAATAGAAATATTATATACACCATCACAGTATTCACCAATAGGATACATCTCTTCTCACCGCCGCGCCGATCGATTATACCCGAACATATGTCTATGACAAACAAACTCGGGTACATCAACAGGTATTAAGGAGAGAAGTGGCACTCTTTTCAAATAAAACTCGTGTAAATTTGTTATGGATTCTCTCCACCATAAGACCAATATTTTGTCTCAGGGATTACAGATAATTCGTTCGAGACTATTATACTATTCACTACTTTTTCTCTTCCAAAATTATTCTATTATTATTATATCTTTTATATTTTTGTAAACAAAGGGGATAAATAGTACAAAAAATATCTTTTATAATGGTAGTTAATATATCTGACCAAAAGAAAATTCATACATGGTTTTAGTCGTAATATGCTCAATAATGAAATAAACATCGTTTGCACCATTTACTATCCATATAATATCTGTTCTATGCAATGTTAGGATGAACAAAAACATTTTCGATATTTCCTTAATCGATTTTTAACCGACTTCAAAAAAGGAGGAGGTTCTCAATTCGACCCGTATGTTTTTTTATTAGTGTTTGTTTGCATAACTTCCGACAGGGTGAACCGATTTTGATTGTTCTTTTTTTATTTGAAAGCTGGTGCTTCCCGTGTGGTCCCATTTATCTCATTTAATTTCATCAAAATCGGACGAACTCTTTTTGAGTAACAAGTCAAAAACTTAAAAATGCGTGCTTGTACCTACACGATATTATAGTGGCGGGTGAAGACATCAATGAACATATCTACACCACAATGAATCCCATGAGTAACAAAGGTCACTAAAAAGAGTGAAAAAAAAAATTTTTTACCAAAAAAGGAACCGACTTCAACACTCAAAAGTATGAAATAACTTCAATTCAATCCAGCGTAATAAACATTGGAAATGAGCGAGAATGTAAATAAATAAAACTCTTTCGTATGTAACAATTTTATTTTACCAATATTAATAATATATTAACATATGTGGTCCACAACCACCCTCTCTCAGATAATTATATATTACAAATAATTTTCACAAAAGGCATATGAACCCATAACAATGAAAACAAGTAGCTACGACTAATATGTGAACTCTACACGTCCGCTAGTAATCCACAAGTCAACGTGTTAAACCACAAGTCAACGTGTTAAAACTCCGCCAACGACTAACGTAATGACTTTCCACTATTACAGATACAACAATATTTTAAAACGAGGTATAAAAGGAAAAAGAAAAGGGGATAAAACATCATAATATATTAATCAAATTAATCTAGTAACAAGGGGGCGCCAGCGCCGTTCGGCTTAATTACCTACGCATATTCACAGATAGCACCTCTCGACCACGCAGCTAAGGCGAACATTACATCGAACTGCGAAGTGGAGGTTAAAACGAAACGACCCCGAAACTATTAGGCCAGCATTCAGTCCCGACAGTGACTAATCGGCGCCCACCTCGTTAACAATAACCTAACATTTATTTCACATTAAAGAATTATACATTATATACAATGGGAAATAAATATTCTATATTCACGACATTACAATGAACGTGTATGTACAGAAGCACACCTAGTACTGCGGTGTATCTATCCCGACCCGATCGTCCACATCATAATGTGTTTGGCCATTTCATAACAAAATACAAGTATATATACATAATATGATGTCACCACCTAAGCCAGCAGCTGACGTCCGCTGTCAGCCTTTTCCTCTTACTCGGGTTGTCTGTTCTCTTTGGTGGACGTCCTATGCGCTGGCCAGTCAATGGGCTCCATTCGAGAACCATTCGACCCCAACGCCAGATTCGGCACGTCAGTTCTCCCAGATAAGTGCCGAATCTGGCGTTGGGGGACTAGTGATAAGTGCCTTTCCCACTACCCCATCAACTAACTACCCGTTGGGCTATGTCGGTGAGTTTAGTTTTTCTACGAAAATCTTCATTTCTGACGCGATTATACACAATGAAAACAAAGGCTTGAAATTTTTCAATACATATTTAACGTGATTTCCTATTTCAATAATTATCTGTCCGAATGTGTACGAAAAATTTTGGTAGAAAAACGTAGGCGATCAAATAATTAATAGTAATTCATATCGTGAATTGCCACCATTTTGTTCAACAACTGGACACCTGATGTGGTAAACTCTACGACCGGGCCACGACATATCAACCGCTTTTATATCACAAACAACATTAATCCCATTGCCATCTAAACGTTTGGTTTGCCTATTACAATATTTATATTGGCGCACACTTTTTGGCTTAGCTAAGTTGTTCTAACCTCTAAGACACCGCCCTAGTCAACAACTATTGTTTTGTGAATAATGCCGACGAGTAAATTATACGCAAACACAATCATCACGCACGACGACAAAATAAAATCTCAAGGCAGTACACGTAAACGTCACTAATAATATATTTTTTGGTTTCCGTGTTGTACATACATACATACATTTTCCATATCATAAAGTTCCTAGCTCCGATCAATGCATGTACATCGGTTTTCGATATAACTATGACCGAAGCAGACAATCACTATCGCAACGTGAAACAATTGAACTCAGCGCTAACTGTCATTTATCTAGTACAACTGTGACACAGAAAAATGATAGTTCAAACGGTAGATGCGTTAGACAACTGTTCATACGAGTGCGATACCATACCTTTGACGCAAGTAGTTCTTGCTGAAGCAAGAACTACTTGCGTCAAAGGTATGGTACACTGAGCACTGATGGCGCGACCACTTAATGATAAGATCAAAACTCATATAAACGCAACATAATAAACTTTCATAAATGAAAAAGAGAAACTTCTTTATTCAAAAATAAATACAACTACAAATCCCTTCTGTCCTAGGCCGTCCCAGTATCAAATATCTCGCAATTACTATAGAGAACAGTATAGCAGCCGAGAATATAGCCATAAAAACGTATAAAGCGGGTTAAAATATTGGTTCGAAAAATGTTCGTTGAAATTAAGTTTTCAAAAATACTTCGACTGGATAGTCAAAGTTCGATGCTTATTTGAGAGTCACTTTATTATCTGAATGTTAATCATAGACATTTGAAGCTGAACATGTCGCATTTCCCCGTTGAGTAGTCTGATTGATATTTTATAAACATTTATCAATATTCAAATATATAAAAAAGGACAAAACGCTGCGTTGTGCAGATGCACTTGCAACTTTCCATAACTGACGCACAGTAGGATTCCCTTTTTAATAGGATTCCTAAAGAAATATTGCTTATTAACAAAGTACTCACAAATACCTATTATTTACAGGATGTTTGCGTCTGCAATCTTATAATTAACTGTGTTTTAACTAAATTAACAAACGAAGTACATGCATTTTAAAAAATCGCTCTGTATTGTTGGTCCTTCGATGTTGGATCATGACTTGTATATAAAATATTTATTCAAATTAGATCTTGGTAAAGTTCCGTGTACTTTATAGCAACAAAAAATAGAATAATCATTATCGTTGTTCAGTAACATATTGTACTTAAATCAAGAATTTAACGAGCTGCCATCGATGATACATTGTGTAGATTATTATTGCAAGTCCTAATGTTTCCGAGGACTATGGTTTTTATCATCATCATCATCTCAGCCATAGGACTTCCACTGCTGGACATAGGAACAATATAATATATGACTGTATTTTTTTCATATTACATTCTAAAACGGTTTGATGTGAACAGTTGATATCAAATAAGTAACATGTTTCCAACATTTTTTCACAAGTTTATATTTTTGGTCTGTGGTCTCAGATAGCAGCTATTCAATAATTGGGCGATATTCAAGCCATTAATGTATCCTAATGTGCTATAATTTTGCCGCAACAAGGAGGTAACATGACGAGCCCGGTTTGATCTCGGGGCGGATCAAGAAGTAGGATGAGGGGGGCTAGTGTCCAACCGGCTCCACGTAGTTTGCGGGATAGAGTCCCACGCGACCGTCTTTGCGTCCTTTGCACCAGCCCTGTTCATCTTCGTCTTCCAGTTTCTCGAACTGGTCTCCTGGAATTCGAAAATAAGAGTCTAGAACATCTATTCAAAACAAGAAAAAGGTAACAAATTTAGTTACAGGTAGATTTGGGACTATTCGTAATAGTTTGGTAAACTATATGGAACCATATCCTACCAAAGTCATCATAATCATCATCTTACCCATAAGGCGTTCACTGTTGGACAATGGACATAGGCCTGCCACCTCACTACACGGACCGATTGGAAGAGCCTGCAACCTAATCCACAAAAGTGTAAGTACTTAGAAAGGACTTGGTTCCTTTCTAAGTACTTACACTTTTGTGGATTTGTCATTATTTAAATTTATTTGACTTTCAAAAAGGCGACAATTTTTACGTACCCTAGGGCCCTTGGATAATAGAATACGACCCTGTTAATATCACACCGACATTCGTACGACATACGTACGAATCTCTAGCCCATGTGAATGAAGGGTCATCATCATCATCTCAGCCATAGGACGTCCACTGCTGGACATAGGCCTCCCCCATTGATTTCCACAAGGACCGGTTGGAAGCGGCCCGCATCCAGCCCTTGCCTGCGATCTTAGTCAGGTCGTCTGTCCACCTGGTTGGTGGCCGTCCTATGCTGCGCTTGCCAGTCCGTGGTCTCCACTCGAGAACCTTTCGACCCCAACGGCCATCGGTTCTTCGAGCTATGTGCCCTGCCCACTGCCAATTCAACTTGCTAATCCGCTGGGCTATGTCGGTGACTTTTGTTCTTCTACGGATCTCCTCATTTCTGATTCGATCGCGTAGAGAAACTCCGAGCATAGCCCTCTCCATAGCTCGTTGTGCGACTCTGAGCCTGTTCAGAAGGCCCATAGTCAGGGACCACGTTTCAGATCCGTAAGTCATCACTGGTAACACACACTGTTCGAAGACCCTCGTTTTCAGGCATTGTGGTATTTTGGACGAGAAGACGTCTCGTAGCTTCCCGAACGCTGCCCAGCCGAGTTGGATTCGACGATTGACCTCTTTCTCAAAGTTGGACTTACCTAATTGGACTGTATGTCCTAGGTAGATGTAGTGGTCAACAACTTTGAGAATCGAGTTCCCAATTGATATGGGGGCGGGCGCAACACGGGCATTCGACATAATTTTCGTCTTGTCCATGTTCATTTTAAGGCCCACCCTTAGGGAAACTCTGTTGAGGCCTTCGAGCATCGTACTGAGATCTTCCATCGATTCTGCCATGACCACAATATGACCACAATATCGTCGGAATGAAGGGTGCCAGAAGATTATTGCTTCCATTACCAGCCAGCGCGATAACACTGTTAATATCGTTATTTTACTTATATTTTAATTAACATTATTCAATGATAATAATGTTATTATTAATTTGAATTATTATCGTTTTATATTAATTAAATACAATTTCTGTTCACGTAATATTAACGTAATTTTACCGCGATGTCTAAACAATTTTGACTGGCCGGTTGGCGCAGTTGGTAGCACTCTGCCTTCTGAGCCGCTGGTTCCGGCTTCGATTCCCGGACAGGTCAAACATTTGTGTGCATGGACATGTCTGTTTGACCTGTGTCTGGGTGTGTATATTGTATATAAGTATATATATCAGTCATCAGGTTACCATAGCACAGGCTCTGCCTAGTTTGCGACCTGAAGACAATGTGTGAATGATAATTTATAAAAAAAAAAAAAAAAAAAAAAAAAAAAAAAAAATATAAATTACTTAGTAAAGTTTTATTCCCACAACAGTGAAATGTAATTCTTGTTGAAAAATAATGTTAATGTTTAATAATGTACCTTGTCTGAAACTGAGCTCGTCACTCTCGGCGCCGACGTAGTCGTAAAGGGCTCGCACCGGCACGCCCGGCTCGCCCGTGTCCGTGAGCGCGCCGCCCGACTCCTCGTCCCACTCGTCCTCTTCGAACGGGTTATCCTGACCCTTGCTCTCTTTGCTCGGCGATGTCTTGTTGGAATTCGGTGCTTTTGGCGCTGACGCTGTCCCGTTACTGTTATTAAATGGTTTACGTGTAATAATATATGTAAAACAAAAACTGTTTTATAGCGATCAGGCAAGTGCCTGACGTAAAATAAAAGATTTTCACGAAGTGTTTTTTTCAGGCTTGCAAGGAGGTTAATTATAATAAGATTAACTTGCTTGCTACTAATTAGCGGGGCTACATTCAAACATTTATTTCCAATGGTGTTGACCTTTTTAATTACTATTTAATTGTTTAAGGTATTTATTAAAAACATTATTAATTAGACTAAAAGTACATTTCCAATTATACAAAAAATATTAAACCGTAAAATAGGCGCTCAAGATATATCCGTTCACTTTTCTCGATAAGCCTAGACTATTTTTCTCAACGAGATATTCATAGATGGACATAAGATTATGTGATATAATACAGTATTTAATAAAATTTTAAATTCAATAAAATAATTTTGAGAGTTGAGAGCGTCGGCTGCCACAGACGCTGGTTCTCTACTAGAGCTGTACGTTCTGCGAAGAACGGACACCTCAATATAGCCATCTCACATCATTTGGGAACGATATTTTATAATTGGCTATACATATGCCTTTTCACCAGACGATCTCTACATGCAATGAAGCCCCTTAACACATATGGTAGAGTAAACTAACGTAGACACGATGCTATCGTTGACATCCGTGATGGTGAAGCGCGTGTTGTTATTGACTGTGGAGCGTAGCGCCAAACGCAACAAATGTTCGCCCAGAGAGTCCTGTTCGGTGCCGGGCGCGGATCTACTCGGACACGCATATATTTGAAGACGTTCTATACTGGAATGAGGAACGCAGGAAGGAATCAAACGGAAGGAAAAGAAACAGGGAGAGTGATATGATTTCTTTTTACAGTCAAATTAGAGCCAAGACTTATGTTTAAAGCTGGGTAGCCTCGGTTTTGTAGAGTCAGCTGTCATTCAGACGGTCCGAAATCGAACCTAGCTCTGGCTTGAACTTATGTTGAAAAGGACATCATTATTAACTATACAGCTTTGTGATAGGGTACTTTTCAGTGCGCGCCAGACTAGTCGCCAAGATCCATTTTGATTATCGAACAATCAGTGTATTCAGGCATCTGCCTATAAAAGCCAGTTAACACTAGATGTATCTCGATTCGCTCTTCTATCATATTATCACCCGTGAAATGAGATGGTGGACAAACTTTACATTTACAAATAATCCACTCAAAAATAGCTAGATACACAGACCTCTCGGTAGGAATTAAAAGGCGGCAGAGAGATCACACGATAAGGACTTCCCAATTATATGTTTCCATCAAATATGTAATTCCCAAAAATATAATAAATTTTCCTTGAGACGCCCGATTTCACATCATCAACGTGCAAAAGCAGTATACCGGAACACTTGTAGGATAGTCAGGAATTTCCTGACTTTGACCGTAGCAGTTGGCTCCGGCCCGTGCCACTTACTAACCTCCATTATCGAGAGAACACAAAAGTTAACCAACAATAGTAAGTAAGTTTTTTAGTAAATACGCCTTATGCTCAAAAATTATCTAGCCTAATTCAAGTTGCCATATTTTAATAATAATTCGTACACGATATTACTAAAATGAGTAATATATACTCACGTGACAGCTATAGGTGCACTGATATTCTTCTTGTCTATGGTATTATTCGCGTTCGTATTGTTGATCACAGTCGCTGAAGACGGGGGTGGCTGTTCCGTGTGGTTGGCAGTCCTGTTAGCCGTCTTGTGGTTAGCGTTGATTGGAGGAAGTTCCTGTATCCACAGACAACGCAACATTAAAAAATAATATTGAAAGGTATATTAATTCTGTTTTACACATCGTTATTGTTTTTATTTCAACAGGGATTTATAGGTATTGTAATTTTGATATGTATTGTAATTCTACATAGATATAAATACGGGACTTTATATTATATAAACATTATTATAACATGCCACTAATGCTTGAGGGTAGAAGCGACATCCATCATGCAACATTGATATAAAAAGTGTTAACAAATAATTGGGAAATAAATTAAATAAGAAGCGCACTTAAATCTAACAGAGATCGAAATGAGAATGACCATTCCACCAAATAACCATTACTAATTTACCCGATTCAATTCAACATGCTGTCAATTTCGAAGCCCTCTAAACCGCAAGAACGTGTTATTCATTCGCATTTCAATCCTGGAGAGCTGAAACACTGATTAACCCAAAAATCTCATATTTAAAAATCATATTGGATCACATTAGACGACGAGTTACATTGTTTAAGCTCCGTTTTCATTGGTTGTGCTACGACGCCGATGAAGTGCATAATGACGACATTACGACATCGATCGACGTGCATCATTCATTCCTCGCCTCGCTACTTGACGAGCTAACACGGTGTGCAAATCCTTCATCACGCGCGGTAACATGTCATCGCGTTACTGTACTGTTTAGATCTCTCCATGACGCGTTAGCGCACTACACTGGTAGCAACAGTAACTCGACGTATCATCCCCTCGCGACGTAACATCGTCAGAGCTCGCCCCGGCGCCGTAGCACAGTGGCCCAATATCATCGCTCACGTATATTTACGTTACACCGACATTCGTAAGTCATTAAAACATACGAGAGTTTGTATGAAATTGCATCGCGGTGATTCTAGCGTAAACATACACGAAGCAATGGACACTTGGGCCACAGATAGAACATATGGTGACGTACATCCTCGCTGACTGGGCGCTGGTTGAGAAGCGTGATGGGTCCGGTGGGGAGGCTCTCCTTCGACTTGCCCTTTGCGATGTCTCGGAACTCCTCCGTGTACTCCTGCTCACCGACACACCAGTCACAAGCGGTCACGGAGTGACATGGGGCGACACGTTGGGACCGTATTTTTTTAGTCAATATAATATGTACACGGTATGTAATATTAATTTGTAAAATATGTGGTATAATATAATTATGGCTATAGCGTGGTAAATAAATTAATATATTTAATATAATATTTCTTGTCAAATCATCAAATGCAAGATTATTATGCGCTAAGCTAAAACATCGTTATGAAAATTAAATATGACAAATTGAAAAACCAACGATCGGTATACTTAACTTCTTTAACGAATTTCTATATTCGAGAACCTTAGCTTGAATTTAAAATAGCAAATCTTACACAGTTACAAATCATACATTTTTTATATAGCGTCCCAACGTCTCGCCGCTGTCAAATGCAAACTCAAGTGAAATGTAAAAAAAGTATTAAATAAATTAGATAAACAATACAAAATCACGTCCAATCAAAGCCAGTGATCGTTAATTGGGTAACATCGAGCAAGATGCTAATGCGTTGTGTTTCTAATTTCACTGGAAGAAAGAGCAAAGAGATCTAACAGAAGTATCAACTAAGGAACACAATAAAGAACAGAGGGACCTTTTGTAGACACATGTTTTTTACAATGAGTTAATTTACTCGAATTGATATATCCAACTTAAATACAATATCTTAGAATATGTCAGACTCTACAGAAGATCCCCATTAGTTGTTTATTGTAAGTAGAAACTAAAACTGAAAGTACATGCTATTAGGCATCTAAATAAAAGAAGACTTAGAGACGAAAATGGAAATCTATCCGACGTTTTCATGCCACATCGTATAATCAATTATTAATATATGCCTAATTTAATTCAAATATCTTAATTAGTATTACGTCTGCAAAATCAAATAAAAAAAATGTTTTAAGATTCTGTACATTTTTGAGGATTTAGTACAAAATGGCGGACGAAATCCATTAACCACCGCTCTAGACTGAGGCTGATTTGTTTTTGCTTTTTTTGCGCTTAAAACAACTTATTGCGTTTTGCTTCTTTGTACCATCACTTAGGTGCAGATGAGAGTGATGTGCTTCTTATGAGGTGTCGTTGCCAACTGTGTGATTCACCATGTTCTTAACCACCAACTACCACGGTGTACTATCGTGTCACACCAATTTTCAGCCCTGTGTGTTTTGATCTTTATTTTTATAATTGATTCCATTCAAATTTTGTTCTTCATATATTATTGTTATCTCGCACATACACATATGTGCGAGTGATATTTGTATGACTAATTTTAAAATGCTTGCCAAAGAAATCGCATACAAATAATCTTGCCATAGTTTTAAGTATCATTTGTTCAGTTGTTTTCTTCTAATTTTGTATGCAAGAAAGCTCGTATACCGAGAATTTTGACATAATTTTCACGAATAAATGTGACCTGACCCCTCAAATTGACTTACGGCGTAAACCTACGACGATGACTTTCGAATTGTATCATAATCAATTAAAACATTGAGTGCCCATGACTGACGATCGAAATAGTGAACAACAAAAATCCCAATTCAAATATTTCAGTGCCCAACAATCCAAATATGTCGCTGTTTAGAGCTGTCACGTTTACAAGTGCGTGTGTGCTCGAGTGAACCACAGATTCTATACCGTGTTATGGCGGCATACCATGAGCGGATTACTATAGAATCGTGTGTCGCCGAGGCAGTAGCTGGTGGGCTCCGAAGGCGCTACTTTGCTCTCATCGTCCCGAAAGCAGAGCGCCGGTAGAGCGAGCCGCAGCCGCCGCACCGCGCGCGCCCACGCGTGTGCGCTCGCTCGCGGCGTGTGGCGCGCCGTGATCACTACGCGTGCGATGGCAGTGCTCGCCATCTCCGGTATGTATTTCGAATTGATCGGTAGCTTGAGCGGCGTGTCCGCTGATTCTTCCTTTATTTTCAAAGGTTCATGTAGTCGAAGCAAGGCGTTTGTACATTAAGTCTTGTTTGGATTTGTATTTTTGTCGAGTATTTCGTGAAACAAATGATCTAACTATGACGTTGTGTTTATAGGTTTTGTTAACAGAATCATTGAAACGATAGTATTTTTGTCTTTCGTATATGTATAATTACTAGTTTTAATATATATCTCAAATATAGGCGACGAGTTGTTTGAGGTCAAACGCTCAAAAGGATTTCGGCGAATGTGCCATCGTTCGATTTGTGGTACGGCCAAGATTGAATATAACATGTAGCGTGATGAAATCAGTTCGGGTAATTACCGGAAAATACATAATACATATAAATGTACATAAATATAAGAAGATGAAAACCTCCTTACTGCGTGTAAGCTAAGCTTTAGGCCTATGTACATGTATATTGGGATGTTATTGTACTAGTTTTTCTAACAATAATGATAACCACGTTGGTTTTTGGTTTTCCGATTTATCTCTCAGTTGCAACAGTTAGTATTTACCTAGTAACGTTTAGGGATTCTTAAAACCTATGTATTTCCAGGGTCATCAAATATATATTTGGTGCTAATGGTTTTGTGTCTTCTCAAATATTGAGCTGTACGGCTCATAGATTTTTAAATACTTACTATAACTACGATACTACGCTTTACACTTCAAAATTATTTGTCGTCCGTATGAGAGATAGCAGATAAAAAGTCGCTACCCTAATACTTGTTCGCACCGTTGGCAACAGCAAAGTGAGAAATATGACGCCATCACAGTCAATATTGTAACACGCAGCAAGGAACCTTGAGATAGCAGTTTCGATAAACGTTTTAGTACTATCATTGGCCCGAACACAAGTCACTATCGAAAAAGTAAAGATATGCTATGAGAAACAATTCAATTAACCTTTTTTTTGTTTATACTAGAAAATGGTCTATGGAATATTAAAAATATGGTAATAAAGTTTATGCCTTACAGAAATAAATATTTACAATTGAACATGAGCGATCATAACGATTTTGGACGACATACAATACTTTGTTTCTCTATTATCTTTCGTATCTTTCCTATTTTTCGGGTTGGTTTCGACTGATCTGTGCGTTTGGTCTGTATCGTTTAGTCACATAATCAAATGTTTCATATTAACAAGATGGCATCATCTAAGAATGCATCAGTTTAGCACTAAGCTCCTTTACCGTTTTCGATTATCCAAGATCCAGTACAGCATCTTCTTTGATTTTAAGAAGTCCTTTGACTAAATAAAGGATTTGATTCGTTTTGTTGCTTTGGCCCGGTTAAGTACCTATGTTCATTTTATAAAACCTTAGAGACGCATACCTGATTATATTGTAAATCCACGTTTTAAATAAGTTCTAGTAAAGGCAAGATTATACTTTGCAAGTTTATTAGAACTATTTTATCATATTATATTTATTTATTTGTCTTGTTCTTGAGTTCACTTTGTACTTTTGATACCTAACTAACCTTTTGACATGTTGAGTGGAAGAAATTAATTTAATACCGCTCTATGTTCTTTATTTAACCATGGTGTGTTTCAAAGTAATAGTTCATCTACATTTTTTTCTATAGGCTGCGCTACCTCAAATGAAGACTATGATCACATATCAATCTATAATATACGTAGTAAAAAATATGTATTTATTAAAGCTACGATTTTAATTACTACCTATACGATGTGAAGTAAGACTAATACTAAAAGTTGTGCCTGACATGCCAGGGGGGTTTAAAATCTACTCAATAATATAGAGCCCACATCTGCAGTTATAAGGTCTGCCAAGCTATTTACTCACATATAAATAATATTCAAATTCAAATAAGAAATTTTTAGATGCCAAGGCACAGTATTATGGCGCCATAAGTGCAATGTAAGCTACCGTCGCAAATTCGAATCAATACTATTTAAAGGACTCAGTTTTGTACGGTGATAGTTCTTATTTGAGCTGTAAACGTATTGCGTAGAACGTAGTTTTATTGGCGCTTCGGTATGCACGGGAAGATGAACTTAGCATCGGAGTTTATAGATAAAAAAAATCTCATACACACGTCTCTGATTTTTATTTCGAATCAATGACTTGATGACTGAATAACTGTGACTGTTGCAGTCTGTATCTGTATATAAGTCTAATACTTGGGTGATTTGGTCATGACCAAACTTAACCGACTTAGCAGGCGTTTTGGAGATCGAGACCATTTCCCTCGACTCTAATGAAAATAAATTTTACAGCATAATTTAAGCAAATGAGGGGTGATAAGGGGTAATATTAAAAAGGAAGTGTTTATTTTCACTTCAGCACCGATTCGGAAGCGTTTCGATTAATACACTAATTAATTTTTCATTTCCAGGAATCGGATACATAGCCGAATCACAATCCAGCCTGAACACTAATGAGTAACATACATTTGCCATAGTTTGATAAAAAAATACAAAACTTTATTTGAATTATATGTTTGCGTAGCGTTCGATCATGATATCGCTTGATAGTCGGTGACGATGGCTAGGCCTAGAATGTTGATTTTGTGAATGTTGAATTTATCTATCGGTGAGCAAACATCTCTGATGCAGTTAAAACAAGATGTGGACTTAAGAAGGAAGTATTCAAGTACCGAATGCATCAACCTGCCTACGTTACTTAACAAGCAGACAGTTAATACGACGTCAATTGCATGTAGGTATTTTTGTATAAGTATATTGCGTGGTTCTGAAAGCGCTGTTTCACCATTTTGAAGTGAAAAATTGATTCATAGCATACAAGGTCACGATGAAGACTTAATTCAACTATTACGCATGTTAATAATATATTATATCATATTATATATATCATCAGGTTATCATAGTACAAGCTCTGCCTAGTTTGGGACCTGAAGACCTTGTGTGAATGTTAATAATTAAGAATTAATCGTCACAATAAGATAAAAACTTTTTACGAATTCGTTTTTTCCGGTGAAATTTACTAGTTTTCTATATAAAATACTACTAATACTAGTTTTATGTATAAAATTGGGACAGCATCAGTGAAACGACAGTATCGAAATGGTGAAACAGCACATGGGGTATACGTTGGATACACAAAAGCTGTAAATGTTTGCAATAAGTGTGGGTTACCTCGAAGGCAGGCCAGTTCATGGCCATGTTGACGCCGTGGTTGTTAGCCCACCACTTGAGGTCTTTGCCGTGATCTGCGTTGTTAATCGTGTGGTGGAACTCTTCGTAGATTTGTGGTAACCTGGAATTTAGACATATGCCATGTTAGCTTAGATTTAAAAATCACTCTCGTAAGAAATAAATTTGACATAATGAGATGGTATGTATGTGGTATTTTAGTACCTGCCTAGATAGCCACCTCACATAACACACCAACCACACTCAAAATTGACACCAAACACGCATTGTGTACAAGTAGCTCTGTTCGAGCCAGTTTATATTCCAGTTGTTGCCAGAAAAAAGCAATCAAGTAAAAAGAGACAATGATAATCTATGAAGATAAAAAATAAAAGTTCGAAAAATTAAATACTAATTACAATACTACATCTACAAAATAACTTTTTATACACTCAAATTTGAGCATTCTAATAGCTTTTGCCAGCATATACAATGTTTTTGAATGCATTTATATTTTCACTGGTTTTAGATCACTTGGTAACTTATTAAACATCTCTGCTCGTTGGGTCAAAAATGTTTTTCGCAACGCTTGATATTATGAACCATTTAAAAATGCCTTTTCAAGGAACTTGAAGATATTTGTTTGATAGGATCTGGCTATATGCACATTAATTCACCAATTTTAAGTATAATAAATTATTTCAGTTTTAGGCCGGAACACTTTTATAGCCTACGAGATGGTGGAGAGTAGTAGGAAGGCGAAAATTTCGCTATTTTGTTCTTCTTTCCCAGTCCAGTGCACTGTCACGGGCACTTGGAAAGGGCCACCACTGTTTCAAATCTACACGAAAAATATGTATGAAATGTAGGTTTATATTACCGGCAATCTGTATAATCCGGTATTATATACAAGACCATGGCAATGTATCGAATACCTAACACGTTCAAGTAATGTATGGAATACTATTAATTTTATACTTTACCTGGGTATTCTATAAAATACCCAATTCGCAGCCGGCATTGTATGTAAATAGCCTCTCTGAGGTTTTCTCGCACACTGTCCCGTACGGCAACAATATTCTGCAACGATCTTGCGATTTTTTTTACGGACGGGAATTAGAAGTTAAACGACATTTTATGTAATGTGCAGGACGGCCATGAACGCCATGAATTAGACGCTAACGCACGGAACGTTAGGCGAATAGACTGATTTTTTATACATTTTGATAACACATTTTAACAATTTCTACGCGTTCTTGAATTGTGTAGCGTTCCTGCGTGTCACGACTAAATATGAATTCATGCCAAATTTGACAGCTATCGCCGCACCAGGATAGACGCTATGCGCTGTCAAAGTTCGAGCGTCCCTATTGAAAAACCCGTCATATGTCTATGAGTTAAATATATGATTTTAAAATACATTGATATATAACAAATTTCGATCTTGTTCTATTATTCTAGGGCAAAAAGCAGTGAAATCCCAGGGCATTTTTGTCCACGAAATAATAGTGAAACAAGTCGACACACATATAGGGTACTCACATGGGTTCCTGACTGATATTGAGGCACTTGTGGAAGCTGAACAGTACATCCTTGAAAAAGGTAAGTCTCTGTGCCTCCATCTGCTGACACCTCTCGAACACGCCCTGCATATCCTCAATGTAACGAGGGTTGTATGCCGTTATCTCCGCCAGGGCCGATTGGTACTTTTCTCTATTTTTGGAAACTTCTTCGCGACACTTGGATACGCGGTCCGCCATTTTCTTAACCTAGAAAGAAGAGACGTTTGAATTTAGTATGTGAAGTTAGTTTTTGAGGGGATTAGTCATAATTAAACGTACAGCACGTTTATATTTTGCACGCATTTATATTTATAAGTTTAATTTATTAAATCCAATTTCAAAAATCTAAAATAGTTTATACAGAAAGGGCAGGCGTTTGGCCACTATCTCATCTGATGTTAAACGATGATGCGGTAATATGGTGCTATAATATACCAATATTTGGGCTCCATTCTGAAATATGGACCTAAGCGTAAGTAGTCAGGAAACTCTACCGTGTACTGCCTCAAACAGCATATTCTGTTATTTCATGTGGTATTTGCCTGGAAGAAATCGCTTATTAGCGATAAAGCCGCCAATCGTACTTTATTTTAATCATAGGAATAATAGTATACATTTGTAAGAAAATGTGCAATAAAGTGTTTTCTATTTCCTATGAATATATATATAACGAATTAAGAAAACTAATTTTAGCTATACATAGAAACAAGAAATATGTCAATGGGAAATGAAATAAATAAATATAATGGCTGCTTACTAAATCTCATAAAGTGCACAAATTGGATACTACAGACATAGATTTACATTTTACATTTCGCGATTGAATAGCTTCCTTCTAAGTTTACGTGCAACACCTTAGACCGCGTCGTCACTTAACATCAGGTGAGACAGTGGTCACTAAAAGGTTATAATCTGTAGAGAAAAAAAAAAAAACTTAGTACCCATGGTGAGTGTAACGTAGATATAAAACAGCGATGGCGAGGGAGGGAAGTTTCTCAAATTGCCACATCCGCCGGCGTCGCACCGTCTAGCTCCGCGTATAACCAGCTAGCATTATATAATAAGTTGAGTGTTCGTAGCCACGTAACAGCGTTACGGCACGGGCGGCCTCCTCGTTACAAGGTTACCGTAGGGCGGCAGGCGACAGATGAAAAAATATCGTGAATAGCATACATTTGTATTTCTTAATAACATTTTTATAAACTTGCGATTAACCTTTATCTCTCAGTGATGATGTGGTCTACTGTAGAACCACGCTAGAGCTAGAATGTAGTCAGCATTCAGGGTCTAGCGTGGTTTTCAAGGACAGCTGTCTGAGCACAGGTGATAATGATATATTTTGATTACAGATTTTCTGTCTATATTCTGTGTGAAGAGGGCTGTCACGTCGCCGCGTCGTCGTCGTGGCTTAAAATAGAACCAATCAAAATGTGTACGTATACATTTATAGCTATAAATGAAAAGAATCGAAATCCAAATATCATATTTAGACACTATCGTAGCGGATGCGCGCCACAAGAGATCAAACTAGCATATTTATATTTTGTAAATAGCGAAAGCCTATTATTTTTCAGTTCATTTATATGCTAGTATGCAACTAATAGCTTACATTAATACTTTAACTTAAATACTCGTTAAACGCTAACTACAAGGTAAACGGTTGTTGAGCTTTTAATCAATGTACGAGGCAACCCTAAATTGCAGGGTTGTCACTAATCACTTTATATCCTCAGGGTTGGCGCGTTACGACCACGCTAATGAGCCAATTCATATGCGGCTACGGGAACCTGACTCTGATGTCTTTTGAGAAGAAAAAAAGGATTAAAGTTTATTTAATTCGGCGAACCGTAATGCACATGGAACATACTTATTTAATATAAATGGAAATCAATTATTTGCGACAGGCAAGAGATTAAGGCAAGTAATTTCGTTTGGAGTCTTGAAATAATGTGTAACAGTTATATGTATGCACCATCAACGTATCTTAATACAAACTAAGAGATAGCACTAACACAATAAAATATACAAGTTCATGAAATCACGGACGATTTACGTTTCATTGGGCATCGCTACAATTCTAAGACGATGATAACCTCGTGAGGTGAGCGTCGGCTGTCAACCTAACGGCCGCTAATTTGATCACCACCCTTTGCCTGAGCTTTCGAAGTAGCTAACATCCTTAAAAGTACAGCTTAAACTTCCTTCCTTAAAAGTACTTGTACAGCTCGTGGTGATGGTATATTCTGAAGTCCCCGACTACCATTATAAAGTTGAAAAAAACTGTCACCAAAACAAAGCAGTGTGTTCAGGCACCTGTCTTTCGAGGCCCGGTCAACATTCTAGAAGTAATTTCACCTTCGACCAGTATTCAATGGCATATTGTTAAACGATAATAGTCTAGTCTACAAAGTTTTAAAAAGAGCGCAACTGATCAGTATAATTGTCCGCAAAACCGCAGAAGTGTGCAAATACAAACGTTGGTCAAATCCAAAACTAGCAAATGAAAATACTGAATGAACAAGATATCTTTGAGCGAAAAGAGCTACGCAGTGTCTTAACACTGCGTAGCTCTCTCTCAAAGCGCAGAAGTGTGCAAATACAAAATAGGGGTAAATATATTACACAGAAACAAAGAAGTGACAGAGGGAGACCCTTATCCGGACTGCCATGACACGGTGTCTTATAGAACATAAGGCCAGTTTTTTCTCCATAATATAGCGATCCAATGATTAAAAAGGCAAGTAACTGTCGTAAATTCCTGATAAATACCTACATGAACCTAAATATTTGAACATGGTTTTTTGAGTAAGAATTAATAAAAACGTATTTAACAGAAACTTAACAAAATGTCACTTCTTTGAACAATTTGTTACCAACGGATAAAATGTTGTGTTTGGAAACGAACGCAGGTAGGGATAACAACAATCTAATTAACGCAGCTAGCTACAACACAATACTCGTAAAAAATATAGCTTACATTACACCACAACACATGAAAACAATACGTAACAAAAACATATCACATGATATGAAAGAAAACATCAAATCTTACCATTAGTACTCTCTTGGATGCAAAAAAAATAAAAATATTAGAATACAAAAAAACAAGATAAAAACATTTTTTTTTACAGATGTCTGTTATGTTTACTCTGCGCACCCCTGTTCATGATAACATAATGAATATTAAAAAGAAAAATATACCTGTTACGTCATCAACATATACAACTTACTTTAATTTTGATATGATAGTCAAAAGTATGTAAGAAAACATTTCGCAAACTAAGTATGTCTATATTAAGTTGTATTCAATATTTTTGAAATAAGGAACTAGAACATTATAAAACGAAAGGTCCCCGATTAGCATTATTAACAAGCACAGATTCTAACTCAGCTAACTTCCACCCAACATGTTTTTCCCTTCGAAAAGCAATGATACATAAGACACGATGACGATAGCCATGCTCTATAAAAAAAAAATATACCAACATAAACATTACGATTGCTTTAAAATCTTTATTTCTAATAAGAGTCATTCAATACCAGAATAAATTGATTAAAATAAAAATGAATCGCCAAATTTGTTGCTAAGCTCAAAGCACGAAAACTGCTCGACGAATTCGGCATTTTTTTATTCAGTTAACGAACAAGGAAGGTTATTATGGTAAAAAACACACGAATTGCGAGGAAAATATTAAAAATATTGGTTTTCTTTTCCCATACAAACCAAAGCGCGGGTGAAACCGCAGGGCCCAGCTAGTACAAAATAATGACAAGACGAATCATTATTGTTATAATTTGACCATAAGAATGTTTTTACGGCTAAGTTCTCGCTGAATCCCTAAAATAGGGGTAGATATCTTATATTACACTGAAACAAAGAACTGGCAGAGGGAGACCCTTACCCGGACCGCCATGACACGTCTCTATCTATGCCGGTGTGGTAATAATCTTGAAGGGTCATCATGCTACGTAGTGCTGACTCAGCTCAACATGCCAGGGTTGTCGAAACAAAAATATACCTCTGTATACATAAAATAAATTCATGACTGAGTGATCCTATATATTCTATGTTTATAGCACACAGTTCATAATACGAACGGATTATGGTTATCGTGACGTGAGCATCTGCTCAGAACGTAAGTACTCTTGGATATTCAACCACTAAAGCTGAAAATGTCACAGTGCGCGCGTGTTAGACTGCGGGATTCAGTTTGTTTGTTACAAATAATATAAATATTTTGACAAATAATTTAAAATAAAAATTAATTAAGCTTGCGTTTTCCACTATTCTAATTATTGGTAGTCTGAAAAGGTTCAAGACGTCAAATTTCCCTATTATCAGTCATCTCTTGACAATGACACGAGGACAAATGTATTTGAGCAGTATAGTATTTCGTATCATGTAACACAAATGTATATTATATATGTATATATAATATATATTTCTTTCTTTTCTTTTTATTTATTCCATTATATATATTTCTGTCTGCGTTTTGTTAGGAAACAACTTATTTTTCAAGAAAATTATTTTAAGAATTCCCTAAATGGACACCCTGCTACAACTACACGTATAAACATTTTTACTCGGCATTCAATAAGATCTGATATATGAAACTCAATCGCACACAAAAAACGTACCTCGTACCCTCACTTACTAGTCACTACCCTCCGATACCTTGTTACACTTCATTACCTGTGTTACGGAGCACACGACACGTCTGTCGAGGCCATTACGAGGACCGTACATATCAGCTTACTCGTGTGAACTTTTTCGTAGGTAGTTTTTGCAGATAGAAATGTTACTGGAGTTCTGGATGATATATTTGTTAGTGATGTACATAAAGCTGGCTTTTGGTTGGCAGGTGGCTAAAACCCGGAATATATGTAGGTATGTATAACTCGTAAACAAGGTTGTATCATTCGCGGATTCCTACCATTTTCCTAATTGTGTGTAAGATAGACCCAATTACTACGGCTTTTAGTATCTACAATTATCAACTTCTATGGTTTTTCGAGAAATTGATATACGCATACCGGCAGATATTTAATAAGCATCCACATTCCGCCAGTTAAGTTCTCAACTTGTGTTACTCATTTTACACATAATATACATATGTCTCATATTACAGGTACTGACCATTCTAATCTATATCATATCATAAATCAAAAACTATGTTAACTAATTTTTGATTCGAGGTATCTGAAGTGTGTTCTAGCGAGGATAACAAACTAAATTATGGACAGTTTAAATAACCTAATTAATAATTATATAACCTAATGAAAAATAGCACCCCAATTATACCGTTACTTCAATCGGTAAGTAGTATTTTATTGTAATTTGAGAAAAATAACTAATATCCACCAAATTAACGAAAACTTGAATTAAATGGTAAATACTAAGACTAGTCAGCTATACATCGGGTCCATTTTTAATGGTTCAATGTTCGAATATAACACTTTTTAAAACATTTTACAACCTTTCACAAGCAGGTGAGTAAACGACCGAGCTAACGCTGAGCGCAATCACGTCCGCAAGGGTCAGACCGTGATCTTATACAAAAAATTTCCTATCAAAAACATTGTTGCAATCGACTAAAAAGAAATATAAGTGACTGCTTTTGCTCGACTTACATTTAAACTGCAATCCGCTGTTTAATACAGGCGAAGAAGAAGTCCGTAGTGACTTGTACGTGAAACAGAATGTTCTTGAGTATTCCGGAATTTGTTGATTTCTAATATTATTATATTATTATTATTCTATCATCATCATCATCATTATTATTATTATTTCAGTCGTTGGAAAGTCCGCTGCCGGGCTACGGGCTATGCCTCATCAATTTCCAAAAGAGCCGGTAGAAAATTGCCCGCATCCAGCTTCCTCGCGTGACATTTATGGATGTTAAAACTTTAGACGCAAAGGGTTATCGATTCTGAAAGATACTTGCCTTGCTCACTCTCACTTCATTCTTGTGATCACTAGGCTATGTATGTCGTAGGATACCGCAGAGATACCCCGAGCATACACCCGGGCTCTATGAAGAAGCAAGAAGAACAGGAGAACCAAGTTCAAAAACGCATGAGCCATATTTTGTAGGAAGCGCTTGTAGCGGAACCTAATCCAGCCAACTGAGATATGCAATGTACACTGCGGTCATCACCTAGGTGGATGACCACGATGCACTTATAGTGGAATTTACACAAGAGTTGTTATGCTACGTGTGAGGCTCTCAGGCGATCTAATAAGTCCAACATTGGGCTGGCCACTGGGATGCTCGCCAGCCGGCATTGACCAGCGTGGTGGACACTCTCTTATCTGAGAGGAATCTCCATGTACCAGCAGTGGGAACGTAATGGCCGATTACGCTATGAGGGCCATAGAGTTAGAAATGACGTTACAGTTTATGGAAAGAATACAAGTTGGAAATCTGCCCATCCCGCGCCGGAAGTTGTCAGCTGTAGCGTATAGCAAAACGCTTTAGAAAGATATCTGTATATCATATCTCGTGTTTAACAATGTATACATAATGCAAAGCCGTGAAAGTTTAAAACAATACACAACTTGTTCACTTTCCTCTTAATGGAAACACAAAGTTAAATTACTGACATCAATTCTCTAAGTACTTTATCTTTGAGATACGACGAATAACTCAAATACAAAATATTATCTCGCTCGAATCGAAGCGACAAGGTGTGCTCGATATACATGCTTTATCTCGACGAAAAATTCCATTGAGAACGTGACAAGATTTTGTTTAAGATTTTAAAGTAATCTTGATATAGAAAACTAAATCAGCCATGCGTCGATTGACACGCTTAAGTTTCGCTAGATGTATATTATTAGCTCACTTAACAACTCCGACAGTATAATTAATTCCTGTCGCGAGTATAGTACACAAAAATGATATTCCACAGTTCTACATAGTGATTTTGGTGAAAATTGCGAAATACCCCTATTTCACGGCGGGCTTTGGGTTGAAGGACGCGAGGCGACATTCAATTTCCTGAGCCGCGTCGACTCGAAGAGAGATTCTAGGTCAATGTGAAGCGTGGGCAGGTTTGTTTCACAAAGACAGTTCTATTTGTTCACAATATTGACATATGTACAATACGTAATTGGGCCTTTCTTTTATAAAAACCGTTTAGATGATAATACATATCTCACCAGTCCTGTTATGTTGTTTAAAAAATAATTCTTTTAGTGAGCTTTAATTTTAAAATGAGAACAAGGAAATAGTGAAAGAAGTTTGTTTTCGGGTACAATTCTAAATGCGAACGGTGTTAAGGCGATATTGAAACTCTTTCATTACTAACCTCGCGGTTAGTCTAGAATAGCAATGTACGAGTATGTTACCGTGGTTCGGAGAGCGATTACACCATTGATCCCGGTTGTCACCTTCAAACAATAGTAGATAATATTGCATATTATTATAGTATAGTACAGGTGTGCGTGTGTAAGATAAAGTTTACACTTCGTGCAGTCCTATAACTGAATTTTTTTAGTTGTTTTTGGTATGTTGATAGCTATCACAAGCAATGGAGTCTAAACGTACTGAAAATGAAATCGCTTGCAATAAATATTTATACGATAACCAATTATACTACAAAACGATCCACATAGTTTTAGTTATTTCAAAAGGTTTCTAATAATCATTGCGAAAATGGCAAATAGAATAACTAGAATCATAATCGTAAACTATAATATTACTAAGCCCATTATCATAAATCTAAACATAAATCAAATGCGCAATCCATATAGATATCCAATCACGTTTATTTTGAAAGACTCAATTATAATATCTTGGATGGGATATCTAGAAAAAGCTTCGAGGTCAAAATTAATTTCATATCACTGCACAGTCTAGTTAGAAACATATATCAATTATAACAACAACTATTCATAAAAGTACGCTCACACCTACGCGCTCAAATACGACTGCGGAAACAATCTCGAATTACCTGACCATTAGACTCACATACATTACAATAAATATACACATAACATAAGTACATTACGTTCTAACTGAAGGACTACGGGTCATCCTTCCAAAGGAAATTCTCTGCTCTTGTATTGAAGTTTTCATAGCAACAAAACACTTTGAATAACACTGGCCGCACTCGCCAGTCAATATTGTAGGCTTATTGCGCTAGCCTCAGAGTAAACATGATTTAGGATGTTTACTCTGAAGTGCTAATTTCATATAAATTCCATCACATCGTCACTGACCATTTAAACAATTTAGTGATCAAAGGCTAGATCTAGAAATAATAAAAAATAGTAAGAAAAGATCACGTTTCGCAGTTACACCGAATGTTTCTGTATGTCCGCGGGTAAAAACGAGGTCCAGTTTAAAATGAAAACCACCAAATTGGACCTGACGGGTAATTGGTGCAATTAAAACGCCATCGGGGCCCGTTTATTGCATTACCAGCAACATCCGACGACAACACATTTGGGTAGTCGGATTGCGGTGATGAAAGCTTGATTTAGATTTTATTTTCAGATTCGAATAATGTATTTAGAGATTTCATTTTTATCTAACGAAGAAGCAGTGAGCATGATTGTAATCAGAAGTCCGTATTTGATCTATAAATTGAGGCATCAAATGGTAAATCAACCAATTGTTAAATTATAATGTAAATACTTAATCCGTAGTCAGCCAAGCAGTGACACTCGCAGTGGCTCAATGGTCAGTGACATGACATTGTCCCAGAGATCCTGGATTCGAATCCCTGTAGGGACAACATTTATGTAATGGGTATGAATGTTTGTCTCGGATCTTAGATGTTTGTGTGTGTCCATGCCTCCCGCGACACAGGGATTTTTTGAGGTATTTTTTTCTTTCTTTCTAAGTTGCCTTTTATAACGATCGCGTGCCCCCACTTCATGAGTTATAACTTTTGTTATACCACTGTTCTCAAGATCTAAAAACAATTCGGTTTTTGGCTAGTAGGGGAGCCTAACCCACGACTTCAGAATACCGTACACAGGTTCCTTAAGTTCTAACTTATTAGGTTGTTTTACTCAGCGATAACTATACATACATTAAAAACATATAAAAAATCTGCTAAAACATTGCGTACTAAGTTTCCAAAAGTAAAATAAGCATAGGTACACACCGCCGAGTCCAATTTATTTAAATAAGAATTCCAAAACGCACCCACATCTAAGTCAAGCTCAGTATTTGGAAAGGATCGGATAAATGGCCCTGAAAGTGAAGAAGCCGGGAGGTAGGGTAGGGTCCACTAAAGGTCCTATGTAAATAAGAATTAATGGAAACCGGGATCAACACTACGTGTGACGGTATTTCATTCCACGGCATTTCGACTATTTTTGGAAAGATATGTACGTATACGTAATTGATATTCAAATAAGTAATGGGACGTAATATAAATATACAGTAACATAAATTTGGAATAATTATTTTAACTGTCTGTCATAATAAGTACTATAACATTATATATAACGAAGAACCGATGACGGAAGTTAACCTACATGACGTGAATGTTCTGATAGAAATGTCCTAACATTAAGTAACTAATTTCATTATTAAGAGGATTATATACCGCACAGGACTTGTACCTGCTACCAAAAAAAAAAATTCTACCTTAAAATGTACCTAAAAATCTCACGAGCAGCAACTGTCTCTATCGCTTGCATAGGAAGTTGCGAGAAACGCTGTGATAGCAAAACGTTTGCTTAATACTTACAACGCGAAAACAGAATTTGGTTTAAAAGTCTCATGTTTGATGTGTATACAGGCGTGTTGTGAATGGCGGAATGAAAGGCGTTTGTGAGTTGCGAATATTGTCATGCATTGGCTGCATACGTCATGAGTTCATGACGTATGCAGCCAATGCATGACAATATTCTACGAGCGACCTGTCCTTGTCCATCTGTGCTATAGCAGCCACTCCAGTGGCGGCCGAATTTCTTCTTTCCTTTAACATTTGAGGCTAGTAAACGATATTTTACTATCTCATTTTCCGAATCCACTACGGCACAAGTCGCTACGGGACATAACCGACAGTCCGATATCCATTTGGCACAGTTATATCACGGACGTGGTGGCTCAACTAAATCGAACACGTGCGGGACCCCAAATCGATCGTATCGACACTTTGGTGCCATTCGGACTGTACTAATTGAAACACTGTTACTTTAAATTACTTACGGATAGATCGGTCGTGCGTGATTTAAAGGTGTTCCAGCACCTCTAAGACCCATTAAAACAGAATGTGGCTAAATAACTCTAAAACCTAGTCCAAAGCTAGATAGAAAGAGTCATTTTCACCCCGGTAAACTGGTCTAGTTTATCAGTAAGTGAGACCACGGACTAGCGAGAAAAGCATAGCATGGCCACCGACAAGTTTGACAGGCGACCTGACTAAGATCGCAGGTAAGGGCTGGATCCGGGCTGCTTCAATTCGGTCCCTATAGAAATTAGTGGGGGAGGCATATGTCCAGCAGTGGATGTCCTAAGTCTGTATTAAAGCTTGCGTTTGCCAGCTGTCGCACCTGATGTTAAGTGATGACGTGGTCTAGGATGTACCTACCACGCACGCTTAGAAGGTACCCATGTTAAACTAGCTCTTTAATAATCCTATTAGGTATATCATATTAGAAAACGCTAAACTTATTAAAAGTCACTTGTAAATACACTTGATCCCCTTTACAATACATATATAAATTCTTCTAGAGTTAGTTCTCTAGAAATTAATATAGTGTTTATAAAATCAATAACACCTTTTAAATAATCTAAATTCCATGAAAAATATTGAAACAGTGTAAATACTTACCCGCGCATAGCCAAATCCATGATACAAACTAGCTTACCTGGCTATCGTTGTTCCGCCATATTCGAAATGTCAAATTGATGCGACACTTCAAGCTGTTTTAAACATATTATAGTGTAATTTAAATATAAACGGTACTCATTTAATAATGACTGAGGTAATCACCTTGAAACAACAGGAAATTATGAAATTCAACTTTAAAATAGCCTTGATGGCGAGATCAGTAAGACATCGCATGTTTTAACCTCATCAGCTATTCACTAAATAAATACATTTTTCGACGCCATTGCTACAATGAATCATTTCATTAACCTACTTATAGATCGCAAGCAACTATCAACAATTAATTGGAAATTCGGTCTTAACTTTTTTCATGAAATGTGATTTGCCGCAAATAGACCAATATAAAAACCAACCACAGTTTAACAAGAGCAAAAAATATATACTCTCTTTTCACATACATGGAAAAATACTTTTATATGGAAATCGAACCACCTCTAAGTAATATGAATCGCCGACACAATAAAAATAAATATTTTGGAAACACAAATAAAACTAACGAATTAACTCTTGACAATTGTCTATGAGAGGAAACGAAGCTAATACCAAACTATTTAAATATTCTGAGATGCAAAAAAACAGATACCTAAATACCTACACCTAATAACCTATTTTTGGGCGGAACTTGGTGATCAGCAAATCTATATAGTTCATTTGTATTTCTTAGAAGCTTCGAACTGCTTCCAGTAAAAGAAAAGGAACTGCCCAATTCACCAAACTGTATTTATAACATAATACAAAACATTTCCCAAATCCCTAGAGCCGTAATTCTGGCACCACCGAACTCATCTCAATATACGGTATGATAACAAGCGTCTTTCTTGACATAATCATGTCGTTTGATAATGATACCACATCTTATCTCTAAGTGGTATGCATAGAAGAATCCGAAAGGACTAACGAGTACAATTTACTACATACTTGTTATTCGTTTATCATAGCACGTGAGTTAGTTTTTCTTGAATTTAGTATGTTATTTGTCGTGTTATATTTCAAAATGTTTGGTTCATAATTTATACGTTTGTACAAAATCCCATTTGTTAAGCAGTTTACATGTAGTGAAAGGTGTAATCACATCAGATGTTCAAATAAAAAAAGCACACAAATCAGTCCTTACTGACCAATTAGAGTACGCTCTGTTTAGATTCGACCAGTCGTTTATAACGACTTATAAACGTGCTCTGACTGGTTTGTACAGTACATTCCACAAATATTCGCTACGAATATTACGCGAATATTTACGGAATGTTTGGTATACACATGAAACTCACATTGCAGCTCTATTAGTTAGTTGCTCGAAGCTTTACATGACACCAATCCAATAAGTAGATACTAAGAACGCAATACAATTTCACTTGATCAATTTCACACGTGTCAATCATCTCGCGCTTACGGCAGCGACAAAGTTCCAACCGAACAAGTTAAAATTCTACCCGAGGGCTCGTTGTAGACAACGTTGACTAAATTGCAAAAACTGGTTAAAATTGTGCCATTGGTGTATTTGCGCTATTATTGTGTGTGCGCTAAGTGTTTATTATATAAAAAAAGCTTTCAATACATGTAATGTTTATATTATTTATTTAGCGTTTTAAGATACCTACAAATTCAAAAATTATCGCGGATACGCGCTAGGCTGATATGGCGTCGATTTTTGAGAGGATCTGCGAAAATGTCAACAACTACAGTGACCTCCGATACAATATATTTTACCGATTTATGTCGCTCGAAGTGACGTATACTCGCTCTGTCCCAAAATCTTAGATATTATATGTAAACAATTATTAAATGGAATTGTAGGGATAACAGTGCAAAAAATCTATATTAGTGGCGATAAAACTAATATTTGTTTAATAGACCAAATGTACAGATTTTGGTATCTCCTTAATTTGATTAATCGAAAAATTGACATTCAAATTCAATGTACAATTATTTATTCTTAGTGCCTATTGGAACCGTGTCGCATTATTGGTTACATAACTCGTAACGGGGACGTCCTACTTAAGCCACCTGCGCTATCTCAGCGATTACAACGATTATGCTACACAAAAATATACGTTATTGCCAACTATTATGATTTCTTTTTGTTTGACGAATAATGTCAGAGTCGAGGTAATACTACTCGCCGTCTTTTTTATTCATTCTTACTAGAATAATTTGTAATGAAAATATAGGTAAGTAGCTCATCTCTAAAGCGTGTCACGTAAATTCGAATCGAGTGAATTGTATCCTCCAATCAAGAGCTGTCTAGTATGTAGGTAGTTAATTCGAATATTTATTCAGAATAGGGGGAGAGTCACAACACGACGTGGTGTTTAGGGATCTGTACTCTTTAATTAAGGAATCTGAACCCTATGCTATCGCTTTGTTGTCCAATTAATTAACGTTTTTAACCGTTTGTTGGCATAGATCAGAAAATCGACCCCGAGCAGTAGAAGGCTGTATTTATTTTTTCATAAAGAATTTAGAGAAGAGAGAAGCATCATTTCTGTTTCAGAGGCGGACGAGTTATCCTTACCGCATTCGCCAGTTTGCAGTCCACTTTGGCATGAGCGCGACCCGTGCAGGCGAAAGAACATTAAACCAATTTTGCTTTGAAGCTCGTCACATAAGTTTACTAACTACTCGGTCGGCGCCAACAGACCTAGTTGTTGAACTAGCGCTAATTAATTTTACTTTAAGGGTGAGGGGGAGCTCGTTATATTGCTGTTTGTATTCGGCTTTCAAAGTTTCAAATAATAATTGAGTTATAATCCGTTTAAGCCAAGGAAACAAACGGTTTTTATTTAAGGTGTATATAAGTATGAAAGATATTTTTGACATAGATTTTTGACGGTTTTAAGTTAATTCTTTACTGATCCAACTACAATATGGGAAGTCAATTATTTAACACTGTGAAGGATATGAAAATTCTATGTTTCACAAACAAAACAGCTGAAGCTTTTTGTACATATTAAAAAATACGGGCAGTTTTTATTTACATAGATTACAATAACTGATTAATATCCATTACAATACAGTCACGTTAAAGTAACTTTAAATGCTTTTCTCAGATTTTTATGAATAGTGAAAAATAAATATATGTTAGATCATGTTATTCAGTATGGTGAGTGTTTTTTCACTTTTACTCAGCATTTCATTTATATAACCAATAAACTAACTTAATACATAAATGTTGGAGGAAGTGGCGTCTTAGTGGCCACTCAAAGTATCGCACCGCGATTCCCAAACGTGGGGACTACGGTTGTCCCCTTGGTTATCTCAAGGGAACCGTAATTTGCCGGGATAAAAAGGAGCCTATGTGCCAGACTGTAACTATTTGCTTCTGTGCCAAATTTTCATCAAATTTTCAGATCCGTAAAACCATTTTGACGTGATTTAGTAGAAAACGTGCATTAATCGAAACTTTCGCAGTTATAATAATAGAAAGAATAATACAAGTAGTTTTCATAACTTCAAGATGGTACAATAAATTATTGTACATATATATTTGAGAGTTGAGCAAACCGCTGTGACTTTATGCAACTAATCAAAAAACTATTTAAAAAAAGTAATCTTAAAAATAAATAGTTACTTTTTTATTTACTACTTAGAATCAATCCAACGGTTAACACAACTAAAACAACCTTTATAATGACACTCGTGTTAAATAGTAATCTATTTAATCACAGTCTCAGTATGTCACGGCTACCATAGCACGCGACCCATTGTCACTGTAACGATTGAAATCCCATAACTGCCTTCGAGGCACTACTGTATGTCTGGGCTCTAATGAATGGAAATGGAAAAAGGAACGTTTTTTTTTTTTTTACATATTATAAGTTTGCGTTTGACAACTGTCTCACCTGATGTTAAGTGATGACGTTGTCTAGGATTTAGCATGCAAACCTAGAAGGTATCTATTCACTCGCGACTTGAAGACTCCAGGATTGGAGTTTGAATCATATCTGTGCCAGGATTGGAATGAGGTGACTTCTTAAATTGCTTTATATAATTTAAAACTATTTGTTCTGAAAGCGAGCACTGGTAGTAAATACAACTAACGAATTAATATAATAAAGTATCAAAAAAAATGTATACCAAAAAATGGAACCGACTTCGACACTCAAAAGTGTGAAATAACTTGTTGAATACAAACGTGAGTGACTGATTATGACATAACACTCACGATACTTTTCAAAACATATAAGACTAGTATAAAACATGTGATATGGTTCGCGAAAACGCTGCATATTAATCGACTTTGAGAATAACTAACTCCTAAACCAAATATTTGAATGTTGCACACCTGGCCAATTCTTGTATTCAATTTCCTCGCATTTATGATTTTAATGTACGGGCCAAATGAATAAATAATTACTCATACAGATATCTCATTCGCATGCAATATCTACATTACCTACAGCTTACATTACTTGACGCCGATAATGTGTGATAGTTAATGCGTTAGACACAGTTAGTTTATTTATTTATCATGACTCGTGATTTGAACCCCGTAAAATGTACACTGACTCAGGCTATAATCAGGTGTTTCCTTTGGGATACTTATTATTATTGATGTAATTTGAACTTTACTACTAACTAAACAAATTAAGTTAGAATATAACTCTTAAATGTCGAATTGAAATCCGACAATCCTCAATTAGTCGAAAACTATAGCTCGAATTTGTTGGCGTCTCCTCAGTTCTATATATAGAGGTTCCACTGTAATACAAGAATTTCTCGTTATAGAGAATAATATTGTAAAAAATAATTCAAAAGTAACTAATGTAAAACATATAAAAAATAAACAAATAATTTATTAATTCACTCTTAATGATAACACTACTAAACTACATATAACGCATTCAGCATTTTATGTACGTATATCGGAACTGCTCAGTAATTTTGGGTGTGGTTTTGGTGTCATGCGACCACTAAACACAATTTAAAAGTAGGTATCATTAGTTGGGCTATTAGAAGTGATTATACCGGTCTATTAAAGCAAACAAGTGGGACTAACCCACTTTACACAGATATAAGAAACTATAATTCTTAAATAAGTTTTCGCAGTATTTAGGCAAAGGTATCTGTTGTATCAATTACACTTCCCGTTAGTGAAGCGTGTGTGAGCGTAAAGTTCTAAAGTTCTTATCTGTAGAAAATGTTCACGGTCGCCTAGGGGAACCTAATCCTGAAAAACCAGGCATAGCTCTCTCACTGTAGCTCTTTAGAGCGCACCGTAATTCTTTGAAAAAGACCATCGAATGTGGTTGAAACTATAGTCGGAACCCTCTGACTTATTACGTAAGTAATTCCCGTGTTTTAAACATTAACTAAAATTCTTCAAATTGAAATTGCTCGTATTCTATTTACGCTAAAATTCAAATTCGTATAACTCCATACACTAATTATTAGACGCGTTTTATTCCATGGCTGGCCAATTGCGGGTAATTTTAGTAGGCACCGAATAAGTAGCGACTTAATTTGGCTAAAACTACCCCCAAATTTAATCATCATCATCACCATCATCATTTCAGCTATAGAACGTCCACTGCTGGACATAGCCTTCCCCCATTGACTTCCACAAAGACCACAATTTATTAAATTTCCACAAATTTAATATATACATTTAATTTTAGTAATGTTATTAATAAGTCTCATACTAATTTAGACTTTATCGTAACCGTATATAAATTGGTTTTAGATTTCCAAAATTTTAGTTTAGTTCAGATGAATATGCGAATCACTACCACTGTTCATATATCTTTATATATTTTGTTGAATGTAATAAATTTTAATTTTGGCCTGAGAATCGTGAAGTCATATCTGTGTTCCGTCTGAAAATCATCGACTTAGGTCTTTGCCTTAGTCTTATTCTGAGGACCCATATGCATGACTTGGGGACACACATCATATTACTCTCTATTTTTTTTCTTTTGTTCATCTTTTGATGTATCTCTTGTCTAATGCATTGTTGTAAGTATCTTGAGTAAAAATGTTTTCTTCTCCTTTCTTGTCAATATGCATTATTATAACAAAAAATGCATTTTTTGGTTCACCAGTTTTACGAGCATCCACCAACATGCGTACAGAACTCTCTCCGGTATTGTAAATAACGTTTTCATCGATACATACTGAGCAAACAAATCGTATAGCTCGATTAGGGTTGTGAAAATTGATAGCAAAACTTACTTGATATATCGATATTTCTCTGAAAAATCTGTCTGCAAAGAATCTATGTGATTAATCGATAATTACTTGGTGAGTGTAAAATGCAGAACAAATTTGATGGCGACACTCTTTATCATCTCAGCCATAGGACGTCCACCGACATAGGCCTCCGGCGACAGTCTTGGACTTTAGTAATCAAAATAGAAATGTAGGGCAGATCAATTAAGGCGACCATGAAAGTGTGTAGTAAATACATTATGAAATCCTATGGCAGGTTACCTTATCACTGATAAGTCGTAATATTCTGTACTTACTCTATTGTCGTATTGGAGTATTTGCATTTTCCCTTTTTTTCATAATTTATAAGTTGGTCGGTAACGAATGATATGTTCATGAAAGTTATGAGCACTGACTAATTAATGATAGAACAGAGTGCAAGAGAAAAACATGTTGTGGCGACCCCACCTCGTGCAAGATAAGGACAAGAAGAAGAAGAGGGTAGTCGGTTACGATGTGTTTGAAGTTGTAACCATATTAGATCTAGAACGTTAACTGGCTCTCAAATACAGCTGCTTGAACACACTGTGTGTTTGGTGACAGGTTTACAAAGTTGAGGGTGGTAGACAGCCAGGCAGTGACTGGTAAATATCCTACCATGCTGAAGATTAAAAAATGATGCTAAGCGACTACGAAAGCCTATCTAGGAATGGCGATCGAAACAGCGATTGTCGTACTACTGACACTCATAAACCCCGATTCCATCCCCGCTTTGATTAATTATATAAACGAAGTATATAAAAATGTAACTGAAACCTTCTATATGCCTTCGATTATCTACAAAATTAAATAAAAACATATCAGAATATTCCCAAACCATTTTAGGAGCGAAACTCCCAAACACGGCACTTATTATATCTCAGTGAACCGTGACACCCCTAATATTGTCGGGTGTCTGGCTATCCCGGAATAGAGACCACTCGTTCCACTGGAGTGTATCTACGTCACGGACAAGATTAGTTTTGCGGCCTCGACTAATATCCATTCATATAAGAATGTGTAAAGTCTCTGACGTTTAAATTGGTGTCAAACGAATATCGAATATAATTTATCGATAGCAAATCAGTGAAGTCACAGCGTTAATTGTTTTATTTGCGTTAACTCTTCCAAGACATTGAGAGTGTAATAAAATCATAGCGCAAAAACATCGCAAAATAAAGGCACAATAGTATTTAATGTTAAGGTTAAAAACCATAGCAACTCCCTAGTTTAAATCCCCCTATTTATAACAGGAATAGGTTGAAAAACATCCGCGCAAATGTAACTGTAATGAAATAATAAATTTGAACTGTTAGTGGATTGCTACTATAGCTTAGTTAACAAAGCCACAGGGACGGTATTTTGTTGTCATGAGTGCGAGACTAGCAAGAAGACGAAATTTACCTTCAAAAATTTGAATGCAAAACGAGGAAAATTAATTTTACCACTAAATCACTGATTTTACTGTCTAGGACGATTCAGTCGATAAATTTTTGCACTTTGCGAGCTAGAATATCAATATTATCCACTCGATCGCTGCTTGCGATCGCAAGCAACATATAAGGTGTTTTGTGAAAAGTTAATTCAAACATGGTGATGGCAGTTAACAAGCGCTAGAAAGTGTTTTTAGAGTTATATATCTAGAAGGCTGGAGCTTTTGTCTACAAACGCCAGCACGTAAAGCACGTTGTCTATAACATGACAACGTGCTAAGGCTGACAAAGGCCGTTTTGGACGGTTTTCGCTTCAGTCCGCTAACTTTTTTACGTGTAAACATTTATTTCATATTGACTAAATACCCGATTTCAGTTACGCAGCATGTCATAGTCTGTTCACAGACTACATGTCAAGTTCTTTACTCAACTTACATACATCGTGCGTAGATTCAACGTAAATCAGGACTCAAAACTCAGCAGACTACCTATTTTATATATACGTTTCTGACAGACTCAATCAACATGAAATTAGTAGACTTGACACCCTGTTGTTCGGTACGGCCCAGCCGTCTATATGCAGACTTTCCAGTTACCAATGACTAGTGATTACAAGCAGTAATCACTAGTCATTACCAAGCGCCAACGATCCTAAAGTAGCATTCCACGAATGGAAGAAAACGAAGGTCTCGGCAAGAGTTCCGGAAGCGGCCGCAGTCGTTATTTCGCCGACTTCAAAAAAGATGCGGTTTTATTTTTTATGAATGTTCTCCGCCACTTGTAGTCCTATTTTGAAAATTCTTTTTGATTGAAAGAGCACGCTTCCGAGGTATTTTATCATTGTCGGTTAAGTTTTTAATATATCGAAGAAAATCTTGAAAAAATACAGGTCAATGAAGTCAGTTGTTCCAATTTTTGTCAAAATATCATCAATAATACAAGCAAAGCAACGGCCGCGCCTTCTCTTAGTTCAACTTTCAAACGGGAGTTGGACTTGTGCGGTATTCCTAAAACACATTTATATGAGATAGCACACTGAGTAACTACTCGACCGTTGCCACTAATAAGATCGTTCACACGTAACACAATGCCATTAATGACCACCTTACTTTAGCAATTCGCACGCGCTACGATTGACACACTTCGGACTAAGATAATAAAAAAAATGTATTATAATACAGACGCGTGGGGGTTGAAAAGAAAGCAGAGGTTTGTAAAATATCTCCCCACTGCGATCCTATTACACTGACAAAGAGTAGTTGCAGTGAATATGAGAACACTTGTGATATATATATATAATAGCAACAGCTAACCCTTTTTTTGCGTTTGATCACTCGATAGTCAGAGGCGAAGATAGAATCACGCTACTAGAACTAGAATGTTAACTCACAGTATTAAATCAAACTGAATTATAGACTAACTAATATAATATCTAAAAACATTACACTAATAATTGCTATATCTAAGTGTGTCGATAGACAAGTCTCCCAGTTTCCAAATGGAATCACAAACCAACGGTGGAATCGGACGAAGTTCAAACAAACTCAGCAACTTCATTAGCTAAAGTTACTTGGGTCAGAGGGGATCTCGGGGCACCCTAAATAAACAGTCTGATAAATATGTTTTTCAATAGATTTGTAACTATTGAATGCGTTATAAAATAAATAAATTATGGTTTTTACCATATCAAAGTCAAGCATCAAACTTGATTAAATTGCAACGTAAATCTTGTGTAAAGCTAAGTTTTGCCATATTCACGTAAGCCAACAAGGCTAACATTACTCTTTGAGAAGAACCCCAGCTTTCATCTCAAAGAGTAATGTTGTCCCAGTGGGTACAGTGAACGTACAAGACGTGCACTGTACCCACTCGGGCTCCAGAACGAACGTATGTATGTGTGCTTGTGTAGGTGCTAGCTCAAGGGCATAATTTCAAGCCCGGACCGGACGGCCCGGAAACGGCAACCAAATCGTCACTGACCATTATGTATTTTTAAGAAGTCTCGAATGCTGTTGTATTACAGACAGGTCATATAGTGTACACTATCAGTTAGTCCGGTTATCAGTGACACATGCACGAAACATGACGTAACGTTCACCTTGCTATCTGATAATGATACTGTACAAATATTCGCAGAACCGTTACATCACTACTATCTTCGACTTTTAGAAGTGTGCTTTAAAAAATTGAAAATATATTCTAAGTGAAATAAATCCTACTAATATTATAAATGCGAAAGTTTTTGTGTATGTTTGTTACTTCTTCACGCTTAAACGGCTACACCGATTTCGATGTAATTTGGTATGGAGATAGTTTAAGCCCTAGATTAACACATAGGCTACTTTTATCCCGGAAAAAGTATAGCTCCCTTGGGATAACTGAGGTAGCGGGAAAACCGTAATCCACGCGGGTGAAACCGCGGGGCGCTACTATTTAATAAATATAGAAAATTGAATAGTTGCCTAATCTCACCTATCATTATAGGGGACTATTGATATTTAACCTCGCTTTGAATACTATATTTTTAGGGCACATGTAGATTTTACAGAAAAAGCCGATAAATAATTCGGTCGAATCGACCGTCTCGTGTCAGCTGGTCGAGAAGCCCCTGGCGCCGGTGTCGTCTACGCTCCGCATGATCAAAACATATTCTGGGATAGTTGAATGACACACAAGTGACTGTATTGATTTTGAATAAAGTTGTCACACGCTTTTATTATCTCTGCCTGTACCTATGTAACAAAATCTATGAACGTGATTATCACGGCCTTGAAAATGGCACAATAATTTCAAACTTTGCACACTTATCAAGGACCAATGATAACGCAATAATTTAAAAGAGTTTGAACCACTTTTCGATTGACTAGACTTGATCTAGTTCGATTGACAACAAAAGCGTTTCTTTTTCACTATTCAATAGCTATATAAATAATAATAATAATAAAGGATTGGCAACGTATCGTAATGCCCCCAGTGTTACGGACATCCATAGGCGACGGTGATGGCTTACCATTAGGCGTCCCGTCTGCTTGTTTACCACCTATTTAATATAGTTAAAATTTTGCTGCGGCCCGCGGTTTCACCCGCGTTACAGTTTTCCCGTTATCTTAATGATCCCACGGGAACTATACACTTTCCGTGGTAAAAAATTGCTAGTATTTGTTACTTCAGGGTATAAGCTATTTTCATTAGAAATTTCCGTTTTAGTGTGAAGGAGTAACAAACATACAAACGACAAACAAACTTTCACCTTTACTATATTAGTGAGAAGTAAATGTTCACAGAGTGAATGTATATAGCATATTTTGCTATACGCCTATATATCCGCTTTTTCCGTCCTATCGTAGCGCGAAATGTATACTAATTTTGTTAGACCTCGTAGTAATAAACGCAAAAACCAAGAGAGACATGCTACGAACGTACCAAGTGAAATTTTGGTGCCTGCCTATATTTTTTATAATTTATAGGCCCAGTTTTTGACCACTAATTTCACTCAATGAAGTAGAAACTAAGATCATATCACGTTACTTAGATCTAAATTATTAACAGGCTCATAAAGATTCTGCTACCTGAACAGATTGTGTTTAGTGAAAGATTTTATTAAACTTGAGGGTGGTCGCTAACTAGGCGGCCACTAAGAAGTGCTCAACCCCACATGGGTTTGATAAAGATACTGAAATCGGCGATGGGGATCGAACCATCGACTGTCGGATAAACGGCCGACGCTCACAATCCGAGTGAACATGTATCCATGTACCTATGTCGTCTAACAGTCACAGAGTAGATTAAAGTCGTGTTTATGCTCTATTTTTTCCTAAGGCATCTAAAGTACCAATCTATTTCTGACAGCGAAGGGTATCAAACTTTCCGGAGACGCCGCTTATACAATTTCTGATTAAGTTTGCAAAGAACAAACTTTGAAGGAGTTTGCTCGTTCATTTCTGTTAATTAAATGTTATTGGAAGTTCCAAACAAGAAACACGATATATACGATGAGATAGAAATCTAACATTTTTATTCACGACTTATGTTTTATGCTTCTAATTAATTACATTCTACGTATAATTTCTTAATTATATAATAGATAATTTAGACTTTTGTGATTCGAACACAACTAGCTGTCCGCAGTTTCACCCGCGTGGTGATGAAAAACGGTAGTGATGATGCCCCTATGACACTCACTAATAACGTTGCTTTCTATTCGTAAAATAATTCTCAAAATCGCTTCAGTAAATCCAGAGATTACCTACCCCTCACAAACTTTACCTCTTTAATATTAGTATAGATAAATTGATACCTCGACGTTTCGACGCAACTTGGTTGATGAATTTGACGATATTCTGCTTATTAAAATATTAAAAATAATTGCGTGAATATCATTGAAAGAAGATGAACTGGCAACTGAGTTTCCACAAGTTTTCCTCACATCTAGAATGACCTCACTATTGCACAGTTACGGAACACGTTTCAGTCATATGATGTGAACAGCTCCAAATAAATGCGATTTCTCCAGTTTCGGGTGAGGAATGATTCAGATATTATTTCGAGTTCTTTCGATGCGTGAAGTCATCACAGATGCATTTATTGTCATACTTTCACAAGCACTTACGGAAACCACAACCGTGACACTTAATTAGTGTTACACTTTAAAATATTTTTTGACACAATGAAAGATATACCTTTTATTTGAAATTGACCCATAATACAAAATACTAGCTGACTCGGCAATCATTGTTCTTATAGCGCGTAACCATTAAGTTAGCACCGCTCCTCTCCCCGCAGTATCAAATTGTAGACTATCGGCACGCTTACGAGCCCGCTCCGGCGCGGGACCAACCCTATCCGACGCCGCCGCCGCATTCAAGCAGTATGTGACCTAGTGACCATCAGTCCACCAACGGGAACGCTCGTGCGTAGTCGCGCACCTCAAATTTACCGTATTTTATTGTACCCAATGGACTAACATTTTAATGAGTTATTCTTATACATGTACTTAACTATACATTCAGTGTATTAATTATCTCCGAACTATATTTTGCATTATAAATTATGAAAATTTCAAAGTGACACGACACTTCATTTAAATTACTTCGCGTGAAAATCGGGTTATAAAATGGGGGGGTGGGGTTAGGGGGTTGAAAAATCCTTTACAACCTATTCTCAGACTTACCAAATATACACAAAAAATGGATATAAATCGCTTAAGCCTTTTTGAAGGAGTTCAGTTACACACTGTGACACGAGAATTTTATATATTAGAAGATTTGTGATATTATTAATTTAGCAAACGACAGGGTCGTTTGAACGTGTGCAGTTTTAGGTAAAAATTCAAAATACAAACTGTTACACTACAAGTTAATTCGCCGAATCGAACACTCAGAAAAATCTTCTAAGAAATGAGGGCTAGCATATGTGGAAATCCATCAGATCACGGAAGACTCTCTCTTTCTTGTAGTAGACCACCTTACGAATTTTGGAAATAAATATTCCAGTATATTATTTTGAAACATAGATTACTATATATAAACTATATAGTTTCTACATTTAAGTTGTAGAACAAAAATATAGTTTTTATTAATGTTTGAATTTAAGGCATAGTCGCCTATCTAGACCAGGCCATGGTTACAAGCAATTGAATTCTATCACCCTATTGATGTCATCATTACAAAATACCTGTTACAAATGATGCATTGGAAAAAATATGTAACACACGTAGTCAAGTGATTGTTTTCAGGGAGCGTTTGTAGAGCTCAACGATAAGTCAATCATTGATAAGGAATTCGATAAACAAACGATATAGGTACTTATATAGCTTATACAAACTCATGCATTTTTAACACATAAAATAAATTGCATTGAAGCAAAAACGGCATTACAAATATTAATTATTAACATGCATCAACGTGGCGTGACGATCAACGTGGTTATTAATTTATGATGTAGTTACGTTAGTATCACTATTTTAAATATAATATATTGTACCTAATAATATATTATATTTAAAATAGTGTATAAATAATAATAACTAAGAGACGATGGAAGTAAGACATTTCTTTCAGTGTTATCTATAACCTTAGGTATCTAAATGTATTATTCTAGTATTCAGTAGGCACAGCTTAAGTTTGTATCTCTGAAGTTGCCTCATGTAGCTGCGAAGTAACTATTTTTCAGTTGCAATGGACTTGCCTAATTATTGTACTATATGCGCCCCGCGATTTCACTCGAGACGACTACGCTAGCCTCCCGCTATCACAATTATCCACGAGTATAATACAAAACTGGTCTGTGTGGTTTATGTCTGAAAACGTAACAGACGTACAGAGTTACTTTCAGCTATTATTATGCCAGCTGTGCCCCGCAGATTGATCGGCGTGATGATGATGATAATAATAAGTATCCTATGTGTTATTCCAGAGTGTCCGCTACCTCCATACCAAAATTCATCGAAATTGGTCCAGTAATTTGAGCGTAAAAGCGTACAACTTGTTTTAACGATGTACTTATATGTTATGTTATGAACTTATGTTATGACTTCGCATAAAGGTTACTGCATTCGACATTGTTAGGTTCGTTAGAAAGAAAAAATAATGGAGGATGCACCATCGGTCTTATAGAAATTTCTATGCTTTAAGGCTTAAAACTGAACAGTTTCCATACAAACGTATCTTTCAATTTATGTGAAACGAGAGTATATTTTTACATTGCTTAAACTGTGGTTGGTTTTGATATTGGTTTTTATTTGGGGCGAATCACATTTCATTAAAATAAAAAGTAAAATAATAGAAAAAATAACACCGAACTTTTAACAATTAATTGTAAAAATATACTCTTTTTACAAAACTGGAAAAATACGTTTATATGGAAATCAAACCACCTTAAGCATAGTTCGTGTCTTGGTAAATACTGCAGATAGACGCTTCATATTTATATGCAATTAATTATTCTCTCCTCATTTCGTCCTTAACTACATTAGGTTTGTTGAAGATACAAATTAGATTATATTAATAACATGGTTGCTAAGCCAATTCTGCAATATCATAGGTTTTCTTGCATGCGTGGTGTTACAATATAAGTGATATTAAATGTGAAAAAGGCAAAATAAGCCTAAACACAACACGTTCACGTCATGCAGTAGAAATGAAGTTTTACGCACTTTGTCTCCACTGACCTGATCGGGGCTTAGCGAACTGTCCCCGCTGGCGTTTCTTTCTTGATTTTGGGCTGTTCTTTCCTGTTTACACGCTGTGTGGTACTCGAGCCTGGTGCGTTCTACCTTCTGTAGAATCTTCGCCCAGGGTTTCTGCGCCTTTTTGAACGCCTCGTCCATTTCTTTTCGCTCTTTTAACTGTATCATTGACTGTGGACAAGGAAACATATGAATTAGTTAGAACTCAAACGAATATATCTTCTTACACAAACACAACCAATATTGACCGAAATAAGGTATCGGATCGATTTCGCTAAGGTTCGTAAAAGATTATTTTTTGCCTTCATAAAAAAGGGACACATTTCTTGATTACCAGTTATTTTATCTATTAAACGCCGCGGTTATGGATTAAAGTTACACCATATTAATTTCAATAATTTACACTTATTATGGACGCTAAAGGAAGTGTCATATACTTTTCTTTAAGATAACAAAATATAATATAACGCGTGCACACTCACACTCCCACTAGGATACTCGCGAAATATATGGACACACAGAAACACATCATATAAATGCTCATCACATAAATGTTTACCCCAGTTGGGATTAAGGCGAAGTTGTGTTTCTAAAGTCAGTGTCATAGATCCACGAAAGATCCTACAATAATCATTGTTATGCCCGGCAAGAGAGATAGAGAGAGTACCCTATTGCTTATAATTTAAAATCTAGTTTACTTTACATGTTAACTGTACGGTAGTACGGTACACATGACGATTTTAGAGGAACCAAAGTAAGCACAAAGAAGCTCATATCAATGAAATTACACTTTAAATGTTAATTCTACATACAATAATATGTTATCTACTTTGTATCAGTTCCGAATTTCATTTAGATATTATTTCACATGGGATCAACGACCTCTGAGTATGTTCAGAAATCACCACGAACTTAAACCATTGGAAAATTGTGTAGATTCGTAACGGTCGAATGTTTGCTATTGCGATGATTATGTAGAACTAATGGTCATTACTAATGATGTCTATCTAATTACGTTTGTCACGGAACATATATATTTTTGTGTTATATCATTGACTTCAAGATTCATTCATTGAAAATTACGCGGTGGAAGACTAAAATTATATTTGTTGGAATTACTTTTTATTCAATACGTGTAAATCAAGCAGGTTGGCTGCCTGGTGGTAAGGGGTCACTGTCGCCTATGGATATCTGTAATACCCAGGGCATTACGATACGTAGGCAATCCCTTATATGATATGGAATAATTAAACTAATGTTATTAAATCAAACGGGGCTTAATCGCGAGAAAAACATTTAGTAATTTATATATATTTTCTCGCGATTAAGCCCCGTTTGATTTAATAACAATGTGTTCGAATCGCGAAAGTCTAAAAATCACAATTAAACTAATGTTTTACAGATCCAGCGATTGAGCACTATCTCACATGATGGTCAGGAACGATCACATAGAAATTTTAATAAAGCTACACTCAAAATGACCTGAACACAGCTTGTATAGTGAGAAGTTTTGTGTAAAGGCGTTTCTGCATGATTTCAACTAGGTTTCAACTTTGACACGTGTGAAAGACGTGTCGATACTTATATACTCGTAGTGACGGTGAATTTTTATAATAGAATACTCTTATTAATGATAGGAAAATGTAAATCTCTTATCAATATACATGTACAGCTTGTTTTAGCTCATTGATTTCTACGGGTTTGTCGATAGCCTCAATTCGATTCTGGTTGGACAATGGACATAGTCATGAAAATAAAACAAAATCTAATTATAATTCGTGTTTGTTTTGTTTTACACATAGGCTGCGCGTACTGTACTTTCTACAAGTTTTATTTACTTGTTACCATACAGAGTGATGTTAGTCAACAGCTTTCTAGTAATACCATTGGCCTGAGCAAACACTGAGCCTACAAAAGGGGCATGTGCGTTGCGGGAGCACGCGAAGGCGCGTCGATTTACATAATGGAATGAGCTAAGATAGTGGTGTAACCGTTTAAGATATGCAAATATTTGCATAAATCTATTATCACACATATTCGTAATTTAACCTGATATTTATTTTCGCAGCTCACTTCACAACTTAGAAGCCGTAAGGATAAGCCATAAGATTAAATTAATCATAATTCTGTTCTTCAATCAAACTACCTAAAATTGACCAATAAAATAAAGTTCTTAATAGGTTTAAGATAAAGTTCTAATTGGCATAACAATTACTAATTTCATACTTAGTTACGATTCCACTTTGTCCAAGAAGCGTTTTGATTCCACAATCATTATGTGTACCTACAGCTCACGAATTTAATTCGCAGCCTGGGTCCGCCTTCTCTCATAGATACAATCATAAGGTGCCTTCAAGTCACGTGTGAATAAGTATATCTAGCAAGTTTCTTTTTCTAGGTATTCTAAGCTGTTGGCACCTTTTTCTGACATTCACATGAAGGATAGATTTATTCAGTTACATTAGAGATCTCTAGATATCAAAATATCATTACAACGGTCACCAACAGAAATTGGATGATGTTACTGAGCAGTACTTAAAATCATCTTATTTGTAACATCTCTTGCATCAACTTAATCTACCTGTACCTACTTTCTACCAACAATTAGGCAGCGCTTCACATACTTTTCCATGGGGACATTTAAATGACACTTTTCTAAGAATTTTGTAAAACAGCGAGTAACTTTAGAGAGCGTAGTCAAAAAATGAAAATTTTTAACGAAAAATGGAACCGACTTCATCTCTCAAAAGTGACAAAAAACTTGTTAAAGTCGGTACCATGATAGTTCAAAAGTAACTATTATCAAAATATTGTGTGCATGGTACCAACTTCGACAAGTTTTGTCACACTTTTGAGTGGTAAAGTCGGTTCCAATTTTTGGTAAACATTTTTTTCTCTCCCTTTTCAGTGACCTTTGTAACTCACGGGATCAATTGTCACTGTGTATGTTCACCGATTTCTTCATCCTCAATAAGGAAGTCATCCAAGTAAACTTAACAATTTCCCGTTAACTAAGAAGTAACGTATAACTCAAAAACCACTTGAACGATTTTGATGAAACGTCAGTACAACTACCTCGGAAGTATACTGTATCTAACAAATAAAATTATTAAAATCGGTTCACGACGAAATTATCCGCGAACACATAAAAAAATACACGTCGAATTGAGTAACCTTCTTCTTTTTTTAAAGTCGGTTAAAAATCTAGACGTACTAGAAATGCCACTAAAACTGAGAGCCATTTAACTTAAGTATAGTTTGAAGACCCGTTTTCAAGACGAAGTTATCAGTTGTTTCGCTAAGTTTTAAACGGTTCTCAAAGAAAGTTGTGAGATAGTTAGCGAATGTAACAAGTTGATCGGTTTGATATTGTCAATGATCTACGTACAGTAGTGTAGTAGTGGCAATGCAACTTGTCGAATCAACGGTGATTCTGACACAAGTTATATTTTTTAACATTACTCTAGCTTAGCTATCTAGGACCTGTCATCTGTACCATTCCAATTTGTTTATTGATAAAATAGATTACATCTCCTATAAAATATTGTGATTAATTCATTCTGTTTCGCAGCCATTGGACGTCCACTGCTGGATATATGCCTCCTCATATAGTGGGGATTTACCAATACTCGCCACGCTTGGCAGTCGGGTTAGCGAGCGCAGTAAGGTTTCCTATCCTCAGAAGGCGCTGCTGCCCACCTCCTGGTACGTGATCCCTTAGTCTACTATTCTAGGCCGGTACCACCGCGGCACTATCATATTGTGATATTGATTCTTAAAAGCCAAGATCTAGCTAATTAGGTCATATCATATTTAATTATCTGCGCATGAAAGCCTCTGTCATGATTTACACCGATCCTAGTTATATAGAAAGGCACATTTACGAAGTAATGTGAATACCTAAGCCATAACCACATATATAATCTCTGATTGCACTACAGCCATGTACCATCGGAAGTCATAATGGCGACCCTTTCACGCAAACTGCGCGTGATATGAAATATAAAAATAGTGATCATGGTAACATAAATCATCGTCAATACGAATAACTGATGTGGATATACCGTGCAATGTCAGTGTAGGTAGTAGCCATTATTTATATTCATACAAATAACTTAGTTTTAAGGTGGCTTTATTTTTTAGAGCCTACACTGAGAAAAATGATTTCCGTCCTTCATTACTTAATATCATGAAGAATAACATTAAATTACAACGCCTGAATTAATATCATAAGTATAGCAAAATAAAATTATACAGGTTTATTTTATGTTTCATTACTACTAGTTCTGATGATTCTAATGTTATGTTGTCAGGATTATTCGTCATTTGATTAATGTGATATAAAATAGTGAATAATCAGTGCAAGCATGGTGTTTTACCAAGAAAGTCACAAAAAATTTATAAGTAATCTCGACAAATGTAATCACTACTATTTATTATTTTAGACCTTGTTTAAAGTTATTAAATGGAAAGCAAATATTCGAGACTGTGCATGCAAAAGAAACGTTAATTACTACACTGATATCATCATTACATCTTAAGTTCATGTCGGTTTTACGAATACTTCATCATGATGTTATTTAATTATCTAGTTCTGAAATAATATAATGTTGGGAATTTAATAAATGTTTGGAATGATTTCATGATACATCTTCGTGACCGGCACGATGAAACGTCAGTATAAAATACTTTACTTGTCTTGTGCACTTGAAAAGGAACGGCAGGATAAATAGTGTTGTCATATAAAAAAAATATCTTAACCAGTAGTAGATTTTTACTGTACCTATTACATTTCTTTATAAGGTAACGAAGCGGCCGCACCGCGCTTTGTAATATAATGAGTAGTGCCTACCGTGTCATGTCGTATTGACGAATGTCACATTTAAGTTAGAAATCACTAAATCGTGGGCAGCAACCCTGAATAATTTTGGGTCTCGTGTCATGATAAATTGTAATTGACCGAAACAAGCGAGGCCTCCGTGTCAAGTTGGAGGACTCAGCACTTGTATGTTTGTCCGACGATAACTCGATTTCCTGAACCGATCCTCATGAAATTTGGTAGAAAGATAGCTTATACTAATAGAATTCGCCAGTTCGTATATGATTTAAATTGGTTGGAGGGTTGGTGAGATATAGAATAATAAAAGCGAAATAAAAAAATTAAAGTGGAAAGCGAAAAGTAGCTAAATAGGATATCAAATGAAATGTATTTATTTGTAGATTTTAAAACTATTTTCGTTACATAGTTTTTTAATGGTGTTATGTAGTTTTTTTGTTGTACATCGTGAGATCTTAGGTCGCGGTGAACTACTAGTTATAAATTACCGCTTCTCATAATGTCCTCATAATATGAAGTAGTCAGTACGGGAAGTGTTCATGATGGATAAAAATACGCACGACATCAATAAATGAAATACAACAGACAATACAAAACATATACAAATAGACGGGAAAAAAATGACTAGACCAGAAGATATTGCAACCCACAATAAGAGAGATTCCAGAAATGACGCACTTAATTATTGTCTAATAGATCTCCTCCATATTTTCTCTAAAATATTCTCAAGTGTTATTTATGACAAACCACAAGTTAAGATTTTCAGATAAACATAAAATGTCAAGCATTAACCAGTTTGATTTTCGAAACGATAAGTCAACAACTATGGCTATTTATGAGTTAATTAGACTATATGAATCACATATAAATCAGAATCAAAAGTAAGGGATACATAATTAAGAGCCCTATTGCTTGTATGCACCCAGAGATGATTGTACCATTTTTAAGCAAACCATTTACATTATAACATCTTCATACATCACGTGTACCACTTATTGCCAAGTCACATTACGGATGTATTCAATAACAAGATGCTTAATAATTTGATTCTGTGGTGTACAGAAGATCGTGTGTGTTATCCAGTCAATTATGACCCCCACTTTATATGTCATAGTGATAATGAATCTCAGAATCTTGAAATTGACTTTACGGTATTGAGAAACCGGTTATATAGGATTCGCTCACCCAGGGTTACTAATATCGAGTTTGAGAAAGATCTTGAACTGTGGTACGACCAATGAACGGGTTCTTTCTTACACCACCAAGGGTTAGGTGGTGTGAGAAAGATCCTGGCGTCCAACTCTAGCACTCGACCTGATTATGTTATTTAATATCATACCTCTATAGAGTTTATTATTATTATTTATAACTACATCAAACTTAACCTTTTTTATACTATTATCATTTTTCCAAATGAGTTCCAAAAAATTGTTTTGTCGGAACCCCTGTTTATTTGGACTTTCTATTATATTTTTAAGTAATCTGCTTATAATGCACATTCTATGCATGACGCGATGGGTGGATGTCGCAGGCATAGTATTAAGGTCCCTTTTATTGGTACGGAGTTGTAATTAAAGCATGGTAATTTAGTGTAATATGTCATTTTTATATTTCGCGTTCTTTGTTCCATTATTTTTATGTTAACTGTGGTAGAAAAAATAGTATGGTACATGGCAACTATATTTGATTATCCCTGACCCTAACCAAAGGGATTACAATTAACATACGAAACAACAGAATTACAAAATATTACGTTCTGCTTGGCTGGTTTTTTGTTTTTTAATTTGTAGAATTTGTGTGGATTAGATCGCTTTGGTGAGTTTAGAGTTGAGTTGTTCATGATTCTGGAAAAAATGCCAATTAATCAATAATGGATCAATACACAAGCGACCTTTTGTGTAAATGGGGATTAATGGAATATGTAAATACATTCGCAGGTAATTAATTACGATTCTTTCGTTATATTTATGTAGGTAGCTTTCTTTCTACTGCATGAACGAATTTGAGTACCAAACCAATATTTTGTTGAGGGAGTTGACATCGTTCTGGTAAAATTTCCACCTAAATGTCACGAGCATTTCAACTACACGCGGGAGGTTATTGGATGAATAGATGGCTGTCAATCAAATTTCGGTTATGTTAAGGCCTACCACTTCTGCGGATGCACTATCTAGCACTCGAGAACAATAGCGCTTGCGCCAAGTCTTATGGCGGGAACTAAGTTCGGTAGGTAACTGTACCTACTTATCTTAGTTCCCGCCATGAAACTTCTTCGAAATGCATGTTTGTTTTCAATATTCATATTAACTAATGCTTACCGGTGTATTTACTAACTCTGTGTTAATTAGTGGCTTTTGTTTTGTTTTTACATAGATGCAAGAATTGATATCACTACATTGCAACTAATTGGTGACAGTGAAATTTCATCTTTAATTGGACCTATTGGTGATAGATTAAGACCAAAATCGCAGTTAGAAATTTGGAAGAAAGAGTTTTCAAGTGCTGATTCTGAAGCAGGATTTTCATTGTCTGCAACGGTAAGAGCACTAACAAAATGATTGGCATGTATTTTATGGTTCTTTTTTAATACCTCCATGTATTTTGCTGTATTAACAACCTCTTTGTAAACTAAATTTCAACTTTGTTTAATATATATATATATATATGTTGTAGATACCAGAAGTAAATTCCAGTTTTGTTACACATTTATTACAAGATCTTCGGTCTCCCAGCCCCAGTATTTCTACTGAATTACTTCCTCCTACAAAGGCTAGAGAAGTTAATGTGACAATTTTGGTACAGAAGTCTGCGCCATTTAATAAAAGTTAGATTTTTCGCGGAACATTAATTGAAAAAAAATGTCTTGTGATGACAAAACACTACTATAGTTCATCATAATAATCATACATTTACAATTCACTTTGTAACAATATGACGTTTTTGTTGCTAATGTTTACGTATACGTTGAAGGAAAATGATATCCTTACATATTTATATTTGTCTCCTATTCTTAGTCGACTAGCAGGACAAAAATCCTACTAGTCGACTCAGAAAAGGAGGCAAATTGGTAACTAAAAGATGTTTTTTTTCTAATGGTTACTTTTAACTGGAAATAGAATGATTTCCTTACATATTTATTTTTGCCTCCTTTTATTAGTCGACTAGCAGGATTGTTGTACTGCTAGTCGACTCATTTACAAAGATTCGAAACCTGATAGTTTTATAGTTCCTTTCAATTCATAGTGACATCAAAATGACATTTTATTATTAATATTTTCAAAGTAATAAACAGCAATTTTTGCTGCAAAAGTAAATTTATTAATTTATTTACATATTTGCCTGTGTTTCTTAGTGGACTACTTATGTTGACTGTATGTGATAATAGTAATGAATAAATTGTTATATAGTACTTAAATGATATTTAATTAGATAAATAATAAATAGAATTAAAATATTATATGTATATGCCCGTAAAATCACGAAAAACTGTAAAATTATCAGCTTTTGAAGAGTTGTGAACTACAATAAGTTCTACAACCTAAAGAAATAGATTTATGTAAAATTATACTTATTCGATGTCTTACCGTAAGATTGTGAACACTATGGTTAAGTTAATGATAAATATTATAGAATAATAGTTATTAAGTTAAGTAATAAAAGAAGCATATGATTGACTAATAGACTTGTATTTTTATCCTCAATACCTGAATTTCTCTTAGCACAAGATAACTTTTTACTAGGTACATGTACAGGATCTTGCAGCCAATGAGATTTCCATTCCTGCAAACAATTATACATCAAACCAGTTTATAATATAAACAAGTTTCTAAGTTCTAAGTAACAAGTTCTAGTGATCATAGTAAAAAGTTTTACTACAAGAACTAAACATATTACCTATCTTAATTAATGTCATGTAATGTTACATTTGTTTACTGTCATATGAATTGTATACTGTATGTCGATTTGTTCATCAAATACTGATGGTATAGAAGCTTTATCAAACTCAACAATTTCGCTAGAAGGCGTAATGATACATTGAAATGTTTAGTTTTTTAATCTGAGCCTTTACTGTATGTGCTTAGATCCAGAAGAATCCAACAGGTTCACTGGGAATTGCAAATTCGAAGTCATTACCTACAGAACCAAGACCTACTGAATTCCGTGTACCTAATGACTTCGAATCAGGAGTTTCTCAGGATCTTATCATCAAAAATACGAGTAACTATCAGAACTAGTACTAGACAAAAGACGGTATAATAATTGTAATTTATCAAGAAAACAAGTTGATATGACATGACAGTGCCGTAATGTTAAAAGTATAAATCCCGAATTTAGTCCTAAAATACGAACATAATATTATAGAAAGTGGTCGTATTTTATTAGTTTATCATAATATAATACGAGGAAGCACATTAAAATGCCCATTAAGTCAATGAAAAATATTCTTAAGTTTCCTTTATAATTAACAGGATTTTTTTCTTATTATGATGTTTATCACAACTATTAATTATTCAAATAATGATACCATTACGTGATATCATAATGTTGTATCATTCTCATCATGACTTCTCGTCATTATGGTAATAAGTATTCTGATAGTTCGTCATAACAAAATGTCGTGACGAACTCCCTGGATACTGTTGTTTTAGCATTATGCGTCATGGCGTTTTTTCAAGCTGCATATTGATGAAATATGAGTTTAAACAGCACAAAGTAATTTCGTGCTATTTCCTGATATTTTATTGTGATGTTTATGCACGGAAATTTCTTGTGATTTACGCAGAAAGTATAAGTAATTACTCTTGGTCCGTTTTTATTAGGAATACGGATATATCTTTCAAAATTCCTTTGAAATTATCATAAATCATGAAAGTCATTTTTCTCAGTGTATTGGTCATTTTAAAAGGATTCCACTCATTAAAAACTAAACGTAAACAATTTATAAATTATATGTTATTTATTAATCTTTATCTAGATAATTAAACATTAAAAAAACACACAAAGCGTTAAAGCCGTTTTGTTCTTTCAAAATGTGGCCGCTTACATTTACTTCGAAAATTCATACGAATTGTTCGCGATAACAAAGAGATTTAAAGAGTCATTTGAGAAAAATAATGTCAGAAATTTTACCATACTTTTTTACTTTAGTATTTTTACCAACAATAATCAAAGACCCTTCGTTTCAAATCAAAGAATTGTTTATTTAAATAAATAATTGTTTATTTTCACTTCCCAATAGGTTTCGTAAGCTAAATTTACAATTCAAGGGATACAAATATAAATACCTAGATTTGTGAGGGACTGGTGCCTAAAATGGGTCAATACTGTCTTCTTTACGGTACTGACAATGTGTGCTCCAAATTACGCTTAAAAAATAATGAACATCTAAAAAGATTATTAGGCAGTGAATTTTCCATGATATATTTTACTATGTTTTATAGCTCGTCAGAACGCATGCCACGCCACGACACGTAAGTACGAAGTGAATGTTCGATAACAAGACATTACATAACTACACCGGTTTCCATTCATTAATAAGAATTTTATACTCATGTATACGGTGTGAGTGTGCAATATTTAACAATAATATAAACGCACACGCAGTTTGTCTCACAACAAACTCACAGACACACTTCAATAAATTCCACGCCGATATTCAACCTATATCATTCATAGTGCTATAGAGAGCAGTATTGACCGTGATGAACAACGCTGACCATTGTCTGTCGGCGGATAGGGAAGTCAACAGCGCATCAGATAGCCAGAAGCCCTCTGACGTAGTCTTATGACTGTGGCCTTGGGATAAGAACAAGGACCAACGTCTTAATTCTCAACGTGCCCACCCAGTTGAAAATGCCACGAGTGTTCTTCTAGTCACAATTGACTGCAGAATACGTTGTTAAGATAGGTGATGGGTTAGGATCTCATAGGCAAGCTTCGCTAATGGGCCGTACCCATAAGCCGATGTTCTTGGAAATCTGTTATCGAAATATAACGATCGACACGTGTGAGTATCGCCAGATTAATTGACGGATGGTGAGTGTGAATCCCATGGTGTCACACTCATCATCTGTTAATTCACTGAAAATTAGGGCATATTTGGAGTGATATGGCTTCTACAAATGGTTGCTTTGGTAAAAAGTTTGAATTGAATACCAAAAAGTTGTTCCTTACATTAATTTAACGTACAAAGTACTTCATAAATCAATAAAACTGTAAGACTTAAAACAGAGCTTTGCTCGTTTCATGCTCTTTTTACTCATGTTGCCTTATCATTTGTTTATAATAATATTTTAATAAGCAGCATTCAAAACGAAATCCATGTTTAGCATGCATGCGTACGTGCAGCCTTGAATTCAAATGAAATGGTATACGTCTATTTAAAATGCATACATATTTCCTAACACCGACAGCATACACATTATCTTGATTATTATTTAATTCTTAGTGATGAGGTAGCCCATCATTTATATTAGTCCGGATCGCTAGAATCCGGCCGAATCCATACATTATATTACGGATTACACGCAACTTCAACAACAGTGGCCTGCGGCCCGATGAAGAATCACTATTGAGTCTGTGATTGTTTTCGAAAAAAAATGACACAAGGAATGCATAGTTTTTACATGCGTTCTGCAATAATTGTTTGAATGTTACATGATTACAATGACTTTTTGTCATTGAACGAGTAGTATTATTTATCTAGTACAACTCTCACATAGAAACGTGTTGTCAACTTATGTCATGTGTTTTATGTACAATAATTGTACATCATCATCATGTTAAAAACTTATTCGTGCCACGGACAATGGGGGTCTTGGGGATTTTGAATTTCATAATTCCTTTCTTTTTAAATACTTTATAGGCCTGACCACTATCGGACTTGATGGTCGGTGACGATGCAGTCGAAGACGTAATCACTCTAGACCTAGAATATTTACTGGCTCTCAAGGACTGCTACAAGATCATCGCTTCAATACTGCAACCCATTTGTTACCATACGAAATATACTTCTAAGATATATAAGGTTTCTAAATACAACTATGATGGCCTTCTATTCTAAAAAATATATTTCGACGTAACGATTGAAAAATTGAAGTAAAAATATATCGTAGTAAATAATATTCATGCAAATCACATTTCAACCAGTCGCAATATGCAAACTATAGTCATCAACCGGCAAAAAATTGACCGGATGTCAATCCGGTCACAACATTATTAAATCTGAAAGTAGGTACATCTCTAATGTATAGCATTATCGTTATTGCTGCAATTATTCACAGTATTGGACAAGAATCATCAATCCGCATATCAACTACAGCAGCAATATTACTCTCAACGTCAACACATACCTACGACTTCATTTCACGAAGCAAATTACTTCATTTAACTAACTATCAGACATCCGTATGTTGAATGACGATAAGTTAACTCTTACATATTATATATATTTAGCACTGTATAACACTTAACCGTGGCTGAGATGATGATGGTGATGATGATGAACACTTAACCCTTCATCTGCCGCAAGCAAAGAACTCACGTGCAAGTATTCCTAATCAAGATGTTTGTTTCGATATCGTATAGCATATTATGTAACATAGATATATAATATACCATTTTTAGAGTTCATTGCCTCGAAAGGAACAAAAAAGGACTTTTTATACCGAACGGATGGCTTCATCAAATTGAAATTATTTTTAAATATTCAAGTATGCAATCGCTTGGGGCAATGAAAAAAACAAACTTCTCACTGCAAATATATTCAAACTTTAAGACCGTTTATTTAGCATATTTTGACACTCGCAAGGGATTCTAAACCTTATGTGGGGGCACCACTCTTAGACCTAGAATTCTGAAATTCGGGAAGAGTAAAGGAAAAATCACAAAACCATAAATTTGTAGTCACATCACATTTTGTTGCGGTGACACATCAACAAGTTTTTACGGAACCTTTTTGGAGTTTGGTGCTATGGGTAAGGGCTGTCGCGTACTCTTGCATTCTCAATAGTAAAAATAACAATGTACTAGGAAAACATTAGACGCACCGCAAAACCTACTTACTATTAGATTAGGTTACGAGCCAAATATGTACTACCTTTATTACTACGCCAATATTTGTTCCAAACTACGAAGCCGTGTGTGCCTTTCCGCATTTTTGCCGCTTAATCACAAACTACGCACAAAATCTAAGGCTCTTTAAGAAGTATTAAGATCTTGACAGAGATTTAACTAAAAATTGAATATCTACCGAAATATGTATTCAAAAAGCAGTGTTCTTTTAAAACAGGCGGGACCACTAAAAGTAACTGGAGCATTATAATATGGGACCGACCCTAAAACTCTGATTGCTTTTCTTTTGAAGAAACCTACCTTGAAGCTACTAACGGATATCGATAGAGGAAGCTCATTCCACATTTTGCAAGTACATGGAATAAATATTCGGTCTCCCGATTATTTATTATCGAAAAAAATCCCACGAATACATTCTACGTGGTTGAGCGTCTAGTGCGGTGATAAGACAGTGATAACAGATTGAGAATGAAAGCTCTTCCGGTTTTACTCTTCTGTTAATTATATAAACCAACTTAAATGTATATGGTCAGTATACGCCCTTGTATTTTCAAAAATGTTCTGCCATGCTGCGGAAATCTTTAAAAAGTAACAAGAGGAAGCAGTGGCAACAACCGGTTGATCATGATGATACGGGAGTAACCAAATATATCCAAATCTCTCGAAGGCAACTGCCGGCAAACACTGTAGCTTCATGTAATATCTCAATCTTGGGGATGAAAAACCAGTTGAACACATGAAAGTCTATTTGTTCGCTAAGGTATGAATTAGCGACTGGGAGGGAGATGGGCTGCCGATCCTGTTGTAAATTATAGTTGAAATATAATGAAAACTATGTATATCACTTTCACATTTTTATTGAGGTACTCGTACATCTCAATCAAAGTTTTGACGTAGAACCGAGGTTTTTCTTTTTTAAATTTATTTAAAGAGCTTTGTCGCTGAGCGACCACACAGCCCAGTAAACCGAAAATACAAATTTAGATTACCGTGTAGTATTTATAAAATAGCCACTACCTATATTTAATATGCTAATTTTAATAGATCCTTGTGACACAATTAAATAACCAGTTCATTACGTAATAATTGCTTGACATCAATGATGTTTTACTAAAAATATAATATCATTGCTTGACATTGATATTGCTACCACACAGACCTATCTCAGTGACACAGGAATATTTGTTATAATCCACCTAATGTCCTACTAAATCGTCATAGGACAAGCATAGATTCAACATAGATTCTGGCCTTAAACCTTAGGACCGACAGTTGTAGGACTAGTAGTAATAGAAAGTTGCTTATTGATCGCATAGGCAAGGCCTGCTACGTGTGTTTGAAGTGATCCCCAGACTAATTTAATTGGTACTCAGGCTGCGCATTTTATACTTTGCTATTATACCTATTCCAAAAAAAGTAAGACCCCTAAATTATTTTGCTGTTTAACCCGTAGTATACCTAACGTAAAGGTCACCGGTGCTATTTTTATTCATACCTTCAAAATATCTGGCTACGTGCCAAACAACTTTGTTGAGGGGACGGAGATGTTACGAGAAAAGTCATAAAAAATACTGTCACTTTGAGAGATCAAATCGAATATAACTCTGCACGGAAATCACAATTACAGCGTCAGTTAAGGCGAAGTTTACCCGACAGTTTAGGTAAATAGCGCGCGGAATTATTTGCTTACAAGTTATTTTTGGACAAAAATGGTAACAATCCACTTCATTCACCTGTATCTTTTAAGATTTTCCTTGATATCGTATAAACTACTAAACCGATTTTGATAAAATTTAAATGGAACCTCCTCGAAAACGTACCCTTTGAAATAAAAAAGAATTTTCAAAATCGGCTGACAATTGGCGGAGAAATCGGTGAACATACATACAAAAAAACATACATACATACATATTTTTTCCTTCAAATATTTGAACTGAAAAAAACATACAATGGAAATGGTACCCAAATCCGAATTTAGAGCAATGAATTGAAAATTCGATGTTATTGTTTCAATTATTCTACTATTTTCTTCAATTAAATGTGAATAAAGAACAACATCAAAACTAACCATAGTTTAACCTGTGCGAAAATATACTCTCTTTTCACATAAATGTAAAAATACGTTTGTATGGAAATTCAACCACCTTAAGAAGCTTACTCGTGAAAGTACAATGACGATTTCAATTTTAATGCGCTCATCGCACACCAGTCGTGCAAAATGTATTTTAAAAACATTTGACCTAGTTAATAAAAATAGTTCAAACAATGCCGGCAGTCACCTTATCTACCAGAACCGGTAATGTAGATACCGACCCTACATCATTAACAATGTTCACAGACACAACACACTAATGAAACTATTGCAAAATGCAAATCTATAAATTAATTATATGCAATTTTATTACAGTCCAAGAATCCAAAATATTTTAATTAATTATTACGATGCAAAAATCAAGGCTCTTATGAGATATGAGTATTTTTAGCATTTTTAATATTTTAAATGGTGGTTTTAATGTTGTTTACGCTTAGTTGTGACATCAGTTCAGTAGTGAGGCTGAGTTTCGGTCGGCGTTCACGAGATGGCGCTACATAGTTAAGATTATATTTTTATACATTTGTACACAAGAGACAAAGAGAGAGGAAATCAAAATACTATCAAAGTGTACATTTTCACTCAAACACTTGGAGCGTTTACCCATAAACTGTTGTAGATAAATAAACAAGACTAGTATTTAATTTATAAATTGTCGAACGTTAGGAGTTTTATTTTATCAACGCTATTAAGATTACAAAACAAACTAATTAATAAATGATTTAATAACGATTTGGGTATTGAATAAACAGTTTACAATATGTGCGAGCACACAACATTCTGTATATAACCGGTTTTGTGGAAAATTTACGCTGTTTCGAAATGATGCCACAACACACGTGTGATAATCGTATAAAAAATATACATATATAAACAAACAACATTAAGTATTCATTTAGGTATCATGGTCAGTTTTCAAACGTGTTGGAACTAGTTGTAAAAATGAAATTATTTTTTAAAGATGTGGATCTAATCAAGATTGTTTGAATGTAGTTGTATGAATATACGCATTAACTAATGCAGCGCGGAAAATGTGTTTAAGTTTTCCTTAAGACTTCAGGTTGATTCTTAATTATTGATTAACAGACTTTCAAAAATGAGACAGTTTTTTCCTTAGAACTTGATAAATTTAAGAACCGATTCAATATTTCAGATTGTATCCTAAGAAATTCACTTGATCAGTTTAGTACCGACGTTTCATATAAGTGTCACTAGTTTATTTCAGACAATGTCCTTACGAGTTTCATTCCATATTGATGAAAAATTGGAATTTCGCGCGCTCTAAAAAAAATTGTCTAGTATTCGAAGTCCTCAATTAAATCCTTTCATCCAAAATTTATGACATTTTTGTGTTTATATTGCATATTTCCGGTCCATACAAATAATATAATATCATTATGATTTTACATTAGAAGAGAAGCAAGTGTGTACAGCAGTTGTCATGGATGTAGCACAAGCATTTGATAAGGTTTGGCATAAAGGGCTCATACACAAACTCAGAAATATGCTGCCAAAACAATTTGAAGATAGTTTAGAGTCCTACCTAACAGAAAGAACGTTCAGGATAAAGCAAGCCGACGCATACTCAGAACTTATTTTTATTTTATTGGGAATAGGCAAGCGTTTGACCACTATCTCACCTGCTGTTAGGTGATGATGCGGTCTAGGATGGAGCACGCCTGCCTAGAAGCAGATTTAGGCAATGGATTCCATTCGTTAGATGTACGCACTATGAATGTGGAAGCAAAACGCTTCGTGTCGTGTCTTGACAGACAGACAGACGGACAACAAAGTGAAGCTTGGGTTCCGTTTTTTACCCTTTTGCGATAAGGCACCCTAAAAAAAAGATTTTACTGCATTGCATTGGTGAATACTGCTATGGTGTATGCAGTTATCTATGCAACAAATAAATAAAAATATCGATACTGAAAGAAAAGCCCATAAACGGCCATATTTTCCCCTAACATTGTGACATAGAAATAGGTACGTACAACCCAACTTTGAGTACGTCTCCATGTAAACATTTGGCGAACCTCCAAACCGTCGCAGATAAGCTTTAAATGCCACACAATAAAGTTTGAATTTAAGTTTACTTGATAAATCTATTCTTGTTACGATTATCTCTAAAAAATTGCTTTCTTCAAGTTTATCGCCTATACCGTTTACGAGCTTATTAATTTTAACAGCAGATTTATCGTTAGTCATCTGGCTCAATGAGAATGTTCTTTGAATGAATATTCAGTCAGCAACTTACCACCATTTCATACATAAGTACATTTCATACAACTACATAATCAACATTTATACGTTTATCAACATACAGCGGACAGCGGTAAACCGTAAGCTTATAACGTTTATAAAAAAATGTGTCCAAAACCAAAAGTTCTTATGCTTTGCTTAATCTACGCACATACTGGATTAAGTATCTTTAGAACAGATATAGACGTAGACAGAACACGTATTTCGGAGCTGATTTAATCGCCGATTCGCACGCGTCTCGATACACACATAATTCCTATCATACCTTTTCATAGAAAATCTCGTCATGCGGACATTCTATTCATTCACCTATTTGTTTATTTGACGTTTACTGACATGACTTGATTTGACACTGAGTTGTAACTTATAATTTGTAGATAAAAACAGTTGGACACTGCTTTGTCGGCTGGTTATTATTAATTACTATTAAATATTGAAGTACCATGGTATCACTAGACTGAGCGCTTAACGTTGAGTAAAAATCTACATTCATTTAAGTTATTTTGATTTGTTTAACAACCTTGAAAATAACAATTTTATATTCAATTACCTTTGGCACAAAATACTTTCTAATGCTATTATTAAAAAAGGGAGATAGGGTACACTCTAACATGACGTAACTAAAAATGTCATAAAACAATTTAACCAGAACCATACGAATCATGCGATGTAATACTTACTTATTATTCGTACAAAAATACTACTTTTCTGCTAGAGTGGGTGGGTATACCCTTCGTTATGACACTAAGGTGTAGTGTTGCCATGATTTACGACCTTAGAGAAGTAACTCAGTCACTCAGTTTCACTCCAAGCATAATTCTCAGAACTCTCATTTCAACTGCATTTATTCTGCTTTCATATTTTTCTGCCACACATTGTGGTATATCATTAAGAAAAACTCCCCTAAAGAAAATCCTTATTTTTATATTAATAAAATCTGGCAATGCTACAAAGTCTTGTATCTAAACGATTCCACAAATGTAACCTTTGACGTCAAAGGACGGAAAATAATTGGATTCGAGATACTACGATTATCTTTTGAGCAGAAACAAGGTGTCTTTTGCAAAAGGTCGACTATTTTAGCACTGAAACGTTACATTTAGATATCGTTTCATATTATTCATTATTTTAAACATTGCGTTATCAAGAAAGCAAATAAATGCGATGTTACATCCAAATACTTTTTTTACACTTAACACAGCCGCCTTGCACTGACTCTACAGGGTGTTGTTTATTATTATATATTAGATTTAATCACGCGACTTAACTTACCGCATACTGTTTTTGCAGAGGCAAAAGAGACCTTATGTACACCGACAATTGGACCCGGCGGTTTTTGTTGTCAGTCGTCGGGCAATGTCGCAGGTATTCAAGTAGTATGGACAACTTCAACACTATACAGGCTTGACTACTATGGATCAGTATTAATTTATATCTATTATGACCCCTGCGTAGTACCTAATTATTATTAGAGGCCGTTCCTAGAACGACCAAAATGTTAATACAGGTACTATTCTGCCATGAATACTATACTACCAATTATAATATCTCATACCTTTAAATTGTGTCGATTTTTTGTAACCTGCCACAAATCTTGGAAGTCGCCTCGTAATACGATCGGAGACTTAAATATCACATATTTGAACATAATACTGAATACCACCAGAGTGTTATACTATCTGTGCCTGAACGGTGACCGCGGACATCGAACGACCTTCCATCGGTCACGGACGAAAATGGCGGACAAGTACGGATGCAGCTGTTTACATACCTTTAACATATTTCATTTAGCTTTACCTACAGTCTCACACATTTCATTTTATAAGTATGTAAGGTTAACCTGTGAATTAGACATTTATGTATGTTATCAGTAATCCGTAGGACTGTGCGTATGAGGGTGGCATGATGAATTTATCATGTCTGATCAAACCCTCTATAGTTTCATAAAGATAAGAACATAAAAATATAAAATATCATTAGGACACCCGGTAGTCTTATAATACGAGTTTAGAGCGTTTTATAAGATTTTTATTTCTATACCATCCTGCATGACTATGGAAGTCAGTTTAGGCGAATACAGGCAATATTAAAAAAAAACTAAACTATCGCAAAATCCCTCTATAGGTTACAAGTTTGCAAGTTTAATCTACCATTGTCGTTTCAGCAAAATTATAATGATCACTTCGCCTACTCATCACTCAAGATAAGCTAAGTGGATATTATATATATAGGTCTATGTGCTTCACCAAGAGCCACTTCAACTTAGTAAATCCGCAAGGTAGCTATAGATTAAAAGTAAAACGCAGCTTGTTTGAAACATCGATTATAGTTAGGAGTCGCAACTTAGTATTCGTAAAAAAACATACCTACCTAATAACGTGGTTTAAAAACCGACTTCCACCTTATTCGTCATTTTCAACATTTTCTTGAAAACTAAGAAAAATACTGATCAGCTTTAAATGAAGTTTGGGGAACTATCTCAACGTATACCTAATTTTTAAAATAAACATAAATCTATTCTGTTCTTTAATCACGGAGTACTGAGGTAGGAAAAGGGGAAACGGAACGGAATCGCTGCATATCAATGTCACTTAATGAACACGTTTGTATTTAATTAGTTAACACTGGATTTAAACTATATATACTAATGAGGATAATAGATAAGCTGTGACTGAGTAACAAGTTACTAATTGTTGTACAATTATCCTTCCTACTAATATTATAAATGCGAAAGCTTGTGTGTATGTGTAAATGTTTGTTAATTATTCTCTACTCAATCGGCTACACCGATTCGGATGAAATTTGGTATGGAGATAGTTTAAACCCTTGATTAACATATGCTATTTTATCCCGGAAAAAGTATTGCTCGTGTGGGATAATTGAGGTAGCGAGAAAATCGTAAACCATGCGGATGTAATCGTGGGGCGCTACTAGTAAATTATAAAAGGATGATATCAGTAATTTCATTAAATCAGCACTTTACAATAATGAGAATATAAGAATGCGGATGAGATAGAATAATGCCGTTGAAATAATCTGTACTGCAGAATATATATAAGTATAAACTTTTCCCCATAATTATGAGTTAATAAACCAATGCTTCGCCTGACGTAATTACTGCAAGTAGCACTAGGTTAGAGAAAACAAACAAGTACCTAGTAGTATAAATACTATCAATACGAATCTCTGTTTATATTCCATTTTAAATACAGCCTTGGCCTCATCTATTGACATTTAAATATTTGTTGATCATCGTTTAGTGAATGTAATATAATTTAGAGGTTTCTAAACTATCATTATAATGTTATCGGGATATTTACCATAATCCTAGCTAATATTACGAATGTACAAACAGTTTGTATCTTTCCAAAGCGGGCTGTTGAAGCTGCTTGTATGTATATAATAATATTTTTGAAATAGGATCCCACGAATCTTTAAAGATTTTAATTTAAACAAATAAATATATTAATTTTGCCACCCATGATAAAACTAATTAAAATAATGAGTGTCTCAAATATACCATTAGACAAAGGGAAGTAATACGTGTATCTAGTGTTAGATTATCAAAGAAGAATAAATACGTACATCTATGAAGGACGTATACTTCTGTTGATTTTTATAATAAAGTCCTAAAAGGCGAAGGTCCTAATAGAGCTCACAGAAGGAAAATTCAAGTCAGCAACAAAAACATTAATGCAAGACATTATTTGAAAGACAATGATGCTTGGAGTGATCCACTTCTACTAAGTCATCAAAGTTATATGTATAATAAATATCTTATTTATTTAAATACTGAACTATGTAATATTTTTAAAAAAATATAACTAAATTGATAAATTTGAGTCTGAAAACTATCACGAGTTTCTTCCATAGTTAAAATGTAACAAACCGACTAGGACTCACGTGGTAAACACTGGAAAAACTGCAAATAAGTTCGAAACTGGTCGGAGAGTAATTTTCCAGTGTTTACCACGTGAGTCCTAGTCGGTTTGTTACATTACAATAAATTGATAAACTTCTCTTTTTTACAAGCCGGGTAAAGTCAGTACATCAGTTAAGGTGCAAAGATTTTCATTTAGTATGAAAAACATTGCACTTTTAAGTAATGTTACAAGGAAATAGTTTATGATACAAGTCCACAATATAATAGAGATAAACACCCATTATTCGTCACTAAATGGGTATTGAGCCACTATGAGCCATTACTAACAAACACATTTACGTCAAAGGCTCCGTATAATACAACTATAGAAGCTTCCGTTCCCGACTCCTAAAGGGGTATCGCCATTGAATAAATAACAGAAGATGGCCTTAGTTTACCGCGCATGCCTTGTATAATGCATGAGCCGAGGCGTATGGGTGGCGTACTCCTTATTTTGTTGCGGAAACTAGGTGATAAGAACCCGGAGTTATGTTTTTAGTGTTTGCCATGGTAACCATTTTCATGTTCTTTTTTCAATTATTTATTCTATTTACCACTTGACGATCAGCTTTGGCATCATTCATGGTGATTCCACGTTTCCGATGATAGAACCACGATATGCTTAGAAAATCAGCTTTCGAACTCAAAACAGCTGCTTATGCATTCTGCATGCAGTAACAAAAATCAAATCTAATTCATTTATTAGCCGTTCGCGTCGCGCGCATTTCATGTTCCGGGCGCCCGAACAACAAATTCGCGCGAACGGTGCGCGAAAAGCGCGCGAGCTGCGCATTCCTCAGGTCTGGACACAGCCTTATAATCCATCGTCATTTCTTAATTTTTCTGTATATATGATAAATACCGGCATTATTCGATCGAAAAACCACCATTAGATGATGGAATTTATCCCTCTCGGATTGCCAATGGGTTTAGTACAGCGCTCATGCGGACACTTCTATTTCGCAAATATATTCATTCGAGACAAATACCTATGTATATTTGTTTTAGATTCTCTCCATGCAAAGGTTGCCTAGTAGAGATCACTTTTAGTAATAAGGCCGCCCATATTCACACTCTTTATGTAAACTTATATACATTGTAAATATTGTTTTATATTTAAGGTGTAACAACAAAGAATTATATAATCTATATAATGCACATTTAAGTCTATCACCGATTAACAATGTGAGAGGCGTCGTCGTTAGAAAGGCTATTTTCAATTCTGATTAAATACAACCACCTGAGACAACGATGTGTTATTTAGATGAGGACGTTTACTTCAATAATGTATGTGCGAAAGTGTTATATTACGAAAGGTAACCTCTGCCTTCTTCTGCGCTGGAGGATCGAAAACGGTTATAAATTATTAAGAAGCGATGGTATCCTAGCGGTGGAAGCGCTGGCTGTCAATATGACGGACTCTGGTTCGATTCCAAACCATTTATAACCTATTAATCTGCACATGGGAAATATCTAAGGTATCTTCTGATACAATTATTGTATAAGCATATATACACCATTCATATAATATACACCATTATTTTAAATATATACATTGAATTGAATCCCAATTTTTTACACAGAATCGACAGATGTTTGATCACTATCTCACCTGATGTTAAGCGATGATGGGGACTATTTTTATTTCCCTTAGTCACACCATAATTTAGGAACGACTTTAGGGATTTCAATTCATCTTTTTTATTCCAGTTTTCTAATACTTTTAGCATGTTCTTATTTTTAAATAGGACTTACGAGCTAAAGTGCGGTAACGGTCATACAAATTGGTACAAAACAGTTATGAATGATAATCTATAATTCCATTTTTTTATTAATTAAATGTATGTATGTATAAATTGTACGTTATTTAAAATATGTCGACAAGTAATTTAATGCTCAATAAATATATAGTTTTTCTATTAAAACTGTTTTAATATTAAGGATGACATTGTTAAGAGAGAGTTACTAATTTTAATTTTAATGTTAACATAAGAGTTTTGGCAATTAAGAAAATATTGGTTAGATTGACTCAACACTATGTTTTTAATAAATTTTGTTTACCACCAGGATGAAATTACAATTATTTTCAAAGCGTTTCTTAATCATTGACCGAGACGATTTTGAAATTCTGAAATGGTCCATCAAAGTTTGATGTAGCCTTTTCTAGAATAATTAATTATAATAGACAGTTTAAGTGACAACCCTACATAATATGCAAATGTCGATATTCGGTGTCGACTTATATCGGCAAAGTGACTACAGCTGATGAACTGATATCACCGACCGTTTGACGACATTCCAAAACGAACAGCAGATGACACATTTTAATGCGTTATTCATTATGACTACATTTCTACTTATTTAGTAATATATTAAAACAGTTATAGTGCAAAAATTTTTATTCTAAATTATTATTTTTTTCGCAACTTTAAGGATAATCTGGACGAGACTAGTGACCAGACAGACATGATCTCTATGTGAACATATTTTTTAACTCACCCCCAAAAAATAAGGATCAATTAGTAGTATGTACGTAATATTTTTTAAGTTTTGATAAACAAAATAATTCAAAAAGATATACTTCTCGATTGGTCTTATAGAAATTTTCCTAAAATCGTATCACCCCTTTACTTTATAATGGAAAAAAAAAATGTTTCACGCATAATTAGGTCAAAGGTCGGTTTTCGGACTGACAGAGAATTTATAGGATGTGTACAATATGTCCGTTATTCAATTGTTTATGCGATAACGATACGAACAATTTGACGCAAGTTATACATGCTTAATGCTAAAAAAGGGACTGTGTCGTTTATCTGTCAAGAACCATATTCAATCCTAATACGCGTTACGTTACTGCGCAATCATAGTCGATCAATCAACAGATACATTCCGATGTCTATGATAGATTACGGTTATTTCACGTATTTAACGGCTTAATCATATCGTTTCGCGTACTACTCGTTCGTAACAAAGGTCATAAATAACATATGTATGATTTATATCGTCGTCGGCCTAATTATCAGAACTCTTCACTTGATACAACATTTTACAGGATACACAACACTAATTTCCCTTTTCAAACTCTTTTTAAAAATATAATTTAACACTCACCTTGCACTTGCAATAAGTTGAGCCATTTCATGTAGAAAGTAAATGTGACTTTGTATGTAAAACCAAAGTAAGTATGTAAATAATGGTTTTTGCTCCTGTAGGTGTAGTGTTAGTGAAGTTACCAATCCTGATAATTAAGCCGACGATACCTATCATTTTGTGAGATTTTAAGCCATCTATTCATTATGTAACGAGACATAGCTGTAAAAGCATTTCTTCGTATATTTGTCTAATGCAGTCGACGGCGGCAGTATTCACAATTTTGGTGGACGTATCGTTCACCACGCTGGTCCGTGGTGTAAACGTGACACTTTCACAGACCGACACAAAATTGACAAGAAAATGTATCCGTAATGCTAGTTGTGGGTATCCCCACACGTCATCAGACATTCATGTGTACCTACATATTTAGTTTTACATTGCTTTTACTTGTTATGTCACGATGACGATTATTAACGTGATTTATTAGCTCTATTCTTATGAGTCACTTTTTGGTAAGGGTATCTACCCTTGTGTGATAGAACGTGTCTAAACCTGAACCATCGGCCATTAGTTCTGCGCTATATGAGCGCCGTCTATTGGCACTTAAACTAATAAGCCGCTGGACTAATAATAGCGACTTTATATATAGATCTCAATTTTGAATCCAGCTCAACAGGAAACACAGGGAAAGTATCTCAATAGCGTATTGTGTGACGTCCAACTTGCTTATCAAGCCCATAATAAGAGACCATTAGTCAGTCCACCTCCCGGTACTGGTCGCCAACATTAGTCGCCACTAAGGTCAGGAAAATAAATTTTTTATAAAAGTACTAAAGTAAACTCCAGGAAACAATACCTTTAAGTACCCTCACACAACCAAGCATAATTTCAGCCTAGATACTTTAATCTAATAAGTTAGAAAAATAAGATCACAATACCACAGTGACACACACCTTAAAGGTAACGGATCACGCATCAAATGATGACATAACCGGCGGCGTCAGCTTGACAGTATTGTTCGTTACCTTATGATAGGTGTCCTTCTGCCAGTTTTTGATCTGGGCCATGACGTCGTTGACGAGTCGGTCTCGCACGCTAAGGTGGAGGTCGGAAAGACGTTCGGCTTCCACCATACCACCCTTCCACGCCGCCTCCATTGTACCGTATTCTGGACCTGGGAAAAGGAGAAATCGGTTAGGTAAAAAAAATCAAAGCTGGATTAAAGGCTGACGCGACGATACATACTAAACTTTTCCATAAAGTTAAAAATGTTTATCTAATAAACACTATGAGTATGTTTTGCAATAAGGTCTTTGTATAACTGTTTGATATTTATGTGATAACAGGTTGAGTCAAGCCTAAAATAACATGTTGTTGAAACCTGATATCTTACGGATTTAGAAAAATATTGAAAATAATATCATATGTTTTTACTTATACGTAGTTATTATTATGTTTATCTTTAATTTAAAATCTATTTACATTTCAGTTTTGAAAGATGTGAAGAATCTTCTCATGGTATGGTCTGAATTAACATTACTGAGGAACAAAATCTCAATTTAATTAACACGTTTAGAGATGGCGTTTTACCCTGTTTTCGTTTGCGTCGGTCTACGGCTTAACCTGACGTCAGTTTTTACGAATATTTTAGTCCATGCAATATAAATTACGACCCTAGAAAACTCGTTTTAGGGCATTTATCTCATTATCCGACTAATTTCCGCATGAAAATCTTCTTTGGAAGTACCATTGTAGGTAAATTACATGATAAGGTGCGAGTGACTAAAAGTTCGATTGCCTGCACTGGGCTCGCTAACATACATTACATGTATATTTTTACTATTCATTACAATTTCTAATTTACGAGGTTTTTCATAAGTACGCAATGACGTCAAACCAACACGTATGTAATGTAACCAAATGCAGTACATTATGCGGTCTACAAATACACAATGGTTACAACTCTCACTTATCTGTGGTTACAACAATAGAAATAATTACACTAGCCATGAACACTCTTATAGTATAATGATAGTAAACAACTTTTGTGTGCACGTCTAGACACGGAAAGGAACTGAGTTTTTTACTGTCGAAGGAGGCGTCTGCAAATCGAAATTACAAGACGTATTACGAATAATTTGTTTATTATTGGGTCATCCATCACTACAACCTAATCTTAATTCAAGACTTAGCATGATTAGCACAACACGTTCACACTGCTGGGACACGAACTTTCCTCACATATAAGTGTAAGCCAAAATCTACCACGCTGGCCGATGCAGATTGTGGTCCGACACAGTTCGGAGTTTTCAGGCCGCATAAGGCCCTCCGACATGGCTTAAAAGTTTCAAAATGTTCTGTTGAAAATATAGTCACTAGTAAAGTAACAGTCACCCATCCAAGGTATGGTCGACCTTTACGTTGCTTCACCCGGCTGATGGGTTGAGATCGCAAGGGTAAACTCCGATACGAACAGTTCAATTCAAGACTTGGTTCATTCTAGAAAGAATGAAAGTAGTTCATCGTAGGCAAATGGACCTAATTATGTACAACACAAGGCACGTTCTTATGTAAATTTCGTGGCTTTTAGGTCATGTCAGTTTATGCTGGTCTGAAAAATCTTCAACTATACGGATATTCCTTCCACCCTTTGTTAGGTGCATGGTAAATGATGACAAATAAATAAATAAAACTTGAATATGAACGCAAGGATGCAATCTTGCATAAGTTACAATCTAAATGTACCTACACACGGACACGTATGCCTAACGGTGAGAAAAGTATGGTGTACTAAAACAATAATAAGAGGGATTTTGTTGTTTTGTCTGCTTGCGTTTACTGATGTAGAAGTAGTGTGGATTGAAAATCATTTATACTCCAACAAATTGAAATTTGTGCTTTGATTGAGCCACGTAATAACGTAATATTATTTATTGTGTGATTTCAGTACTCACAATTTGAGAAACACTAACACATATTATAGTTAAATTGATTGATATTTATCGTGAGTTTGACACTAACTTTACTGACGTTTATAGTCATGTATTTTACCTAGATTTCGGGCATGTCCGATGCCTGCCCGATCTCGCAGGGTACTCACCTGATGATGGGCATCGGACATGCCCGAATCTTAGGTCAAAATACATGACTATAAACGTGAGTAAGGTCGGATAATATTCTAAATAATAATATATTATGTAGTTCATGTTTTAACTAAGACTATATTCGCTATTATATTTACTATAGTATATATATTTTTCACTTACCACGTTTCGATCAAGTTACATTGATGTAGTTACGAGAAGATTGAGATAATTAGTTAACGTAAAATCAGGTTTTAGATTAAAAGCGAGTATGCATGATAACACAGGATACATCATTTCACGGCTAAATGAATTGAGATATAATTTCTCGTTTATAAACGAGTTTACTGTTTAGAAAAGATCAAAGATTTGAGTTGTAGGACTTTCAAGTGATTAGAAGCAAAACATGTTTGACGAATAAAATTACATAAGCTGTAACTCGGTGTCTGTAATCTTCTCGTGCACTTTCAAATATGTTGTTGAGAATTAATCAATTTTGATAAATAATCTAACCAAAATAAATCACGTGCATCATGTCAATGACAAATTTGGTACGGAAATGCGTTAGATTTATAAATATATTTTGAAAACTATTTCTATCGGAGAATTGGACTCAGGCATACTGAAAACCGTTCCGTCTAATAGCACAAAGTAAATAGTGTACTGCACAGTCTAATAGTAACAATGCGGTGCTCAAAAGGTTAAACTGACGATTAGTAACGAGGTAGACTACAGAGAACAGTACAGTAGCGCGTCACGAGAATGACATAACCTGACATGATTATAGCAACCTTTTTGTGCAACAGATAACAACTTTGTAAACGTATAATCAACATCAGAGCTGCAGTGAAATTACGCGTATTGCAATGGCACAAATGAGTAACAGTATGGACACGCAGGAAATGATAAACACAAATAAATAATAATATCGGGATATTTTCCGGGTAGTGTTTGCTCCGCACATCTATGCGAAAATGCATACTGTGAGTTATGTCCGTTCAGTTATAAGTGCTCTAGGTGATATTGTCAGTTGTAACGCCACAAGAGACGTGGCAGATAATGATGATGAGTAGATTCATTGTTTGTCTGCTTTCAAAAATATCACACAAATAGAACATGCCGCTTGTAACTGAAACAACGGGCAAGGAAAACAAAAATCAATTTCAAAATCCCAATAACTGTGTTAATTATTGAAATATCTATTAACATACTAATTATAAACATTTATTCGACATACCTATATACGTTTATCTAGAGCTACACTAATATTATAAATGTGAAAGTTTCAGTGTATGTGTGTTTGTTACCTTTTCATGCCTTAACGCATTAATAGATTTAAATGAAATTCAGGATGTACAATATGCCCAGATTAATAACAAGGCTAATTTTTATCCCGAAAAAAATAGTTCGTAAAATTTTCGTTTAAATAGTATATAAAACATAATAACATTTGTAACTAATTTTGTCAATCAATAATACCAGCAGTTGTACAGGCATATATATATATATATTGACTACTTTTATTGGCCTTACTAATTTTTAGCCTGGAGTCAAATCTTGTCCATAGTAAATGGACCCTTACTTGCGTCATGAGTGCAATGGTTGAAACAAGTTGTACCGCGGGCATCTTATTGCTGGCACTACACACTTCGACATATCAGGTTTACCTCTGTGAATAATGGCCACCGGACATGAATTAAACATCTTGTTCAACTCAACATGTTCAGGAATGTTCAGGGCCGATCGAAATGCGCCGCATTGCGTCGAGACATTACAAACGTTTGCGTAACGCTTTCCACGTTTACTTTCGATTTCTACTTGCAAATAAAAAGTTGAGAGTTTTAAAGATAAGAATTTTCTTTAAGATTTTGTGGCAATAGTAAAATTTATTTTCTTATTAGCATTGATTGCATTATATAAATCGCTTCTCCATTGTACAACTTCGACCATATCGTCATTGACAATAAATATGGATGATAGTAAAACGCTAGCTAAATCAAATAGGCGATTCGCTAGACCGAATCGACTCGGTTCAGTCGAACATTTGAGTAATTATTTTCGAGAATCCTTATTTTTTATTATAAGTATAACTATGTTACGGAGCTAATCCTACTCTGGCCCCTCGTGCAGTGATCAGGTATTGGGAATGTTTATGGATATGAGCACATGTCTTAAAGCACCCATGAAAACCTACCTACATACGCTTAGAGTTTGTTACTGAGATGGTGCTATTACGAAGAGAAGTAAGCAAAATCTTGGACGTCATTCCGAGTGTATATGTGTTCCACTCAAACTACATTATTCTTTTTCTTTCCCACGCATCCAATCCCAGTAGAAGAGGGGAATGAGGAAGGGGGTTTGAATGCATAGATTTATACAGTATATATGCATAGGTTTAATATTAAATAATTAATATAACTGGAATAACAAGTCCTACAACTAAGTATTATTTTAGTAAATAATGAAATAGTTGTAAGCATGATTCAAATAATTTTTATATTTCAGCATAAATCTTGTTCCATTTACATTGTAGTAGTGCCGTTTAACTGGAGACAACTTAGGCTTCAGAGCCCTTATCACCGGCGTAGATTAGCATGCCTATCGGTTTTCTATCGGATACGTTTCTGCGAATGTGCACAGGAATTACATAAATTAATTCCAATATCCCCTTTCGACTATCGGTCGAATCGACGTATGGCGTTGCGCAATTGCTATATGGTAGATATACCACCTATATGTATAAAGCTTTTTGCTTCAAGGTACTACCGAGGAATGGAACTCGTTACCCGATTCTGTTTCCCGATAGGTGCATTAGGTAAATAGGTAGGTACCTTCTAGTCTTGAGTGCTACATCCTAGACCACATCGTCACTTAAAATCAGGTGATATAGTTGTGAAACGCATGCTTATAGTATTTAAAAAAGACATGGGATAAAACAAGCGCTAGTGGCTAATTTCTTAAAGCTAATCAAATATTTCACGTGAATGCCAACTGTATCTAACAGGATAACTTTCTCGTATACATGTAACACAACTCACAAGCCGATAGAACAACGTAATTAGCAACCAGCGAGGCGCGTTGCAATAAAGGAACCAGTCGCATCGAGAAGGTGCGCCATTTTCGCAAACGGTTTCATAACATTACGAATTAAACTTCACTTGTTACCGATTGTGATGTAACTATAATCGAGTGTAGCCAAATTGCCGCCATATCAAATTCGAAACGCGCCAATGGCGACACTTTCGATTTTTAAAATGGCCATTGAGATATGTTAAGAGCGGACGCACGTGCGATTTGCGAACGCACGCGTCTCGGCCCAATTCGATGGGCGAATTTAAAACAATTGAAAATCATGATTCGAATACGATAGTTGGTTATCGAATTCAGTTTGGTTCAGAATTTTTAATTCTAGATATGTGTGCTTTCGATTTCTAGTAGATTATTTTAGCATACAATTTTCTGGCTCAAATGTGAAGTCTAACGTTAGGAAACGAGCATAGTATGAAAATAAACTTAATACTAGGAAGGCAGCCAGAATCGATTTTACCATTATTGCACATGCATCATTCTATTTGAGAGTAAGCAGAGGCTCATTGGGTTTCCTAACTAACAAGGTCATCCACAGTTATCTATTGAGTTATTTAATCACTATGAATAGCTACTGCTGATTACTACCAATATACATCGTAGCCTGATAACGATAATTCTGGGCTGGTTTATTAGGGTAAAATCTGCATTTTGGACGCGATACCAAAAAACAAAAAAGAACGCCTACCTAATCCAATAAAAAAATTGACTAATAAATTACAGGCATATTTAAAAACCTTATTGCCTATCTACGAATTGTATTAGGTATAGCTGTTTTAAGCCGAATACAAAAAAATCTTTCCATTATGATTGTATTTATTTTTCAAATTAAGTAGGTATTGTTTGCCCCGAAGTCCGTAGTTAGTGAAATAATTATGAAAATTAGTTTTTTTACTTACTTTATATAGTTTTAATCAAACTCTGAAGAGTATAATTCTTTTCATTTTCAATAAAATGGTTCATTTCTCAAGTGTAAAAGTTATAAAATAAAGATGCTAGATATATTAGTTTCCCACAGTCGGTTTCACGATATTAGATATTGTATCGAGCGTAAGTGACGTGTATAGAAAAATGACTACAATATTACCGAAGTACTGATGAATTACATATTTTATTTAGTATTTTGCATATGAATGTTTTTATTAAAACTTACGAGGTTATAGACATTTTTGAAACGAAAAACGCAAAAGAAAGAAGTTAGTAGGAACTATTCTACATCAAGTGGTCTTCTTCAGGGAGGGCGGTTTAGTGCGAGGTGAGACGCACACGCGTTCGAACTATATTTGGAACTAGCCAACTTCTTATGAGAGCGTTTCCCGCTCTAGACTAAAACTAGATAGGTTTCCTAATAAAAACTAATCAAAAAGTACTATCTTCGCCGTAAGCCTTATATTGTAATCGTAAACTACAGACGTCAAGTCGATTACATATCTGACATATCACATATTATCATACATTTCATCGAATACTTTGTCTAAGATATAAAATGTGAACCAAGTCGAGGTCGCGTCCTAAATACTGTTAGCAAATCTGTTAGAAATGATAATGGACCCACTTAATATGTATATTAGGTGTTTTATAATCTGTTAAATTCTTTTACACACACTTCAGAGAATGCAAACAAGTTGAAGGTTAAGATGTGCTGCGTAATATAGAAGTCAATTTTGCGATTTATAGTTTAATATAAAGTTCAGAAGGTTACAGCCACAGCGATTTAAACAACCAGTTTTTTATAGTCATACGGGTGCAAAATTCAAATCTTTTTAACGCAGTTAAGACAGGCTAGGCTATTAATATCTCCACAATACTGGGAATACTAGTGTGGAGACCAAAATCCTAACCACTACTTAGTGTTACCAACTAGATTAGTACTTACTTTAAGATTGTTATTATATTAATATCTTTGTGACCGTTATTCTTATTCAAAGTTATTCTTATTCTAATATATATATATGATCCTAATATTATATATATATATATATATATATATATATATATATATATATATGATCCTAATATTATATATATATATATATATATATATATATATATATGATCCTAACATAACAATGGAGTGCGACGGTATCTACAATTATAAATATTATAACGTTTTACTAGGACCAACCAACATTCTAGGTCTAGCGTGATCTACTGTTTATATATATATGTACTAGCGGACCCAACAGACGTTACCCTGCATGCATAGAAAAAAATCATTAAAATCGGTCCAGCCGTTTAGGAGCGTTTAGGAGGAGATACACACGTACAGTATAATTACATAATAATATATAAAGATTATAGATATATGTATATAGATATATACATGATATATTTTTGTCAAACGCGTGTTCGTATAAAAAAAGTATTAAAGAGTAGTTTGTATTTGATTTGGTAGATGTACTTTTAACACACAAAGTTTGAGTAGCACTGCCTTAATAGATAGGTACACCGTATATTGTATCGATGTGCAAAATTTCAAGTCTCTAGGTCCTGCGCATTGGGCTGTGTGTTGATATCCACCCAGTCAATCAGTTTATCATATTAGTAATATTATAAAGAGGAAAGATTAGATTTCATTGTTTGCTTGTATTGAATAGGCTCAGAAACTCCTGAACCGATTTGAACAATTCATTCACTGTTGGGAAGTTACACTATCCCCGGGCCGGGTGACAGGCTATATTATATTTACAAAAAACCAGGGATCCTTATATTTTTAATTTTGAAATGTCGTACCCGTGCTAAGCCGAGGCGGACATTTTATAAACACGTGTTATGAAATTTTTTTTACATTCTGTTAAATACATGTAGTGTGAATACGAATGAATATGTAGCTTATTAATAAAAATATTTAATAACTTACAAAAGCTATCTAGATTGAGAATTTTACTATATCCAAGATGGTTGGAAATCAAAAGGTATTCAGAAATAATTAAGTGAGGACCCTAAAGAAGGCGAGGCGCTCGCGTTGGGCGAGCCAACCAACCATCCTCACTTCCTGGTATTGAACGGGTATTGACTCGAGATGACCAAAGTAAAAGCGTCTTCAATACACGGAAATCAGGAAGAGCAAACATATCTAAGTAACCCGACTAGAAAGCACAAAACACACATTAGTTTTCTATGTTCAGTTACATAAAATCCAATTTCAAAATGTTAGATAAAGTGTTTGTAAACATACTTGGCACACTTCGCGCTCAGTGTCAGGTGTTCAAATTCGGGGATGGTAGCTAGGCAAACTCTAGAAAGTATCCTACCTCCATAATGTGGAATGTACAACAATGTTGAAGGTGGAGCCTTTCGCTTGGATCCAACGACCCACTGATTGACAGCAGATACGTCTACCCCCCGCCTGTCATGACTTATAGTATTATATCTACATATATGATTATGATTATTAGTTTCCTACTATTTATTAGTACCTTCATATTTTTATTACCTCGCTCAAAAGAACTTTCTTAACAGAGATCCAATCACAATTAAGTATATTATAAGACTTCGCTTTAGGGAGCGGAATTCAATAGTGGAATAAGCATTGATTAAACAACTATTGATGTTTTCAAGCTTTATAATAGCATTCATACAACACTGTCTTTGATGTTATGAATGCCTTTTGTAATCAACGGCGATATATAAGCTTTATAAATTTGAATAAACGAAGCGTTAAAGCATATTCGAAGCTGGAAGAGGTTTCGTTCGGCGTTTCGCACGCTGTCGTTTGCGATTGTCGACCCAATGATTGAAATAATACATGTCTTCTTAGTTGATATGTTATGTTCCATATCTTGGAATAAGTAAAAATAGGAAGTTTACACTGTTATTTTAACAACACCGAGATCACTAATCCGATCCTCTCTCTCTCGTTATAATATCTGCCTATAGTCCTATAGATATTTCACTTTTTCCTTTAAACCTTTTTACGAATATTTCAATTCTAGAAGGCAAAAACAGGCAAACAGATTTAGAGTTCTAGGAATCTCACTATGAATCCACATTCCCACGATCCATTGAGATGCATTGACAATCATCATTTTATGCACTCTGGAGGGAATTCCAATCTAATACGTTTTATATGTCAGCGCATCTCGAGAATGCAATAAGGACAGTGTTTTTATGTCGCGATATGACAGACTGATGATGACTCAACAGCAATAAGACAACCAACTGAAGAAAACGTGCATTATACAGATACAGTTTACGGTTAAGTATATATAAGTATTAAGACTTAAGAAGACTATACGTGGCAGAAATGCGAATGTTATGATGGATGTGTGGTGTGACTCGAATTGTGAGCTTGCAAGAAGCGCTAGTCATGGAAAAAAATAAGAAAAATAGATGAGCGTGCCATGGGTATGTTATGAGGTTGTATGTAAGATGGTTATAGAGGCAGAGCAAGGCCAAAAATAGTTGTTGACGGACTGAGTGAGGAAATATAATTATATAAAAAACTGTGAATGTCGAGATGACAGCTGACAAAGGAAGAACTCTTACTGTTTCGCCGCACTTAGTGTGGGGTAAGGTCAGGAAAAAGAGTCCTGTTTATATATAGGTACATAAATGCAAAGATATTTTATTAGAGGGGTCATGAAAATTAGACACCCACCCTTATCAGTAGATGTTATAAACCTGCGCGGCCGTAGACCGCAGTCTCCGCTCGATAGACCCCATTAAATGTAAGGTAGGTATAAAAAAACTAATTAAAAAAATCCCAGAACGATTTTATTAAAAGACATTTCAAAAAGTTTAGAAAAAATAAGCGACATAAAATGAAAATTATATTAATGTAAAACAATCCATTTTTCTATAGAAACCAACTCTTTTGAATTACAAGGAAAGAAGAATAACTCTCTTCAATCTTTCTTCATACAACGGAAAAAAATTGGGCAGTTTTTGAGGATTTTCCTGCAAAGTTCTTAATTGTCGTCAGTTTGCTTGGGCTCTCCTATAAAACATTCAAGGCATTTAGTCCTAAGATTATTAATAAAAACACCGCGAACGTTGTTCTCGGGTCTTCGTACTTTTCATGTTCCCTTTTTATGATAAAAACGTAGTGAAGCTCATAGGCAATTTTACCAAACATTTTCTGTGCTGCATCCGTTATTACTGCCCAATTTTAGACAGTATAAAATCTACTGAGCTTGCAAATATAGTATATAAATACTTGGCTGCATTAAATTAACATATTATCTTCTTATATACATTACGATCAAGCGGATCAAGAAACAATAAGAAACTCCACTCTTCGTTTAGCTACGTCATTGAAGTTATAATGTATTCAACTACAAGTATTGCCTGTATTGGACTCTGAACATATTACTTTAAAAACAAGTAAGACAATAGGATAGTACTAAGTACTGTTAATAATAACTTTTCTAGTAAACAACATTACTTTTTATTTTAAATTAGCTGCGCTCCGCGGTTTTTTCCTACGATTTTTCCGTTGCTGTGATTTTTCCATATTTTTTCAATTTAAGTATTGCGTAATATTCTTATTTTTTATTTCAGTAACAACAACATTAGAATACCTACTTAAAGAAATGAATGAAATCGGTAAAGTCGTTCTCAAATTATGCGGTGACCAAGAGCTCCAGGGTCAACTTCTAAGATGATAAATTGGTATAGTAGACTAACTGCATCCCGCGGTTTCAGCAGCGTGGTCTACGATTTTTCCACTACCTCAAACATCCCACGGGAAAAAATCCAAATCCAAATCACTGTTAATAAGTGCACGAGAACCACTACATTCTAGCTCGCACTTATCGAGGAACCTTTCGGTTCTTTTAAATAGATAGTATGAAAAAATAATTACTGACCTTTTTCGATTAAATCGTTCCATTTCTTCGCCCATCCTCGCAAACTTTTCGCATATGTTTTTTCTATGTCCGCTCTTTCTTGTACTAGGGCTTGTAATTCCCCACATAGCCTGTGTCCGTCGTCGATCCTCCTAGTAGTACGTTTGTAGTTACCAGGCTCCCAGAAGGAGTCGGAGGTGACCGAGAGCAGGGCTTGCTCGTCGCTGTGGTGCGACATGGTGGCGGTGCGACACTCACACACCGCCCCTCTGCAACAATGAAAATTAACGTTAGTTAACGAAACAAGTGCTGTAAAGGCAAGCGTTTACATTCTGGAAATCTAAAACAAATACATGAAACCTTTTTCTAAAAAGTACTTGATGGGACTGATAAGAAGCATCATATCAAATCCCGTTGATCACGTGAAACATTATGCCTTTTTGGTAATACATAAAAATGGGTAATATAAATATGGCCGTCCTTATTTTACATACATCGGCGTTTGTATTCTATTATAATAAAGAGGAAAAATTTCCGAAACTAGTGAACCGATTCGAAAAATTCTTTCACTGTTTGGAAGCTACACTATCCCCGGGTGGTATCACATAGGCTATAATATTATTATTTTTTAAATTAGGGTCCCTTATAATTTTTATATTGAAATTTTTGCTTTTGCATTTTACACCATTTATTAGCCACGATGGCTATACAGAAAACGAATTAAATGCGTTCTCTCAGCAGCCTGATAATAGATCATTGTTTTTAAAAATATCGTCATGCTATATATTTATTCAATTTAGGCAGACATATTTAGAAACAGATTTTACTACAATATCTTTGTTTACGGTAGCCTGACAAATGATACAAAGAAATATACAAACGTCTCTTTGTATAATTTATATCTTAGTCCCATTTATATGGATTGAATACAATATATTTTCTCCTATACATGCAAAAGTATACAAAAATATAATTCTACGACAACTCTCATTCTCACTTCTACTCAAACTTATGACATGTGTCTTGGTAAAAAAACTACATACATTTGTTTGTGTATAAATGAAAAAGTTCTAAAAATAATATATTACATTAGACAATGCGCAATACTCAGGCTACCCTTTGTTATTACAATGATGAAAGCGTCTATTTATAAAACAAGAATGGATTTTATACAGTCTACGTTCATTAATTTCCCTAAAGATACAATTTAACCAACGAAAACACGTATAAAAGCAACATTTTCTTTACATTTCTCAGGATAATGATACTTAGAACTTATTTGGGAAATGAGTAACTCTGCTTTAATAATAACTCTTAAAATACACCGAGGAGCAAAAAGGTTCTCCTGTACAAAGTTGAGCTTATTTCGTTAGTTCACGCCTCTAATCTACGGTCAAGAGCAGGGATCCCCAAACTTCGCGGTTGTTTAACATGTCGATACGACAAAACATTTTTTTTTACAACATTGTAAATTCATTATATGATGTAAAATGAGGTTTCTCTCCAAAAGCGGCTTTTCAAAATGCAAATCTAATATAATGGTGATTTCGCATTGCATGCTAATGCGTAAGATAGTTTAGTCGAATCAAGCATTTGCAAATGCGTGAAAGAAATAAATAATTTTCTTGGGGATATAATTATGTTTTACAGGAAATATTATTTCTTAAGGAGGAACAAATTTCAATACGCATTACATATTATATTTAAAAATTCTTAGCGAAACTAAAAGATAGCTGATAATACATTAAAATCGAAAATTTACTAAGGGTCAATCATAATAAATTAACAAATAGCTACCTTAGTTATTGACCGGCGTAGAGTAGCAAGCCTATCGGTTTTCTATCGGGTGCATTTCGGAGAATGTGCACTGCAATTACATAATCTGATTCCACCATCCCCTTTCTATCATCGGTCGACTCGACGTACGGCAATTCGCCATCGCTATATATGGTAAATATACCACCTATACGTACGAAGCTAGTTTAGCAAAAAATTTCAAATGTCATTTTTTGACAATGTCAAAAAATGTCTCATTCAATATAAATGTATGAAGTGAACTAGCTGAGCATTTCAGTATCAGCCACGTCAACTACTATTTCGCCGTTAAATCCCGTAAAAATCTAGTTATCCGACTGCGAGTGTTTAACTTGTTAAAAATACAGTATACGATGTGCTAATCTGGTCATAGAAATCGTTGTTCCAATGTCATGTAAAACTATCTAGCCGTATTAGCGCTAGCAACATACTAACAAGCACATACATCCACACAGACTTTCGTATTTATAATAATATATAATATTATTACTACGATTTATATTAAGATTTAGATACTGATTTGGAACTGCCAGTTGAAATCGCAGTCTAGTTAGCAAATTGTAGATTTTCGGTCTTATAAAAGTTGGACAACCCTGGTCCAGTGAGTAAACAAAGATTGCTAGACTAGTGAAGTAATAAAATATTCTACCAGATTTTACTGTCCACCATAAAAAACGGCTGTAACAGATGAAAACGTTACCGTTTTTCAGAATTGTGGAAAAGTCCGTTTTATGGTGCTATGAACCGTCTTTGTTGATTGACAATTCTTAAGACCTCTCTTGCATTTTTTATCGTTTGATTTTTTAAGCGACCCATTTTATTTCTTAGCTTATATATATTTAATGTGATTGAACCGATATACAAAAATATGTCATGTTTTCCAGGTGTACAATTATATCATATGCTTTTTCTTTTTTGTGTTTAAACATATTATTGCATATTTTGAACACTGGTTAACAAGAAGTTAAAAGAAGAAACAAAATATTTCTGATACATTCTGGTTTTGATACGTAGTCTAAACTAGTTCGTGATCCATAGTTATGGCAACCAGTGGATAAAAAAGAAAACAATATATGAAATTCTATTACCGCTTTCGTCGAATGAAAATTTTCGTTGAATTATATTTTAAAATTAGATATCATTTTTAAACATTGGTTGCCTAAACTATGGATCAAATAATCGGCCCTAAACATTTATGTAGAAAATGGTTAAATATTGAGAACAGTGGACAGTCCTGCCGTAATTTTGATTGTATTTTTTTAATATTATTGATATATACATATTATATTTGCGAACCGAGTCCCGTAAAAAAATGCTGTTTTGTTTTTTTTAGTGAAAAGTGTGCCCTGGGCTGTGTTTTTTCGTTTTTTAAGGTACCCTACTACCATTAAGAAGTTATTTTACAAAATATCTCTATTTCCATTCAGGGACACATGGACGTCGGCCGTCGGCACGTACTACTTAATTCGAATAGCACGCGTGTCTTTTGGTACACATAAAATAAAAAAATAGAGAAAAGGAAGAATACAGAGTTATCATTTATGTCTGCGAGAAAGCTATCATTCACCATACAAACAATATTATTATATCATTCATCTTGTGAAGACTCAGTTTAATATACATGTATGAACAAGCTATTTTACGATTTAGTACATAAAATATTTAAAAGACTGTAAAACAAGAGATTACCTACACAAGAGAACAAATATCTAGACTTTCAGTGAGTCCCTAGAGAATTCTTTTCTTATCTCAACCGTCCCAAGACGAGCCTGCGTAATCCTATGCAGAGTGAAGTTACGACTTATAATCCAATGGCATTTTCAAACACAAAGAACTTTAGAGCTCTGTAAATATTTCTCATAATCAATGTGACGATGCGACAGAAATGTTAAAAATGTTCCTCGCTGACCCTCTTAGAAAACGTTTCGTGAAAATTTTGAGTTTGTAGGATATCTTAGATAGAATCTAATATTTAACGTAGGTACACATGTAAAAAAAATTGGTCTCACAAGACGTGGTGCTGTTCTAATGTTGGATAGCGTGTATTCTGTGTTAATTCTATAAGTTTAAATTTAAGTGACTATATGTTCTGATGTCCGAAGAAACTAAATTCGTTTAAATTCTTTGAAACACGATCGTATCACCCAAACGGCTATGAATGTAGAAGCAAAACAATTCATTATTTGTGGAACAGTCACAAGACTGCCTTAAACCTTCCGTTTATAAATAATCTTATTTGCTCGATGAACTTACTTATTAGCCGCATTACTATAATTTGAGGTTAAGATGAAGCTCAGAAACCTATTCGTCTATGCCGTCGTACTCACAATATTTTACTTTATTATTCTTTATTATTATTATTTATTATTCCACGTTATTTAGCTCTCCGATTATAGGAACAATAAATGAACAAAAGAAAAAATGCACCATTGGTCCCATTACCAGTCGGCTAATTGGTTTCTAGTACTGATGAAGCGAAGAAATAAAACCATCTTGATTCGGAAATTCGTCCGACCCGACGATTAGTATTAGTACATTAAATTGATAAGGTTTTCCAATAAACCCTTTGTTTTCGGTAGCGCGGTCGGTAAATACTCTAAAAGATACAGAACTAAGAAAGGCATACTGTATTAATGTGTGTATTCCAAAGACACGCGAGCTAATCACTAAAGGCCATAAATAAATACGAATAAGCCACTCTTTTCTGGTCAGGAAGAAAACAAAACACTACAAACTGCTATTGAAATAAGGTTAATATTCGGACATACTATCACTATTTAATCATTTAAATAAATATAGTAGACCGAGATGCCACTATCGATATCTCTACGTCATCAAATACCACCATGAGACGATCATTGTAAAGATAAAGATAAAAAGTAATATACATTTTGACCCGCCTAGGGCGAATCTACTTCTTCTACCTACTAACGTGTTCTATCTATGTTAAGTCTTCTGCTGCTGGAATAATATACTTCTCGGAGAGACTTATCTAAAATGACCTTGGCAATCTTAGGGATAACCGATTTAACGAAATACAAATAGTTACACAAAATTCCAAATACAATACAACAATAACTTGAAATAAGGTAAATACATTTCTTATATACTCGCCATGTAAACGCGAACAAAAAGTGAATTCACAGACACATCCACATCAACGCATAGTCACAAATAAGACCTTATAAAGGACAGGAAACATCACACCACTCTAAAGAGTTTGAATGTCTGGAGCAAATTCCAGACACAATTGTGCCAAAGAGTTGTCTGCACAATAGCGCCCGGCACTGATAGCAGACACTGCAATCACAAAACTGTCTAGCTTTTTGTCCGCCTTTCTCAAGTGTATGCATGCGAACCTAACAAAAGATCATAGACTGTCTTCAGGCCTAGTTGGAAAACACACTATGTCTTGTACCATATTCAAATTATGTCAGAAAAATATTAAATCACCTATTTTTCTGCTCTTTGCCAGATTTCCAATCAGACTCACTAATATGGCCTTACGAACAGTTAGAATAAAATACTGTATGGAGAAAAGAAATTTTGGACTCCACATAATAAACTTACGGTATAAACTTACGGTACTTACAGTATAAACTTACCTAGCGCACTTGAAGGCGTCACAACATTACGCTACCCTGCTTGTAATAAGCTAGAACATTTAATTACTTCAATCGGGTTCACAGACAATTCGTTTTGTTTTGTACTCGAGTACGATACGATAGAATACGTATGCGGTGCCATGATTATGAGATAATAAGATAGGTGTTAATGGACGTATTTTTAATATTACTCGTCAAATCAAAAAAAGCTGTATCTGAAATGAAGGAATAAATTCGAATTGTTGGTGAATTGCTACTATAGCTTAAATTTAAAGCGACAGGACGGTGTTCTGTAGTCGTGCGTTAAGTCCTATTATTAGCTGACGGATTGATCCTGAAAGTGTTAACGTTAGTTCCGCTTAGCATGACGTTAATGCAATGAACCATAAAACGCTTTCAGTCTTACATAATTTTATATTACCGAACAATATAAGTAGTTTGCGTGTTATAGTTAAAACTCCACATGCATTATGCAAAGATCTTGCTGCATGACAATTTTTTCACAGTGTGTGATGTATCGAACGTAAAATTATGCTATAAATAGATAAGTGCTATTAGAGTAAGAGCCCAGTGCCCCCATATATACTTTATTTTCTCCAGGACAAAATGTGGGGGTCTCAGGATATATCAGTTTGTAACAGTGTTTTAGGGAATATAATTATATAAAAACCAGCCATCAGAATTGAAGATATATTGGTAATTGCCTTTTTCACCCGGTACCATAACTGCTTAGTTAAGCAGTTATGAGGACATTCAATGAACATATGTAAATTACCTGAAGCCCCACATTTTGTCCTGGTAAAATTAAACTATGTACGGAGGCGCTGGGCTCTTGGAACATGTCTATGAAAAGAGCTAAGCTCGGGGATTCTCTACAAGACCGAATCAGCAATTAGGAGATCCCTTAGAGAACGACAGATATACACCGGTTGGAAGCCGTCCGTATTCAGTATCCATCTATTTAAGAAAAAATAATCCAATAACTATTTATTTCTGTAATAACACAGTTTTTATGTCTCTGATGGACTATGTCTGATACTGATTTAACAGTTAAATAAAATAATGTCGTTTTCAATTGTATCGGTATCATAATCTAGGTGACATCTAAGCTCCGATAAAAATAAGTACATAATTTTAGTCCTCTGAAGTAATCTCACCAGCTTTAACTGTTTGCACTACGCCCTAAGTGTTGACTCGTCCTCTACCTGCGTGACCTTGTCCTAATGACACAAACACACGCTAATTATGTACATACCATCATATAGTAGTTATGTATGTACATGGATTTAGACAATTGTACAGTCGAATGCAACGTTAAATACGCCTCAATTATATTTATATTACACAGGGCTCACAGATAAATACTGGTACTTTTGCAAACTTTTAACATCTCCGCTGGCAGTTCGTGGAATTCCATTATCCGAGCATACTTCTTTTTTTATACGCATTAAAACATCCACTAGGATTCTCTGCGTCGCAGGAGCCATCTACGCACACAATCATCCAAGACCCGGTACAACCTCATCGCATGTTTCCCACTGCCGCCGGGATTCGGAACCAAAGCCCCGGAGACGCAAAAATCATGGCATACCACTGGGCCACGGCGACCCTTAGCCCTTTTAATTATTCATAGTCGGTGATGCGATTGTAAAGCGGCTTTCCTAATATAAAAACTGAACTAAATTGACCACACAACACAGATGTTTTCCATGACTACCGAACTGTCACTTTCCCATCATAAATAAAATTATAGAATTTTGGTTACGTCATAGTGCCATATATATCAATCCTAACACTATTGAAAGAGCAACTCATTTGTATAGAGGTAGGTATATAATAATAAATTCTTAATTAGGAAATTATTTTTCTCAAGTAAAGTAGTTAAGATTCCGATCAGATCAGACAAGACTGTTCCGTATTATTTCACATATCCAAGAAGCTGACTGAGCGATAGGATATCACAGATCGTCAGCGTGTATGGCTACAGCCATTTGACATGAAACCAAAAATATTATTAAAGAAATAATGTAGGTGTAAAACACTTGTGCCGGCACCATCTGGGAAGTATAAGCGTAACATTAAATCATGAATAGGCAACTGCTAAATGTTTACAACGCCGACTGTACTTAGTACAATAAATCGCGTCACTTCTAAGATGCCCGACCGCGGCCGTTACGTCATCTATGGATTTATATCGTTACTTCACTGAGTAAAAATGTTCATTTAAAATTAAAATCAGCCTCGTCTTCGAAGCGCCGCGCCGGCAGGAATTTACAAACATTAGACTAACTTTAATATGATTTTGCTAATAAGATATATTGTTATTCAATCAATAAGTGAAATAAGTAGCTAGACATGGGATAGAACTAGCTGCACTCCGTGGGTTCACGTCCGAAACCTATGATTTTACTGTTATCCCCTCGGAGCTCACTGCAACTTTCATTTCTACCTTCTCTTGAGCTGATATGTCTGCATGCATTTATGTTTTAATATATTATGAATTTTCATACAAACTAATTTATTTTGAACCCCTTACGGGATGAAATGAACACCTTTTCCAGTGCTCTTTTACGTCATCAAGGAACCTGTTCAAAATATCTTGCTTCTTAGAAACGACAGTTTCAGTCAGTTTCTTCTATTGTAACTACATTTAAACCTATAGTAGATGAAGATAAATGAATTGATACATTTTCAGCTACTGATCATTGCCTGCTACGAGTTTGGTAGAGCCCTATTATAAGAAGCCATAACTTCCTGAGAGTGACAGAAGCAAAACGCAAGTCAAGACGCAATGATAAAATTCTGCTAATGCTTTTGGCTACTTTTCTATTCTGATTTGAATTTTCGGGACTTTTAAACCCTGAAGTTTATGACAGTCCTATCTATCCTAGTAATTAGCCTTTATCAATTTTCAATTAACATTTAGCCTTTATCATTCAATTAACCATAACTATAAAATTAATAGTGAATAGTGTAAAGTAGTGAGGGCAAGTAATGGACGAAATAATTCTAACACAAGACAAGAAGTTATTAGTGCTTAAAAATCATTCTGGACTCACTTGATCTATAATAAGGTCTACATTTCCGCTACATAATCGATACCATTTATATCCATACAATTATTAATATGCTATGTCTTCCAAACTCCGCTAATGATAAATTTCCCGTAACTGTATGACTTACTCTAAGTCAGTTCAATGTCATATTATATGTGATCTCGAATCTCAAATTGTACATATTCTTCGTCGAGTAAATATTAAGTTCAAGGTCGCGATGTCCACTTCGATATCAATTTATTGAAAATCAATATTCAACACGAAACGAGTCGTAAAGATGCAACATCATACATATTCAATGAGGTATTGTGGAATAATAAAAAGCATGTCTCATAGACCAGCGCTTGAGAAAGAGGTAAAAGAATTTAAGTAAACTCCGAGAACCACGTCGATTTTAAATGTTATATTTAGCATTTTTTAAATAGCTTGGGTTTGACCACTGTCTCACCTAACATTAAGTGTATTATTAACAAAATGCGTATGAATAGACGGAATCCAAATGTCACGTGATTGTTATTGTAAAACTTAAATTAGAAGGTTCGATTGACACAATAGCTTTCCAAGAATCTTTTGGGCGCGTCACCCTAAATGATAAGAATAACATAGTTTAAATCGATTTCTTATGATTCTCATGGTATTTGTTAGAGTACTTTTGATGTAACAACTAAATAGCTAATGATCAATAAATAGAAAAGCTTACTCCGTTGGCTCAGCGAACCAAAGAGAGTCTTGTCCTCTGATACGAGAACTCGCCACTGGTTCCTGTCTTATGCCTTTCCATGCCAGTTACATGAATTAAAGTCGTGTAAAAAGGGGATTTAGTGAATATTGATGATTATTGATTTTGTGTTTATCATATATTTATTTCGCGCAGGTCTTCGGAACAAGTTTTTGTAAATTAATTTTTTCGCGCTGAACTGTTTTACTAAATCCACGTTAGTGGAACAATACACACAGTACGATCTCTCTATATTACAAAGATCGATTGACGCATAGTAAAAATTTAGACTTCGTCAATTGATGATATCATAGAAATGTATTAGCAAACATTTAAAAAATTGCCTAATTTGATGTTGTAATTTTTAGACTATCGCGATTCAAACACATTGTTAATAAATCAATCGGGGCTTGATTGCGAGAAAAACTATTAGTAATTGATTTACCTCGACGTTTCGACCAAGTTGCATTGGTCGAAACGTCGAGGTATATAATTTGATGTTATTTTTTGGTCTCCTGGTATAAGGCGTTAACTATGCCTTTAATAGTAGTTTATGAAACTGTATAATAATTAGGGATCTTAAAACACGTTTTAGTTAAAAAAACAAGCTGTAGCGAGATTTTTTATAGCATTACTACACTAGTGTTTTAAGATCAAATTATGTGCAGTTTCATACACTACTCTATCTAATCTCACAAAATAGATAATGAAATTTACGTAAAGTTACAGCATGTTTGCATTTATTTGTAAACTTTTAGCGCGACAATACATATGCAGGTCGCGCATGCGTGCTATGCCGCGTCCACAGACTATAATTATGTAGAAAAACTGCATTGCAACCTCCTTCTCCAGCTGAATTTGTATCTTAATGGTAAAAAAGTAACATTTCGAAACAATTGTCATAGAAGAGCTGTATCATAATGTAACTTTATAACTTTATTTAGATATATTGTCTATAAAGACGTTCAAGTTCTGTTTTTGATTTGTTAAAACTTTATATTTCAGTATGAGATTAGATAAATATAATTCTGACTCTGTCATTGAGACGTTTTGAAAATACAACTTTGCTATTACCTCAAAGACTTCAGAAAATGATGCGCCTTTCCCTTGCAGCGTCTATTTCTCCTGTAGGTCATGTCGGCTCACATATAGATTATCTTGAACTGTCCAATCATTGCATGAATCACACCAAAATTAGCAAACTTTTATGTAGACTAAGATCTATGTATAACTTGTATGGCAACACTATTCAAAGGTAAAATTTGAGCTATTGAATTGTAAGCTGACATTTCAAACCGACGACGAATTCGCTTGGAGAAACTGGAGAACTGAGCAAGCGGTTGCACAAGAAGTTCTCACGTCACTTGTGTTCACTCCGTCTCAGCCCCGAGCCGGCACCACAGACACACTTCGTGTCAGACCCAAAGAATCACCGCAACTCTAGATGCCGGCCTTTCCGCCCACGATCGCGATAACAAGTGGTAAACAAACAACGCTATTCATAGAACGTCATATGACGATGTTACGAGCTCATTGGAGTTGATACACGATAGTCGTCTATTGGATGCATATCTGATTTCTGGTTAATTGGATTGATTATAATAGGATTTCAAAAACGCCATAGCAAGTATTCTTTTGTAAGTATATTTATATACTAACAATAAAATAAACCATAAACAATTCATAGTTACGATTTACTTCTACTTAGCAAATATCGAATTAGAAAGATTAAAGTAAAACCTAAACATTCAAAATAATTGAAATTTATTCCAGAATAGGTACTCCAATGAAATCGTGTGTGTTTATATCATTATTTACATGTAATGTGTCACACATGTGTTGAATAAAAATCGTTATTATAATAAGTTCTGATCAGAAGAACACCAAACAATTTAATGATATTTTGCGGTCTTTCAAAAAAGCGAATTGTTAGGTATTTAATCACTAAATATCAAATTAGTTAAAGTAAATTTGAAACATTTGGAACAATTAAAAACAATAGCCCGTACTAAATTAAAACCTTGAAATAAAGAAACAATATGAAAATATCACAAAAATGTCAAGACCAGTAAGGTGTAATCAGCAAGGTGAGGCAAATTAAGAAATTCTAAGCCGACAAATTATTATGATTAGCAGATTGCGCAATAAAATTAATAATGAGAATATCACGTTTTGCTTCTTTATGTGCATATCGCAATAAAATTCTATCACCACAAATATTGACTTAGACGATAGCAATGGACCCTAGCGTTCACCAAATCTTCGTCGAAAAGACGTCAAAATCTATCCTCGCCAGTGACTGCAGTGACCAGCCACAACGAAACTAAAAACACCACAAAATAAGACCAACACTTTTAATTTCGAATACAATAAATGAGAAACCTGATATAGCGACACACAGACACCAAATGGTAAAACTAAGAATCTAGAATGATAATAAAACGGAACCCATGCGTGACCGATCAGATAGGTTTTTAAGAAACTGGTCTCTAGCGTCGAGGAAATACGGAAAGCTTTGGTGCAGCTGAACGGAAAATATTTGTAGATGTTTGTGGAGAGAATGACCTTGTTGAGTTGATTCATTCAACAGTTAGCGTATCGGGTGTTTCACACGCCGAGCTATTGTATTACCTAATAATTATTATTGTGAGCTCGCATTGTAAACCGTGCTTACGCGTTCATAAGTAAGTTTATAATTTAAGATGCAAAGAATGGAAGAAGTTATACTTAGTAAGATCTAGAGATAAGAGGGACACAATGTCATTAGCTGTATGACAAAGGTGGGCTTAATTTCTACTTAGTATATTTTGCTTACTTTTGAGGTTGTTATTACTTATTGTACGTCGGACGAATAGTATTTTTAAAGAATTATAATTTGGTTTTCGTGAAATAACTGACGTCTTTAGCTCTGTGTTTGACTTTCTTTATGTGTAATAAAGCGTATAAGGCGCTTAACTATGTAGTATTTTAAAAGCGTGTATTACAGTTCTCCCAGAGTGGTCGTCGTCGTAGTACGTAACGTGCAGCTGCTTTACCGCTCATAACAATAAAACCATGTGTTAAACCATAAAAACTGTTTCCCATGAGAAGGAACACACATTCAACCATAGAAGCTATAAAGCGAATACATATATGCTCCCTTTCAGTCTTATGTATATTATTCAGGGAAGAAAGAAACTATGATATCTTGAGTTTACTCCGTAGATTTTACCAAACGATGTGATTCTAAAAAAAATAACTATACAGATAAAAAATTGACATTTTAGATACAGGGTGTGGTGTCATCAGGGTGAATAAGTATTAATTTAATTAATTTATCATAATGGTATAACAATAACACGTCAATCATCATTAGTCATTGACGACACTATTTTGACCACATTTTAGTAGGTAGATAAAACTGAACTGTAATTTAACATGTAATAAATAACAATACGTTACATGACCAATAAATGATAGAAGAGGTAATAAAACTGATAAATATTACAAAATTAATAATTAAAATCTAAATTCAAAATACAGGTAAATGTATTCTAAATGTTGAAGGACATTACGAGTCCCAGCACCGTAATGTGATCGGTAATAAACCAACAGATAAAATGAGAATAATAGCTGTTGATAAAATATTTGTGGCAACCTGTTACAGATAAGAGAACCGCTAATGGAAATAATAATTGTGTCTAGAAATTTATTACATCTGTTTTCTAAATTGCCGTTATACAAGAGTAATGCTGTTGTATAAAAGTTGGACACCGCGTTATTTTTGCAGAATTATTTACTGGAATTGTTTCAACAGTTATAACGTAAAATATTATAGTGCAAAGCGATTTCGTGTACTGCAGACTCATCATTGCAACTACAGCAATACGTGTGTACCAATGTCGTACCTGGACTTTGTAAATGAGCATGCATGACTAAGCGTTATATTTTTTCTCTATAAGTAGATCTACAGGATATCGTCACTCAAACTAATTTACAAAGTAACTCAAGTGGTGGATTTACGACAGTTAGCAGTCAAAGCCTCGCATCTGAACATGCCAGTGGCATAACATAGATCATAATGGGAACTGTCAGCTGCGAATGTTGTTCGGGTGGCGGTCGCTAAGCTGTGATGTAATGTTTATCTCTCGGGACCAATGTTTGTTTGGGAATTGAGTGCACAGTACGAGAGGACGTTAGAGGCTAATTATATCTGTCTATAAGATGTGAACAATATAAACATATGTATGTATTACGAACGTTTAAATACATCGATGGCTCAACGTATCCTACGGATATTCTCATTTGCATAGGATACTAATGAACACCTATTGAACTAGTGTTCATAGATAACATTGTAAATAAATTATAATGCATTCTTTGAAGGACATGATCACATGATGCAGTAATTTATTAGCATTTTTTGTAATAGGTACTGGAATATAGGTAAAATATTCAATATTTTGGTATTATATAATATACCTACAGTCAATATTTTGTTAAACTAAGGTCGTATTATTATAGTCACAGCAAAATGAGGTCAAATCACATCTCGGTTTGAGACAAAATACATAAGTACATACATGCATAGTTTATTAAAATCCCTTGACTCACAAAATATAATTCTTCACCATGTATGCGTTTTGTAAAGAAAAATAATCTATATTTTATTTTTTTATTATAAAAAAATAATATTGCAAGTTATTAACTTGGTTTAAGACAGGCTCAATAATGGTTGAGGGGATAGCAAACAGTGAATCAAACTCCACTCTCTGTGTCCACACGAGACAAGAGCGCACGCCATTAATTACGACTGATAAACCATCAGTCGTAATTAATGGCGTAGTGTAAAACTATCCGTTTAAGTTAAACCAACTTAAACGGATAGTTTTACACTACGGCTCTCAATGGAAACAAGTCAATAAAAGCACCAGAGCGTAGGTTCCAGGGCATCATAATTATATAAGGGGGAAAAACAGATGTGCTTAAAGCGACCAAAAAACCAAAGGACAGTAGGAAACATAATGATATTAGCAGAGGAAACTCTACAGGTTAAGTCTAGACGATACAACAGGTTTCACCGTACATTTGTGACTGATAACTGAAAACTGTTACAATTACATTTTAATTATATACTATTATAATATAATACATAGATAAAGGTTGATAATCTTTGAATATAAGATAATCATGCACTATATATATATTATATATATATATATATATATGTTCATAATAGCATAGTATGATAGCATGCAACGGCTATGTCCATACGAATTTTTAAACCTATAGTTATAGAAGATGTAGCCCCAAATCAGTGTTAGCCCTTCCACGCTACATTTGAGATGAGACATAGTATTTTCACGGCCGATTACTACACATAAATATAAAATTAAATATCACAACCCAAACCGCTCCATCCCGTCACCTGCACCATAAACAGAAGCTGCACAAACAATAGACACAGATGCCCGCGTCAACACAATACCGGACAGTATTGTAATGTGTTGACACTAACTCTTTTCATTTTACGGTTACGCCGATCAACATTGCCTTGACTGATGAAGAATTGTTTAAAGACTTTGATTAACACGTTCAATTCGAAACGGCTTTAGAATTGTTATAGCTTTTCTTTAAAGGGAGCTTTAGAACCTATCATCATAATTACAATGACATATTTCAGCGTCACTTGAATAATTGTTATTGCAATCTTGACGTAAACTAATAGACTATGTATTTTGTATCTAGTAATAGTAATTCTTACAACATGATTTTTTAAAATATGTAGGTAATAAGTCGAAGATGCAATTACGCTAGATATAATTTACTGGCTGTCAAGGACAGATGCTTGAACACACTGTGGATTTGGTGACAGTTTCTCAAACTTGAGGTAGTAGCTAGCCAGACGGCTACTAGAAAATACATACACAGAGAATGTTAAGTTATAAGATGGGAAAGTTCGCGCCGATGGTCTTTATCAAAAAGTTTAAGCCTTCAATTTGTCTTTGTCTACTAGCACGCGTCATCATTCGACACATTTATAACAAATATTACGAGGAAATTAAGTTCGAAAAGTTAAGCTGCCGTTTTTGTGTCACTATATCCCCAAATTTTCACCCCTGCACATAGTTAATTCGCCCATTCACATAACTCGGTACTTTACTTCAACATAAATAGTATGTCTGGTAACTAACTACCTGGTATTAGAAATTGTAATTCGAAAAGAGCATTATCAATAACAGTAATCCTTCTTTATTCCGAGCTTATCTCGATACGTAACGACACAGCTTTCTAAGGCTAACAAATGGCACATTCAATATGTATATCATTATTGTAAAAAGTAACGCAAGCCGCTGCTACAGACCTATTCCCGATCGTAAAACCTTACAGTCTAACACGCCCCGCTGCTTTAAAGAACCATTCGGAACCATAACCAGAGCCATCATACATAAATTAGGCTCGGTTAGGCCTGATGAAGCTGGTGGGCCCAGTTTAGCTTGTTCCGAGGCAGAGGCCATAAATAAGCTCCGGGCTGACCGGCTCGGCCAACGCTTCCTTGAGGCAGGTCAGCATTCCTTTGCCTTATGTGTTCAAATTGTTGGTGTTCTCAGGAAGATGAATATTTTAAGAGGAATTTGGGGCCAGTGTCGCTAGAAATTATAGCGAACGATAGTTGTTTATTGGAAGGTTTCGGATGTTTAGAGCCTATTATTGTTGGTCATTAATTAAACAATTGATACGAGTATATCACAGACTTTTTCGTCTTTGTATTGTAGGTTTGTGTAACAGTGATAATTGCCGTGGAGTTTGGCTTGACTTCATATGAATATTTAAATGATTTAATAAAGAAAATCTAAACATTCACAATTTCTCTAGAGGATTGCGTACGTAATTGAATCAATTGTCGTCGTTGATTGCATGATTGTTGTAGTGTGAAGTACCTAAACCACCTTGTTAATAAATTGTTTGTGGCGTGCAATCTGTTTAATTGCCTTATTAGCTGGTGTGGAGAGATTGATGCGTGAAATATGTTGGTTTTTATCAATATTTTATCTATCATCGGTCGTACCATGTAGTTTTTTCACTGAACATAGAGTACGACCACTTTATAATACCCACCAGCCCCAAGACTGAACATTTAACACGAAACGCAATGTTCTTGAGAACCAGTCAACATTCTAGGTCTAGCGTTATGCCTGCATTGACCACATCGTCGCTAAGCTTTAAGTAAGACAATGCTCAAACGCTATACCTATATCGTACAAAATAATGCAACTCCAAAAAATGGCAGCAGGGCGTATTGACTAAAGTTTCCAAATTCATAAAAATAATAATTTAAAAATCCCTATTATAAAAAAAGGGCTCAATGATGCATGTTCTGTCAAAGCAAATGCATCTTGAGCTCTTGTTGAGCGGAGGAGGTAGGTGACCGGATTATTCGTTACATTTCCTAATCCATCTAACATGTATTTACATATAGTACAGTGTAGAAAGTAATCTTTATTATTTAATAAAGGTTACTTTCTACACCGTACTATATGATGAGCAGGGCATATGGTAAGAGGAAAAGACAAATGGAGCAAAACCATGACACGATGGTATCCCAGAGAAGGTAAAAGGAAAAGAGGCAGACCGCAAAAAAGAAGATGACGACATAAGACAAGTGGCAGGCGTCACATGGAACAGAGTGGCTCAAGAAAGACATGAGTGGAAAAAATTGGAGGAGGCCTTTGTCGACGTGCAAACAGATCTACAGAAAATAAGTAAAATTCAAATAAGAGACTAGATTAAGGTACATTCAATTTAAATTTTCTATGTATGTATTCTCATCACATAATCGTTATATGGATATGAATAACAGGCTATTATTATTATTATTACTATAGAAGTATAGTTATTGCAACCAATGTTAATCAATAGCAGATAGCGCCACTCGCAGCCTGTTATCAGGACAAAGTTAACTTTTCCAAATTTTTATCAATAGCCAGTTGATATAGTGCGTTGTTTAAATCGGTTCCGGCGTACGTGTTACGCGGGGAAATCGAATTACCGCGACCACACACCGTAACGGTTCCGATCTCTAGTTTTACTCTATTGAACCCTAACCTTGGTGCTTGAGCGCGTAATTCTCTATGGCCCTTAGGAATCACCGTTATCGGTGAACAGATTCGTTGGTTTTAGCCAGTGATTACTTAACTATAAATAAATAACTATAGAACATAATCTACGGGATGGTGTTATAACCGATAAAATTTCACGTTCTTTATCAATAAAACCTTGTTTATTTGTGGTTTGTTTATTTTTTTTTCCTTCTTAGAACATGAATGTGAAACTTTAATCTAAATTAGAATTTCGTGTGATATGGATACCACTTATTTGAGGAGGGGATGTCTTCAACAACCAAATAGATAGGCACGTACGACAATGCGACGTCCATACATGGAATACGTTTCAACTTGTCTCACGAACTGTTTTGCTTCCACATTCATAGTGCGTGCAGCTAACGAGTGGAATTTATGGCCTAAATCTGTGTTTCCACATAAATACAGTCTGGGTGTATCGCAAGGCGAGGCTAGGCAAGCGTACATCATCGTAGGCTACATCATCACTGAACAGAAGGTTAGATAGTGGTCAAACGCTTGACTATTCTCAATTAAAGAACACACTTTTTTGAATAACTAAGTTATATATGTCGGAGCATGAAGTCGATTTTAGGCTCACTGCGCATTATTTTACACATGCAATATTCTAAAATCCATCTCATTACAGCTTTAGCTTTGCGGTAGACGGCATTACCATGAACTTGCAACGTGTGGTTACCGACGCGTAACCAGTAACCGCAAGATGTGCACCGCAGGTTAGAAAACTTCCCTAAGAAATTGCGACATTCCGCAGAATAGAGCTACAACATTTTATTGCTCATGTCTAGCATGTGCCGGTCCATTGCACTCTATTGACCGTTTCTGAAATTTTTAACGCATATATGTATACCTAGTGGTACACATACTACAATGAGCCCAATAGATGATAGACAAGTATAACATATTACATAAGTATGACTTTGTTTCAATACGTCTGGAAACGGTACTTTCAAATGTAGGTAATAACCGGCTTCTTTATTGAACAAGTATTGAACTTAGTTGGATTACGACTCAAGAAGTACATTTTAAGTATCTACTGCGAAATAACTGGTTTCCGACGGCCGAAGGGTTACATGCTATGTCTTTCCCACACAGAGCAATATTTCCCCATTTTGATTTTTGTTGGCTACCAGAAGAATATCTGACAGAATCGGGTAACGGCTTTGAAATTTCATTAAGTTCATTAAGTTGAATAAAGAAATGATTTATTTAGGTAGAATTCTTTTTTTTTTTCATAGATAAAAATATGTCTTTTGGTACTCATATTTGTCTATATATATATTTATAAACGTTTGTTTTTTGTTACCTAAATGGGATGAGCTAAATAATCTTTTATTCAGGCGCATTTACAAAAAATGATTATAGAATCACCTGGCATACCCAAACTAGGCTCGTGAAGGCCCGTGACATGAGGTCCAGGACTCTTCCGTCGATTAGAAATAATAAATAAATCCCCGTCCTTACGGAGAGCAACGTCTAGCAGCTTGCGCCACACTGCAGGCTGCCGCGCACAATTTTATTTCATAGAACAGGCAGGTGTTTGACCACTGTCTAACCTGATGTTAAGTGACGATGTGGTCTACCATGTACCACGCCTGTTCGCAGTGAAACTGGTGGTGCAGATGTAGGGATTATGGGAATATGCCAAGGCTCTTTACAATTTGTAATTTTTTACAATTTAGAATGGGTATGTGTATGTGTGGGGTGTGAATGCTTATAATTAGTGTCTTTATGTATGTGACTATTAAGTATTGAATGTATAAAAATAACATATACGTGTTAAAAATAACAATCATTGAAATTGTGTGTAAGAAGGTGATTATATAATGATTGCTATGTAGGTGCATGCTTATATATTCATTCTTACACGTAAACACGTTGACGGTTCAGTAACAAACTTATTACGGAAGAGCCTGTTCTGTTATAAGTGCGACGGGTAAGGCGTAAATGATAAAGCTTTACGGCTACCAATGACAGTTTCAGTTGTACTATAGAATACAATAAAGTGTTTGAAAAATGGATGGTGCGCGTTTTTTGTTTCTTACATTTCATTACGGAAATAATAAAGTAGATAAGCAACAATTTTCTAGAATTTAGAGAAAAGGAAACCATAAGTAATCACTAAATTTATTTTCATACAACTCAATTTAACTTTCGTTCTTAATTTAAAATGCCAAAGAAATAGATATGAGCCCTTGAAAGGTAAATATCGATATAGGAATCATTTAATGTACACCTTCGGGGCGCTATAGTGCCGTCGGCAAAGGGATGTAGGTAACATATTGAAATGCCAGCGGAGGTATTGGTTAAAAAATCCCGTAATTGACACGTGAAAAAAAACATGTGTTGTGAAAGTGTAAATAAATAATGATGAATTCTTGATTTTTGTTAATTTAGATACAACTATTATACTACTGTATACTGTAGAATACGCGTACAAAATCGCTAGTATTCGTTAAATTTTCACGGGTTTTGTGTCCGGCCCGCCATTGTGGCAGTCACGGACCATCAATATTGCCAAGGGCGTCCAAACGGTGGCGCTTTTCAATAATGCTTTTGATTGGATTTTGTTTGCTTCGGTCACGCCTAATTAAAATTTATAGAGCAATATAACATTGGTAGGTGGTACTGGGCTGTTTTCTGATACACTAAGAACAAAGTTTCATGGAGCAAGGTCTTTGCGTAAGGCATCTGCAGTTTTATCGTATACAAATGCTGCTACCGTTAGAATGTTAGGTAATGCAAACCAAAAAAAAATAAAATGTAAAAACCTATCCAGTTCACGGATCATCAATCAAGACACTGTAACATACGTAACGTACGTAGGTACTCGAATACGAGACGAGTAGTCATGGATATGCACTGTAACAGTTTATTTATTTATTTATATTAAATACTTATTGCGCTCAGTTGTAATGTTCTAAGTACCTACATTATAAGTAAGGTCTTTACGCGTCTTGATGTAATATCTTTAAATACGTTAGATACGTTTAAAACATTATACACGTATGTGGAGTCAAAATGTATGTATATATATATATATATATTGTTCTCAGGGTATCTTTGGTTACAAATGCCTTGCCTTTATGTTACTAGTCACTAGCAACGCTCTGGTTTACCAATATAGTTCAACACTTGTTTATACAAAGCCATGGTCAAGGTGTGGGTTCCGCTTAAAATAATAATAATAATTTATAATAGGTGTTGAAACTAATAAAATTTTGCTATTAAAGATTCCGAACTAATTGACGCTGTTAAGAAATAGGTACGATAACTTTATCCTTAATAAGTTTATCTATAACTGCTGCGCTCCGCTGTTTCAATCACATGGACTACGGTTTTCCCGCTAACTCAAATATCCCACAAAACTATATTTTGCCCGGGACAAAAAGTAGCCGATGTGTCTGATTCTAGGGTATAAGCTCTCTTAATTCCAAATTTCATGTGGATCCGTTTAGCCATTTCAGCGTGAAGGAGTAACAAACATACATACGATAGACAAACTTTCGCCATTATAATATTAGTGTGACAGGGATGCAGAGTAAAGCTCAGCCGCCCAGATACTCGGTAGAAAATTGTAGTTCATACCTAGTCAAAAGCACAGTGCAGAATTTATGTTTCCATTCCATAAATGCTTAATTATAAAATCATTATAGGTATCTTTAATAATGGGTGAGTCATTGCGATATAATATCAATAATACGGGTATCTATATAGCATCAAGGTAAAATGAATTCCAATATAAACAGAATGAGTAACACTTATATTGTGTAACTTACATCTATGACTTCTAAAATGTGTACAGTCGTCAAAATAAATATATCGTCTTACACCCTACGGTTGAAGTGCATTTGACATCATAACACAACAAGGTTGATTTTCCAGTGGAATAATATTCTGACATATGTATAAAATCTGATGAATGTATAAAACACGGGAACTACTCACATAATAAGTCAGAGGGTTCCGACTACAGTTTCAACCACATTCGGTACCACAAGTAGGAATTTCAAAAAAATTAGCTGCAAAAACTTAAAATTGTCTATTTGGCAAACAATGGCCTTAGCTACGAATCCTCGCGGTATAGTTTGTATAACCGTAAAGTTAATCCTATCAGTCTCTTGAATACATTTCGGCGAACTATTCTTGTTCTCCAATGGCTCGATCAGATTGTAAGTCAATGCGCTATCGTTATTAGATAAATATACCACATTCACGCACGAAGCATTTTCAGACACCAGAATACTTTTCGTGAATAATCTATAATGAGGAAATGGTATAAATATCTATCCCTGGGAACGTTGTAGTAAAGTTGTTCATACTGAAATGATAACGAAATACAGATTATAAGTGGAGAGAGTGAAATTGTAGAATTTCTAAGTTGAATTAATTGAGTAGATTGCGATCAAAAGCTATGAGTTAATAAGAGATAGCAAACGAGATCCCTTTGATGGGAACCCTTCAATCAATTTGTCCAAATGACTTTGGTGTATCTTTTTAGTATTTAGTAATGCAATTTCAATTTACTTTAAGGTATCTATATTCTACTTCTTTATATTATTAAATCATTTAATAATTGTATTTCAGTTTTCAGACTTTTTTACAAAACTTAAATCACTAAGTAAAATTAAGAGTATATACAATTATACATTCAGATAAAAATTAAAGAATAATGAGCAAGCGCTCCATAAATTGAATATCGTTATGACAGAAAATACACCATTCACAAAATAAGTAATTGTACATGTAATGGGCATTGACACAATACTATTATTATTTATTATTAAACGTTTCTATTTTGTTATGAAACACGATCAGAAAGCTAGTTTAAAGACCTTGCCATTTTAAAACGATGTTCAGATAGTCTACATATTTCCCAATTTATTTAATAACGGGTAATATTTCGAAAATAGGAGTTTGTTTTTATATGCTGTAAATTAACTATGCCTCGATTAAGTATGTCGACACTTGGTCATCTAATATAATTTAATTATAGGTTTAAAATAGATAGATATAGTCAGATAGACTCGTGAATGAGTAAACGAATTTGAGCTAAAAAAATCTTTACAGTGTTTGCTGCACGAATTGCTACATATTAATGTAAAAACTTTGTAAACCTAATAAAAATCTAATGAAAGACACACGAGTTTCATGTTATTTTATTTGAAAATGCTTACTTCATAATAAGTAGTATTAATTAAAATGTTATTTTCGAGCTTTAGAGGGATAACGCAAAAATCTCAGTCACGCATATATGTTGAAAACTTGAATTATTTTCTGTCTGTGAAAACAACATGAAGAAAAAATAAATGTAAACAAAATGTTAGTACTATTTCTTAAGGTTTGATCCACCAATCCCCACTCGCATTAGCCTCACGTACACAATCAGCACCAAAGCTTCCGTAACAGAATGCAACAGACAACGTGTCAGATTGTTAGCAGTTTCTATAGGTCGGCCTGCATCTTGATTGAGCCGATTGCGTACGCGCATGTTACGTGAGCGCACGCCATTAACGCGTTCACATGCGTTTAGCGTCATGCGCGATTTATATTAATGTTATTCTCAGTGAAAAGTGACGGCCGGCATACAGCATTACCCAAAGGAATGCGGTCGTTCACTAGCACCTATACCAGTCAGAGAAGTTAGTTGACCTCTTGAGCCCTATAGCTGACAGTACAATACTGCGTTTAGCTCTCTCTCTTATTTACTGGGTGCTATTTATGCTCGTATAAAGAAAAAATGATGCAAAGGCTGGACAAGATATTTCTCCACGTAAACGTCGAAAATATAACTATGGGGGAAAAACTGCGCAGTGAGCAGTATACTTGTATGCTGCTCTCAGCTGACTGGCAAAGGTTGAAACACCAACAATAATTGTAATCTGTAGAATATGATATATACATATCGAAGTAATTTATTACACTTATATTTTTTTAATATACATTAATATATATTAAATTATATTTATTAAGTATGCAATGAAGAATAATAATATAATTCCTACGTGATGTGATACGTGGTTTAAAATAATGTATTCCATTAAGGCATCAAAAAATAACTCCAAGTCAATAAAATCATTACCATTTTTTATTGTGACATCATGTTCTAATATAAACCGTCACCACAATTAATAACAAGCGACAATAATCTCAGGAAAGGTTACATTGATTTTAAAAGTTTATACCATCACCAATTTACCGTTTTACAGCAAACACATAGGTTACACATTGATATGTATGTATAACTTTTCAATATATACCTAATGAAGTGGCCTTTAACTTTTTACAAACATTTTTATAGACGATTTGAATTTGCTTTCTGTGAGTTCAGTTATTCTGGTAGATCGCTCGGTGGCTTTAAACATTTCTCTAAGCTCGGTGGTAGAAAAGTTAATTTGTGGCATTTCGTGCCACTGCATAGCTGTAAACGGTCACTACGTGACCATGCCATAATATTATTATCACATAACATAACAAACGCACAACACTTTACATGAGCTATACGTACGCACATATTGATTGTATTGTGCAATGAGTAATTTCTTTTTGTCGATATGAAAGTGACTGATCGATTCTATTGTCGTTTGTTTTGGATACATTAATTACGTGAATTGACATGTTGATTGACAACTGTCGCATTGTGCAAATGAGATTGTTATAAAGGCAGACATGATCAAGGTGTCAAATGTACCTACTAATTTCCTATTCACATGCAGGCCGAGCAATAAGACAACGTCAAAAATTCGTAGTGAATCTATGTTGAACCTATGCTAAGCCTATGTCGATCTAGTAGGAAATCTTTTCATATTGAATAGTAGACTTAGTAGGCCCCAGGTTTTCTTAAGGTGGTACATTTTCCATACATAAAGCTATTGTGATATAACAAATCAACCAAACAGTGAAACTTCCGAAATGTATAATTAATTATATCTTTTGTGGTATCTCTACATGCAAAATTATTTTAAAAAATAACAATTTCTAGCGAGATAATATCGAAGGATTATATTTATTTTACACATACGTAAAATTTCTTCGTCTTCTTCGTAAAATTTTATAAAATTAATTATTTAGTGACATGTATCACGTAATTCAATGAATTTATTTTTATTGTATCAAGAACAACAGAATTATGCATAACAAACATAAAAAATAAGAACGTATTAATCTCTTTTTTGGAAGGCGACAAAACATCATAAAGTCCAAGCAACACTGTTTTATATTAACAGGTTTATAAAAACAGGTTAACGCTCGACTTGTCACAGCCAATGAATCTTCAATAGAGAGTGTGGAATATGATTGACAGTGGACACAGTGTTGCCACAGATTCAGTATTGGTTTAGTTGAGAACTACTTGGCAACGAGTCAAAAACAACAATAAGAACAGTTATAAACGCAATAGGTACATAAATTTAATTTTAATATTTTTTATCTAATTTCATACTGAAATATAAAGATTAAAAAATCAAACACAGTACTTACATTACGTTACGTTTACCATTAAGATAAAACTTCAGCTGGACTAAGGAGGTTCCAATGCAGTATTTCTACTTAATTATAGTCAGTGGACGCGGCGCAACACGCATGCGCGACCTGCGAATGGATTTTGGCGCTAAACGTTATTTATGTACAAATAAACGCAAACATATACTGTAATTTTACGTAAATTTCATTATCAATTTTATGAGATTACCTACATAAAGTAGTGTATGAAATTGCGCATAATTTGGTCTTAAAACACTCGTGTAATGTTATAAAAAACTCGCCTACGGCTCGTTTTTTTAACATGCACTCGTGTTTTAAGAACCCTCATTATGAAACAGTAGTTTATGCTACTATATTTGGTTCAGTATTTCAGTGTAACACTTTTGTGTTCTAAGCAATCTTCTGTTAATATAACTCTTAGCTTATCGCACAAAATATTTACAAATAATGCCTTATCCAAGTATGATATATATATATCTAAAATCATTAACACTTTAAGTTCACTAACGACTGACAATCGCTAAGGATTCATCCTGATCTATACGAGGCTGTCACTGACTTCTAAAATAAATAAATATATAGCCACTATAAAACAGGCTCAAATACTGATGACAGATCTCAAGCAAAACTGCCGCAACACACTGGTGGATGCTCCGTCACAAATTTTCAACGTCGAGGTTGGTGGCTAGTTAGATCGGCTCTAAAGATGTCCTGCCTTCATGTTGTCAATATCTTTACTCTATAACTTATACTTTAAGTTTTAAACATAGGTAAGATTCGATACAACAAGCGACTAAAATTATACCCTTTTATACCAACTCATACATATACTTACATGTTATCTATATCTAAAACTAATGGCAGGCATATAAATACATACAGGTTTTGAATAAGCTCCGAAACTACTGGACTGATCTGATTAAGTGTTTCGCCATTAAAATGCTACATTATTCAAAATAAACATAAGCTCCTTTTTTTTAAACTATAAGGTTACGTATGAAAAATTCAATAATGTAACCAACGCTGTGAAAATTTTACTAATAAAAAGAAATCGCGTGCGCTATGAAAACTATTGACAATACAAAAAATCCAATCTTTCCTCATTATTTGTGCAGTTATACATTATTAACTATATATTACATCTAGGCATGTGGGTACATTGAGATGAGGGAGGCATATGTCCAGCTGTGGACGTCCTATGGCTGAGATGATGATGGTGCGGGTACAATAATGTCTGTAAAAGACACGTTGACGTACCAAAACAGTACGTGTATTTTTATTATTTACGTCTTTTTATTTTACTATATATATTCATAGTCTCACTAATGCTTTTGGTATATTATTCGCTGGAACAGTTTTTAAAGTGTCCGATTCCAAGCCATGGATACACTTTCAAAATCAGTTCGTAACGTCACACGTTCTAAGACTCGTGTTGTTCGTGACACGACATATTTCATGGCTGCATCATAAAGTTTATAGTCTTTACCGGTTGTGTCTGTACGTGATGAATAAAGATAACATTAGCGGTATAAAATTGACACAAATATTGCTCTTAGATTAATTATTAATGAGCTGTAAAATATGTGGTTGAATAAATTATGTATACACCATCATTATTATTTTATCCTTAGGATGTTCACTGTTCGTTATACATAATATGTATGTCGCCCTCATTGAACTTCATGAGGAGCGGTCGAATCGAAGACAGCCTTTGTACAACATCCTCCTGCGATATCGCATTCATCATGTTAAATGATGTACTCTCGTTGCGTTAGCCAGACTGTATGATCTCCTCAAAAGAAATTTTAGGCCTCCATTGGCTATCACTAATATCCCACTAATATTATAAATGTCAAAGTTTGGATGGATGGATGTTTATTACTCAATCACGCCAGAACGGCTGAACGGATCTAGATGAAACTTGGCACAGAGATAGATTATAGTCTAGTATAGCATATAGGCTACACATAGGCTTTTTATCCCGGTAAAATGTATGATTCTCGTGGAATAATTGATGTAGCGGGAAAACCGTAATCCACGCGGGTGAAACCGCGGGGCGCTACTAGTGTGTTATACCTGCTACCTACTATTATTTAAACCAGCTGATCTATTAGAATATGTCGGTGATTTTAGTTCCTTTAAACATGTCGTTATCGCTGATTACAACGCGCATCGAAACCCAAAGACTCGACGAGCTGACGGGCACATCGTCACATAAATCACTTATTTACGAGTTACCATCAGTATCATAATTTATTTGCACTGCATTAGTTTAGATTTAATTGTTGGATAATGATTTAACTTATCATTCCATGAACACATCACATCATACAAGGAAAATAACACCAACTTAGATCACCGACACTAACACAATAAACGGCGCTAAAAGCTAAGCACACCTTGTAGCACTATGTCTAGAGTTAACCATACAGAGTATTTATAGCGAGTATCGACATTTTACATATTTTAATCACGTCCTTTTTAACACAAATTTGATATAGCTTTTCTTATACTTAATATATCTTATTCTTTTATACACTAATCAACTTCGAAAATATTTAGGTTTATCAGCTGGACTTTTTCTGCTATCCCTCCGGTCTATTTTGTATTAGCACATAAACGCGATGGAAAAGTCTCATTAACTATTACGTACTATATATTAATTTTGACAAAAGTCTTGACTTCGTAAAGGGTACTGAATCTCTATTGTTAGAACACGCAAAATAGATAAACATTTTTATGTACTATAAAAGACAAAAGTCTTGACTTCGTAAAGGGTACTGAATCTCTATTTTGCGTGTTTTTCAGCTATTGAAGCCATGATAGAATTTAAGGGTCAGCCAAAGGTTATCCCATCAGGCGAAACGTCTGCTTGCATCACCAATTGTGTTATAAACCTGAGTAGAGACGATTAAGGCAGCCAACAGACTGGCACCGCATCACAAGTACTAGCCTATCAATGATATACACAAAAATTGTTATGGGAATAATGAAATGAAAACGACGGCTAATAAGTTAGGGAACTAACCATGTTTTCATACGGTATCGAGTACGCACACGCAACGTTCCGATACCAATCATGTAATTTACGGTATCAGTATTTACTACTTCGATATTGAAGAGTGTATACCTCTAGGTACTCCAAACCCTTACGATTGGTGTATCTCACTCACGACTCACGGTCGTGACGCCTATTCGTGTTCGCGGACAATATGGACTCAGCATACCAAGTAATTGATGACAAATGCGCGCAACTATTATATGGTATGCTGGTTGCCTTATCGAGTTATGGTAAACTGTGTATGGTGGTCTTTTTAAGGCGAAGTTATTGTCTGCCTGCTGTATAAAACTGGTATGCACCTAAGAGCGCGAGGGTTAGGTAGGAACCTGCCAATAGGTAAATACTGATTAGATCAAATCCTGGCATCACGCAGCGCTACTTCGAAAATAACATGTAATGCTAAAGAAAGATAAATGGAGCAGTATACTATACTTGTTGATATTTTCCTCTATGTTAATGTTATAGGAGATTCACATGACATTTTATAAATCTTACCTACTTACTGTATGAAAGCTACATAAAATGTTTTTTTTATGAAACTTGGAAGATAAAAGGGGGAGAGAAAGGCCAAGTATAAGCTACATAAACAATATAAAACAGAAAGTGGGTGTGAGGTCGTATAAAGAAGTTAGACATGGCGCAGACGGAGAAATATGTACGTCAGCGTATGTTGGCCGTATCGCAGCGTGAAACAATTGAACTTAGGATAACTGTCATTTATCGTACAACTATGACACAGAGAATTATTAGTTCGTACGCGCGGTAAGTGCGTCGTACGTTTTTCTATTGTTTATACATCTGCGATACGAAGTCCTGCGGCGCAAGGTATTCCTGCTTCAGGCAATGATCTCAATAATTTGGTCATAGCGTGTATTGTCGTCGCATCGGCTGACGTGATCAAATTCAGACGTGGACTTCCACCATTCATTGCATCGCCATTCATCCGAGACGAACACTCCTGTACTACATCCAGTCATCTCACACAGGCCCAGCCGGGAGCAACGACCTTGTTTTATTAGATGATTGCAGTAGACGTTCTCCGGCCATTTTGTCATTTGCGTAATGGATATGGCCACGTAATTTGATTAACATACGATGGTTGATCGTTAGGTACAGATACGCGACAATTTTGCTCATTAGAACGGTGTCGCGAAGATAGATGCGGTAAAAATATGCGGAGGTCAATGGCGAACTGATTAGGAGAATATAGAATAACACGTATGCATGGCGTGCCGAACAATCTGTTTGATTATATGAACTGAAGGCAGGCTTTCTTTCTATGAACAATAAATTATTTAACTATACCACATCACTTTTAGCACCTCCACGGTTTCAGAACACAGCTTTTAATATTTTTTGTTACATGTAACAAATGTATGGAAAACGTCGCGCCCCCCTTGCGTCTCCATCGAAATAATTGAAGGGATGGTGGAGACAAGACAGATAAGGTCGATAAGACAGTCTATTGTTGTTATGTTTTAACACCTTTTGCGTAAAACTACTGTTCAGTCTCACAGTGAAAGATACATTTGGTTTAGTGAATTTTACTAGCTGCGCCCCTCGGCTTTATCGCGTAAAAAACGGTGAGGATGAAAAACTTTCATCCAAATACGTCCAGCCGTTAAGGCGTGAAAGAGTAACGAACAAACATACATCCATACTTACCAACTTTCGCACTTATAATATTAGTAGGATTTACACGTTACCACTCCGCATCGTACCTATTAAGACCATAAATTTTACTGCTAAATAGTCGTCGACAATTTTGTGACTTATCTGTGGTATTTATAATATATCAATAATATTATAAAGGCGAAAGTTTGTGTCTATGTGTTGTTACTCCTTCACACTCAAACGGCTGCACCGATTTCGATGAAATTTGGTATAGAGATGGGTTAGATCCTGTAATAACACATAGACTACTTTTATCCCGGAAAAAGTATAATTCCCGTGGGATAACTGAGGTAGCGGGAAAACCGTAATCCACGGGGCGCTGCTAGTGTTTTTATATGTATACTTTGAAGTTTATCTAGAAAAATTATATCTAGCCGTAAATTGAGCGTAAATTGAGCGCTAATATCTTCATAAAATAACAAATCGTTAAGTTGTAACTATAATAATAATTCATATTATCTGTCAAGACAATTAGTCGTCAGAGATTCCTTTGATAAAAATAATAGACTAGAATCTTGATGCATACAGCTTGCCGTGTTTACGTCTAACAAACGGGTCGACATGAAAAGACGAGTGGAATTAGCCGCGTACTCTATACTAGCCACTACATATAGAACAGTCACGCTAATTACCATCTAAGTAACTTGTGTTATGGCATGGCATTAAATAACAATATCGCGAACATAATGCGGTTGAACCGTGCCCGTACCGGTGATGTCAGGGTCAAGTTCAAACTCGGATCAGAACGATTTTGTCGAACAGTTACGAATAGTCTAGATATTTTACTTTGACATGATATAAGAACATTTTGTGTATTTTAAAGGCCAATTATTTGATTAAATCATTTAACTTTTTTTGGCTAAACACAAACTCCAACATGGTGATAATGCTGGTGCATTCCTCCAAAGTCAAAGGCATGATTTTGCACAAATTACTCGGATTTATTTAAAAGAATCAATTGCCAGTCCCATATTTATACAAAATCAAAGTCGATTACAATTTGAAAATAGGTAATTTTACTTCTTTAAAGCATTTTATATGCTATTACAGTAAAAAAAGTTTAACTGTAGGGGTGCACACAGTCCGCATAATCCTCTTTTGGTTTAATTTTATGAGCAAAAGAAGTTATCTTGATCATTTCTTGAAGATATTGCTGTTTTCAAAGGTGACCCTTTATTTTTGGTTAATATTAGGTTATCTATATATCTAGCTAAATACATATGTACACTATTGGTGTGGCATTTGAGCATTTAATTTAGGTGACTATAAGTCTTTGAGTATATTGTGTCGTTCATAAGCCTGTTCCCATTTATATGACGAAGAGGTTCCTTATCTTTACTTGAGCACAGTTTGATGCCATGTTTTACAGAGACGTGGCACGAAACTGTGCTGAGCTGAGCATGTTTATGGTATTTGTCGTCGTCATCCGAAACCGCGGCGTTTTGTCTGACTTTTATTTCTAACAACACATACATAGGCTTGTATGTGTGTATACATGACTCTGAAGGAAATACTCACAAGTATGTAAAGCGAGCAGCGTGATGTCGCTCTCCCTCTACCGGGAACTAGCGGCGTCTCATCGATGCACTTTGCACTTCACAATCAAGTTCTGAGAACAAGGAAAAATACTTCATATAAAAGAGCACTTAGCATAATGTTATGACTTTATTCATGGTGTAACAATCGTGTTCCTATACGATTAATATTATTCTCTCTTCCAAAAATTACGTTTAGTGAAAAAGGTTATTAACACACATACGTATACACGTATGTGTGTTAATAACCCTTCTTCACCCCTTCTTCCCGTAGGGGTAGGCAGAGACTACAGGTAATATAGATAATAAATAATCACGGTAAATATAGATAATATTACCGTGACTACAGCCTTGCAATTGCTACGAACAGCAATCCCGACACTTCTTTCGCTTCATCCATGCTCATTAGACCTTTCATACAAGAGCGTCTGTTTAGAGTACTCTTGACTTAGCCCTTTCTTAGAACTTCCTCAATCTGATTTCGGAACGTCCGCCTAGGCCTTCCTCCTCGTGTGAGACGACTAATGATAGATGAGAATGGAAGAGGAGAACATGTGCCGACCCCACCTAGTGTGGAACTTATCCCACATTATGTGGGGTCGACGCAACATGTTTAGACACGGTGGCACAACAAGAATAAAAAAAGAGGATTTATTGCAATATTAAGCACTTTTTAGTATTAGTAATCGTTGCTTTGGATTATAAATTTATGTAATTTATTGATACAGTTTTCATTCATTGTATGATTTTAATTTATTACCCCCATGTGCATGTTTTTTGTTTTAATGAAGTAGGTAGGTACTACACCTAATATACATATATATATATATATATATATATATATATATATATATATATATATATATATATATATGTTATATATATGTATATATATACATATACATATGTATGTATGTATATATATATATGTTATATATGTTATATATATGTTATATATATATATATATATAACAAATGAAATGCGTGCACTTTAAAGCATATGTAGTCACTATGAAGGCATCTTGCTCGAAACCTTTATCATCCAAATAGGAAGCAATCAGCGGAACACATGACCAGTTTGCAACAATGAGCCGGTGTAATGATGGTAAACATTTCCGCGGCAATTGTCGAGCTTACGGCTTGTACTGGCAGTGCATGACCTAGTGGCGGGCCACGGGCTGAGGCGCGCGATGCCTGACGTTTTGGGGACGACATTGTAAACCAGGGCCTGCCAATAGCAATCTGGCTGAGCAAAACACAAGTTCAGTACCTAAGCTTCAACACAAGTAGGTTGACGTGATTATCGGGATATGTACCATGTATTTTATTTGGTCGATATTTCGACACAGTGCATGCCCTATGTTTCAACATTCCCATCCAAATATAAATTTCTAATTGTAAATTTCGTGCCAATAATTATCACTTGATCGCAAGATTGTGCTACAGGCAAGATCAACGCAACCAAATCAAGATCTACGCGTCTTACTCCTAGAAAATGTATGCCAAGTTCAGCACAACAATTGTTTGGAACTTTAATAACTGTCTTACACTCTCCTTCCAGCCAAGCAGGCATGTTGTTATGTAGCCATCCATTAATTATGCGGCACTCACTTTGATTCTAGTGACACAGTTATGAGTGGAGGCGAAGTGTCTGCCTGTTTTTGGTCATGGAATGATCATTAGAGACGGAAATGAAAGAACTTAGTAGATTGTGCTGAATCGAGAGCTGATGTGCTGAGACATCGAAATTATAAATAACGTTGATTTGATCGGTTCAAAACGCATGGGTTAACTACAATACGAACGCTTTAAACTAAATAACTACTTCATTACAAACATTATATCACGTTGAGAAAATTGTTTCAAGAAATAATTATCATTATTAGTAAATAACATTGTACGTGATGTCATTTTCGAGCTCATCGTCACCAAGTGAGATCGTGGTCAAACGCTAGACCTATAAATATTTTTAATAAAAAGCTGTAAAGGTACCCAGAACAGCTGCTTGTCAAATGTGAAATAGCTGTTTGATCTATATACAATTTAGATACCTGTTATGTTTAGTTAATAGGCACATATTGAATTGTTAGTGCATTAGTAGTATAACTTAAGAAAATTGTAGTTATTGAACAATAAGTCGTATTATTATTATTCTGTTATTTATTTAATGTTTCATTATAGACTCTGTATTTTGTTTTCTGACAAACTTCAAGGTAAATCAAGATCTAAGCTAAACGGATATAACAATAGCTTCCATTGTCCTAAGTATTTATACTTCCCGTTAAAATAATATACTAAACGTATTGTTTACATTTTAGGGAAATTAAAGTCTCATTATTATAATATTGTGTAATATGTATTTAATTCAGACTCCAAATAGTGCCAGAGGCTTTTCTTAATTACAATATTATAAGTTCAAAGTTAATTTGTTTGTTTCTTATTCTACCTCGCCAAAATGACAGAATAGAGTTCGATGAACTTTGAAACATAGAACCTATAGATGTGACCCTGGAGACGGCTGTAAGCTATTTTTGGGAAAATACTACCGAAGATGGATAAATAGGGAAGCTGCTTGTAATTTGTAGATACTGCTTGACCTGTCAAGTGCATGGAACAAAAATAAACATTAGCACTGTTGGGTGACCCGAAATTACATTAATTAAAGCCTAGTTTCATATTAAAAAGATTCCACAAAAACAATAATAGTTTCCGAGAGGCAAGAGATAAAAATAATTCCTCATTCTGGCCGTATGATGCCCACTGTCTGACCTATGCCTTCCCAATGATCTTTCATATGATAAATGGAAACAGCCAGCATCCAGCTAAATACTACAAAATCCCTAATAATTTAATAATATTTTAAAATACTAAAAACGCTTTAGTTAGCCGAACTAAGAATAGCTAATCCTGGAGATCCACGGGGAAAGGGACAAACTCTTGAACAAAATTATTGCATTGTCATCGGTCCTTGATAAGTGTGTCAAGTTTCAATTTTATCCGACCGTTCTGGAGGGGGTGAATATCACGTTCAAAGATTCCGGTACACAGATACAGGCGATGCAAGAGAAGGCGTGTTAATTAGCAATAAACCTCGTCAATGGAAACTAAGACGAATAAAACAACGGATGTGAACTGAAGAAGAAGTCTTCAACTTTATTCCGGCATTACGATATTACTGCCATACCAGCCAACATCGCAGCAAAGCTCATCCACATTGTAATTGATTCATAGGAGTTACCATACTGTGTGATTCCACCAATCGTTTTATACCTAACTGTCAAGTGTGGAACGAGCTTCCTTCCTCGGTATTCCCAAGTAACAACAATGTGGGATTATTAAAAAAAATATTAACATATTCTGAAAATGATCAGCAATTTAGGTACCCCCCAGTATTACAAATATCCATTGGCGCCGCCGTCGATTGCTTACTACCAGGCAGTCCGTCTACTGTTTGCCATCTATTACAAATATGTATTAGAAACGAGAATGTTCTGTTTCGAACCCTTAGTCTATATCTATAGTTATAGTGCATATATATATATATATATATTGATTAGTGTGTAATCCAAGCGACCCTCGTCTTCAGTCCGGTATAGCAACGGCGAATACCTTCGGGCACACTAATACACTTTGCGGTATTGCGGCCAGCGATGGATTATGCGAGTTCACGGACCGAACGATAGGACGCGGCGAGGACGTTCAGTTACAGCGTTCTAGTATAGCGCAAACCAGTACCTACTACAGTTTAGACGGATTACCCCTATAGTAGTTTCATAACCAATCGTCAAGAAAAATATTCTCGGAAAGCTTTAATAATAACAACACGTGCTGTTCGATTGTCCAGGTAGTGTCACGATAGTATAATTATTTTAAAATAATTACGTAGTTAAATGAAGTCGGTTAAAAACCATATAAAACGACTTCCAATATTATAGGTTTTTTTACTGAACTTAGCCTAGGTTCATAGTTAGAGGCACCAGCATAGACCTATAGCCAATAGCAGCCAACCATCCAAGGAGGCGCTGATGACTGCAGAGGCTCGCGGTAGTTTTCAGATGGAAGGGGCAGGATAAATCCTGATGCGTGTTGATTTCTAAAATGTGCTTTACAGACCAGTAAAAAATGTACTTCACAGATGACATACGGGCTCAAAAAAATATAACTAACAACTTTTTTAGAAAGTATAATATCCTTTCTACTGGTGCAAGAAACAGTTGAAACGCATTTTTTGTCTGCAAGCATTTTAGATAAAGGAAAAATATGGTCGATAGAAATTTTCTTTTCCATAAATTAGTAAATGTTGTAAAAGTTTGTTCAATCAGTATTGATCTGCATTAACTGTTGTCATAAGCGGTATTTTTTTCAAGTTCAAGATAGACATAAGTAGAAATTATCGGTCGAGATTGCATAGGTAAACTGCGCTACGGCCGCTTCTTGCTCACCTGTTTCCAACACGCCTAAATAGCTGTCTAGATCATGTCATGATTAAAACGACGAGGACAGCCACTACACTTGTCTTAGATAGTACAATAACAGACCACGCCCCGTTGGTCCTTTGCATTGCATTGAAAAATAAAATGAAAAATATAAAAAGCACTTATTCTCGTGTTGATTATCCTGCTGTTATTTCCAAGCTTAGTACTCTAGACTTTTCTATTATATTCACTTATTTTGATGGAAATGTGGCAGTAGAACATTTTATAACTATACTGAAAAATATTATAGCGGCTCACACGAATACATGTACAGTTCCTAGCAGAAAAAGAATTATAAAACCGTGGATTACCCCAGGTCTTGTAAAATGTATTCGAAATCGTGATAGGCTGTACAAAAACTATAAAAAGGACCCTGCAGATCTAGTATGTCGAATCACCTACTTGCGGTACAGAAACTTTTGTATTAATCTTCTGAAAAGACTAAAACGACAATATGAAAAAAGCCAGTTTGAAAAGGCCAAGGGTAGTTCTAAAGCAACATGGGAAGTTATAAAAAAACTGACAAATATGTCACAAAACACAGTTCCCGCGAAGAATTTGCTAAGCTCTTCAATTGATCCGCAAATAGAGGTCAATAAAATAAATAAACATTTTGTCGCTGTCGGTGAAACCATGGCTAGTAAAATAGCAACGGTAAGCACGAGCAGTGGTGGTAACACCAAACAACCTATTGATTGCTCCATGGCTGTGTTTGAAACTGATTGTGCAGAAGTTGAGCGCATAATTCTGAGTCTTAGGCAAGAATGCGCTGTTGGGTGGGATGGCATTCCAGCCAGAATACTGAGGGATGCCCGAGAGATACTAGTTCCTCCACTTACACATATCTTTAATTTGTGCCTAAAAAATGGCATATTTCCATCTGCATTTAAAAAAGCTTTAGTTCACCCCATCTTTAAGAGCGGTGATAGGAACAGTGTCGCTAACTACAGACCAATTTCTGTATTAACGTCTTTATCAAAAATACTTGAGAAGCTCTTACATAACAGGTTAGTAAAGTACTTAGATAAAAACAAAATATTGTCTGACAAACAATATGGTTTTCGTAAAGGAGTATCAACCGAAGACGCTGTAATGGAACTCGCAAATTGTGTAGTAGGCCACCTTGACAATAAATATAAAACTATTGGGATTTTTCTGGACCTATCCAAGGCCTTTGACACTGTCTCCATACCAACGCTGCTTTTAAAGATGGAAGGTCTAGGAATACGTGGAGTTGCTTTAGATATTTTTAGAGATTACCTTACTGATCGCTCACAGCGAGTTAAAATAGATAGTTACATCAGTAATGACGAGTTCCTAAGATACGGGGTACCCCAAGGCAGTATTTTGGGTCCAGTACTCTTTCTTCTGTACGTAAATGATCTCTGCAATCTTTGTATACCTAACTGTGAAATCTACACTTATGCAGATGACACAGCCCTCATAATACATGGCAAAACTTGGGCCGAAACTGAATCTTTAAGTGAAGGTGCACTTAGACAGGTGATGGATTGGCTTAGTAAAAACTTGCTTACACTTAACATAGAAAAAACAAAATACATCACATTTTCGACGAGTGTGCTTTCTCAACCCGATGGTTCAGTCTGCATAGCCGCTCACAGATGTCAATCATTACCATCCGTTTCTTGCGACTGTCCCATTCTTACAAAAACTCAAAGTATTAAATACTTGGGAGTTTTAATTGACAATATGGTCACCTGGAAATATCAAGTAGATTCACTCGTTTCGCGGACACGCAAACTTATATATGTATTTAAAAAACTAAGTAGTGTCGCGGCCCTTGAGACTTTAAAAATGGTTTATTTATCACTCGCACAATCTATCCTCTCTTACTGCTGTCTTACTTGGGGGAGTGCTTGCACTACTTCTTTACTGCGTCTCGAACGAGCTCAAAGAGCCATTATAAAAGTCATGCTCAGAAAGCCTATTAGATATCCGACGAAGCTACTATACGAAGAGGTGAAGTTTTTAACAGTAAGACAAATATTTATTTTTAATGTAATAATATATAAACACAAATCTCTGCCATACGATCCCTTATTAGACATAAACTCACGAAGGCGAAATCGTGTTTGCGTTACGCCCTGCCATCGAACCTTTCTAGCGAGCAGACACTTTGAAGTAGTTAGCTGCCGACTTTACAATAAAGTAAACTCACTTTTTCATATCTATTCCCGCCCTATCTATGAAGTCAAAAGTATCCTTAAAACGTATCTCTTGCAATTAACTTACGTAGAAACAGAAAAATTGATTAAAGCATTTAGTTAGTCATTTACTCAAACATTTTTTTCCCCCCGTTACATTCACATACACATACACACACACACACACACACACACACACACACACACACTCACACACACACACACACACACTCACACACACACACACACACACTCACACACACACACTGACGCGCGACAGTGATTTATGTATAACCAGTTTAAAAACTGAAATAGTTTGATTTTCTACTTAGATTTATTATAAAATATTACTATTGTGACCTATGTACCTACATAGGTCATTAATCCTTTCGGAGGGCGCTGGTGTCTGTAATACAGTTTAAAACTACCACAGACATCAACGGTCTATATGAATATATTATCCTTGTGTGCATACCTAGTTTAAGATTACTAATATGTATATGTAAACCTTTATTAAAGTCAATAAAGTTTTTTTTATTATTATTATTATTATTATTATATAAATTGCAAAACGGGTCTATACATAGACGAATTAGAACAGATTGTAAATACTTTGACTACGTTGAAAATTGAAATAGTTAATGGAATTCAAAAGTTTCAACATCCGCATTTTGGAAAGTAAAAGTCCATTCCAACGACCGTTAACATCGTATGACTATAATTTATATGAACGTAACCATTAATTGGAATACTTGTATGTGGATATACGACTTATTATTATATTAACTGCAAGTGATAGAAGAACTGATTTCCGACCTAGACCACTTAATTTTCTTTGAATACAAATCAGCAAAAGTGAAATATAAATTCAACGAATTGATGTGTTCATGCTAATTAAATTTTTCACCTTTTGGCTTCTTTAAACATACGTTTTCTTAGCCTAACCAGCGTTATACGTTCCCAATGTTGGGACACAGGTCATCTTCTCAGAGAGGCCGTAATGCACCACGCTGGCCAATGCGAAAGGCGAATCGGAGTTTTCTGACCACCTAAGCGCCTCCGACGTGACCAAACGATTGTTATCCTAAAACAACCGGGACCGTCGGCTTAGCATGCTCCCCGAAGCACGGAATCACTCAGTTGAAATTACAACTAGCGGTCACCCATCCAGGGCATGACCGAAGAGTGTCGGTCTTGCTTAACACAGATTTTTTGTTTTTATTTATCACACTCAGACCCCCGCACAAGGTTATCAGTTAAGATAGCATACGTAAACTCCGCTGCGAACGCTTCAGCTATGCGAACTCACAAATTGTCGGTGTCACGTACCTAATAATCCCACAACAGATTCATACCGGAATGAATTTTCCGAGTGGCCATTCCACTGCGATTCCCCTAATCATCATACAGACAGTTCCCCGTTTCGGACGAGCTCTACTCCCGCAAATCCCGTTCAAAACTATACTGTGCCACAACGTTTCAAAGTTCAAATTCCCTTGTTGGCCGCAGATTATATAATGGTAAGCCGTGAATGGGTGAGGGTTGGCCAAGGACGTCTATTGTGGCTCTGAGGCTGCAGCTGCGAAGGGCTGTAAGCAACTTTAGCTACGAGCAGCACTACTGGACAGGTTTGCTAGCTTGGTAGCTATAGATCGGCCGCTCAGAGAAAGCGTGTAACAGTATAACTTTTCCATTTCAAAGTAACAGATAGTCCGATTATATAATACTAGCTGCGTGCCGGGGTTACACTCTGGACTACTATTTTCCTGTTACCTTTTATGAACATCTGGTTATCACATAGATACCGTTTACTTTATTGAAATAAAAATGTGTTCCATAAGTTTAAAGACATTTACAAAGTTATTGATGAATCCATAGGAACCAACCTTATAAGTTGTAGGTATTATATTGTATACTCGTATACATACTAGCTGACATGGCAAACGTAGTTCTGTCATATCAATCATCGAAATTTCAAAGTGGCACGACATTTCATTTAAATTACTTCACGTCCAAATAATAATGGGAAAATTATATGGACATTTGTTCTTACAAAAATACTAAAATCGCGATGAAAATATGGGGGGTGCGGGTAGGCGGGTGGAAAATACGTTACCTATTCTCAGAACCACCTACTGAATTGCAATGAATTGCACTCGTTAGCTATACGCATCTTGATGTGAAGCATGAAGCAAAACCCTTCATGCTTCAAGTAGGACCGCCTATAAGGTATAGATAAGATGTCTCATTGCCGTCCGTGTGGTAGTTATTAGATGGAATGTGGCGTGAGGAATCAAATGCTGTGGTTTAAAAATCAGATTATTCACTATATTTGAATTATTCACGCTACAAGTCGGTTCAAAATATGACAATGTCCGTACATGTTTGTGGTGTGACGTCATTTGTAGCTTTCTTATAGCGTGAATACGATGTTCAAGAAAACGAGGTAGTGCAGCGTGTGTGCTAACGTCAAATTCAATTGACCAATTGGAATTCGCCATTTGATGGTGGCGTATCAAAACAAAGTTTTCATCTATTATTGTTCAGAGAATAGATAGTTACGCAGTGTTTTGCTAAGTTGCACTAAGTGATTTAAACATAAATCACGATTTCAAACTTCATCAAAATACTTATTACTTAGCAAAAAATTACAATCAGCTGATTTCTCTGACATTAGCACACAAAAGCGTACAATTTGCGGTTTATTTTTGGTAGCGTGTATATATAACGTTATGTCTGTGAATATAATTTTAAACCGGGCGTATTCACTGTGAGCACTGTATTCAAATACTCCCAAAAATAAACCACACTAAACGCTTCAGAGTACTCTCCGAAACGTATCCGGTAAAATACCGATAAACTAGATACTTCCGAGCATATGTGCGAGTAACGCATCAACTCAAACAATATTAATCTGTACCTATTCCTATATCAGAGATATCGTAATAGACATGGAATTTTCCGTCTTGATAGTCTTTTGCTTAATTATGAATCTACCTGAAGCAAGTACCTACTTACGTGACTAATGGCTAGTAAAGGTATTTCAGTGAAGTAATAATATAATAAAGAGCTTGCCCAATGACTAAAATATTTTATTTCTACTTATGTTTAGCTTGCAGGAAATATTTGACATAGCCACGAAACTTGTCGTATTCTGAAACCGAAGAATTGATGAGATTAATTGCAAAGAATTGAAACTGGTTACCTACCCTACTTCATAATAATAATAAAAATTTCCGAGAGATAATGTCATTAAAAGGGGCTAAAAAATGAAAAAAAAATAGTGGCCGCGAAATTTTTAGCATGGAGTTTGCGCTGGAATAGCCGTGTAAACATATTAGGCCCTTTTAGATAGTTTACATACCCGCCATTGACATGCCCGAAAACGAATTCTAGTCTGTTCGACTCATAGATACTTTTCTAAGTTATCTATGAGCCGGTTTGAATGATTGAATGTCAGAATTTCATATATATATTATAGTTACTACCGATCATGCAACTCCTTTGATCAGTGTCACTGTCATCTTTCACGCTATGTTTTGTGTCCTGTGGCTATGCTAAATTTTATCTGTGGCTGGATATATGCAACTCTACATTGCTTTTTTCCGCCGGGGTTGATAACATGTCGACTGCTTGAAGGAGAATCTAGGCAAGTATTGGGTTACTTGTTACACGGCTTTTTGAGGAATGTCATGTCGAGGTTTTGACGCAGTAGGCATTTGACAACCTTACTGCTATTTCTTTGCTCCCCCAGCCGTGCGATTGAGAAGGGTTTATTATGCTGTGACTAAATTTAACTTTTAATTTTCTGAAGAATTTATCGTTTTAGGAGAAAACTGTTTGCAACCTTTAACAAATACTTTGCATTTTTATAGCTTCGTATGTAATGTACGCTTATTAAATAAGTTTGTAAAAATACGGATGGTAAATATTTCTAGTAAAAAACGTTGAAATGTAAAACCATTAAGAAGTGCCACCTCACAAATGTTTTCAGGTTTAGACATTTTATTTAACGAACCTTTAAGGTGTTCTATACTTTAGTCTTAAGATGGTCAGTTTAGATAAATAAAGAAGGTGGTATTGCGAAGGTACACTTTAAATCCACTCGGAAGCAAAGATGGACAATTTAATGTATAATATTATCTACTGTAATATTGTTAGATCCACAGATTTATAAACGCTTCGGTCAAGTTCTTGGACCATGTCAAGTGCATACGTATATACCTACACTTTATTAACAGATTCTAATTACGGTCCCAGGATAATTACCACAAGTCACACGTACGACGAGCGATCTCTATAACAGGTTTATGTTGCTACAACAACCTGGCGCGGGAGAGTTACTCAATAAAATCTGAATTTAAAAATATTATATATATTTATGGGGGAGGCATATGTCCAGCAATGGATGTCCTATGGCTGAGATGATAATGATGATGATGATTATATATATTATATTTATAATTTGATTTTTAAATCTTATTATATCTAGCGTTTGACCACTTATTCACTCGATGGTCAGTGACGATGTGGTCGAACGCTAGACCTAAAATTTTATATTACCTGACCTAATATTTGGTCGCCGTTGTCCTTAATTTTTTCTAGTCATTTACTAGAAAAAATGAAGGGCAACGGCGACTAAAAATGTTAATTTTGAATGGTCGATTAGGTTTTTATACATTTTTTTCGTTTCGCGTAATAACATATGCCAGTGGCACAAAATATTTTTAAATTTACTTATCTAAAGGTATGTCATTATTTAACGTGTATCCAAAAGAAGACACAGCGTTAAAAAGCAATCGCCTATCGTCAAAAGGAAAATTGTATACTTAGGTACCTACTACAGAAATCGCCAGCAAAAACCTTGACAAAAGTTTTTGAAAGCATCAAAAGTGGGAAAATTGAGTGAACTCGAAAATGCGAATGGCCGAGAGCGAAACACGATGAAGATGTTTTACTAGGTTTCCTTCACGGAGTGGTGATACACAAAACCGTGCTGAAAATTTGAAGACCCTGCATTCTTAAGGGAGGTGTTTTTTTTTCTAAAAAAAAAAACACTCAACTTGGCAAATTGTACATCTAGTATAAGTAGTACGTACTAGTGTTGCCCAAAAAATAATTCAGCCATTTCGCATGCGTGTCACTCCCAAATATGTGCCTTGATAAATCATATTCTCGATTGGTTTATTTTGGTGACGGTGTTCTGAGCATTCATTTATTATTTAGTTTGATCATGACTGTGTACAAAATGTTGACATGCAAAAGCATAAAAACAACAATTGAAATGACATTGGAATGCAGTATTATGTAGATCTGTATGACAAGTTTTGAAAGAACATTAACAATGAAGAAACCAGCTCCAGATGAAATATTATAACCTACTGTTCAGCCCAGATAGAGATACCTGTAGCGTAGCCACAGGAATGTCGGCAGCAACCTGGCGTGAAAGAATGTCAATTATAGTGACACTGATCAAGGGAGGTGCGAGTTCTAAAGGTAATCACTTTATTTGTAGCATTCTAGCTAAGTCATACATAAATCAGTCAGATTAATTTAACATTTCAGTGATATAATTAAATGTGAAAAAACACTGACCATAAAATAATTAAATCAGTTACATACTGCGGGCATTCCCAGCAACTTACAATACTATCGTAGCCCACATCATCACATAACATCAGGTGAGATAGTGGTCAAACGCTTGCCTATTCCCAATAAAAAACTGTCTGAAAAGTTAAAATTCCAAACAATATTTGACAGTGGTTAACATAGACCGTTGGTAGTCCATCCTTTGTTTGTACATAACTGAAAATTTACAAAATTACATCTCCATGACCGAAATAGTAAAAGGTTTTACAACTGGTCACAACATACACTTAGGTAACAAAGAAGGGCCGCAAGGGTCCAAAACCCCAATGGGTGTAAGACGATATCTTTAAAATCCACCAATTAGTCGAAAGTAAGCCGGGATTAAATAGAGATTACAACGTCGTTGACGAGGGCCTCGGGTAGGTATCAAGTGTCCGACAAATAGCTCGAACGTTATACTTGAAGTAGATTTAACTGTTTCATCCTTGTGGGTTCATTTTATTAAAACGAATTTGAGTTTAATTTCAAATTTACGTACAAGGAATTGGAGTTTACTTGAAGCCAAAAAAGCCTGGGTCGTTAAATATATTTTTATTTGTTTTTATCTTTTTTAGATGACGTTTAAGCAAGAGAAACCATAATTTTCTAAAATCCTTAATTTTCATTAAGTAGAAATCGATCTCAATAATACAACTAAAAAGGAAATTAAATAAATGTATTGGAATATATAATAGCAAACTTTACACTGACCAAAAGTTTTAGTAATTATTGGTACAGTCAAGTTAGGTAACATTGAATGAAACTTGCTTGAAGATATATTCTATTTTTCTTAAACAAATTTATTGTAACTGTACATGAATCTGATATTTTGATGTTCGGTTTTTTTCTGATTATCAAAATCATCTCGATTTTTTTAACGTTTCCTAGGTAACTACACTTCTAGTTTATGCCAAAGAATTCAAAAGCTTAAAACATACGACATACTCATAGTAGTTGCAGTATCTGCATAATAACTACAACTCTGATCGGTAATATTACCAAGGAATCTCATTTGTTTCCGTAATAAAAATAACTTTACCTTGAATTTACACTTTCATGTTTTCCCGATACAATGCTGTATCGCTAAAAGAACTAAGAAAACTGTGATAGATGATAACATTACCAAGAAATGCAGAACTTAATACTCAAAAATCAAAATACATTACAAAAAAATCAAGTTCTCATCAAAATTGCTTCCACATTACTTACTCTCAATTAATGCTAACCATTTCAGTTACGTATCGTTGGTACAACGGCGAGTCCCGAAGAATACATAAACCAAAGTCCTCTTAGGAGCCGAAATGTATCTTAAATTTACATTTTAATGCTTTCTCTGCAATCTCCCGTAGTTACCAGCAAACGTATCGACGCGGACGGCAAGAACTCTAAAATAACATGTTATGTGTAGACGGACTGGCCGGCACCATTAAAATACCACCAACCCACGCAACCTGGTGTACATACACCAAAACCCAACTTAAATCTTTATTCATAAGGTTTATTTTACTGTGTTATCGACAAGAGGGAGCAGGTTACGCGATATACCATAACAGGCATATATTTAATACGGATATAAAGGAAGAACTGAACGGTTGTAATCCGTTTAGAAACTGTTTTAGTTGTATTAAAGGCCTTGAAATCATCCTTTTGAAAAGGTTAAAGCCAGTTGCGGTCAACTATCTAACCTGTGATACAGTGTCTTAGTCGATGTTGATTTATGGATATACGAGCAAATTAAGAGTAGATTCGGTACGCTTGTAATGTCCTTATATTATTGAAAATTAATGAAATTCCAATTGTTACCGAACTAGGAGTGGCGAAATAATCATTGAGATTGTATCGGAAAGTTTCTACGATACATGGCAATACAAATACAATGGATTCTTGGCAAGCTTCGATGTTTGTAATTGTTTAAATTGTACCTGGATATCAGCACTACAGCGAATATACGAACAACACTAAAACATGTAGTGTGAGGTGGCTAGAAATTGAAAATAGCAGAAAACACCCCGACTTACCTCTATCCGTAGCTGATAATTCCGAATGAGATACGATGTGGTGTGGTGGATAGGAAACCATTTGATTCAAGTGAAATTTCTTCAAGGCTTGGCGCACATTCACAACAGTATTGTAATTCAACATTCACTACAATGTCAAGACCCTCGTTATGAGGTGATAATTATATTATTTATAGCACCGCCCCGTTTAATTAGTTTCCACACCGAACACGGTTGAGATACTGCAAGTTGATTCACTTTGTTATGCGTTGCCGGCAAAGAATGATTATATTTTTTTGTGTTACAACAAGTGGATGGAAATACTTAAAATAATGGTAATTCACCAATTGATATTTCCGAAAGCGAAATCGCTTGGGCGACTCCATCCTGGAAAGAAGAACTCAGAAGGTCTCGTGCCGCAATCGAACCGACGGTGAGGCAAATATGCCAGCCCAATTTCCAAGTATTTTGAGCAGCTTCCGGGTTTTTGCATCATTGAAGCCAGTGGAGCATGCTTCCACGATCATTAGTCCATGCCGCCGTTTTACCAGTGAATCGCAGCCATTTCAAAGTTGCCTAATTTTACCAAGGTTGATGTAACACGCATCATACAATAATCATTAGGCGAGTTTTCTCTTTAGTTCTAGACTTTGCTTTTTGAACATGATCTTGTACCAATTGGCTTAATACTTTTATACATACATGGTTATTGGCCTCTATATTATTAGTCAATGAATAATACTTGTAAATTATTCAAGTTTCATAAGAGATATGTGAAATAGGTTTAAGTTAATGTGATTCAACGGGTTTGTGGTGAGATTTAAATATAATATTCAATTAATTTGGGCGTAAGTAATTATAATAAAACTGAAACCGAAATCAGCAGGATATGGTTTTTTTAATACACTCCCACCCCATCACTAGTATTTCCTGTGTCGGGGGAGACATGAACACACACAATCTAAGTTCTAATACCATTCCCTGCGAGGGTAGTTGCCCTGGGCAACTGCCAGTGTGCAACCTGGGCGAACTAATACTACTTTCATAAATGCTTCCTTGCACAATGACGCTTTATTATAAAAAATAATAAAGGTTATGTAACTCAATAAAATATGATCCTGTCTAAATTCAAGTTCAAGATGAAGACAGATTGAACGTCTTAGGGCCGACGGAAATTCCCAAAAACGAAAACCGGTTTAGTTACTAGCATCTAAACCGCTTAACTGCTTTAAATATGATTCAAAGTGCGAATTTATTATCCCAGTTACGAACATTCTTGCCGATTCGTTGACGGCTTGGCACTTGCCATTGAAGGCAAGTAGGTAATTAGTAGACTTACTACTTGCCTACTTGGAGAGCAGTGCCTCTGGCGAGTCGTTGACATTAGTGAACGGCAGTCTGGCGGTATGATTGATGGTAAGTTACAATGAATAATGCTCGATATTACTTGAAACTTGATGATTTCTAATATTCCCGATCATTTTCGATTAACTGATATTATTTATATGTATATGTATATATATATACATATAAATAATATCAGTCAAGTCAATATATATATATATATATATATATATATATATATATATATATATATATATATATCTATATATATATATATATATAGATACACATTAACTTATTATTTGACTCTGCCTTGCTCTTAAACATTTTTTTACTTGTAATTGAGCTAATGAAATCGCACTTCGAATCACACCATAGAGCAAAAATGGGAAGCTGAAAATGACATGTTTCGTGGAAATAAGCATTTTCTGTTTCTTTTTGACATAATATATAACACATTACTTTAGAATAACTTTGTGGCAAGCAATTGAGCCCTCGCGTGAATCATCGCCCGAGTATGCCGTGCAATGACAATAAAAACAGCTTTAATTAACAACTGTTTCACAATATTGATTACTCAACAGTGTCTCAAATGAACAGATGGGTATGAAAATGTATGATACATTTAAAAATATTATATATGCATCAACACCTGTTACTCAAATTTATTTTTGTGGAGTAAGCAATAAACTTGCCATCGGGGATATTTTTTCGATCTTTTAATAAAAAGAACTAGAAAAAAAATTTACAATTAATTAAATTATTAATATCATTAAGAAAAATATACCTTTTTTATGAAAAAAAATAAATAGTAAGTAGTTATATTTTATTAAATATTAACTATTTACTTATGTACCCACTTAATAGTAATGAAAAAAAAATGTTTACCAGAATATGGAACCGACATCAACATTCAAAAGTGTAAAATAACTTGTTGAAGTCGGTACCACGATATTTCAAAAGTAACTATTATCAAAATATTGTGTGACTTCGACAAGTTATTTCACACTTTTGAGCTTTGAGTAGACCCTGGTTTATTTATCTGAGCTTTTGAGTGTTGAAGTCGATTCCATTTTATTGTAATATATGTTTTTCACCCTTTTTAGTGACCTTTGCTACTCACGGGATCAATACCTAATTGTCATTAACCCTCCATAAGGAAATCATCCAGATATACATAACACTTTTGAGTTATTGGAGTGTAACTTATAAACTGCTTAACCGATTTTGATGAATGATGAAATTAAATAGGATCACAAGGAAAGCACCAGCTTTCAAAAAAAAATAAAAAAATCATCAAAATCGGTTCACCCAGTCAAAAGTTCTAAGGTAACAAACTTAAAAAAAACACAGTCGAATTGAGAACCTCCTCCTTTTTAACTCGCTCAAAAATATTTTCTTTAAGGCAGTACAAAATAGCGCGAATCTCTACTTAGTTTAGGTATACTCCAAAAAGAGGACATATTATGATTAAATAACACAAAAGCGAGAAAAGTGGTGACGAACTAATACAAAATTGCGGGTTTTCATAAAGGGGGGCAAAGATGCGTAGGTAGTTGGTTTGGATGGCTAGAAATAAACCAGGAAGGGGACAAGCGGCGAACAGACCAAATTAACATAGCTGAAAGATTCTTAAGTTTAATTTTTTTTAAAGAAGCACAATAATTATGCAAAGTGATGAACATGTTCATGGGAGGAAAAACAAACAATATTATATGTAAGAACATCACTGTATTGGCCATTCATTTCTTCCACCGCAATATGAGCATGAAATCATAATAGTTTTCGAAACGTATACACGGCGAGGCTTGCCCTGTCGACCATAACCGATCAACTATGTCCTGTCCTCTACGTTCGTAATTAAGTAAGTAGGTATATAACCAGCTAAGAGTTATTATTTCGATTGATAAATAAGCAACATGAACATAATTAATTGTTCGTTTTCGTAACCAGCTATGATACTGGTTTTATATTGCTGTGTTCATAGGTGCATACTTAAACATAATTAAATTATTTTCTAATAACGTTAACTATCTCTGTAACAGAACACATTTTTTTCGCTCATTTTGGTCCAACCAATGCAACCAAAATGAGACATCAGTTAATAAGTTACTAATAATAAGTAAAATTCTGCTTTGAGAAGTAGTAATTCTTCTTCTTCTCTCAGCCATGTGCGTCCACTGCTGGACATATGCCTCCCCCATATAGGGGGGATTTGCCAATACTCGCCACGCTTGGCAGGCGGGTTGGCGAGCGCAGTATGATTTCCAATCCTCAGAAGGCGCTGCTGCCCACCTTCTGGTACGTGATCCCTTAGCCGACTCTTACGGCACCCGCGGGAAGAGATGGGGGAGTACTATTCTAGGCCGGTACCACCACGGCCGAAGTAGTAATTAACAGAGAAAAATACATTTCTCGTATTCACTCAAATCAGTAACAAATACCAATTTTCATTTATTTAGTTCGCTAGTTATCAAAGGAGCAAACATTCAACATTTGTAATGCTAACTCAGTTACGAACGTGAACAATTGGAATTAGGCCTAATACGCCGAATCGATAGGCCCGTAAAGATCGGCCTAGGATGTGGAGAATTGTAAATTATATGCAATGTCTTTGCTTCAGCCAAACCTCTCTAGCGAAATCAACAAAAGATGCGAGTAAAAATAATTTCACTACAGCAAGCAATGGATGACCGGTATTGAGCGCAATGACACAGACAACATAATAGTGACTGGGTAAGCAATACTTGTTCTGGGTACATAGAAATCTCGTGCACCTAGCAAGCACTGTAAGCAGCAACTTGTCTGGTGACAGGCAACGACCTTGCCCGAGCCGTGCTGTGTCTGCGAGCGGGTCCGTTACGCCGATTCCCAAATTCCTCTAATACCTCTCTCGTTATCTACGTACGCTTATCAAGCAAAATGATGAAGTTACTCTGGCTGGCTTGAGTACCTTAATTTGTGCGATAAGTGTAGGAGTTTGTCCCGGGTCTTGGATGTTTGTGTGCCGTGATTGTATGAGCTCATGCCTCCCGCAACACAGAGAATGTATATAAATAATAAATAAATTCTTTATTTCCGAAAAAGTAAATTAGCAGTACAGTAACACTACTTAACTACAAAATACAACATTGGTATAGAATCAATAGGTTTTGTTAACAACAAGTCTCAAACTAGGCAATAGCCTTGTAGTTGTAGTTGTATGTACCTTGAGACTCGGAGTGCGAAGATCTGATATCTGTGATAAAAAAACACTACTATAACCGTGAATAAAGCTGTTTTTTTATTTCTTTATTGTGAATAGGCAAGCGTTTTATTATATATCCCATCCCACTAATGTTATAAATGTGAAAGTTTGGATGGATGGATAGATGGATGTTTGTTACTCAATCACGCAAGAACGGCTGAATGGATCTGGATGAAATTTGGCACAGAGATAGATTATAGTCTGGAATAACACATAGGGCACTTTTCATCATCATCATCATCAATAATCACGCGGATAAAACCGCGGAGCGCTGCTAGTATATTTAAAATAATGTGTGAAACATTTTCAATAAATAATATTTTCATAAATATATAATATCTATAATATATAGTCACATTATCCGAAAGTAAGGAGTTTCACAAGCGTCTGGTTCTTCAATGACAAGCAGAAAAGAAAAACTGGAGAGATGGCTGTAAAAAATGCTGCTAAAGAATGCCAGGGCAGCGTATACCACCCGGATCACAAAACCACAAATACTTAAAAGAGAGTACAATTGGAGAAGGTATGATGATTACGCTAATGCTAGTCAATTTGATAGCATAGATTGAACATCAGTGTAATTCAATATATATATGTACTACTGGTATAAACACAGATAAATATGTGACATGTAAAAGATAGCTTCAATAGACTTTTTGATTTATGTTCTGGCCTCAATTCTCAAACCAGTTTTGGGCATGGTTGCCAGAATCGATAATAAATTGATTCCAGTTAACTCTGCTTATTAAATTTGATACATTGAATGTTGCAGGTAAAAATCCATTTTTTTTGAGGTTTCGTTAGACCACTGTCTCACCTGATGTTAAGCGATGACATGGTCTAAGATATAATAATAACCGGTTTTGTGTATTAAAATCCATACTATAGAGTAGGAATTAAATTAGATTCCTTAAAGTTAACATGATGGGGAAGAAGGTGTGTAATCAGGAATAATATGTTAAAAAGGAGGAAATATGGCCATAAATACTTTCAAAAAACAAAAGATCATTACAATGACAAATACGATTGTTTTCCACTGTATGATATTATGGCAACCATACAAAAGCTACTCAAAAGAAGTTAAGGAATGGTTTATCACTAAGATATTCAGAAGATATAATTTCCAAGGTTGAAAGCGTGCTATGGTAGCAAAGCTGCTTATGAGCAAAAGCCATATAATCATATACCCAATCAGAATCTATATTACACATTTAATGATTGCTAGTTATTCATACAAATATGAGTGGGTGTTACCATTGTTGAGATGAACACACAGGTGTGTCATGAATTTGAGTACAGTTACATGAAACTAGTTTTTAGTTATACTGGTAGATATTCATTGAATTTAATAAGATGTTCATGCATGAGGAGAAGATGCTTCACAGAAATATCATATGCAAAAAACATTACATATATATATGTGATTCACTTTCATGTACATACCCAGTAATATGGATATATTACTGGGTATTAAAGTGCATCCTAGCTTTGTTCTTAACTAATAATCCTCACATAGATAATGTGAGTTGGTGGATATGCTTAGTACCAAGCCCAGTATCACATTTTTTATACCACTTAATAACCTCTGATGTGATAGACCCGAAAGAATTATCTGGGACTACAACATCAAAATGGCAATCAGAAGTCGAGACAGTGCAGTGGTGGAGGCCCTGTCAAAATTTACCGTAGAAGATTAATAAAAAAAAGAAATGTTAATATAATTTTAACTGTAAAAATAATGAACTTATTCATGATTTAGTGCAAATGTTATCTTAAATGTTATTTATTTTATGTATTTAAGACTGTCACATTTGTGTGTGCAGACGGAGCAGTCATGCTCACGAAAAGGTGTGTTGGCAAATGGTGACATAGTGTGTCAGGTTGCCATCTTCCCACAAAAACGGTTGAGGAAGGCTATGGCTGGCACACATGTTACCTCATGAACAGGTGCTCTTTGCGGACACCAGTCTGCTCTAGATGCATATGCAAATCAGACTAAATAATCATGTTTATGACATATTATATTTATGTATGTAATGTGTTCCTGTAGGTATGTAAAATTGTCTTCTGTTTTTCATGTAAATGTGTTCATAAATTAAGACTTAAGTTAAAAAATGGCATGGAACCTGGAGTCTGTGGAGTGTAATGTTTGTAAATAAATAAAAAGAACCTCTGATGTATCCCAACTGCTATTATTAAACAACAAATCGGACCCACTAAATAACATGCATTTAATGGATGGAAAGGCTTAATTGAATGATCTAATTAAATTTTGCTATGAACTTGATCAATATAAGAATATTACACAACTTAAAATCATAGTTACTGGAACAATTTATCTTATACTACTAGACATCAGTCTGAGTCCTAATCAGATAAATTAATGGTGGAGTAGTAAATAAATAAACTAAATCTGTACATCTGCAAAAATACAACCTGGGTATTTTCAAGTCACAAGTGAATAGGAATATCTTCTAGGCAGGCATGCTCCATTGTTGACTGCATTATCACTTAAGATCAGGTGAGATAGTGATCAAACACCTCTCTATTCCCAAATAAAAAAAATATAATCAGTGTCAGTGAATCATCATTATCAATTTTTTTATCTTAAGGGGCCCTTGAGCATATTCCAAGTTACCCTATCACTTTACAGTTCCTAACATAATTTTTATTAAAAGCAAAGCTTGTATGTATTTTTTTTTTTTAATACTGTATAGATAGACCACTATCTCACTTGATGGTCAGTGAAGATGTGGTAGAAGATGTTATCACGCTAGACCTAGAATGCTATGAGGCAAGGATCAAAATATACAGTTATTACAAATCTTTAGGTTACCTCTACACCATGTAGAAGTTTCCCATAAAAATAGACATAAAATTGATGTTAGGTATGTGAAAATGTGAATTATTGGAATAAAACATTGTTGGGATTTTATTTAATTTGGAAAGCTAACAGTGATACATAAATTATTACAACTTGATGTGTCTAATATTAAAATTACATAATAACTAGTTTAAATTATTGTTGTATAGTGTAGATTTGACAATGTGGGTCCTTCAAAAGAATGAGATATTTAATCAAATTTACATTAAATTACACTGTTTATTTTGTATGTTTGTGGAGCGTGACTAAGTAGCGTACAACGTATGAAATGAGTAATAGTCACATTAATACCTCTCACTGCGATTTCTCAATGCATATCACTCTTTTCGACAGGTAATAGAGCATAAACCGTTAAAACTTTGCTAAAAATTTTGTTAGCTAATGGATTATGTAGGTTTGTACAATGTTTAAAGTCAAGAAGTCAGGAATCTTATCAGAATCTTTACAATCTGCTATGTAATCTTCCGTTATCTGAGACTAGTTCTATCGTCGCCTACCTATCAAAATGAAGCTTTCGTGGCATGCAACTTAACCGCATACGGCTAAATTTTTTAAATCTTTACTACATATATTGAAAACTCACCTTTTTCACGACAACTAAATAAACAGGTAACAGTAATCCAATAATAAAAAAAAAATACACTGATCCTATTACAGGCTGAGCTGAGCACAACAAACATTCCTTTAGCATTAACACACAATAAATTAATCACAAGTTTTTACTGCAAACACATGACGGTTCTTGTATTGATCAAAGATCACTTCTAAACACCGTAGTATATTAAACTTTTAGTTCTTTCAATTTCATTAATACTATTTTGAAACCGACGTAACGTCTTACCCAACTTAGGTCATCGGCCATAACTGACAATGTTGCCATAGTTGCCATTTTCATGAGTAGATTACACTTATCCCAGCGTTGCTACTCTACGTCTTTTCACGTAGATCTACGTATTTTAGGCCGTTCTTGCGAATCTATGTACTTCAGTCCCAGGATCTACGTATTTTTATCAAATTTTACAAATTTGCAAATTACAATTTTGCAAATAACATAATGAGTCTGTATTGGCATAAAACGATCCGTATCATTCTAACGCAATCTTGCCTCGTCAAACTAAGGACAAAGTAGAAAGTATAGGTGTATGTTATTTGCCATCATTATATTTACCACCATAGACCTGTGACTCACGTGAGTGTGTTAAAGGAAATGTCTACTCACGGCGTAAATCATTTGACTATTTTTAAAGGGGTTTTTTACAGATATTATTTTGCGTTTTGTTTAATTTCCAAAACGGGTTTCCCTGCGGGTGTTCATAAGTAATTACTGATAAGTGACCGTTAAATCAAGAAAAAGGGCCTAAATGGTAAATCTGCCCTTCTTCATGAGCCATCGCAATTTCCAAATTCCGATGAAAGTAATTCAGTAACGGTTCCTACAACTCTATTGAATCGTAGGAAAAGCGGCGAGCTGCTTTCGTGCTAAGCTTCTAGCGCATATGTGCGTAACTTGATCCAACTAAACTTGAAGGAGGATTATACTTGAAGCGCCGAAAACGTGATAGAATTATTGGTGCGAAACGCTGTCCAAGTTATTTTCAGCAATTGGCTCCAGCACCACATCTCAAGTGAATCAATTTTTAGTGACCTTGTAGTTTAAATGACCAAGCTTCAGCTCCATAAAGAAAGATCGGTAAGACCAAACACATCATTAGACGAACCTTTGCTTTCTTGGTTATGCGTTTGTCTTTCCAGATCTTTCGTTCGTCGTTCAACTGCCGACCGTGGGATAGCACATCGTCGCCTAATTTCGTCGTCATATCCCTCTGTGTTTGCTGTAGTAGAGCCAAGGTGTATGTAGCTTTGTACCACCTTGCAAGTGGCTACGCTCTGAATTTCAGTCCTGTTTTGTGCAGCCCGGTATAATAACATAACTTTCATTTTGTCTCTACCAAGATCAAGTTCAAATTGGAGACTGGTAGTTTCTAGACGAATTAGACGTTCTTCTAAGTCTGCTTTTGTCTGAGCAAGAAGTGTAGTGTCATCAGCGTAGTTAAGGTTATTTATCATGCAACCACCAGCTGAGATACCTTTATCCCATCTTTCCAAGACAATCCGCATGATGTACTCGTGTAGGTGTTGAATTGTAACGGCGATAGTATATATCCTTGTCGAACACCGGACTCGGCCTTGAATCTGTCAGAGAGTTCATCATTGACTCGAACTGTAGAACGTACGAGATGATGCGGTACTTTGAGAAAGTTAATAAAGCATATATAGAGAGGCGTGTTGAACTATTTTGATTTTTCAAAGATTTGCCGCAGTATATCAATTTTTGTTTTCGAGTTACTCTCCCTTTCACGAATCCCGCTTGTTCAGGTGCAATTTATCGAGTGAGGAATCCGTGTAGTCGCGTGTTAATGATGTAAAGTAACACTTTACTCGCATGTGAAATGAGAGAAATGAGCCTGTAATTACTGCATTTCTTGGTGGAGCCTTGCTCAGAGTTTGATTGGGATCAGTCCTCAGGCCATATCCCAGATTCCCATACCTTGCCACAGACATTATATAAAATGTCAACTCCAGTTTCTCCCGTAGCCTTGAACACCGTGATCTGGATATCATCCCCACCTTGCCTTGTTGTTCTTTAGATGAAGGATTGCCGCAAGTACTTCATCGCGTAATATATCTGGTTCTCGGTCAACGATATGATCTAGTCTACAGTAATCACTCTCTGTTACAGGTAGCTTGTGCAGCAGATTTTTTGCCACGGATGTCCTCAGCACTCTCATTGCTAGGTTTGAGTATTCCGCGCTCCTCAACTAGCTGCCAAGCTGCTGAGGTCATACAGTGCTTCCTCCTAACTGAGATATTGCTAGGCTGCGATTCTGTTACTACCTCCACCACACATTTTATTGCAGAATTCCATAAAGAGTTAGCATCTTTGTTTCCAATTTCTGATTGCCATTAAGAATATTTGCTTTTCGTCGTTATTGCAAGAGCACTCTGATCTACTATGGGTTTTTGATTCTCGAGCTCTTTGCAGTTTTAATCTCAGATTGCCAATAAAGAGCTCATGAGCTCTGATTCACAGTCAGCACCGGGCAATATATGTGTATTGGTAACCTAGCTTCTCCATCTTAATCTCACTAGAATAAAGTCAATCTGGTTATCATCAGGGGAAGTCCAGGTATAGTCCATAAGCTTCTTAGGTGGTGTTTAAATGTGGTATTCATAATGGTCAAATTGTTGTTAGCAGCAAATTCTATAAGACGTTCACTTCGTTTGTTTCTAACACCAAGGTCATAGATCCCAACGATATTGCAGATTCCATTATCCATAGTAGTTGCTCCCTAGCATTGAAATCTCCAATGATGAGTAATAAGCTCTCTGTTGGGTATTTGTCCTATAGAAGGCTCAAGATGGTTATAGAATTCTTCTATTGTCTCATCATTGGCTTGCGAAGTGAGGACATATATAACTGAATGATATTAAGTGGGGTCAATGATGCTCTGAGTTTTATTGATATTATTCTATCACTACTAGGCTACTACACTAGGCTGCAATCCTATGATTGCAGCCTAATACAACACCTTTCCAGGGTTTAGGTATGGCAATGGCCACTCCAGAAAAGCTACTCTTATCATTGCCAGAAAAGTAGATTGTGTGTTTGTCGGAGTCAAAGTGGCTGCTGTTTTTCCAGTCTCCCTAAGTCCCGTTATTGTCCTATTATTTTGCTCCAATTCTCTTTCCGAAATAGGAAACTTCCTGTCTTTGAGGAGACCTCCAGTAACATATTTTCCATGGGATACCTGGTCACCTGCATGTCCATGCCCGGTAGCCAATTGAACACCCCCAGCCACGGAAAGCTAAGGGCGCCGGTCGCTACGCGGATCGTCAGGCAAACTCGTATTACCTGTTTTTGAGTGTGTTATTTATTACTCTTTGGTTTGGCCGTTCTGACAGCTGCTGTCTCCGCCCTCACCACCGTTAAGGTCTTTTTACCCGTAACTCTGGGCAAGAGTTCTATGTTATGCCCCATAGAGCTGGGTCCCCACTCGAACTTTTCAGTCAGCGTTTCCCTCCAGCCTACTGAAGAGATTCTTGAACAGCCACGCGCACCACGCTTTAGATGCGCCGAGTGTGATTTGCCCTAGTGAAAGGCAGAGAAGGTAACTCTAGTTTTCCTAGGGCCGGGTTAACAGTCTCGTATGAACTCGAGACTGAGGCCAAATTAGTTGACTTCAATAATGCTATTATTTTTGAAGTCATGTAACCAATTTAAAGAACACACTCAGTATAATTATAATCGTGAGTTAGAATCAAGATCAGATAAAAGAGGAAAGTACCTAAAATGTACACCTTTTAAATTTCACTAATTAATTCTCTTTGGTCGTTCCTCTCTGTGAAAGTGCCAAAAATGTTATTATTTTTGAAGTCAAGAATAAAAGTCCGTAGATCTACGTACTTTTCACATGTAAATAGTACAATTCTACGTTTTATTCCAACGTGGCCTACGTCTTTTTAAAAATCCGAGGTGGCAGCCCTGACTCATTCACCAACCACCAAGCCAATAGCCAAAGAGAACATAACTCAGCCTTAGGAAATATGTTCAGTGTTACCATACAGAAAATACAATTTTCACAAACACAAACTATAAAATGCTAGCGCATGTATAAATCTATAATAATTATGGAAAGATATGATTTTAGTTTTTTTTTACTTATTATAAGCTTACGTTTGACCACTGTCTCCCTTGATGTTAAGTGACGATTCGGTCTAAGGTGTTACACGTAAACTTAGAAGAAACCTATTCACCCGCGACTTGCAGACTCCGGGGTTGTACCAATCGGGAAACACAGACTCGGGCAATGAGTTCCATTCCTTGGCAGTACGCATTAAGAAAGTGGAAGCACAACGCTTTGTGCGTAACGGTGGTATATCTACCATGTATAGAATGGAATGGAGATGGCTTTTGAATATTTTTTTTTGAGTTTTTGTTTGTGTTGAATAGACTTCGAAACTACTCGACTAATCTGAATAACTCTTTTACCATTAGAATGCTAAATTATTCGTGATGATATATGTATAATAGGTCGGGGAAAAAGTTTCATGCATTTTTTAAGAAAATTCAAAACATTGTTTATTATACTTTAATTAAATTTAACTAAAGTATGTAGGTACCATTTTGTTCGATAACTTTTTGCCATCTTGTAGGTAGGGACATGATCCCATTGCTATAGAAATTTTGTGGCTTCTGATCAAAATACCGCGACAAGTGGTTTTGGCAGTCCTCTTGTGATGTTAAACGGACACTGCCTAAACAATTCTGAAGAGACTGAAATAGGTGGAAATCTGAAGGTGCACGGTCAGGACTATGCGGCGGATGCATTAACATCTCCCAGCCAAACTCTTAATTTTTGCTGAGTGACTGGTGAGCATTATCATGACCACACCCATTCTGTTGATTAATTCCAGCCACTTTGTCTTAACTTCTTGTTTTAATCTCATCAGTTGTTCGCAGTAGAGTTCAGTTGCGATAGTCCTGCCTGGTGGTAACAGCTTATAATGAATAATTCCCTTCCAACCCCACCACACACACAGCATCACCTTGTTGTGAGTTAACCCGGTTTCATATTTTTGTAAGTTTTTTTCATTTTTTCAGTGACCTTTGTTAGTCACGGGATCAATTGTCATTGTGTATGTTCAGTTCACCGATTTCTCCACCCGAAAATTTAATATCATCGACGTATGCGTGGCACTTTTCAGTTATTGGAGTGTAACTCAAAAACCACTTGACCGATTTTAATGAAATTGAAATGGAACCACACGGGAAGCACCATATTTCAAATATAAAAAAACGATCAAAATCCGTTCACTCGGTCGAAAGTTAAAAGAAAAACATAAAAAACAAACGGTCGAATAGAGAACTTCCTCCTTTTTGAAGTCAGTTATAAATAAGTAAAAATGGTTTTGGGGGTATTTCGTTCCAAAAAGCTAATTTTTGGGGGATTTTGAATAAGGTTGGGGTGAAATTCACACGGTCACCTGGCAACACTGAACTGACGCGACGCCATACTCCTCAAAGAAAAAAAAGTACTGATTTATCAGGATCGCGTCTTTCTTCTTTTGAATTTCTGATCGATCAGTCATCAAATCAATTGAACTTTATTACTGTTGGTGCAATCTAATTGTAAATTCCATCTATATAAATTCTGCGTTTGATTAAGATTTCGCTATACGACAATCGACAGTAGTATCTTACAACGACTGTTGCAAACCATGAAGTTGTACATCAGATAAAGTAATCAATTCAATCATTTATTATGGTCGCGTATCGTAAAATTCGTTTTGCTCGAATCTTGTCTCCTACATATAAGCCCTTGCTAGTAGGTTGTGGGTAAGGGTATTTATCATGAAGCTTAGACTTAACTCGAAGCAAATTATAATTGTTAAGGTGGCGGTTCGTCTATCGCGTCATTAAAATGATGTTTGTGGTCGACCATGTCGTAGCGCAGGTTTTGATTTGTTTTGATGCTACCGCTGGATGTGAGTGCCTGTAGATTTATACAGGTATCCGAAAGCCGACAAATGTTAATTTCACGAAAATACACGAAGTAAATTCGCATGATATTACAACTGAGAGGTGCCAGAAATGTGTGCATTTGATTTGTGCAGCTTATTGCATTGGGTGGATAGCTGGAGCTGTTCTGTTGATTCACATAGAACAAAGTCGCTGTATGTTATTTCAATTTTATGCAGTCACAGTTTAGCATTTCAATATCACATTTTTTACGTTAAATCATTTTGCAGTGTTTTTGTACCTATAGTCAAGGATTTCATATCCTTGATTGGAAGAAAAGTTTTTTCGAGAGTCCCGTGGACCTAGAATCTTTACTGTCACAGTCACTGACAACATCCTGTTCATCCTGTATCCCGAACCTTCCACCGAATCCCAAAACGCTCAAAAAGTGAGAGTTGAGACTCAAAATTCCGTCCTTGGTCATTATGAAGCTCTAGAGGTAGCTCAAATCGACAGAAGACCTCATTAACCAGCTTATTAGCCACAGTGGTTGCTTCTTCATTTGGAAGCGCAAAAATCAATCAATTAACGTCTTTGCAATGTAATCAATAAAAATGTTGACGAATCTTCACTAACATTCATTTTACACCAAGATGCCCGCCGGAAGTTCAATCGTGATATGCTCGTAGTATCTCAGGAATCTTCCATTTAGGTACAATCGTTTGGAGGTGACTATTGTTTCCAGAGACGTTTCCCCATTTCCTGCACAAGAGCCCTTCAGAGCTCTATCCGCTAGGCCACTAAGCTATTAGCCGAACTGAAGAATTTCTTTATGTGTTGCTTCAAACTGACTGATTATTTGATGTGATGTTGTGACGTTTCTATGATGATGCCATGGCCGTCACAATATTATCATCATGTTCGACACATTAGTTAGTTAGTTGTTCACTTGTGTTGTTAGTGCCTGAATATTGTGGTTAGGATACTATTAGTTTTGAAATTATAAAAACATGAACAGGTAACCTATGCTTATTATTAAGTAGACATCTGTGTTTAACTTAGTATATCTATTTAGGTGGACAGTGTGAGAGTAAATTGTTAGTGTGCGTGTGTGTGAATGTGGTAGTATTTGTGTGCGTAGTTAATGTGATAAGTGGATGTATGTATGTGTGATATTGATGCGATAAAATTAAATAGAAACAGAGCTTATTCTGTGGTGGCTATAAGTTGTTCGGTTTCATGAAATTTTAATGATAGTAGATGTTGTTTTAGTAGTTGGGAGCATTTATATCTATTAAGTACAGCGATTGTAATATATTTGCTGACTCTATTATATAAAATAGGTCTGACGCTGTCAATACATTTCCTACCGAATTTAGTCCTCATATGAGGAATTTCAAATACTATGTCTTTCCTTCGCTTCCCACTTTCTTGTAATTTAATTTGGTCGATTCATGCTTGCTGTCTCAAATTTTATTATAAACTAAATTGATAGATTAATTTAAAACTAATAAACATTCGATTCCCAAGGAATTTATTTTTATATTTGTCGGCGGAGAAAATCAGTCTCAAAATGTCGGGTCTAAATTTCAAGTAGGAATAAAGCTTGTCACATGATTTGTTGATATTAATCTTTGTAATCTTTGTTTTACATATTAATGTAAATTGCTTTAATAACAGCGACACTGCGTTTTGTCAGTTGTCAATTCCCGGGCACACATAAAATGTGTTCAAGTATTATACGAATATTCTTACTGTTGAGATTGTTATCACGAAAATGTGTGAACAACTACACCCAACGGTTTTCAGTGGTAACATTATTAGCGTTCCAGCTTGTTTTTTTTCTATCGTGGTATAAATAGAGAGAAGTGAAAACTCATCGAAAATATCCGTATCTTGGTCACTGCTGAGAAATCCTTGTGTAATCACCAAACCTGTTAAATCCTGTACTTCCTACATAAGTATATTTTAAATTGGCCCATTCAAATACTTAGACTTCTGCATTGAACCGACACCACTGACCTAAGTATTCTTTTACTAGTCTTATAAAACAGTAACGGCGATTTTTACACTTTCCACGACAGCAGTCAGTTTCTTGTAGTTTTGTCATCAGATTACGGACAGCATGAGGAGGAAAAGTGAAGTCTCCTTACGTGTCATGTTTTCTCAGACGATTAATTTCTATTGCAGATTCTAAAGCAGATACGTTTTTGCTTCAATTTTCAACACCATTTGATGGAAAGTCGATACCTGTACAGGTATCGACTTTCCATCAAATGGTGTAAAATATATATAATGCATAAAATACAAGAGGTGTGATTTTCAAAAATGTTGTTCAAATTTTTCTGGCATTTGTCGATGCTCAGGAAATAGCTTTCTAAAGGTTGAAACATTTTTAAAATTCTTTCAAGCGCCGGCATCATCGTGAGCTATCTGGTTTTTGTAGCCCAGCAGTTTCTGATACTCTGTGTCAGTAGACTCACAGAATTCTTTCAGAGCTTCTACTCGAACACTGTACATGTAAAAATTGAGTAAGTTTTCACAACGATACGTGAAGTAGTCTTTCGAGTGATAAGCTCAATTTTCCTTTAACATGATTACTCCCTTGTCTATTTTTTCCTCCAAAATTGCAGTTCGAATTATCTCTACAGAATGCGTCAATTTTTGAAGTGAAATCTTTTTTAGCGGCGTTGTGCACTTTTGTATGGGGCAAAAATGTTAAACTCGCGTCAGAACGTCAGGACGCGACGTCATCGAATTCGTAAAACGGAGGGGGAGTAGACCGCCGTTCAAATTTTAACTTAAATGTGTGACAAATAAGAAAGATTTTCGTTTGTTGGTAGTTTTATTAGATAAAAGTCGTCAATTATATATTTAAATAAAAATTTATAGTTAAAAATAAAATAGAAACAAAGAAATGAATGCAAGAGCTTTAAAAAACGTCATCATTTTCTTCTGTGAAATCACATAAAATATTAATGAAACAGAACTTGGCACAAATATTGAAATTATTATACATAAAAATAAACGAAGAAATGAATGCGGAATCTTACACATATTGGTCATTTTCTTCTGTTGGCTCACATACAATACAAGGTCACCGTAATGAATACCATATGGATTATCATTCCCATTGATTGCCTTAAATCCCTATAAAATGTCAAACATTTAACATTGGCCCAATTATTCTCATAATGTTTTACAGTAGTCGTGTAACATTAGTATTTTTTTCTTTTTCAAGTTGTTTTTAGTTGCAACTGGGACTTTTCATTAGAGTCCTCTTTGATATCGCAGTTGCAGCACAGGTTCGTTTCACCACTTGGTCTACAGTTATGGTGTACTGTTTATTTGCTTTCTCCGATTCAAAAAACTTGAGCACTTTCAAGATTAAATTTCTTGATTCGCTGTGTATTGTTTTTCCCATGACTTCAGTTTAACAGCTACAACAATTTTAATAACAACCAAACCAGTCCAAACTTAACAGTAAACAGTCTAAACTTAACAATAAATATTAAAAAACAAAACAACAACAAAGCGAAAATATCACAATTATCGGGACGTGTATCGGCAACGAAGATGCTAACCGTACTGTCGCACCGGGGAGTGCGCGGAGAGGTGAGAGGGGAAGCGGGAGAGGCGCCGCATTCCAGCGAGGTGCACAGATATTCTGACCGAGTTGTATTTATGTCACTTTTTGTTCGCGTTCATGTGAACGGAAGTCCAACGCTCAATCATAGGACTACGAATATTGTGAGAGACAGCCACCAATATTCTGTTTTTAGAACGAGTCAAGCGCTGCCAGAACGATGCAAGCTTTGACCTTATGACTGCAACAATCGATACTCAATCTCTTCACATGTAATTCTGATTGTACAGTAACAGCTAACGTTGTTTAAATTCATTAAAGGTACTAGCCACAGTCCAGTAAATAAATTTTATCCTTTTATATCTCATGAACAATCATCATCCTCTCATGAAATCATCTGATATCTACGTGAGTTGACCGGTCTGGTCCTATCATCCTGTAGTTTTAAATGAAAAACCGATCCATCCGGAGAACGGGCGACATTTGAAAAGACCTATTGATTTTCACTTGCCGCTATTTAAAAGATCGCAGTATATTCCCCGCTTAGAGCTCTATGCGTAGCGTTCTCATTTAGATTGATAAGAGTATTCAGAAATGCGCTAAAATTATACGCAATGAAGTAAAGAAACTACCTACGCCGTATTTAGTTTGTTTTGCCAGATTGTCAACATGGAGCTAGGTGTTTTAATAACTCATGACGAACAAAGCGTTAGAATTAAAAAAATATATCCACCAATAGCATCGATATCGGAATAATTTTAGACCAATAAGCGTAAAGTAAATCAGCCAACAGGAGGTGGTCACGAATTACAGAGGTCCGAATTTTTTTTTTGAAAGTTTTTTTTTGTTAAATGTTTAATACTTGTTATAATTGTCATAAACGTAATAGAAAACAGTATTCAGATAATACTAGTAGCGCCCCGCGGTTTCACCCGCGGGGATTACAATTATCCCACGAGAACTATACTTTTTCCGGGATAAAAGTAGCCTATGTGTTAATTCAGGGTATAAACAATCTCCTTACCAGATTTCATCGAAACTCGGTGTAGCCATTTGAGCGTGAAGAAGTAACAAACTTTCGCATTTATAATATTAGTAGGATAGTAAGTATTTGAATATGAAAAAGAATATAACAAAAATGTTATATAATAAATGAGAATATTTTGTAGTTATATTACCTTAATGATGTATTTTAATAGCTATAGACTCATATAGATATTCAACTACATGAAGAAAACAATTAAGAATAACGTTTTCTTTTTGAAAGAGGCTGCGTTTTGCACTGTTGCCTGGCAAGTACCCCAGCGACATGCCACTAGCCTGTCAACAATGTTAAAAACACCGAATGCTAGATTGGGGGTAACACTCCTCCGCGGGGCAGCGCTTTTAAATTTTTGCGTCACTAGTTTGTAGTGTCCAGTAAAATGGAAAATTAGATTCCTGGAGTCGTATGCTGAGTATATTTTAGAACAGAATATTAGTTAATCTCATAAATGCAAATACAGTTCATTAATTTTTAAACCCGTTAGATACATGTAGGTAAATAAAATACTTAAACTCTCTATGGCTAACAAAAATGCTTCAGTTCACGAGAAGCTCTGACAAAAATTGTCCCGCTATCGCTCCAAATATCTGTACAATGTCCTTTACGCGCGAAAAAAGGTTAGAACGCAGCAACAAATCCCTGCGTGGTCAAATCACTGACCACTTCCAAAGCACGAGTACATACAAACAAGCATGTGCATCCCTTGTGTGCATGGTGACCGAGACCTCTTGTTGTACACCCTTGTCCGGGCCCCGCAAAGTCCACTCCACTACTTTTAAAGGCTCTATTTAGTGTGATTCGTACTGCTGGTAACTGCCCCATCAACTGTAATGACGTTTTAGCATTGTATTTCACACACTTGCGTGCATAAGCCTTCGCTAAAGTCTTTGCTCCTAAAATAAAATATTTCCAATTCCAATATATGCCATCATTAGCTGAATGCCACCATGTAAAGTTCTTGCATGGGCATCGGCTATCACAAAATCAGTCAAATTTGACTCCTATGGCAGGAAAATTAGGTGCTTTCTATTCTCACTAATAGAAGCTCTGTCTAATCTTAATAACCTTTCTTTAAAAATCGTTTAAAAATAATATGGTCTGATGGTTACTTGTAACATGTGCCAAAACTAAGGAAAAGTTAAAATAAATTCTATTGATTGTCTCTTCTTTCTATTCACAATCATTGCACTAGTCATTCTTGGTAATCCCACTCTTGTTGTAATGATATTACATACATATTACGACGCTGCCTTCTTCGACCCACTCCGGCTAGGCGGGCAGCATCAATGCGGGCATCTCCGACCCTTTCTTCCTGCTCTCTTTCTAGTGCTGCAAGCTCGTCTTCACTGCAATCTGGCTACTGGTTACATTGGAGTGATATGTTGTGAAGAACACAACAAGCATTTACAATTTTTGCTGCAGCCCGAGGTTGGTAGTGTAGTTTTCTATTCACTAACAAGCACCTAAAAATAAAAATTGTAATTAATAAAAAATGTTTGGGTACACAAATGAGGGAATCAACTATTTTCAATACAAATAGTTTCTAGCTAGCCTTTTCATTTATACTTACCTAAATCGACCTTTTAGAATGTCGTAGAATGTAGACAAAACAATGCTGGACAACATTTCTCGCAGTTGTATGTTTGTCAGTGTAAAACTGCTCAGGAGAGTTTGTAGCAGCATTCAATATGGGGGTCATGATGACTCTTCGCAGTGGAAACCCATAATCTCCTTTAAAAGAAGATTCATGTAAACATAACGAATAAATGATATTGATTTAGAAATAATGATGGCTCATGAGGCGTTGCAAACTTGCTGCCCCAGGTTTGAGTTCTGCATGTTGAAGGGGCATATTGATAATGTTTGCCTGGCTACCATGTCACTGGTCGTGTAACAGAGCATTCCAGTATATGTCTTTTCCAGAATTCTAGGCGTAGCCTATTAAAACATCTTCTAACATATAACTTACTAACATGTAAGTTTTTAATGGCTAAACTATCACATTCAGCCATAATAATCGAGTTAAGAGCCTCCTCCTTTCTGCATCTGCAACAATAAATTATTGTATAAATACAAATATTATATAAACATATAATTAAGATCCATTGAATAAATGAACTTAAAATTAAAGTATTTAAAAAATGCTTTTTCTACTATAAAATACAAATACAAATTTCTTTATTTACGGAAAAATTAAAACAAAATACACATTGCAAGCCCTGCCTGCTGCTTTAGTATACGAAGGTGGATTGATAAGTTTCCGGCCTGACCAAGAAAAACAACGTTTTTAAGAATATTATTTTTTATTTCTCAACATAATCTCCTCCAAGGCGATACATTTCTCATAGCGGTGTTCTAGTCTAGTAATGCCATCTCTATAGACTGATTCGTCAAGCTCCTCAAAATACCCATTTACAGCTTCGATTACTTGTTCATTGTCCGCAAATCTCTTACCGCCAAGCCATTTTTTGAGGTTAGGAAACAGATAATAGTCACTCGGGGCTAGGTCTGGAGAGTAGGGAGGGTGCGGCATCAATTCAAACTTCAGATCGTTGATTTTAGCCATCGCAACGATTGACGTGTGCGCTGGTGCGTTATCGTGATGAAACATACTATATATAATAATATATATATAATATATATTAAATAATAATATATATATAATAATAATTACTATAGATCCTATAATTGGTGAGTGAGTTCCACAGAACGACATAGCCTTCGGTTTGACCTTGCTTAACTCTTCCAGAGTGTACCCTAAATTAAGATAATTATCTTTTGATATTACATTTAAATCCGCCCCTGTATCTAATTTAAATACGTGCCGTTCCATATTATTAAGCAGAAATAAAGTCTCATACCACTTTAAATCCTCGCACCGCATATTATCCACGGCATCCACGGAAGAAATGTAAAATAATTCATCATCGTTTTTAACTTCGTGTACAGTAAATATCTTACTAGACTTACGAAACTGACACATTTTCCTGTAATGTCCCCGTTCACCACACAAGAAGCACTTTACATTACGTGCTGGACACTGACCACTACCATCACAGAATTGACTAGAACATGCCGTGCATGGATGTCGCACAGGCGCCCTAGCGCCACCGCCGCCGCCGTAGCCGCCGCGCGCGCCGCCTCTCGGGCCAGCAGGCAAGACAGCCGCGCTCGTGCTCGCGCTCGGCCCGCCGCCGCCGCCACCGCCGCCGCTACGCGCGCTGCCGTATCTTCGCCAGTGCTGTCCCGCGGCGCTTCGCGCACCGCGCCACGAACCTCGCGAACTCCACACAGCATCCACTGACGCGCTCCTAGATTTTTCGCTCTTGACAACTTCGATTTCACGCCCTTCTTCGGTCGAGATCTCGTTTGACTGGCATATCATAACCGCCTTGTCGAGCGTAAGCTGATCGGTGCGGAGTAATCTGTCTCGAACTGAGCTGTCTTTCACGCCGCAGACGATACGATCACGGATTAAGCCGTCTTCTAGCTGTTCGAACTCGCACTGTTGACTAAGAAGCTTCAAAGCTGTGACGTATTCGTCGATACTTTCCCCACTTTCTTGGTTCCTTGTAAAGAACTTGAATCTGACCATCGTAGCATTTGTTTTTGTACCGAAGTAAGTGTTGAACTTCTCGATCAACTTGTCGATGTCGTTACGATCTTCTGGCTTTTCGAACTTGATTGTTGAAAACACATCATATCCATCTGAACCAATAAGATTTATCAGTAAGCTGGCCTGTACATCACTGGCTTCTTTATAAACCCCCGATGCTTTTAAAAATACTTTAAATTGTTTGAGCCATTTCCGCCAAGCGTCTCCGCGGTGAGCCGGCCCGCCATCCAGCGACAATTCAGCCGGTGGGCGTGCGTGTTCCATTGTAAATATCTGTATTTATCACAATGTTCACGATTCCAACAGTTATTCTGATAAGTATTCACTTTAATCGTAGAAAACTATTTATTTGCGCACCGCTGTCACCATGAAGTAAAACTACAGAATGGTTAAGTACCGACTGATTGTTTTTATTCATATCTTTTGCTACCTACATTACAGATATAAAATATACAACATATTTCTTCCTACCTACATTACCGATATAAATATGCAACAATGATGACACACGCATTGTAGTTTCTTAGCAGCAAGTTAATAGCAACTTAGCAAGAATTAGCGGTGATTTCCTTAGAGCGGCGTGGCGGTCATCTTGCGAATTAGTTTTTACGACCGTTTTGACGGTGCGGTACGGTAGAATAATGACATCTCGATGCATTTCGGACTTAGCCGACCATTAGAGCAGGACGGCTATATGCGTACGTGCATGCAGAAAGGAAGGGGACCATACAAGTGCTATCTTAGTAAATTAGAGAACACAATTGATGAATATCCACCAATGTTACACCCAACCATGTTATCTTTACTGTTTCTTCCTTTTATCACTGGTTTTAAAAGCGGTCCGCTACAGAAAATCAAATTAATTGAGGCCTGTATACATCATCTCTTCCCACAATACATATATTACATCTATATTGTTTTATAGATGCCCTTCTCAATTCATTATTATTTTCATATAATATATACATATATGAAATATATCTTTCGACTTATATGCCTATTTTGATTTTTTTCCCTTAATAACCTGTCATTTTCGGCTGAAGGAAAATCTTAGTAGGCTGCTGGCTGTATCCCCGCACACTTCAATCTTATAGGAACCGTATTTCTAATGTGTGCACCATAATATGAGCGTACTTGCTTTAGTTGATAAGTTCCACAAGCAATTAGTATTAAGTCACTATATTGAAGCCTTGGAAATGATACACTTTCGATGTTAACATTGATGTTTAGAAACTGTGTGCGTCTCCTGTTGACATTATTTACATTTACAAAATCGAAAAGGTCATTGCACCAGCATCCTCCCTGTCACTTATTTATCAACGCTGCAGCTACACGTAAATCTGTCATTGCATGTTTTGAGGCCCTGTTGAAAGCCTGATGTCGCAGAAGCTTGTATGACTGTTTGAATATGCCATTAACTACTTCCACTACCCAACGACATATTGTGACTGTTCTTGGTTGGTTATCTGCATTCGGTGATAATTGAATTTCACGTTCTTCTCGGCATGCTGGTGTCTGAACAGAGTAATTTAGCTGTTGCAATAAAGTCACACAGTCTTTAAAGCCCTTATCCAGAATGAATACTCTCGATCGAATAATCGAATCTCCAGCTCGAAAATACTGCCGCAAAAGCTTAGATTCATCATTGAATTCATTCAAAATTATTTTAGCATCTGATGTCGAGGCTGGATAGGGTCCCAACACATCTACTATGTATCCATCTGTGCAAACAAGAAAAGTTTTCATCAGGTTTCTATACGTGTGCAGGGAGTAAGTTTCCTTTTGGTACATATAGTTAGAGCTTTCTTATACATACAAACATCTTCCATCAATTATTACTATAGGATTACCTTCACCACCGTATAGTTCATTAGGAAACATTAGATTTCTCAGCGCTATTTCAGCTGGTTATGTGGTTTATTCCCAAGTTTCTGGGAACAAAATCTCCAAGGAGTATTTTGCGGGCATAAGCCATCAGAAAGATCGCTAGATAGATTATAAGGACTAAGAATGAAAATATCTATAAGTCATGTCGATTTCTTAATTCATTAATTATTATTTTAAGAAGTAGATGATTGTAGTTTTAATAATCCTGGAATAAAGTTATATGCTGTCATATAGTCGAATATTGTTAATTTCTTGATTATTTTTGGGTAATTTTGACGCTAATAACTAAAGGTATAATAATCCTGAAATAAAGTTGTATGATGTCATGTAGTCGAATATTGTCTCTATAATCAACTTGTAATATATATATATATTATATTAGTATGGTTGGTTGCATAGAATCTTACAGTTTTCTAGACTTAGTAATTACTAAGTTTTGGTTATCTTATGCTTATAAGCGGCGCCTTACATAAATTTATCAAACATTGTCAAACTATCATTCAGTCAATGTATCACTCGGTTATGAGCGTACAAGGTAGTTATTGTATGTGTTTCTGTGAAGAAATGGGTTTGGCGTTTAATAAACACATGGTAATTCTAACAAAGCCAACATTATTGCGATGTGAAGATCTATTGGTCAATCCAAACCGTATGCAATGCCAACCGATGCGCATCAATTTGCGAGTAAATATTGGCCTTACAGGACTTGTCACGTCCGCCTGAGGGCGGGGTGCAATAATAAATATAGAAATAAAAGATGGTAAAAGTTACAATGGTTTATTGTTCAAAAAGAAAAAAAAAATGTTCAATATCCCTTCAGGCGGAGAGCGTCAATTCGCGCCACCCGTGTACTGGGGACTAGTCGCAGCGGGTGGCGGCCGCTTAATGGATCGGGTTACAAAACGTATGATTTCTCAGAAACTATTGAGACTGTCAGCCTGTAACTTATATCAGCGGATTCGTCTTGAAATAAGCTAACTCGTAATTAAGTAAGCTAAACACTTGAGCCTTTGTAAGTTTTGCTAATCTTAAGATGAATTTGTAGATTGTTGTTATATCCCGGATTTTTATGTATAAACATTCAGATCTGAATAAATAAAACAAAGCTTTACAGTGTTAGTGTTTTATTTGACATAACAATACATCATCTCACTCTATATTAATTTTAATTGACACCTCTCGATACATTTTTTTCACAGAAAGAGAGTGTGAACATTTACCCTAATTCCGGGCGCTCGGGTGCGCGGCAAAAAATATGTCAAGTGGTATGGTATATTTGAGGCTAAATAAGACACAGATGCGATTCGTTTTCGACTTTATTTCAACAAACACTTCATTGACGCAATAAAAACAATAGTTTAATCAACTACGGATGTATATTTTATAAAATATGTCCAAAGGAATAGGACACTAGAAAACGAGTACAAAATAGGTCATAGTAGTCTATGTACTGTAGAAACTCGTGTAAAGTACTTTCTTGAAATGTTATTACAAATTCTACATTGCGAATATATTGTCCTATCAGATTAATTAAAATAACAAACAACTATCATACAAAAACATTCCAAGAAACACTTTCAAAAATGAACAATTTCACCACAAAATGTATCAAAAAAGCTAACTAAATGTGGATACTGCTTTTGGATCTGATAATTTTGTATTTTCCGGTTAATCAGACTAGTTAGTGTTTGATCGTTAGCATCGTTATGCTAACGATCAAATTATCATTATTTCAGCCAATAGATATCCACTGCTGAACAAAGGCCTCTCCCAAACTTCACAAAATCGAGGCAAAAAAAGGTTCCTTAGTAATTAAACAATAAAAACAAAGTTATGAGATCAGATATTTTTTTAATATAGTATAAGTAAAGTATACAGTGGTCTTTAAAACTAAAATATAAGGTAAAAAAATTTATCATAAACATTTTTTATTTCTTCACAGAAAAATGAAGTGAGATAAAAATGAAAAAATACATATAATGCATAGTACAAAGTCGGTGCTAATTCGTTAGAATCAAAACTAAGCAGTGCCTAGTAGACAATCGATGACATCGAAAATGAAACACTAAAATGTTACAATAGAATTACATACAATTATAAGTTACTACTTTCAATATGCACAAAGATTTACACATAAAATATTAGAAATGTAAAGCACAACTAAACATTTTTAAAATGTAATGGAAATTATATTTTAAAAAATAGTATTGTAATTAGTTATTTTTATATGAATAAAGGCATTTGGCCCATGAATAAAAAATAGAAAATACCTACATAATGAGTTCACTAAATATTGTATATCTTTTTTACAGAATAATCTTTTGGGAAACTGTAAGTTTTACCGTGATTGCATTACACGAGTAAACAAAAAGTTACTATTAAAAGTTAAAATAATGTTACAATAGAATTACATACAATTTTATGTCTATCTAGTGATCACATCAAATATATTTTGTTTGCACATAACATTTTAAATAAGTACAGTATATATCAATGGCTCATAGGTTAAATACGCCCACAATCGTGCTGGACCTTCTCCGCGGGCTCGAGGGAAAAGGCTATACGGTGTGGATGGATAATTTCTACAATTCCCCTGCTTTAGCTCGCAAACTCAAAACTATGGGCTTTGACGTAGCAGGTACACTTCGCACCAACCGCAAGTTTGTGCCGCAAGAGCTACACAGTTTGACCAAATCAAACATGCGAAAGGGTCAAATCACCGGCTTCACTTCAGGGGACGTGGATATTTTGGTCTGGCTCCATGAAAATAGAGTCGCCACTATATCCACGTACCATGGAAACGAAACTGGTGATATGAACGGCGAAGTGAAACCGTGCGTCATTAGTGACTACAATATCATGATGGGGGGAGTCGACAAAAAAGACCAACTTTTGTCGATGTATCCCGTCGAAAGGAAACGTACCAAAGTACCAAAGAAAATTGTAAACGAAACAAACAAATACGCCCAAGACGTTGCGTCCCAGCAGATTCTTTGTCGATGTATCCCGTCGAAATGAAACGTACCAAAGAACCAAAGAAAATTGTGAACGAAACAAACAAATACGCCCAAGACGTTGCGTCCCAGCAGATTCTTTGTCGATGTATCCCGTCGAAAGGAAACGTACCAAAGAACCAAAGAAAATTGTGAACGAAACAAACAAATACGCCCAAGACGTTGCGTCCCAGCAGATTCTTTGTCGATGTATCCCGTCGAAAGGAAACGTACCAAAGTACCAAAGAAAATTGTAAACTAAACAAACAAATACGCCCAAGACGTTGCGTCCCAGCAGATTCTTTGTCGATGTATCCCGTCGAAAGGAAACGTACTCTGCCTCCGCCACCTCCATCAGCTCTGCCTCCGCCATACGCTCTACCTCGATTGCCGTCTCCAGCAGCGCCCCCGGCGCCGGAGGAGGATTCAGTCTGCAAATAATAAATTATAGTCAAACACAACTATGAATAATTTTAGACAACCTTGTAAATCAGCGAAGACACTTACGGGTCCCATGTGCGCCTTCTTTTTTGATTGAGAGGCCTCTCCAGCGGCACGCCTCTGGGGAGGTCCTCGACCGGCACCAATATGAGCCTAAGAAAATATAACGAGTTAATAAACAAATAAAATAAAATTGATATTAATTTAAATAATTACATAATTATAATTCAATAATTACATACATGGTAGGCACAAACCCGCACGATAAGCAAGCTAACAAATAAAAATAAATAAGTAATAAAACTAACTCGTCTAGTGCCACTGGCCGTGGCACTGCGGCCGACCGCCCGGCCCCCCGCCCACCCCTCGATGTAGAAGGTCCGTTGTGTTCAAAGGAAAATGCAATTAAAACTCAATAATGCATGAAGGTAAAATATGTAAGAGTTGCTATGTATTCGCACAAACACACTCAAATCGATGACCCTTACTTTTGAAGTTGGTTAAAAATTATCTAAACTAAAATAAAACTTACACGTCCACCCCACCCAGCCCTCCACGTCGCGTCCCTCCCTGCGCAGCTCTTCCTCGCACGGCTCTCCCCCTCCCCCGACCACCGCGCGATGTTGAAGGTCTGCTGTGTTCAAAGGAAAATTCTATTAAAAGTCAATAATGCATAAAGGTAAAATATGTATGATTAGACTTATGTATTCCTACTGTTATGAAATAAATGTGTGTGTTCAACATCGGTTAAAAATTATCTAAACTAAAATAAAAACTGGTGGACGCAGAAGGACCGCTCTGTTCCAAAGAAAATGCCATTAATATCAATAAACCATGAAGCTAAAATATGTATGAGTAGCTGTGTATTCCTACTGTAGGTGAAATATGTAAGAGTAGTTATGTATTCCTACTATTATTAAATAAAAAATAATCATCAAAATCGGTTCAACATCGGTTCACACAAATCCAGTCAATATCGAGTTTTTACTTTTTACTTCAAATTACTTTTGAAGTCTGATAAAATTGTATATAAATATACATTTATTCATTCATCGCAGCCATGGGACGTCCACGGCTGGACATATGCCTGCCATATGGGGGATTTGCCAATACTCGCCACGCTTGGAAGGCGGGTTGGCGAGCGCAGTATCCGCATAAATAATAAACCGCATCATCACTTAACATCAGGTGAGATAGTGGTCAAACGCCTGCCTATGACAAATAAAAAAAAAAGTGTGGTTTGCAATAGTCAGAAGACCACCCAATAATATTGCGATAAATATCTAACGGAAAAACTTTAAAATTCATATAATTATCGAGTTTTACCATGATCTTTTTATATGCAACAACGACACAAAATGGCGGCGTCATTGACCTTTTCATGTACTGACCATCGAAATTTGCTTTGTATTTGATAATCCTGGTTTATTTTGACCAGAAAACGCTTGTTTCGGCGAGAAATTAAATTGATCATGTCATTACAGTCATTCAAAGCAAACAAATATGACAATTATATTACAAAATCAAAATCAACACGTGCCAACTACAACAAAGCTTGAGAGCAGGGCAATCAATCACCTAATTTTGATGGAAATCTTTATAAATCGACAAAATAACTATACTTAAGTATTAATAGCTTACCTTTCCATAATAAAAACACTTTTCCGGCACAAATTTCACAAGATTATATTAAGATTATTCAAATGCAAACTTTTCACAAAAACGCCACCGACGCCGACGACAGCCCACAGAAAAGTAACGAAAAAAAAAAAAAAAATGTTTGACAAGAGGCAAGCAACTATATGCTGTGCGTTCCGTATTCTTCATAGAGTTTAAACATTAAAATACTTGTTGTAGAAAACGCTTGAGTGAGCAGTAGTTTTCAAAACAAGATTTTCTGATGACCTTAGATCAAAATTGCTGCAATTGAGGAATTCAAAATTTTCCTTGAGATAACGTGGGGCTGAGGGATTAAATAGTATATTGTATAGAAGAGAAAGGATATGAGTATTCCGACGAAGACGAATTGGAAGCCACTTGAGCTTAGCACGAAAATGAGATACATGGTCATATTTGCGTAAACCAAATATAAACCTTATACAAAAATTTTGAAGACGCTCAAGTTTGTTAAGTTGGTCTTCGGTGAGATCAAGATAGCAGGCGTCGGCATAGTCAAGAATAGGTAGCAAAAGAGATTGTGCAAGCGAACATTTAGTAGCCGTTGGCAAAAAATTACGTAAACGACGTAGTGAGCCTGCTGATGCAAATATTTTACAGCTAACGGATTCCAATTGAGGTTTCCACGTTAACTTTTGGTTGATGATAACACCAAGGTTTTTAACGGTTTCACTATAGGGGATCATAACACCTTCAAACATGATTGGTGGGAGAGTTGAAAAATCTATTTTGGGAACCATGAATGGGCTGCCTATTACAATCACTTGTGTTTTTTCTGGATTCACCTTCAGACCAAAGATTGCGCTCCACTCGGTAATACTTCGTAAATCGTTATTTATGGTTGATATAGCATCAGATATACTTTTCGGTGAAGCTTGGCAATATATTTGGAGATCATCTGCATATAGGTGGTAGGAAGAAGATAACTTGTCAGAGGTTGAATTTATAAAAATTGTGAAAAGGAGAGGAGATAGAACGCCGCCTTGAGGAACGCCAGCCGTCGTGTCACACCACGAGGAAAAAGTCTCCCCGAGGCGTACCTGTTGCCGACGTCCACATAAGTAACTATGAAACCAGTCACGCACCGTTGGAGATATGTTAATTGAGCGCAACATACCTAGCAGTATGTCAAAATCGACTGTATTAAATGCATTGCTGAAATCTAGCAAAGTCAAAACAGTTAATAGTCCATTTTCCATACCATGACGGATGTCATCAGTAATTTTCACCAACGCTGTAGCTGTGTTGTGGCCAGGACGGAAGCCGGATTGATAAGGGTTGAGGAGATTATGTTTGGTAAGGAAAGAACTAAGTTGATTGTGGACAAGGCGTTCAAGGACTTTTGATAGGAAAGGTAATATGGATATGGGACGATATTCAGAGAAGGTTGCAGGGTTTCGTTTTTTGGGAAGAGGAATTATTTGGGCTTCCTTCCATGAGGAAGGAAAGTCATCAGTCGCAATGGAATAATTGAGAATGTGGCTTAGTATGGGAAGGATTATATCAATGATAGGGAGAATCATATTACGGCTGATGCCATCACTTCCAACAGCATTGGACACAATCGATATTACGCTCTTCTTAACATCACAATCAGTGAACGGACTAAAGAAGAAAGGAGAAGAGTTTGGAATTGGTTGAGAGGAAAGAGAACGCAGTGTTTTATTCTTGACAGTTCCGTCAATATATGACGATGAAGAGAAATGTTTGTTGAGTGAATGTATATCAAGATTGGTTGGAATTGAGTCTTGACGAGATTTACCAATTCCCAAGGTTCTAAGAAACTTCCAAACTTTTGCTTGATCTCCGTTTTCTACAGATTTATGAATGTGGCGACGTTGAGCGTCCCTACACACCATATTGCAGTGATTTCGAGAACGGGTAAATTTAGATCTGTTGGTGTCATTTGGTTTACATTTATATTTTGATTTTAAGACCGCCTTCTGATGCATCAGTTTTTTTATATCCTCTGTAAGCCACGGGGCAGGGAGGTGTTTTATTTTTATAGCTCGAATCGGGGCATGAGCATCATATAAAAGCGTCACAGTTGAGTTGAACACGGAAATTTTGGCGTCAATAGAATTTGCATTAAATAAAGTAGTCCAATCTATGTTTTTAGCGTCGTTACATAAGTTTTCTGCATTTACGGAACTAAAATTACGCTGCAGTAGAATGGTAGGCTTTTCCTTTGGAGGACGTACTTTATAGGATAGAAAGATCAAGTCGTGAAACGAAAAGGCATCTGCCGAACACTGACCATGCTTAGCAACATGCGCAGGTGATGACACTATGACTAAGTCAAGTAGTGACGGAGTCGCGTTGGGGAAAAAATGTGTAGCGCTTAAAGGGAGAATGTGCATATTGCTGGATTTGATAACTGACTGCAAAGACGAAGTGCGGGAATCATTTTTTAAAAGGCATGTATTGAAATCACCTAATATAATGGTATGGGTATATAAAGGAGTAAGATCTTCTAAGATTTTCTCAAAGGAAGTAAAGTAATTTATACATAGTTTAATTTATACGTAGTTATACATTACTGTTGAAATAAAGTTTAAATTTTTACATACAGAAAAAAAAATCGAGCCCAACCGCAAATAGGCCGGCGATCGCTATTTCCTGCTTATAATGTACTAAATTCAATCATGAACAAATGTCTTTCCATCGAGTAAAAAAAACGGCCGGCCGGCGGACGCGCAATGACCTTGCTTGCCCTTTGCGACGTCGCGCGCCGGTACGGAGCGCCGCGTGGAAGTATACAAATTATTAAGTAATTTAAACGTATACGTATTATAAAGTGTGCTCGTCTTATGGTTACAATTGTCTACTACAGAATTTACGTAGATACGTGTTACAGAAATCTTCTAATTATTAAGAGGTTATGGTACGGCTGAACAATATGTTATTTTGTATATCGGTGGTAACTCGTAACTTACTACTGTATAAAACAAAACTACGTATAATATGGGCTACAATATGGGCTGATCCTACCTACATGAAACGAATAAAATATCACAATAACAGGTATGTCCGAGCCACCGATGTACGTGAGGAATGCGCATTTAAATTGATGCGGTTCTACCCGCGGAGAAACACATCGATGCGTCTCGAAGTGATTGCATAAGCATGGTTACATTACTATTGGTTGTAATGAACTCCCTGTCACATCTCGTCGCGTCGTTAAACCCTAATACGAAAAGGTATATATAGATATATCCATAGCAATCATACGCTATTTAAATTAATGTAAAATCACGCGACGGACGGCAATTCGATATACACAACGAACGAACTAACAGTAGGCGAACATAATTTATGGACAATTCTGCTTACCGAGGGGGTTAGAGGAACGGTGCACTGATTCTATACTTTCAAAAATAAATATCTTCCAGACTTTTTCCATTTGGTGGTTGTTTGCCCCGATTGGTGTCGAATAAATAACTGGCGCTGCTGAGGCGCGCTGTTGGTTTTATACTAAATGTTCGCTACTGCTTTTTCCCGGAATGTGGCGGCCTACCTGTTTAATGAGAGAGCTGCTACGGGAAGGAGCGGGACAGCCGATGTCGAGATAACAATGTTTTGATTTCGGACGCTCGCTTCGTATTTTGCGCGCGGCTTCCCTTTCGACTGCAGTAATTAGTTAGTTTGTCCGTTTGTTCGTAATTATGCTAACTGTTTATTTATTTGTATTTTAGGACCTTGTTACAACGTAACAATACCCCCTCTCCCAGAGAAAGGATTTTACGTAGTAAAATCCGCTGCGGTGAGCGCGTAATTGGGATATAACCGCCCAGTAACTGTCTCACTTTCATACTTCCACTAACAAATACCTTACATGCAACCTATCATACGACCTTCCATACTTGTCTGAGGAAAATTCACGATCAACAGACTACCATACAAATAGAGTACGAATCTAAAAATGATTGGACTCAAGACAGCACTGCATGATTAAGAAGCGTCTAAGAGAAAGAGTACTGCGACGTGAAACATTTTAAACGAATCGGCACTGTTGAATACATTTGGTCTTTGATGAATTTGTTACAGTCACGACCCGCTGTAACGAGAAAATTAGTGTTGGCTTACTTTAAGAGTCACTACCCGCTCTAATGTGATAATTGGTGAAGGCTTATTTAAAGAGTCACTATCCGCTCTATACGCGCAAAACGCAATACAACAAAACGCGCAAATTGGTGAAGGCTTATTTAGAGAGTCACTATCCGCTCTATACGCGCAAAACGCAATACAACAAAATGCGCAAATTGGTGAAGGCTTATTTAGAGAGTCACTATCCGCTCTATACGCGCAAAACGCAAAACAACAAATGCGACGATAGGTGTAGGCTTATTTAAAGAGTCACTACCCGCTCTAAACGCGCAAAACGCAAAGCAACAAATGTGCAACGCAAAACAACTAATGTGCATAACGCACATAAACTCCTACTTACGTCAAAATTCCGTGTAGGCTTATTAAAATTCATCAAAGACAATGTAGACAGTGACCGAACGCGATAAATTAAATTGAAATTATTTACTTTAATGCAATGTAAAATTATTGTTGGCGAGAGTAAGAAAGAGAAAAAACAAAATTTAACCAATATTCCGAAATACAATGAAACAAGAATCAAACCATGACGGTTATGATAAATATATGACAATTGGTTAAAACAATTTTAATAAACCAAACGGCAATGTGAGTATGTTTAGTCTTTAGCGAATTTGTAACAGTCACGACCCGCTGTAACCAAAACAGCAGACGAGTAGACCTATACCAAGAAACTGTCATACCCCGCTAAAAATTTGCAAACGCAAATAAAACGTGTGTAGACCTATAAAGAAGTCATACAACACAAAAACTCCCTATCAAAACATCAAAATCGTGTAGGCTTGTTTTAATCCGCTAAAGACAGCATAATCGATTACTGAATGAAACAATGTTGAATTGAATACTACTCGCCAAATGACAAAATAGTGAATCATATTATTTGTTGATAATTAGAAAAGAAAATGAGTCGAACCCACGAGACGGAACGAAACTGATAAGTAAATCAAACGTGTATAATATATTCAATTTAATTGAACACGTGAGAGTAGAAATAAGAAAACGTATATGATCTAATTGGGTATAACGAGATACTATAAAGATGTGACCGCATAGTACCAAAGTGCAAAAAGAAAAAAATATTACGAAGGACAAGAGTGTTAATATTTAATATTGCGATCCATTATTTAAGCAGAGTTGCTTTTAAAGAAAAAATTGACTAGTTCAATTATTTAAAAAAAATTTATTAAACACCTAATTGAATATAAAAATCGCGAATTGAATTTCGATGTATATAAATTAATAATTATCTAATCTGATTTTATTCAATTTGTCCTACCTACTATATTTACAAAGCGTTAATTATTTTTTTTATTAGTAGGTTTTAATATTCGTTTTTAAGCGGACGTAAGTACGATCTAAAATTGGTAAATACCGTAAGACAATTTTATTTATTTGTGGTCCAAGACCTCTAAACTTTACATTAGAACCACGGTCCATTTTTTAAAAAAAATATTCTCAAAAGAATTTACTAAGTTAGAGAAGGTATTTATATTAAACACCTACCTTCGAGTTTTAAAAAAAATTTTTGCTATGGATATTGTTCAATCTAAAAATGGTGGGCTTTGATGGTTAATATAACACGCGACGAAATGTGAACACAGTGGGCAAGAGAGAAAAAAAAAAGAAAATTACATTATGATCGATGTTAAAAAAATATGTGCGTAACTGCTATTTCTTCAGAGTATAAAATACAATTACAATAAAAGTTGTATGTTACAAAATAACGAATGCTATAAAGGCACCAAAAATTAAAAAAAAACTGAAAGAATATTACAATTACGCACAGCACAAATTGTAAATTTAAAAAAATGCTTAGTACATATGCACAAGTACAATGCTATTAAAAGAACATTCAATGTAAAATACACAAAAATAAAAGAAACATCGATTGTAAATACACAGAATTAGAAATGTTATGTTACCTGTAAAAAATTTTGACCCCAAAAGTTGTAAAAATGTTGATGCTAATTTTTGCCCACCGTGCGAGCGTGTTTGGGTAATCTGGGGTAGATTTTGATTACCCGTGCGGAACCAGACGACAATAGTTCGGCTACCAGTTCCTGTTGAGGAAACTGGTCGGTGGTACCTCCCCGATTCAGCCTCGTCCGCATAGGCTTCCCACCTGGAGCTAAAATACCGACACCACAAAATTACACAAAAAAACGTCCCTGTGCTTTGCCTTTGAACGTGGGCGCCACTTGTCATGTCCGCCTGACGGCGGGGTGCAATAATAAGTTTAGAAATAAAAGATGGTAAAAGTTACAATGGTTTATTGTTCAAAAAGAAAAAAAAACATGTTCAATATAAACACTTACAGGGAGTTCTTTCGTGTTATAATTACAGACTTAACTTTGGGTCACTACAACGCCGCAACGCGCGGGGGGGGGGGGGGGGGGGGGGGGGACTGGTACGGTTATTATTTGCGCCGCCTCGAAGGGGAGCACGTGGGCGGCCGGTGACGACGTTGTCGATTTCATCGCCGATGTCCGCCTCCTTCAACGGCAGGACGGTGAGAGGTACCAGCCAGTGCCTCAGATGTAGCGTCGAGCCCGAATGGTGGACCCCCAGTATTCTGGAATGCGTTGAGGAAGCACTGAAGCGCGAAGGACCCGACACCCAGGCACTAGGTGAGACCAGGTGTGGGTGTCGGTATCCTTCGCGAATTAATTTACAAATTACAAAACAAAAAAAAGAAATTACGGTTATACATTACTGTTGAAATAAAGTTTAAATTTTTACATACAGAAAAAGAGCCCAACCGCAAATAGGCCGGCGATCGCTATTTTCACTGCTTTTAACCCTTAAATGCATGATTTTATTTTTAGACCAAGAAAAAATATATTTTGGAGCCATGAATATGCTGATTTAGGGAAAAATAATAAAAAAAATAGTTTTTTTTATTTTCATAGCTATTTTTATTAAAAACCATTTGTTGCAGAACTACAACACTATGCACTCACTAGACAATAACTACATATGAAAATTTTTAAAACAATTTTTGGTTGTGGTAAGACAAAGAGCTACTCCACACTTCTCACACCTGTTTTGCGTGTATCCCTTGCATCAAGGCATTTTGCATCTGCTGCGAACACAATTACCAGGCCAGTGACCAACATTATCAGTCCTTATGTCCTTAGGAGGAATATGTTGAGCTGGTCCTCTCCTTTTTTTTGCTTGTATTTCCATTTCAACACTGTTGCTGGTACTTGGCCTTCCTCTTTTGTTGCAGAGTTCAAATGAGTTATTTACTTTGGCTAATACCTCAGCTAGTTCCAGTCTATAGTTACATAGGTTTAGAACTGATGAATTGGCTTCAGTTGTTTTTAAATTTTTATACACAAGCCAAGAATTTATTACCGTCATGTCCAATAAGTGGTAAAAGATACGAAGATACCACTTTCGGCTTCTCATTGCAATTCGGTACCTCCCAATAAAGCTATCCATAAGGTCCACTCCGCCCATATGGGCATTATATTCCTTTATTATATGTGGGCATGAAATTTTAATTCTAGTCTTATTTGCCTTGTCAAATCTTTCTACTTGGCCCACAGGTTCAGCTCCAACATATGAAGATAGAAAAGTTACAACTTTATTGTCCTTCCAAGTAACTGCTGTCAAATCAATACCGTCAAATTCAGTCATCTGCTCTTCATAAGTTCCACGAGGAACAGATTTCTTCATCATTGTTTTTTTGTCCGGCAGTTTGCAGTTCACTAGCCTGTTAGATTGCACAGTACCTAGGCTATAGATTCCTTGTTTGGCAAGATAGGTAACTAAAGGTACAGAGGTGTAAAAATTATCAAAATAAATTATATGATTTATATGCCTTGGGACACCTCTAGCAAGCCGGACTACAACATTTCCCACTGGCCCAAAATCTGGTTCATCTGGAAGCCGTTCATTCTCTTGGCCAGTATATATTTCAAATTTATGAGCATAACCTTTCACGCTGCACATCACATATAATTTAAACCCCCACTTATGGGGCTTATTAGGTAAATACTGCTTCATGAAGTGTGCCACTTTTGTGGCACACATCTGTTCATCAATTGAGAGTTTTTGTTCCATAGGAACTAAAGCAAATTTCTCATTTAGATGGCTAATTATAGGCCTTATCTTATGGAGCCTATCATGTTGTGGGTGTTCCTTGGGTAAATGTTTCTCGTTATTGTTGAAATGTAGAAATCTATGAATAGTCTCAAATCGGTTGACAGTCATTATGTCCTTGATTGGTTGAAAACCTACAGTATTTGACCAGTATAGCCGTACATTGGGATATTTTATAACAGACATGTATATCAGTATCGCCATAAACTTTCTTAGCTCAGTTTCAGATAAATTTAATGGTTTAGTCACATTTTTTTGAACGGAATACAAATTAGACTCTTCCACAATCCTTTGAACTATTTCTGATGTAATAAAATGTGAAAAAATACTATAGGGAGTGCCAGTAGTAGCCTCATCCTTCAGTTCAGGTGGGTATGTAGTGTCTCCATGAAAAGCTGTCTGGTCAGAATTCAAAACAATTTTTTTTACCTTCCATACGAGTCCTCTCATAGTTGCTCGGCGACTAGCTTGACTTGTTGAGGGGAATGGAACCTGTGGCACTTGATCATTTGCTGTAGCTTCATTTATCAATGGCGGGTCTCCTGCCATGAATGGATCATTATCGGGGTCATCATTTTCCTCTTCTAATGGACTCTCAAGATCGTGAAGCAAATCGTCTCCATTTTCATAAAAATTCTCATTACCTTCTGTATCCGAGTCCTCAAGATCATCTTCCGAAATCTCTCCATCATTTATTAGAGCTAAATACTCTTCTATTCGCTTTTGATTCAAGTATCGCATCTGAAAACCAATAAAAGTGATAGTTAGTAACTAAACAGGGACATTTTCTAGTAAATGCATATTGTTGCAGATTTACAACAACAAAATAAACAAAATTTCCGAACACACCAAAAGTTTTTTTTATAACTTATAAATTGTACTGAAAAGAAGATGAATTATTACGTAAAATAACTAATTTTGTTTGAACGTACCTTCGAAAACCAAATAATTACACTGCAAAGCAAATACACAATTTTCATCCGCTCCAAAATTACGATCGGCTTTGATTTGTCAATGTCAATTTAAATTTGACAGTCGTGAAGAAAAAAAGTGTGTTGCCACTCGATTAAATATATCACCATGATAGTAATAATCCTGCAACAGCATGCATTGAACTCATACTAATAATTTTATGGTCGTTTGAATGGTATGTTGCAGTTTTACTACTTTATGCATTTAAGGGTGTAATGTACTAAATTCAATCATGAACAAATGTCTTTCCATCGAGTAAAAAAAACGGCCGGCCGGCGGACGCGCAATGACCTTGCTTGCCCTTTGCGATGTTTTTTTTTAAAATTATTTATTTGTATTTTAGGACCTTGTTACAACGTAACAGACTTACGAATCTTTATAAGTGATGTGTGGTATGAATAAAGTGACTGCATCGTCGAATACCGATTCATATAAGGCCAAGGTGTGCCTTATTTGATAAAGCAAGTGGTGTTGGAATAGATAATATCTTCATACTGATGTCTCTAAAGATAAACTTTAGATTACAAGGCTCTTTTAATTATCATTTCGAGCTATAGCCAAATTATGAATATAATATAATGTTATGGCTAAATAATCGGTTCACTCTCTTGAAAAGGTCATATTTGTTAGATCAGCTCTTTCTTTTGTTAATTTAAAAGCTAGATCAAATTAATAGATCTTACTAATCGTGTCATTATATTGTTTAATATTAAAGGAAAGTCCATCGTTAGTATCTGATATCTCGTACATATAATAAACATCATATAACATAATAAATTCATTTGAAATTGATAGGATCGCAAAAAAGCTCAAATTCACACATACGAGCAAATTCACATGCGGCCTAGGACAACTTTGGTTTCGCCTATGTACTTAGAGTAATATTTATATAATAAATTGATTAAAAAAAAATCATAAGGAATTAACCATGAAATATTAAGAGTAGCAATTATCGAGTGATTTATTATTTGATAGGTATTTAAAAGGAAAATCCGTAGGAAAAGTTAAGCACTAAGAATACTTAGCTATAATATCAGCAACCCCCTTCTCGTAGACTTAGCACTGAATTTACTGAATACTAAAAAATTAACACTAACCAAACTAGAGAATTTATACTGAGACAAAACTATGGAATTTAATGAAATAATGCATATATTAAAATCCCAAGAAATACGTGGCCATTATAAAAATTTTACTCGAATGTCTTCAGTCGAGTTCGAATATTTATCGAATTTGGTGTCGCCAATAATTAAAAAAAAAGATACAAGACTTCGAAAAGCCTTAGCATCCCAGGATAAATTAGCACTGGCGTTAAGATTTTTAGCAACCGGCGATAGCTTTACAAGTATGCAATATTTGTTTAAAATATCTAAACAAGCAATCAGCAAATTCATTCCAGATGTATGCCGTGCATTAATTCAAGTATTAAGGGAAAACATTAAGGTAAGTAAAAAGCTCAATTTCTTTATTTAGTATCCACACTTTATTACTAATACTTATGTTTTATTATGTCAGAAAAATTATATGAGATCTTGTATATCCCAATCACTACCACTCGGACTGTTTTCCGCCTGAGTCGGAGTGGTATTTTGTTGACATACGAATGGCGGAGAAGGCACATTTGTTGATGTAGATGACGACGGCGATGTGTAGTATACATATTGTGACTGACTATAGTAACCGTAATCGGCTTTAAAAAGAATATTGCATATTGCCTGTTGCACGGCATTCTTAGTATGTGTGTCATACTTTCTCATTTTATTGGCTGCAAATTTGAAAAATTTAATTATCTCGTCATTATCATCGTTAGGCTTTGATGCAGATGTTTTTAAAATTACAAAAGCGTCTTTTAATATTGCCAACTTAGGGTCCACTTTCTTTTTTTTGGGAGGAGGGGGAACTTGTGGCTGAAGAGAGTTTGATGTTGCTGTGTCAACTGGTTCCTCATCAGAACCCGTATCACCAGTATTGGCATCAATAGCGATGTCTTCATTATCAATAATCTAAAAATAGATTAATATATACAATTACATTACAGTTACCAGATAATGCTGAAGACTGGAAAAAGATTGCAAAAGACTTCCAAGACCAGTGGGATTTTCCGCATTGTATTTCAGCGCTAGATGGAAAACATATACTTATAGAGGCACCAATCAATACTGGCACAGATTTACTTCTTACCCTAAATATCGTGACGTAATCACTATCCATCTGGTAGTAATATATCTATGGTACTAATATATCATTTAATGGGTCTAAATCGTGTATAATTTTTTATTAAGAAAGGTATGCGACCTTTTTTAATAAAAAAATATACACGATTTAGACCCGTTAAATCATGGATGCACAGACTTATTAAGACTAGGGGCCACTCGGGCAAATTATGAACTGATGGTGGGCCACCAGAAGTATAGGTAATTAAAGACAATGAAAAATTGATAATAATGTATTCAAATTGAAAAAGAATTTATTAATTTGAAGCGTGGCACTGCATAGTGCTTACAATCTTTTTTATATTTGGCTCAAATTTACTTGTAGCAACACGTAAAACTGCTTCCAAACTTTCATTTGCAAGGCGGTTTCGATTTTTTGTTTTATTATTATTTAGGATTGAAAAGGTTTGTTCACATATATAGGTAGAACCAAATAAGCTTGCACATTTCAGAGCGTTTATGCGCAACTCTTTGTACGTATTTTTATCAATGCAGCGGTAAAAGTTCAGCAAGTCTCCTTCGTTGAATTTGTTGCGTAAATCTTGGTCGTTCTGAATGTCGATAATTTCTAACTGCATTAACTCTGGCGCATTTTCAACTGAAATCGTGAAAGGATTGCTAAATATGTCCAACAGAGGTTTCACTGTTTTAAACTCCGAAAATCTGTCTTGAAAAGATTGAATCAAAATATCTAGCTTTTTTACATAACTGAAATTAATAGCAGTTTTTTTGAATTTTTCAGCCATTTTCTTATAATTCGGAAAATGATTGTAATTTCCAGAATTCAATTGCGATCTGAAAAGTGTCAGCTTGCATTGAAAGGATGATACATGTGCGTAGAGCTGGGATATCAGTTGATTTTTGCCTTGAAGCCGTGTGTTCAAGACATTCAAATGATTTGTAATGTCAACTAAAAAAGCCAAATCACACAACCAATCAGGACTTTTAAGTTCCGGGACGTCCCTTTGCTTTTCCGCCAGAAAAATATCAATTTCTTCTATTAAATTTAAAAATCGTTCCAGTGTCGATCCACGACTTAGCCACCTTACTTCTGTATAATACAGTAAATCTCCATGTTCGCATTCAATGTCATCAAGGAATTGTTTGAATTGCCTGTGATTGAGTCCTCGTGATTTTATGAAATTCACAGTCGAAACTACCACTTTCATGACATTTTCAAATTCAATTTTTTTAGAACAGAGGGCTTCTTGGTGTATAATGCAGTGAAACTGCATGAGATCTTCAGCGTTTAAGTTTTTTTCTTGCAAATGCTTTTTCAACAAAGTAACTAGCCCAGAATTGACACCAATCATCGAAGGAGCACCGTCAGTCGAAACTCCCGATAATTTCGATAAGTCCAAATCAGTTTTTGAACACTCGTCCAAAAGTACATTGAGTATATCAACTCCTCTGGTTTGACCTTTCAATGAACACATTCCTAATAACTCTTCGAAGACTTCAAAATCTTGAGTAACACCTCGTATGAATATAAGAAGTTGAGCTGTGGAACTAATATCAGTGGATTCGTCGAGTGCTAATGAAAAAAAATCAATTATCTTAGTTTTTTCATTTAATTGTTCCGCAATATTATCTGACAAAGACATAATTCGTCTTTGGATGGTCATACGATTCAGTTGAATTTTCTCAAACTTTTTTGCTGCTTCTGGACACATTTTCTTAGCGGCAATTTCTATGCATTCTTTTACAAAATCCCCATCATTGAAGGGGCGACTCCGCTTTGCTATCATTCGAGAAATTTCATAACTAACTTCTGTAGCTGTTTCTGTATCTTGAATGGGTTTTGTAAACATAGCTTGTTGACCAATAAGCTCCCGTTTTAAAGACAAAACTTTTTGCTTTCTTAATTCGCCTGTAAACTTCGTAAAAGTAGGATGCTGCGTTTCATAGTGCCTTTTTACATTATATTCCTTTGCAATCGCAACAGAATTCTTGCAAATTAAACAAACGACTTTGTTATGCGACCATACAAAAAAGTATTTCTCAGTCCAAATTTCTTGAAACTGCCGATTTTCATCTTTAACCTTACGTTTTTTACTAGTTCCTGGCATGTCCATGTTGCGTTTTAATCCTGACTAGGATTACCACAGCACCTAAAACCAATTACTAGGCATGAGTTCGATATATCAAAACGTAACTAATAACCGATATGAGTTTCATATCGTATCATATCGATATGACGGTTGCACATAACCGATATTACAAAAACTATGATATCTATATTATCGAGACGATATCAAAACACGCGCGAGAATACCTACGTTATGAAAACTGCAAACGATATAACCAAAACGCAAAACCGTGCACACAACTGAATGGATTGATATTCGTTTCTTCTCTTTCTTACTAAAGAGCGGTGTAACGGTTTTGGTGATATAACGAAAACGCCCATGTCTACCAATTACAGTTCCTAATTAATTACCAAAAATAATTGATAAAATATGTAGATAAAATTAATAACAGTTTTACTTACGATTTCACAACACAATTATACACGGCACTTGACGGGAAATCTACGTTGAATGTGGATCAAAATATATTATAATTATGACACCGGCTAGTCGAGTTAAAATCTACACTAGAACTAACGACACTTTACTCAAGTTTACTCAAATTAAAACCGAACTGTCGGTCGCTGCGGTTAGCGTGGCTTTTATACCACGCGCATAGAGTCGAAAACTGTCTGGAGAAATCTCGAAATCGACTCTGGAAGCTTCGTGTATCTACCTACGCGAGCTATCGGGAATTTGGGACTATTGCTATCTCGCTCGCTCGAATTTAACCGAGATCAGCACGAACATTACCGACCGCTGTTACCGACGCATGCACGGCGCACCGATAAGATTGATAGAGCGCGCGCGCGAGATTCAAATTACTTTTCGAACATTTGTTATTGGTTTTATTCTGGAATAGAACTCAATATTTTCGAATGTACGAGAGTATTATTTTTGCTGTCGGCGGGCCACCAGTATTCGACCGGCGGGCCGCATGCGGCCCGCGGGCCGTAGTCTGTGCATCCCTGCGTTAAATAATATATTAATATGAATAATAATCGTGAAAGTTGAAAGAAATTAAAACTTTGTACTTACAGTATTAGCGATTCCCTAGGTTTGTCGCGATCTAGTAAAAAAGACAATGCTTCATATGCAAACCATGAACTTTGATATATCTGCGTTGCACCTGAAAAAAAAAAAATACGTAAATTATTTTGTTATAAGTACCTACTTAAATAAATAAATAAAATAACAAGTGGTCTTGATTTTTACCTTTTCCCGTTCCTTTGCTTTTATTAACTTTGGTTTTCTCACGTCTAAAGCCAGATAACAGTATAGATATTTTACTTTTACATAAGTCGGGTTCAGTGTTTAATGCTTCGCCAATTATCTTCCAGGCGTCTCCTTTTAAATTCTTTTTCTTGTAGTTTTCATCTCGTGGGTCCCATAAAACATTATGTTTACGGTATTCTTCTATGAGCTGTAGACATTTTTCATCCGACCACTCCATGTTCGCGAACTTAACAAGCACGCCGTGACACGCTCGTGTTAGATTAATATAAATGATGTATACTGTTGGCAGTTAGATAATACAAGATTATAATAAAAATGATAGTGTGGGCAGTTAGAGAATACACGATTTAACTCACTCTATAATCTTATTTTGAATCAAATAGTTATAAGGACTAATAGTTTTGAATACTGTAATTAGATACTCGACATATCGAGGCACAACTCAGACTAGGTACCAGGATTTACTGCTATGTTAGGAGTCACTGTGATTTATCTACCTAATCAGGAACTAAACAGGTAATATTGGAATGAAACATAACATCCATCGGGTTGACTTGCTTTTAATAATTATTGTAATCAAGTTTGGAGGGTAGGTATAGCTACGTCTGTTCGCAAGGGACTACCACTATGAGAAGAACAGACAAGAAACTCATAGGGCTTGATTCTTTTAAATAAACACTTCTTAACACTATCTCACATCACATTTTACAATAAGTTTATGACAAGTTAAATATACATGATACACCATAATACACCAAATACATAGAAGTTATGTAATAAGAACATTTATCGTACCTGAATTGTTCACTCCAAGCTTGCCAAGGGAAGACTGGCTATGAGAATGAGACTGCTGTGCCAAGCGGCCCTTTTTATATTACAATTGTGTTAGTCTATGTCAACGCCAGTACTTTCAAACTATTACAAGAATACCAAATAATTGAATAAAATAGAATAAATGGTACACTTAAATAACTTTGTTCATTTTCAATAATTATTACATCAATAATACGATCGATTAATAACAATTTGATACTAAGTAAATCAAATGACTAATATAACGAATGTCAAATATAGTATTCTGTGACAAACTTTATGAAGGTACTTAATGTTTATAAACTACACTATGAGGTAGTCAATTCTATCTCACAATTAAATCTACTTTAAGATTTAAACAAATCTTTACAACTAAAATCTTATCATACTTTCATAACCTGTCACTCGCGTCCACGAACAAACTGCGCTCCCCTTTGATATCGCGCAAAAAACCGCTTCCCGAGCGCTCCGCCGTGGGCGCGTTCGCAAACCACGGCGAACCTAAGTGGATACCCGGCTTTACGTAGCACTGCTGCGCCCGTCGCATTCCTCAATGTGTATAACTTTACTTATGCGGTAATATACACAGGTATATACAGTTATACGGATTCTAGCAATCTGTTGGTTACTTCCAAATAGTAGATACTTTGTTTTATCTGGATTCAGTAGCAGGCAGTTATTCGAAGACCAAGCGACAATTATATTGAGATCTTCATTCAGCTTAGCAATAGTTAAATCAATGTCAAGTGGCTTCCAAGATATGTATATCTGAATATCGTCAGCGAATACATGATAATTGCAGTTCTTGATATGCGTAACAAAGTCAGCGGAATACAAAATAAAAAGGATAGGCTCCAAGGAACCTTAAGGCCCTCCCCTATTCACAGGCACTTTTTTGGACACCAGTGAGGAGCCGTCGGCTCGGTCAATTATCACATACTGGTAACGATTACTCAAGTAACTATTAAACCATTTCAATGCTTCAGAATCAAAACCGTAATAATTTAACTTGCACAAAAAAAGGCTTATATTTAAACTTTCCAATGCTCTGAAAAAAATCTAGTTAAACCAAAATAGTACACAGTCCTTTATCTTGATTGTTCAGTATGTTATCAGTAACATTAAGTAATGCAGTAGTGGTACTATGCCCTTTTCTAAAACCAGACTGAACTTCAGGCAAAATGTTATTGGATTCTCGATACTCTGTTAACTGTATACATACTGCTTTTTCTAATATTTTTGACATACACGGCGAAATACTAATAGGCCTGAGATCTTTAAAGTCTGCCGGGTTAGAATTTTTTTGCAACGGTCGTACAACTGCCTGTTTCCAAATGTTGGGAAATGTACTTGTTGCAATAGAAGTATTTATAATTGCTAGTATACTATCTATTGGGTGTGGAAACGTCACCATTAACATATCCAAAGTAATACCATCGCAACCTTCAGCGTTCGATTTCAAGCTTCTGATTATATTAAATCGTTGATCTAGATTAAGTTGCTTAATATGAAATACTCCATCACTAAATCTATGATGCACAAAGTAAGTTCAATGAGATATAGAAGTATTGGAACTACCTGTTATATTTAAAAAATGATTATTTATGATATCAGGGTCATTAAAGAACGATGGTAATTCGGAATTATTAGCAGGTAATAAAGTTTTTTTCAGATTATTCCAAAGAAGCTTACGATTATCAATATTATTGTTAATTTTATGTTTAAAATATGCAGATTTTTCTTGGAACAATGCTTTATTTACGGTACATTTTAAGTTTTTATAATATTTTTTTTTCGTTTCTAATTTAGTTTTCTGATATTCCATTGAAGCCTCGTCACGTAACTTCATCATTGGTTTGATTGTATCAGTGACCCAAGGATAGGAACGATCTTTAATTAACACTGAAATAATTGGTGCATGGGTGTCAAATAAACTTGAAATGTATTGGTTTACCATCATTACCATTTCGTTTACATCCGAGTGCCGGGTTATCAAATCCCATTTTATAGCATGTAACTCAATATAAAAGCTATCTCGACATATTTTGTTCTTAGGTCTATATGTTATAGTACGATGCTCAGATAACTTTAACATTTTCTTTTTGGTGCATGTGCAGTCATCATAAATTGGATTCTGTGTTTGTTTATATGTATGAAGCTTTATGACTAGTAATGTGGAAGGTCCACTTAAATTAAAGATTCTAAAATTCATAACCTTAGTTTTGGAAATGTTCAAAGTGAGCAGGTTATTTTGAAGCCGTTTCGACACTTTTTCAAGACCCTTCTTGGTAGTTTCTTCAGCTTTGAGTCAAGATTTTTCTTGAAAAAATATTGCTGTATCATCTGCGTATGCAAATTTTTTTGCGTTATTCAAGCCTAGAGCATAGGTCATTAATATACGCTAGAAATAATGTAGGTCCAAGGACACTGCCCTGGGGAACTCCAAAGTGTACTTCTGCATAATCACTGTAGTTTCCACATAGTACAACTCTTTGCCTTCGCTCTCTTAAGTAAGATTGAAACCAAGTCAATGCGAGATCTCTGATGCCCAACCTTTCTAGTTTATCAAGAAGTATTGGTCTAGACACAGTGGCAAACGCTTTAGCGAGGTCCTGGAAAACACCGGCACATCTATAACCTTGATTCATCAAAGTAGCGACATGATCCATGAGCTTCCAGAGCGCAATCCGTATTGATTATCAGCCAATAAGTGTACCGATTCTAAATACCGATTTTGTAACATTTTGGTGCGTTGTTTATACTGTTCCTGAAAATTGACTTCTTGTAATACGTGTTTTAGCGCATCTTCTAGCCGCCGGCAAAGGTGGTGGCGCTACCAAGGGCGGTAGCACCGCCGGCGCCGAGTCCCCATTCACCGCTTCACGGTCAGGACGACCGCGACTGCGACGGCGACCGCGACCGCGACCCCGGCTGCGTCTACCGATGCCGTATGCATTGGTACTGTAACACAGTGATATTATATGAGGTAGATGTCGCATGAGCACTAGGAAAATGAGGCGGTGCTAGGTGTAATGAATACTTTGTCTTTTATATAATTTACTAGCTATTGTCAGAAAATAGATAACTGAAAATATAATTAATATATGACGAATAGTGTATAATGACGCTATGTTTAAGATAAATATAGTATGAAACTTACTATACAACACAGTTGTATTTTTTTGTGATATTTATAATTTTATTTTGTTTGCCTTCCATTTTGGCCAAATAATAAAATTTTTTAACAATTGCCACAAGAATATTATTTTTGTCTATGGTTGTCAAATTGTTAAGGTCGTATGTAGTATACTTAAAGTAGTTTTATACCCTGTTCACACTTTGTACTGACCTAGAAGAAACTGTCACTTACTTGACTTGTTTGAGAATTTTATATATATTTTTATCAACTGCAATTACAATCTTGAAATAAATACTAATGTACATCGATAACGCGGGCTGCGAGCAGCCCGCGCACCACCCGATATACTAGTTGTTGTATATAATCTGTTTAGCTTCTTTTAACTGTGCGGAATGAGTTTGATTTACTTTAGATACTAAAACGGCCCAAACGTCCTGTATACGTCTACAGAATTCCAGGAATGATTCATTAGACGTAATTTTTTTTTTAATTTGAAACGATTAAACTCCACAGGCTCCAGGGTCCGTGCCATTTTTTAACATATAACTTAATTAACAATTTTATAGACATTTTACGTACAGGAGGAACACAAGACCTGATTTTTAAAGTTTCTAGTTCGATGGCTACACACTCTTCGCTTCGTGGGTCACCGAAATGTTGGAGAAGGAGGGCTTTTAACTCATCATATGTTCCGAAGTCGCCTCTTTCTTTAATTAAAGCCGCAGCTTTGCCCAATAGTTTACTCGTCACATATTGCATTAGAAACTCATTTCGCTCCTCGTTGACTTGATAACGTTGAATGACATACTCACATTTTCTAAGAAATAAATTTAATACTTTCGTGTCCCCATTAAACTCGGGGATGAGACCTAAAATTTCGCGTGGCACAGTTTGTTGATTTGCGAACAACCGCGGTAAATCAGCAGGCGCTGCTGGGGCTCCAAGTACCCTTTTTTCGTTAGCCATAATAATGGATTATTAATATTTCTGATTCATGTTTATTGTTTAAATTATACTACTGTACTACCATTCTATCGTCAATAAATGACCTTATTAATAAGAAAACTACTTATATGAGGCGCAACTTGACAAAAAAGAATTTAATGTAAATGTTATTTTTTTATACAGGATGTCCCAAAAGTCAACGTCCAACCGAAAACCCAAGCTAGGCCTAGTTGTGGGGGCTCTCAAAAAAAAAGAAAAAAAAATCTATCTCATGTAGTTTCGAAATGACAGCCATTTTTCTTAAATTGACACCCTGTGACGAGTTTACGACTACTGGGGCTACAAATGAGCTCTTTTATAATTTTATTTTTGTGTGGAGTAGTCTTAAGTGATGCTCCTACAAATTCCAATTCATCATTTGCACACAACTTCATTGGAATTTCAGAAAATATCCGTTTTATACCGAACCATGACGTGAAAATGACTACATCACTAAACTTTGACAGTCTGTACTGAAAAAAAAATCTACTATGCAATTTCGGCAAATGCCTTTAGTTGGCGCATTTAATGGGCTTTCCAAAATGGTATAATACTTACTAAATTATTTCTTAGACGACGAGAAAAAAAAAATTAAGAAAGTCGATATTTAGCTTATTATTAGTTAGTCATAAAACTTTCTCAAAATTATTCTAATATCATCTAGGCGTTCTGTAAGGTGTAATTAAAGAAAGAGACGAAGAAAAGTTAGAGCGGGATAGTGACGCTACTAAAAGAAAGAGACGAAGAAATGTTAGAGCGGGACGGAGAGTGACGCTACTTGGTGTCAGTGAATTTTTGGGATAGTTTAAATAAAAGTCAATTATTAAAAATCGAATGTTTATTTAAATCATATCAAATGTTCAAATTGCTTGCCATCAGTGCGTATGCACGCCCTACACCTTCTTAAAAACGATCGTGTAATCTGGCGGGCGAAACGTCTGGAATTGATGTGATCAGCGGCATCTTGAATTCTCTGACGCAGTTCCTCTAAATTTTCAATTGGTTTTTGGTAAACAATTTCTTTGACCGTTCCCCAATAAAAAAATCAATAGGATTTAAATCCGGGGAACGGGGGGGCCACGTGATCTGACCGGATCGACCAATCCACCTATTTGGATATTCTTGATTAAGGAATTCTCTCACTGGGCGCGCATAGTGTGCCGGACAGCCATCTTGCTGGAACCACATGTCTCGATAAATGCTAAGTGGCACGTCTTCTAACAAATTGGGTAACTGATGTTGTAAAAAGTCCAAATAAGCTGCCCCATCGAGGTTTTCTGGCAGTTCAAAAGGCCCAATAATGGATCCATTTAAGATCCCAGTCCACATGTTTATTTTAAAGCGGTACTGTGACCTATCTTCGCGCATCAAATGTGGATTTTCGACGTGCCACTCGTGCAAATTATGCAAATTCATGTATCCGTCTTTTTTGAAGGTCGATTCATCAGTCCAAAGAATTTTACGCAAGAATTCTGGATCTGCTCTGTGCCTTTCGAGCATTGATTGACAAAATAAAATCCTGCTAGGATAATCACGGGGTAGCAAAGTTTGTACCCGTTGCATGTGGTACGGATGCAATTCGTTTCTCTTCAGTATCCGATGTGCTGTACTTTTAGGTACCCCCAGACTTGGCTCGATTCCACGTACTGAGATACTCCGGTTCTCTGCAATTGCATTTAGGACATCTTCTTCATAAGGCACGACGGTTCTTCCCACTCTAGTAGCTCGAGTAGGAAGTTGATTTTCTGATAATAAACGGTGCACATTTACAAAAACTCGATGATCTGGGTGACGCTCGGCATTCGGATATCTCTCACGGTAGAGTCGAGCTGCAGCTCTAGCATTGCACCTACATTCCCCATAAATAAGGTGCATGTTTGCATATTCCTCTGCAGAGTACAAGAAAGGCATTTTCTTACAAAAACAGTCCAGGAGAAAGCCAAGTTCGTCAGAAACGGTTCGAAAACAAATCCAAGTCACACGCAATCAAGTCCAGTAAACAGAGCCAAGGTTGTAAGCACGAAATAAATACAAACGAATACAAAAAGATGCGCAGTAAACGAAGGCACGAAACGTACTGAATTATTGTACGTATACCACGCTGTTGTATTAGCGTGCTATCTGTTTCACCCACACTAGCCAAAATGTCAATTTCGTCTCGCTCACACATTGTAGAAAGATTCACTGACACCAAGTAGCGTCACTCTCCGTCCCGCTCTAACATTTCTTCGTCTCTTTCTTTTAGTAGCGTCACTATCCCGCTCTAACTTTTCTTCGTCTCTTTCTTTAATTACACCTTACAGAACGCCTAGATGATATTAGAATAATTTTGAGAAAGTTTTATGACTAACTAATAATAAGCTAAATATCGACTTTCTTAATTTTTTTTTTCTCGTCGTCTTAGAAATAATTTAGTAAGTATTATACCATTTTGGAAAGCCCATTAAATGTGCCAACTTTTAAGGGCACTTGCCGAAATTGCATAGTAGATTTTTTTTTCAGTACAGACTGTCAAAGTTTAGTGATGTAGTCATTTTCACGTCATGGTTCGGTATAAAACGGATATTTTCTGAAATTCCAATGAAGTTGTGTGCAAATGATGAATTGGAATTTGTAGGAGCATCACTTAAGACTACTCCACACAAAAATAAAATTATAAAAGAGCTCATTTGTAGCCCCAGTAGTCGTAAACTCGTCACAGGGTGTCAATTTAAGAAAAATGGCTGTCATTTCGAAACTACATGAGATAGATTTTTTTTTCTTTTTTTTTGAGAGCCCCCACAACTAGGCCTAGCTTGGGTTTTCGGTTGGACGTTGACTTTTGGGACACCCTGTATATTAAAATTATAAAACTGCTGATTACTGGCGGTGGTTAAAGATATCCAATATGTTTATAAATGGATGTCATGATTGTATTAGTAGGTAATAGTAGTTTATGAAAGTGTATCATAATAAGGGTTCTTAAAACACGGGTGTAAGTTAAAAACTCTAGCCGTAGGCGAGCTTTTTTAAGCATTACACGAGTGTTTCAAATGTGTGCAGTTTTATACACTGCTTTATCTAATCTCATATTATATAAATAAATTAATTAACTTACGTAAAATCACACGGTATGTTTGCATTTATTTGTAAAAGTTTAGCGCCAAAATCCATTTGCTGGTCGCGCATGCGTGTAGCGCCGCGTCCACAGACTATATGTAGAAAAACTGCATTGCAACCTCCTTGGTCCAGGTGAAGTTGTATTTTAATGGTAAAAAAGTAACATTTCGATACAGTTGTCATAGAAAAGCTGTATCATAATGTAAATTTTTAAATTTATTTCGATATATTGTGAATGAAGACTGTCATTCAAGTTCTGTTTTTGATTTTTTAATCTTTTTATTTCAGTACTTGATTAGATAAAAGATATTTTTCGGGATTGATTGGTGACCTTTACAAAACTGGGATATTGATTTTAAGTATTTCTTGACTTGAATGATCGTTTATTTTAAAGTAGGGTAATATAACTAGGGGTTTTGTGGGCTTTTCATTACTTCAACAAAAACATGGATTAATAACAATTATAATAATCGCTACTAGCAACGATTGCATTAACATGGATCGATATAATGCGACACCTATTCTTTCTTATCATTCTTATAGGACGAATAAATAGGGAATAATAATAAGAAAGGTGGCTTTGATGTACATGTTTTTATGATTTACTAGTAGCGCCCGGCGGTTTCACCCGTGTGGGTTATGCTTTTCCCGCTACCTCGATTATTCCACGGGAACTATACTTTTCCGTGATAAAAGTAGCCTGTGTTAATCCAGAGTTTAAACTATCTCCATACCAAATTTCATCGGTGAAATCGGTGTAGCCGTTTGAGCGTGAAGAAGTAACACACTTTCAACATACACACAAACTTTTGCATTTATAATGTTAGTAGGATTAATAATAAAATAATTTTATTTATATATGTATATCCTCCGGAGCTAGGTGTCGAGCACAAAATTATTTTCTTTTCATTGCTTATAACAAAATGACTAGATTTTTTGTACAATCGATCATTCCTTTATAATTTCCGTTATTTCATCCGGATGTGTAATGACTTCTCCTTTTTCTAGTTTCCTTTCAATCTCACCAAGCACTCGATCAGCGGGCTTGAAAGAAGGCCAGTTTTATTTGTCACATTCAGCCTGTGATATAGTGCTGATGCAATAAGATTGGAATCTTTTTGATATTCCTTTTCAGTGCAATAGTATGCAAAAACGCTTCCTTCTGCCAGCGGATCTTTAAAAGCGCTCTATACCATTGTAATATTATATTTGTCGACTCCAATATGTCAATTGATCGGGTAATTTGGGAGAGGGCAAGTTCTTTTGGCTATCGATTTGAGCATTTCTCAGTTTTTCTGAAAAGGCTCAGGCTCTCAGAGTGTTGTTGATTTTTCGATGATTACTTATTTTTTTAACACATGTAATGCCTCGTCAGCCACATATGGCTTACATTTTTTTAACCAGTTAAGCCTTGTCAGCCACATATGGCTGTGACAGCACAGGCTGGTTTTCAAAGTGAGATTTAGGCGAAGTCGTCCACTTTTTTTGTATAAAATTTTATGTCTTATGGCTGACAAGGCCTGATAATTTATATCTTAACTGATAGCACCGCAACTTGTACTGACATTTAAAAAAATATTAAGCTGGAATAGTCTAAGTGGGGATGTCAAGGACGAATTAGAGATGAAAAAAAAATGTGTTTTCCACATTAAAAAGGACAAAAAAAGTTGTATTGTTTTAAATCATATTCGAATTGGTATTAGTGACTTTGCAAATGAAATCAACATTGATTATCATGTCCAAATAAGTCTGCGCTTAAACATATCTATGGTCTAAACTGTAACGGTTGATACAATAATACGACTGGTTTGGACAGTCTTTACAGTATGTTACTACTCTTTTGGTCTTCTTTCTCGCATGCATTCGTCCAAATTGGGCACATAGGGCTTTTTAATTTGTATGATGATAATAGCTTTCATCCAAATAAATTGTCTTTTTAAAGCTGTTATGGTAAATTTCTGTTCTCCATAATAATTTTTATGTATCTTTCCCTTTTGTGGGGCAATCATGGGCTTTTAAATTCAAAGTCAAGAGTCAAAATCGTCCAAAACTTTTGCCGGACAACTTTTTACCGGGTGTCTAGAATTTTCCGCCACTTCCAATGCTATGCTTCGCTATCCGACGTAGTGTACTCTCAGTAAAAAAATAAAAACAATGATAAAAATATTAAAATATAAATCAGCCTCATATGCACAAGTATTATTTTACCTACTATATTTATTTTTAAAGTGACATGGTGACTAATACAAGAATTAATATTGTAATCGGGATATTTACCATGTTATATTATGTCTCCATATGGAGTTAATTTTACAGCTACAACTAGCAATGCAGCACGAGCGAGAAGACATTATTCTAAAACAGTAACAGATAAATTGTAATTTCAACCCTTGAATGTAAATTTTGTCTTTCATGTGACGACGGCAAAGATTACTTTACTTACGTCTTTCTCTGAGCACTTAATAGCAGCAGTTAAGATTTTTATCCTTGTGTATAATATAACAAACAAAAACAGCAGCAAAATACCAAAATAAACAACCAAATTCTATTTTCTTTTCAACGAACTCGCAAACAAGTTAAAGCCCTTCTCACACCTCCGCTGCGAAACTTCAGTTGCGAAACCGCTGTAGGAATTCCGCTGCGATAAAGTGTAGTTGCGGAACGGGCGTCGGAACCTGCTAGTCATCAGTCAGCCATCGGAGCGAAATGTCGTTATCAGAGTCAGAGGAGGAGGAAATATTATTGTGGACTTTAACTTTGAAAAGGCGTAAATCTCGTAGAATTTGGGTGCACGAGATTAATGAAAACAGGAAGAAATTAGGAGAAAACCTATTATGTAAAGAACTAGAGTCACATGAAGATCGTTTTTATACATATTTTAGAATGAGCCCAGGGAGTTTTGAAGATCTACATAATCTTTTGAAGCCACATATTACTAAACAAAATACAAGGTTTAGGGAAGCTATTTCTAGCAGAGAAAGATTAGCCTTAACTTTGAGGTAAGTAAATTATTTATTTATTAATCATTAATACAAAAAAAATATTCGGCATGTTACTAACTCTACGATAAGTGAAACATGTTGATTTGTTCATGATCATTTTGATTTGAGGTTGTTAAATCAGTAGGTATAGCCGTATTGCCCTCTTGTGGAAGAATATAATAATTAGCATTGTCAGTAACTGTTGCGTCACTGATCATGGAGTAATTTCCTGGAGTAGCAGGAGAATGCGTGGTATCACTTAGAACAGAGTAGTTGAAACTACCCGTTGCAGTAGAGTTGCTGTTAGAAGTTACAGCCTCCAGATCACTTAATTCAGCCTCCATCAAAATTCGGGCGATATCAAATTTTGCTTTTATTTGTGTTCGCTTTGATAGTTTTTTGAAAGTATCAGCGTATCCCAAAAATAATAAATCTACTCCATCACATTTTACATCAACTTTATCTTCACTTCTGTTGCGATCTCTTCTATTTTGTAAGTACTGGATCATTCTATCTGTTGGATCCGGATCCGGATTACTTCTCCTATGCCTTCTATAAATTTGTTGGGCGTTTTGAGTTTCTTGCGGCGGGTATCTTGTGCAACGTCTTGTGTAGTTACGTCTCCCGTAAATTGAGAGTTAGTAGAATTAACTTCTTCAACATTCAGAGATGCCATACTACCTTGAGTCTCATTCAATGTAATTGCTGGATCAATGAAATTCATTTGATCTGCCCAAGTCCAATTTTGAAGCTTTTTTGCAGCTTGGCCACTTGTACTCTTTTTAGATAATTTGTACTTTTTGTAGGAGTCTTTTAAATTCTTCCACTTCGCTTTCAAAGTTACGACTGAAAAATAACAAAATAAATATTATTTTAAAATTAATATTATTTTCATTGCAGATTCCTAACTACTGGAGATTGCTATAAGACATTATCGTTTTCATATCGTATAGGAAATTCAACAGTTTCAAAAATAGTGACCGAAGTATGTCAGGAAATATGGAATGTTTTACAACCATTAGCCATTCCACAACCTACACAAGAAATGTGGCTCAATATCGCAGAAGACTTTTTTGGGAAATGGGGATTTCCTCATTGCCTGGGTAGCGTGGATGGAAAGCATATTACCATTAAATGCCCTCCAGATAGCGGCTCAATGTTTTACTGTTACAAAAGTAAATTTTCTATTGTGTTATTGGCTGTTGTAGACGCTAATTACAAATTCATATATGTTGACATTGGATCGTTTGGAAAATATTCTGATAGTACTATATTTGAAAAAAAACACCTTTTTTACAACTATTGCGAACTGGTCAACTTAATGTACCAAATGCCCAACCATTACAACAAGGCACAGATCCTTTGCCTTATGTTTTAATAGGGGATGGTGCCTTTAAGCTGGAAACGTTTTTGATGAGACCTTTTGTAAGAGAAGCGGCTATGCAAGATAGAGATAAAAAGAGATTTAATCAGGCGCTCAGTCGAGCACGTGTAGTTGTGGAATGTGCTTTTGGAATAATGGCACAGAAGTTTAGGATTTTCCTAAGACCTTTCGAAACAGATTTGACAAACACAATAAAAATTGTATAAGCAGCTTGTTGCACAACTTTATACAGACGAAAGAGTCAGCCGTACATACCAGTTCCAGCTTTGAAATAGAACAGCTAGGTGCCTTTCTACCACAAAATAGACCTGGCAACCGACAGAGAGCATCGGCGGCAGCGTTTGAGGTCAGAGATAAATTCGTTCAATATTTTACACAAACGCAGAGAACTTAACGTTATCATAATATTATCTATAATAAGTACAAATAAATAATTATACATATAATACATAATGTTATCTTATAAGCAAAATAAACAAATACATTACAAATACAGTCTATTATTATTATAAAAAGACTACATACCTTCCTCATTTAATTCCCTCTGGATTTCTCTCCATGCCTGCAGTTTTTCCATATTATTTTTATAATCCGGATGATTTAATAAATAAAGAATAGGTCTATTTCTGACCTCTTGAATTAATTTTTCTGTGAAATCGACGTCCATTTTATGAAAAAAATGTAGTTTCGCTTTTAATTTTTGTCGATTTCCACAAACACGTGCGAAAACAACGCGGCACCGCAACAAAATGGCGGCCGGAGCGCGGTAGTGCGGCTGGCGTCGGAGTATTATCGACGAAACCGCGCGGGGAAAGAGATAGAATATAGTTAAATCTATGCGTTAGAAGAGGCAGTTCCGTGGCAGTTCCGCTTCTCCTACATACGGACAAAACACAGCGAAATTAATGCGGTTCCGCTGTTATGGTTTCGCAGCGGAGGTGAGCTACGGGCATAATTGTTGACAAAGAAATTGGCGGGCATCCGGCATCATAGATCCGATAGAATCCATGTGGACATGAAAAAGTCCCATAGATCAAATAGAAAGCATACTACGTTACAATAGCCACCAGCGCAATTCACTTCTAAGAACACAGATGAAGTTTTATGATTTAACCCCGTGATAGTAACCACGGAGTCAGTTTGTCCCCATATTTTATTGGCTCAATATTACGGCACAGTTTCATGCGCCATGTTCTCGAGTAAACTGAAGTTTCTGCGGGTAGGTGTTTTTAAGAGTTTCTTTCACGTTTATTGCGTTTAATGGTCACTGTCACTATCACGAAAGTGAATTAAAAGGCGATATTGATCTCGACACATATAACTCGCGGTATTCGCACACGTATTTATTTTGGAACGTTTATGGTTTTGCATGAATAAACCACATAATTCCAGGTTCTCGACATCTTTATCGTTTTTACAGCATTTGTTTCAGAATTAATAATTTACGGTTGTTAAAATTAAAGCATTCAAAAAATCAAGATGGTTTGACGTTTATTTGTTAATTAAAGCGATTTCGGTATGATTATTTTATTATTTATATATTAAACTAGCTAAAATTCACTATAGTTCTTCAAATTGATATACCCCGTATTCTATTTACGCTAAAATTCAAATTCGTATAACTCCACAAAGCGCTCTCACTAAAATTAGATTAGCTTTATCCAATTCCTGGCCAATTGCGGGTAGTTTAGTGAGCACCAAATAAGTGGCGACTTAATTTCGCTGAAACTACCCGCAAATATAATAAATACATTCAATTTTAGCGATGTTATTGATAAGTCCCATACTTATTTAGACTTTATCGTAACCGTATAAGAACTAATTTAGTTTTTCAAAATTTTAGTTTCGTTCAGTTGAATAAGGGAATCACTACCAATAGGCTATTTGCATAATATCTAGATTAATCTCATGTAAGTGTGTTTCTGAGACACTAACGCTCCAACGATTTGCATTCAATTTTGTATATTGGTAAAATTTTGTTTGAAACTTTTATTTAGTTGTGTAGCTATTGAAAAAAACGCAACAGTCCATTTGTATTGAATTTTGAGTTTGATATCATTCATAATATTACGATTATACAGCAAAGTCAACTTAAGGGTGATTGTTTGTATCAATTACTTTATAACGCTAAAGATTTTTTTACATGTCAGTCGACTAATTTTAGTTTTCTAAGAATTAGTTTTGTAAGAATTTGTTGTATTAAAGGTCAAACTTGTGTTGTAGAAAATAAAACCACAGGTATTTAAACAGGGAAAGACGGAACTACCTTTATTAGAAAAAAAAAACATTACAAACCATCGTGTCTAGTACATGTATGATTTTTTCACTACGACTACTCTACCATGGCAGTGTGTTTGAAAATGGTACTAAAAGTTGTACCGTATAAGAAATAGCACTATTTTCCATTTGGACAAAAACAATTATAGAAGAGCTATGACTAATATTGCCAATTACCTTATTATAGGAAAGCACATGGCCAATGTTGCCAAGTGCCCAATTATAGGAGAGATCATGGCCAATATAGCCAAGTACCCAAGAAATATTTGTACCCCGTTTCCAATTAATAGATTGGAACGGTTCACACGCAGATTCACATGCATGCACGATAATAATTGACTTATCGAAAATTAACAAAACATGTAATTGTCTGAGTTCAGACAGATTGTATAGTCCATTTTGGTAGTCCAGTTATCTGAAACAATTAAAAGATGTATGTTAGCCTTGTGATAATGTATTGTTCAATAGAGCAGAAGTCGGCAATTCTTGGCGGGTTGCGAACCTATTGTGTCTCTGTCGGTGTAATGTTGCAGCTCCCAGTTTCGTATTCAAAAATGTTAGTGTGGCAACCCTATAAAAATAGTGCATTTGTTCTATGAGCGAGCACCATGTCTCCCTAATTTCGTTACAGGTAAAAATATTTGAACCAAATGTTAAAACAAACATTTAGGCGCACATTTTTAAAAGCGCAGTACGATGGTAGTAGCCCGTTGAGAACCCTGGGGGCATCCACAGACAATATAGTAATCTATCTAATCTTGTACTCGTAATTGTTGTCGGGGTTGGAAAGCCGTGGTCTCGAATTTAATGAGAAGGGTTTTTAAAATTGGGTAAGTTTTTTGTTGTCGGGGTTGGAAAGCCGTGGTCTCGAATTTAATGAGAAGGGTTTTTAAAATTGGGTAAGTTTTTTCCTCACCTATCTTAAAAAGTATCATTCCCAATCTACTCTCTAAAGAAAATTGATTTACTGGCCTCGAAAGCAAAAAAAATTATGAGAGTAATATTTATTTGTTCTACATGTGGGTGAAGTTAAATTTTGGTGAGTGCTTGTATTGAAACCTGAGCAACTAAAGGGTTCTTCTAGGATTGAAGAAAGAAAAACACTGAGCGCAGCGAAAGCTTCAAAAGTTTCACAGGCTTCTTTCAAGTGCATTGTTCTCTAATTGGTCGGCGAGTTTTTTTTTTAGTTATAAAATATTCTAGTGGGATAAGCCCAACTAGAATGGAGGGTCCGTCCGTCGAAATGAATGGGAGCATCTTTGTGATCTGTCTTATTTTTGGGCCACATAACCGTGCTTTCAAGATCATCACCTAGCCAACTTGGATCACAGATGAATGGATCACGAGGAAACATTTTATAGTTATCACTCGGCTCACAGACGTCGAAATCCAGCATCTTTAGGGGATCACAGTAAAGGTTCATAGGTTTACTGCATGATAGTATTTCTTAGACAGAAATTTATATATAGTAAAAGTGGGATGACTCTCCGAGTCTATAACCACAGAAATTCCCTAAAAGTAGAACAGGAATGCGTATGCATATTGCTCAGTATAACTAAAAGTTGACATTAACTTTGTTCGGTGCGTTCTTTTTACTCGCTTGTGATTGAAATAGAATTTTCCCATCAGGAATGGATTAGTAAAACTAGCGATTGACAGCTAAAGTGGTGAAAAATTACTTTTATCTTAAAGTAGTAAGCAACAAAAATCATTATTAGAAAAAATCTTCTACGTAATAGTTTCTAATTTCTTCCTGATTACATTTAGCTATTGAAACCAAGAAACAAGGGTTTGTCACAAGAAAACCTTTACTTGCTTTAAACACTTTATTTCTCTATAAAACACATACCTTATTTCAAATTTCTTTCGTAAAGACCGAAACAGACGCCTACTTAAAATCATTATGGCTATTTCGTCAAAACCATGACCCTGCATAAATGACAGAAGTTTCATTCCCTAAATTCCTCTCTGCTCCTGATATCTGTTGGATCTTGGATTCCTTCTGATCTTCTGATTGGGTGAAATATGAGAATACCTGCCAGTAAAAATTGAAGACCTTATTAATATTTTATTTTATTTTCTTCGGAAAACATTCAGTGTTATATAACTAATGTAATTAAATATAAGTTTCTATACAGCATTTTTCATTATTCATTCCTAGCAACACGGATTCAGTTACGGGAAATCAAGACGCGCAACAACCGGAACCAGGCTTATCCAATGTGTCAATCGTAGAAGCTGATTAAAATGACATTGGCATTGTTTTTGATAGGAGATCAATTCTATGGGTACACAAAATGACAATATTGTAATTATTATCAATATTGACGAAAAAGAAACGCCAAGCCAATATTTGCAAAAATGTGCTCAGGTTATATATCACCAATAGTTGATTCCATTGTATAAGAGAGGAAAACAATCTGCTGCAATTTTCAACTCAAAAGAAAATATTGATACTAAGAAGATGAAGACTAAAGTGAAGGCTACTTTGAACAAAACAAGTGAAGAAAATGATGAGGCTTACAAAAAAAGAGCTAAAGGTAAGGTTACTCCGATTATACTCTGCAAAAATCGAGAAAATCAAACTAAAGTCATAGCACGACTTTAGTTGCTTTTGCTTTCTTTACAGTTTACCTGTATAACTCTTTATGAAATAATTCTAATTTAAGATCACCGGTATCTTTTGATACAATACAAGGGAATGGAGAAATAGTTCCTGGAAGCTGGCGAACGGAAAAGGCACCAACATCACTACTACCGATAGATGCCATACCGCGAAGAGCATCACAAAATGCCAAAGATATTCGGTCCCACTTAGCAAGACACGGCCATTGTTTGGCAAAATGAGTACCAATAAATTTTATATACATTGTACTGTGTTTATATGTTTTATAAATTGGCTGCATTAAGAGGAATAAAATTTAGTTCAGTTCATTATACCTTAACCAATTAACTATGTATTTCATTTAAAACTATCCTCTCTCTAAGTTCTAGATTATAATAAGAAGTAACCGGCAAATATCAATGTTCGCGAAGTCACTCCCCTACCCAAAACTTTTAAACATTTAAGTATATATTTTTATCACAAACTAAGTTACGTTACTACGGTGTGGAGTTTTAAACAATACATTTTTATTATTATTATTACAAATAAATTAAAATTAAAGCTTCACTAAGAGTGGCAGGTTATGTACTGAACTATAATTTACTATAAAAATAATAATAATAATTATAAAACAAAAGGAACTATTATTTCTTACCTGATCCAGTAATCCGACTGTTTTTCTCTGAATCGTTCTCTTCTGTAGCCACCCGACAAAGACTTCATTTTTTTCTTTAGTTCTGTTGGAATATTGTTCATTTGCCGACTAATTTTCCGCTAGGCATCTTCTCTTACACCTCTATTTGTGTAATTGGTATCATTAGGATTCCATAAACATTATTCTCCCCATATAGGGAAATTAAACGGATACATTGCGAATTATACATAACGGCGGATCACGCGTTTCTAAATCACAACCGTCCAGACCGCGCGCGCCAAGCGACTGAGGCCCAAATGTGCGTGACCTAAAAACCGACAGCAAATGGATCGCACGCGGCGAGGAGCGCGCGCTCTCCGCCGCGCACATGGATCGCGCGCGGCACGTCTACACTTCACGCTCCGTGGAGCGTGCTCCATGCCGCGCGCGATCGGAGCGTTTTGGATCATCCGGTTAATAGAAGCACACACTCTTTCCATGGGATAATTCTTCACTGCCACTCGTACGAATTGTTTTAGGGACTCCAAATTATCATGGCGTTTAGCGTAAGCCCTACTCTCTAAAACTGACCATTAATCACAATCCAGCGGCTTAAGATCGGGTCTAGACGACGACCAGTCTTCAGCTCTGATGAAGTCCGAAACGTTCAATTCCAACCAAGACTGCGTATACCGAGCTTTATGACCCGGCGCCGAGTCTTGCTGGAAGGACCATTCTTGGTTATTGAACATGGCGTTGTTAAAGGGCTTCACTACCTTCGCAAGAATATGGCGATTTTTTGATACCTTTTTCACAAAAGTATGGCTCAGTCACTCTTTCATAGCTAATATACCCTAAAGCTACAGCTAATACCCCACCAAACCATCACTAAAGTCGGATCGTGCCCACGTTGCACTCTGTCGACTAATTGGGAAGCTTCTTTAGAGCTTCAATGCTATACAAATTCGGCTTATCCATAAAATTTTGGTGTTTTAGTATAGAAAAGAAGTCCACTAACTATTATTCGCCCACAATTATATCCGTCAGTTTGAATATAATGTTTAGCAACGATTGGGGTCAATGCAGCTGCAATATTTTTGCGTTTCAAATGGTAGCAATTTTTTTTTGTATATATTGATATTGACTTCTCTTCTTGACTTAACGGAGCAAGAATTGTTATAGTTTGCCGCGTTAAAGATATAATAACTAATGTGTAGTGGGACAATAAGCATATAGGAAAAACTGTATCCTTGTCTGTACAAATGTATAAATTTTCATCAAACGTATTTGGGTGGGTCATTTCATCGAAAATGTATCAGCTTTTTTTTACAGGTATTAAATTATATTCGTGATCATTTATAATAATAAATAAATGATCTATCACAAAACTTGACAAAAATACGGGCGGATCAAGAGTAACAAAATTTTCTATATTTAGGCCGTTTATTGTTTGCATTTCTTTGCTGGTGTTTTCCAGTTTTGTAACAATGTACCCTCTATGTATTTTCTTGTAATAAAGTGGGTCGTCAATCAAGCCATTATGTAGAAAATTCGGCCCTTTATAATCAGTGCAATCGCATTACCCTTTAAGGGCAATTTATTGATCCTCATGCTGGTTTTGTTGCAGATTTTTCACATTTATTACCATGGAAATCTTTATTTACGTCAAATGTCCTATCAGTTAATGTGTCTTTTGTGACTGTGGCATATTTTTTATGCACTCATCTATCACAGCGGTCACACTGGATTAACTCGTTGTTTGTGAGTTAAAGCTTGCGCCATATCCGCAGTAGGCGCATATAGTAATATTTGTCTCTTCTAATTGAGGTAGGTGTGGTATCAGTTTCTATAAGTAAACTTCATCGAAATGTGTAGTATTTTATCATTTTTTCTTCTCCCAGAACTCCTCATCTTTAATATAAATTTTAGTTTTATTTTTTGTTAGTCGTGAGTTAGTTATTTTGTTTAAAATTTCTTTGCTAGTCCATAAAACGTTTGTGCGTAGATTCCGTAATAATTGAGTACATTTTATATTACTTCGACCATTCAAAATATTGTGTTTTAAAAACCAAAATAGTTTTCAACAGGAGTGTTACTTGCCCTTGTCGTTTTCTTTAAATTTGACCATAGTGGTAAAAGGGAATAAATTTGACAAGAAACGTTTGAAAGAGCTTCTTGACAAGAAACGTTTGAAAGAGCTTCATATGAAAAAATGAGTTTAATTCAGAATTATTCTCAGAAATGTCTATTTTTGTTAAAACCATTTGCATGTGTTGATAGAAAGGGCTACTTGAATATAAATTTTCTTTTGCGCTTTCCTACTCAATTTTGTCGTTTCCATTGCAACAAGAGTTGTTTTTCGCCATCACAAATCATTAATAAAACTTTCTGTGCCATTAAAACATAGTAGGTTAAATATTTGCTATTAAATAAAATATACAAGTGTTTTATGTATAAACATATATCTTTCATTTCATTTAACATTATCACGTTAGTAAAAAGCTCTTTGGCAACCCGTGTTTTACGAATAGAAGATTTGTTAATATCGTTACATATGCATTTCACTATGAGCGCAACACAAAAAAATTGAAGTGATATTTTTATTTCCAGGTTTTCCTAGTTTAGTGTCATTTAATAAAAAATATAGCATTGATTTAAATTTTCTTTAAGCTGGAAGTTATTGAATGCCAAGCATACAGAATTTATAATAGCTAAACTGAAGAAGACACCTGAAAAAGCAGGCCAATAATTGTGAGCTGCTGCAAAGCTTTGAAAATCATTTAAAAATTAGAATATAGTATTTGTGTCATGCTTTGATGAAATCATAGACAGTACTCTAAAAAGTCTAGTATTTGGTGCTTTAGTTTGAATAACTCTGGTATATAAATAAAGTCGTTCGCATTTTTCTATATTCGGATGCCTCAAAATACCTCCAGTTGCATAAAAATTATAATAAAGGAAAGATCTCAATTACAAAATTTAATACGTTGAGTTGTTCTTTGCTAAACAGTTTTATATTTAAAGGGAAACAAATTTCTCTAACAAAATTTTTGTGATCTCTGGTATTTGTACAAGTCAATTATTACATTGTTGTCTCTATCATTTTTGGCGTTGGCTTCTGACTTTAATTTTCTTACGGTAACATAAGAATTAGCTTCCCGTAGGTTTTTCGAATCGTTTAAAAATGTATCATATAGGTTTTTAATAGTTTCATTGTTGTATTTCGTTGGCTTTATATTTAATATTTTGTTTTTTAAAATGGTTCTTTTGTTGCCTCTAACTTGACTTGTTATGTATTTTATATGATAAAAGTTTTTGCTTCTAGAGTCAACTGTTACTGTTTGTTTATGAGGATCCAAATGAATCCTAAATGTTTTGCAATTTAAATGTTTACATTGTGGATAGATAGTAATCTTTCCATCTTTGAAATATTTTTTAAATTTAAACACAATAATGCAAGTGTTGTTTACATATTTTAGAATATTTTTTTTAATACAAAAGCGAACTTATTCAAACAATTTCCAATAAACCTTTCCTCCCAATTTTTCTTATCTATTACAAAAGATCCTTCATATTTATGTTTTTTCTCAGCAATTGGACTATTGGATTATAGGATAATACTACTAATTGGACTGTATACAACTATGTTTTGTGTTCCGTTTGGAAGTAGTAGGGCTTGAAATATTACGTAAAGCACATGGAACATATGAACTTTCTGAAGAGATTTCACGCTTTGTTTTATTGGAAGCTGAATGGATTTGAACTCGTTACGCTTTTCAGGTATCCTGTAAATGCATTGTTCCTTAAAATTCGAAGGCATATATGCTTAAGTTCCTATAAGGAAAACCATCATAATATTTATCGGTTTTGTCAACAACGCTAAAGAGTCTGTTGTAAAAGTTGAATTTGGATTTCATAATCAATTTGAGAATTTTAACCAATTCCGAGCAAACAGTATTTTGACTATTTACTTAATTCTGGTAATTTGTCTGTGATGTATGTTCTATGTTAATACTACTACCGCATGAACTTTAAACGCAATACTTTCTAGACGACAGATTTCTTGAAGAAGTAACTTTATTTATATTTTTTGTTGATGATGTTTTCTTTAATAAATCAGAACTGCCAATTTATCTTTTTTTCCTTTTGTTTGCGACTCATCATTCATGGATTCAGTGAGGATTTCTTCTGAGTCCTGAACCACAACTAGTTATTCTAGCTCAGTTTCTTCAGGCAGTACTTCTGCCTGGGACACATCTAGCAATTCATTACTCGGAGCTTCTATTGGATTTGGTAATCCTAAGCAACTTATAGAGGTTTTTCCGATTATAGCCAAAAATCCTTTTTCTAAATTAGAGAGTTCCGCGATAGGATACCCGCCCCTGTGCCTCGATTTTTTCTTTAATAAATCAGAATTGCCAATTTCTAGCCATGTTTTGTATATTTGAAGCCTATTTTTGGAAGTGTCTGAGTTATTTATTAAACCGCACTTACCATTAGAGTTCATTTTTCTTTTTCCCCTCTTATATGCGGCTTATCATTCGTGGATTCAGTGAGGATTTCTTCTGAGTCCTGAACCACAACTAGTTATTCTGGCTCAATTTCTTCAGGCAGTACTTCTGCCTGGGACACATCTGGCAATTCATTACACGGACCTTCTATTGGATTTGGTACTTCTAAGCAACTTATAGAGGTTTTTCCGATTATAGCCAAAAATCCTTTTTCTTAATTAGAGAGTCCTGCGATAGGATACCCGCCCCTGTATCTCGAGCATTTCGAACAATGTCTGATACCTAATATAAGATTTGCAATCTTGCCAAGACGCAACAACAAGAACAACACAGAAACAAAGAATAAGTTAAGGAATGTCATTCCTGGAGTCCTTAAGTGTTTATTAATCACCCTACCAAACTATACAGCTGCAGTATACAAACAGACAGGCAATGTAGCGTTATACTCCACAAGAGCGTGGAATAATAGTGTGTTTTTTAAGTGGTGTAAACGCATCGTGAATTTGGTAGCCCTTAAGGTAAATATTTGATAGGAATGCGAACAGTTATCACCGGAAATCTTGCGGAAGGTCATTCAAAATGCGATTAAACGAGCACAATTTTGTATCAACACTGGCGGCAGCCACTTGACGTATCTTTTCCTTGAACAGAAAAATACTTATAGAGCCACATAAACATTTCCATCACTCAAAATTATTTTTAATTTTTTAGTAAAATAGTTAATATAACACGAAATTGGATGATTAATTTTGCGCCACCTTGTAAACCGTTACATGGTTTGAATGTAGGTTATTCAAATCCAATGTAACTCACTGCAACTCACCGTATCCGTCCAGTGTTTTTTCTCCGGGATTTTGAATCTGGTCAATTATTTGCGCTGTTTTTACTATATCAGGGTAGCTTGCAGATTTAAAGCACTGAATATGTGGCTTTATCAGGTGGAGGTAAACTATGTCCTGTGAAGGGATTGATTCGGACGTCATGATCTCCTCTATCTCCTTTCTTTCAGCCACGTAATTCATTATTTGGGAAGACAGAGGTACTAGTGTCACCACTGCTCCTCCTTGTACCAGGACCTGTTGTATCAAGGAGTAGGTAGTCATTTCGGACAATGAAGTCAAGAAGCTGACGTGTGTCTTGATAGCGGAGACAACAATATTATCAGGATTAATCTTTGTCAGATAGTAAATAATCTTTCTAATTACTGGTCTTTCGACGACAACTTCATTTACTTGGGATTGACGCGAGGAAGGATGAATATCTCTTTTTGATCCAGTCTCGGAAGCTACTTTTGGTGTCTACTGGACGGCACATTACATATGCTCCGTATACTGCATAAAATGCAAGCATATCTTTTGGGATATCTCTCTTTTGGTTCTTTAATCCCATAAGATTGTGTCTCTGTTTTGGTGCTACCAAGTTACAATCATCCAACATCATTTCGTACTCTTTATCTTCCCTTACAATTGATGCCATGTCCAAGTCAGTGAGATATTTAATACAACATAAGTAATAGGTTGTCAAAATCCTTCCCATTTCCGACCGGGATCCAGGTTTCTGAATATTAACTACTTGGGCTATTTTATCAATTGGGTCGAGATTGGCATTGAAGAAAGCAAGTATTACATTAGCAGCAACCTCCTTAGTTAGAGGAACCAGGACAGGAACTTGGGATTGTGTAGTAAATGGCAGGGAGAGAGATTTTCGCCCATGTTTCTTGATTACATCCCACAAGTTAGGGCAGTGTGTGCACAGGGCGCTAACTATTCTTTCGTCTGAGAAGTTTTTGGCTTGATCTTCTGATATTATCAAGATGTTGCTCTCCGTATCTCTAATTTATTAAACTAGTAGTTATATCGACGCCTCCCATGTGTATCTTGACAGATACAGAAATCGGAATGTGCTTTCTTTGTTCCGCTTCTGTGGTTGCAATCTGTCGGTGAAGTTCTTCTACTTCTTGATTTGGTCTTATTTCTAGGTTAAATTGAGTCGGCGTTCCAGCCTTGGTTCCTCTTGGCGCGATTTAATTTGTATAATTGTGTTCAAGAAGTTGATCTATCGTTAGTATTAGTAAAGCACATGTACGAAATTCAAGCACCTCACTGTGGGCGGAGACATGTTAAGGACTAATAATATGTATGAGTCCTTAGTGGACGGAATGTTAATGTAGTACATACAGCAACAGCCCCTCTCTGTCTCTCATCTTACTAAGAAGAAATACAGAACAAATTTCGAAACAGCCTCACACATGACTAATCAATATAAGATAGTTTGTAATGCGACGTATCATCACATTGCTACGGACTTGCAATGCTGCCCATGCAAGATACAGCTGCCAAAGCTACATGAGCCGTATCACCATTGTTAATATTGGTGGTTTTATCTTTTTTTTTCTTTTTAATTCACAATAGGCGTTTGACCACTATCTCACGTGATGTTAAGTGATGATGCGGTCTACGATTTTCCACGCCTGCCTAGAAGATACCTATTTACTCGTGACTTGAAGATGCCCAGATTGTGGAATCTGGTGGACAGTGGATCCATGTGGAAACACAGACTTAGGCAATTAATTCCACTTGTTAGCTGGCTTATTATCTGGAAATGGTAGACGCGCTAGTGTGCACATGTTAGAAGACAGCAGGAATTTGTAATTTTTCCTGCTTTTTCTGGGCAATATTCCAATACGCGTTTATTTAAAAGACACCTTAACCGGCCCTTTAACACACCAATGCGTCTTTCAACACAATTCCTTGCATTGATGCTGAGTTTGGTGTATGTAGCCTGTAAATTGGAGTCAATAGCCAACACTAGGGATAGCCTGAATCACCTGAAAAGAAATGGTTTCTGTAAGTTTTTAAGTCCATAAATATATACAATAATAGCCAAGTAAACATGTTGTACACATTAGGAATAATTACCTGAAATAACATAAAATATATTCTTTCTCATTTTTGTTCTTACATGTTTAAAATCATTATTAAATTACACGTAGGGATGTGAATCAATAATTGATACCAAGAAGCCAACACTCTTCTCCATTTGCATATATTTCTTGCATAGTTGTACGTAATGTGGAGTTCCTCCATACAAAATAATCATGGGAACTGCCTGGAAATCGTGCCAGGATATTTATGATGACCAGGTTTGAATCACAAGCCTGGAAAGAAAAAACGTTGGTAAAGAAAGATATATTACTGTACAAAATAAAATCAACAAAATGCTGAATTAGGCATTCGCAAAAAATGTATAAGAAAGACATGTTGAAAATTGAGTCCATGTACAGTTCAGTGTTACTGGTGCGGATACTTCTGGAAAACCGATGATATAAATTAATTAACTCACAATACTGGTAATAAAATTGAGCAGTTTTCCCATTTTCTCCTATTAAAGTTTGATTGCAGAATTATTTATAACCGTTTAAAATACGAGTCAATAAATCTGGTAACTCAATTGTTTCGTTGACGTCATACGCAGCCTGATTTGATGCATTCTGTATTTGCGTTTGCAGCAGGTCATCCATCGCCTCAAGTGTTACATTAGTTGTGGATATATACTGTTCAAAATGTAATATTTGTAATGCGGCAGCAGTCAGCGGATGTAAGCGCTTGCAACGATTGAAATGCTTGCTGTCTAAAAAGCTATTCATGGAGCCGCCGGCTAATACTTCTGCTTGCACCAGTATTTCCACTAATCCATTGCAGTCAACGTATTTTCCAATGGCTTAAAAAATGCCATCTCTGTGTGGAACGCTCCCAAGTTAACAAAAATATTATTGTATAGCGGTTTTTCTTGTTATAAATTTGCATTGCCATTTTTGCTATAGCTAAATCATATGTCACAATAATTTCTGGCCGCTGAAATTTTTCCGCGATTTCTTTAGCCATGAATAATGTTTCATTGACTATTGCATACAATGCTAGTGAAGAATTTATGAGAGGCAAATACTCAATTTTTTGCTTTTCACTATGGTCACTTGATATCATACAGTTCACCAACACACCAACCCAACCACATAGGAACAGAATCAATTCTTGACAATGACATTATCCATAGTAAATCCTTATCTGTTGCTATATCTGTAGCACCTTTGCATAACTCCATTGTATTGGTAAATAGATTAACAGTAATCAGCTACATACTTGCCTTAGGTTTAGAATAATATGGTCGAATTTCTCGTGATATTTAATTGAATCGCCTTCTCTTGCGGGTAGGTCCTTCTCTATTTTCGTTGTCATTTACTTAAGGCGCTGATGAAGTTGTAGCTCCATCATCTTTAAAATTATCAGCTCCATTACTATAGAATTGATAAATAATTCCAACTGTCGTGCATTGTGTCCTTTCCAGAAGTTGTGTCAACGAAGCGGTCGAAATATTCGAATAATTTTAAAAGTATAGCTTTAGTATAGTATAACTGTGTTATCTTGGATCGATGTATAGGTCATTCCGGTTTCCAATTCTTCTGCCAAATTAAATGCAATCGTATGGCCATACCTATTGAGTATCGTGATTACTTGCCGAGAGTTGGTTAAAGACTTTACTGCCAATCCAAGGGCTAAACTTTTTGCGGGCTTACATGCACCCCTAGTGACAGCATAAATAATATCACTACTTTTCATTTTCACGAACAAATAGCATGCGCACTCTCTTTGTTGAAATGAGCGAACCTTAAACAGCTGCTACGCTGTGTCCTCTTATCGCATGGGATGGTAGGTTAGGACCTCTAAGTCGCACACTGGTCGATTCAAGGCTTCCGTCACTTCTTGGATGCTTCGGCTAAATCTTGGCTGACTCATTGCAATATCATGTTCAGTGGCAGCTGACTTTTGATCACTGTCATGAGCAAAAACATGAAGTGCTCCCAATACCTGGATATGACGTAACAGACACTAGAATTGAAACTACCTGCTTAAGTAGCTAGTTTAATTAATTTCTAATCACCGGCAAATCTTAAATAAATTGATTTTCATAGCTTTTTTAACGAGTTTATGTTATTACTAGGTATAAGATAAGCATGTACATCGTTTGATAATTACTTTACTAATAAGAGGGCCAGTGGCGTAGCGTGCCTTGTCGGGGCCCCGTATAAAAATTTTTTTGGAGGCCCTTATATGGAGGTAAAGATTTTTCACAAAAGAAAAAAAATATTTTGAGAAGTAATATTTATTTATCACATAATTTACCCATTTTACAAATAAAAATCGAATTTTAAATATTCACTCTCCTTGCCTTTTTATCGGCAAACTGATTTATTAAATCATTTATGGCTGATGATGATTTTAGTTTTTCTAAAGTTTCTGCCTCTATGGACAATAGTGAGATGTCTGACAGCCGTTCTTGTCCCATCGAAGTTCTTAAGTAATTTTTTATTAGTTTTAATTTTTAAAAACTTCTTTCTGCCGTTGCGGTTGTAACTGGAAGGGTCAAGAATAAAAAGCATGCTGTGATTACCTCGGGAAAACTGGATGCAAGACTATTGAATTTTACTAGCAATAATTCAATGAGTTCTTTAATGGAATAAATTTTTTTTAATTTAAGAATTTAAGCATGGTTTTAGAACCTTTAATTGGTCACAAAGATTAAGTGAGATGTCTTTACTGTATTTAGCAGACAGTTTTCCGGAAGCGTTTAATATCTCTTCGCTTGAAGAAGATAGGAGTTTCTCCGGTTGTAATATTTCGAATATACTACTCAGGTTGCAAAGGCTCTGAAATCTTTCTTTAGTTTGAGAAATTAATATATCTAAACAGCAATAGTATACATTGACTTTGAAATAGGATTCCGGGTCGGAAATTCTCTCATCTTGTGATAACTCATCAAAAAAACGCTTCGTTATCTTTCGCCTACTGTTTTTAAAAACAATTGTTACCCCCCACTTTTTTGCTAAATCTTTGGATTCATTTAGCAAACTATTAAATGAATTCTGATTTCTTAATTGACACAGTTCTATTTAAAAGATTACTTAATAAAATACTAGATTTCTGTAAGTCATTATTTTCATGCTGTAGAGCTTTAGAAACAGGATTAATAATTTCAAATAGTGAAGAAAAAAATGTAACGAGCACTAAGAAATCAAAACTCTCTAAAATATTAATTATACTTTTACATTCTTCACGTTCATCTTTTTTATTTGAAATTAAATTTAGTTGGTACAAAGTTTTCATGATTAGTAAAAAATTTTTCTTTACTGCTAATAAAGCGTCGTTCCTAGAAGACCATCTGGTAGGACATACCTTTTTAAGGGTAATCAAATATTTTTCAGATGAATCGTCACTTAGCATAGCCCAGCGTTTTATACTATTGCCAAAAAAAGTATATATTTTTTCTAAATTATCGAAAAAAGTCGATACTTCACGAACATGTCTCGCAGCATCGTTCAAAACCAAGTTTAAAGCGTGCGCAGCACAATGAACATAATCGGCATTTGGAGCATGCTCTTTTATTAGGGTTTGTAATCCTCCATACACACCCGACATAACATTTGCTCCATCGTATCCCTGTCCTCTACATTTAGTCAAATCAATTCCATATTCTTTAGTCAAATTTAAAATGACAGTTTTCAGACCTGCAGCACTGCAATCGGTTACTGCTATGAATCCTAAAAAGGACTCACAGATTTTTATTTCTTTAGGCACATTATCATCATTTTCTGTAACCGAGATATATCGAAAAACTACAGATAGTTGGTCAATTTTTGACAAGTCTTGTGTTGTATCCAGAATTATTGTCAGAAATGGAGCTTTTTTAATTTCAGTTAGTACCAAGCAAACTAATAATTTCGTTTTGAATCGTAGGGCTTAAATAATTTATTTCACCTTTCGGTTTTAGAAAAAGTTCTTTTAAAGTTGCATCATAGTTAGATAGCAGACGTTAAATTGCCATAAAATTGCCAGAATCAGAATCATGCCCCCTCAAAGGTAGATTACAAGATACTAAAGTAATTATAACATTAATTATACGATGCAGTACAACTCTCCAGAATGTAATTTTACTATCGATTTCACTTTTCAATAGAGTATCGATGGTATTTCCTTGCAACCAATTATTATAAGAGAGTGAGGCACTAATATGCTGCTGTGACTTTTCATGGTCAAGAATAGTTTGTGTGAAATTGCTTCTAACCGAAACACCGTTAACCCAAGCAGAGGAGTACGATTTGTTTTGACGATCTGCTAATAACCAACAGAAGTGACAGTACGGTTTGTTTAAAACTTTAGAATAACATAACCATGGTCTTATAATTTTTATGCCTGCCTGATTGAAATATGAATAATAATAAGCTGAAAAAGGTCGGTTATTTTCTGAAACTTTTGGAAATGGTCCTTGTGGTTTAAATGGACCCAAATTAAAAATTATTTTTCGTTCGCATTCAGTTAAATTGTCACCAAAATTTCCTCTATCTGATGAAATTATATTACAATCTGCATTATCTGCAGATATATCAGAATCGTTGACTTGGGGTTCCTCGATTTCTGGATGGACATCCGATAAAGTATGTGCTTGGCTTTCTTCTATTTCCGGATGGATATGTGACGAAGAACATGCTTCAGAAGAATCTAAAAATAAACGAGTAATTGTTAAAAAATAAATACGAATGCTTTGATACTAAACTAAAAAGAGTTATATATAAATAAATAACGTTACTAAGGGTCACAGTTAGAGAGTGTTCAGTTCAGACGCACACAGATTCTACGCGGATTGTGCTCGTACCTATTAGTAGATACAAAATCACCTGCAGCCCGTCCGTGCATTACTATACACCTGGGTGCTATTTAAACGCAGCGCGTAGTGTAGTGGCCATACAAAACGAGAACCCGAAAGCGAGTCTGCACATCTGAAGTTCTCAACACGCAATTAACGATACGATACGGACTGATAAACAAACAACAAAACAAATCGATCCTATAGATAAGTTAGAATTTTGTTTTTTTTAATCAAGGCACGGAACCCTAAAAACAGTATAATTGTGAAAATCGAGGGGGGAGACAACTTTTTGTGACGGACAGATGGACAGACCGAAATTAAAAGATTTCCTTGTTTATCACTACGGGCCCCTAATAAATGGGTTGGGTAGTAGTGTAGTACTTAGCTTTCCAATCTAAATCACTCACAGTATCTTGTCTCTGAAAAAATGAAGAAATTTTGGGCACTTTTTTTATAACCTCGTCCCTTTTCTGTTTAATTTTTCTTTTCTCAGCGCCGCTGGGATAATCTCTTTTCCTTTCACTCATTTCTTTTACAAATCGTTACTAATACTGCTAAACCAGAATAACAATATTGTTTGTACTGAATTACAATGTAATGCACATTTATATAAAGCGCGTAAATAAACAGTGCACTGCACTCCGTGGTTTAACATCCAATGCAAAGTACAACAACGTACGCGTACATCGCGATATCGATGAAGGATTCCCGGGGATTCCCCGCTGAGTTGAAGATGAAGTAAGTAAAACGGGGAAGTCCCGCAGCCCGCCATAACGATGTAGTGTTGCCAACTTTTGAACGCACGCTTAAGGCGGGAAAAAAAGGAATTGCTTTATAGAATTTTGTCATTTGTAAAATAAAATAATTTAGAAAGTTTTTATTCTTTTTCCTTACACACTTTGGGGGGCCCCGTATAATTGATACGGCAAATACGGCGGTAGCTACGCCCCTGAAGAGGGCACTTATAAAATCAACAGACAGGTTCAATTTTTTTTAGGCATTGTTATGATAAGATTGTGCTGACCGAAGATCTGCCCACAAATAGCATACATAGGAGCGTGCTGTCTCGGCGACGCGAGTTATGTTGTGGGCTGGGACAACAGGCTTTTTAAAATGACAAAGAAGTGTTGCGGGTGACAACCTGGTCAGAACTGACTTTATTGTTTATTGTAATGGTATTTATACTAATCTTAGAACAAAGAGCTATTTAACACAGTAATGTTTCCTGTGTCAAATCTCAGGATGTTATAATATGCAAATTATCTTTATTTCCCAATTAAGTACAACGAACCATTGTGTAATGGTTTTGTTTACAATACATGTCTTATATACTGATTAGTTTAAAGGGACATGACTCCTCCCCCCTTAAGATGAAGGTGCATCGAGGGTTGCTGCTGGAGCTGAATTGTTTCGGCTTCATGTTGCTGGACTGCGAGTTAAGCCGACCTGGGTTTCCACCATAGTTCCCTATTCCTACTAATATTAATATAATGTATAAAAGTAGATGTAGTCCGACATCGTTGTTGGAAACAACGATGTTGACATCAGATGACGATACCTAAACAACGATGCGCATCGATGTTGAAAAATATCAATAACGCCCATCTCTAGTAACTTTTGATATCCGATACTTCAGTGGCGAGCAAAATCCAGTGGCCGACAATGGATTTTTCTCTGACACTCTCTAGACTGGACGCGATAACGTGCACTTCAACCCTTGATTACCAAAAACTCGCAGAAAATCAAGATATGGCTAAAGGAGCAAAGAACTACCTACAGTGCTGCTCGGATTGCGCGCCTCACTGCTTAAGTCAACAAACTTCAGCGCAGCCTTAAATACGTACGGAACGACATTACGTTTGCCAGCTGATTTTTTTCATTCCATCGAAGACGGACACGGACGAACCAGCCGAATTCATACGAAGAATGTCCGAAACGATGACGTCACTCGTACCGGATGAAGCACTGAAGTCAAGATCGCATACTCCGTTTGTACACAAAGACCTATACGCTCGAACCGCTCATAGTTGCAAAAATAGAATTTAGGGTGGTGCCAACTCACCAACTGTAGTATTTAATAATTATTTTTTTAATTTTGTTTATTTTGGTACAAATGAGTTTAGATTTGATTAAGTGTAAGAGTAAGAGCTGATTTTCTTAATAATATAGAACTTCAAGAGTTACCTAGAGTATGGCAGGCGTAGATCTAGCAGATATGCTAATCGCATTATATCGCACGCCATTCAGAGGCCATCGCTGGTGCTTACCGCTAATATCCCAAATGACAATATTTGAGTAAACAATGCATGGCTTCTGAGACGTATGGTCAATAAATGAATCCCATGTTCTTTGGCATATGTAACAGAATCTATGCGTATATGGCTTTCATGGTTATCGAATATGATGAACGTGGGGTTCCCTTTGGACGATCGCGTATGTTTCTGAAAATGCTTTAAATACTGCAAGAATATAGCAGCATTCATCCAGGCTCTGGGGTTCGGAGCACCACTGGTACCTTGGGGGGATGTATCATCTTGTCTTGCCAGTTTTTTTCGGGATTGAATGGTTGTAAATAATTTCCAAATGCATTAATTGCGGAACAGACCGTGACGAGCTCTCTTTCAGCTGATGTAACTTTAGATACTTGTTTTAGGCCACGTTATAGACTGTTGTTAGAGCGATCTCATCAACGTTATATATTTGCTGCGGATCAAAGTTGTGTCTATCCATGAGGCTTTTTAAGTTATCGAAGAATTGCTTGAAGTTATGTCGATTAAAGCTCGTTGCCCTTGGCAAGCTTGTAACCTCTGGTTTTCTCAGTGACAACTCACTTTGGCGTTGCATGAATCCCCAAATCCAGTCATAACTACCGCCGCCGTAACGCAGTAACAGTGGTGTCAGAAGTGGGATGATTGGCGAAATAACATGCTAACCATCTCATACGGGTAAAAATTGTGATATTCACAAGGACAGTGACTTAATACCCATTTACTGCGTGAAACTGTACTATGACTTCGTGCTGATAACAAGCACTTTGGAATAAGCATCGTGGTCCCAAATCTACTTCTATTCATCTACCCGGTCTGTGCTGGCTGTGAACCGCACAGACATCTCCACATCCTGACCATCGCTGAACCTCAAACACATTGCCATTCACCTGAGCACTGCTGAGCCTGTAACTGCTAACTACCGCAACACCGCCGCTGCCGCCATCGCGACGCCCTGAAATTGGTACTTACCTGAGGACGCCGCTCTCCGTGCAGTTGCTACGCGCGCCGCTGCGCTGGCCCCGCCGCCGCTCCGCCGACATACCTACGTGACTACCGCTACAATATGACACTCCCTGTTCTCCGTATCGCTGTCGCTCTGTGAGTAGAATTGTTATTATCCGCTATTGTCACATTATTATACCACTTATTCCTATACCTATTTTTGTATTTATAATAACTTTATAATTGTTGTGTGCAACTTTTAACCGGCTTATTTTAGGAACTTGTTCATAAATAAGAGACATTTTGCTTAAACACTGAAACTCTAATTTAAATTCACAATCATGTCCGTTAAGGGTGATAATAGTTCAAATAGATCAACTGAAACTGCGCAACCGAAATTTCCGATCAATGTCTTGTACAATTTTATTGCTCCATGCAATGGAGATAGAGAATTACTACAAGCCTTCCTAACTAATTGCAAAAATGCCTTAGAGTTAGCTTCTAGGAGCGAAAAGGACTTGTTGCTCAAATACATTATTTCAAAATTAGAAGGTGTAAAGGGTCTAGTAGCCAGAGGCGACAAATAAGCACGTTACTGAACCATAAATTGTTTATTTTGCTCAATTACAATATGTTAAACAATAGACTAGTTACAGATATTGGCGCAGCGCCGTGCGCGCTCGCTCGCATCGTTGTTCGGACTGACATTTGCAATGGTGGAGGTGGTACCGTCCGATGTTACAGAATAAAAAAGAGGGCTCTCCGAACGTTTAATTTACCACATTAAATCGTACACAAAATGCTATGAACGCGTCGCCAACATTCCCCACCCTAGTGCTGACTCTGTGGTTTCAGCACTCTAAACCAAGTGAAATACGTGCGACGCGAGCTGCCGACCTCTTCCAAATGCCAGTCTTTGTTTTCACTTCAACTAGCCTTACTCGACCGTCCTTTCCTGGATGTAAACGCTGGATGACTCCCTTTGGCCAAGTGTTTCGTGGACTATCAGGATCAACCACTAATACTAAGTCACCAACCTGCAAAGTTTTCACCTCCTTCGTCCACTTTTTCCTGGGTAAAAGGTCAGGTAATACTTCCTTCACCCACCTTCTCCAAAACATATCCGCTAGAGCTTGTGACTTACGCCATTGTTTTCGCAAACTCATGTCAGAATTGTCGGAAGTTCCTATTATTAGCATGTTGGAAGAACTACCCAGAAGAAAATGATTCGGAGTTAAGGTCTCCGAAGTTTTCGGGGTCAACTGAAACATACGACAGCGGACGGCTGTTGACTATGTTTTCAACTTCCGCCATGAGCGTTACCAACACTTCTTCTCGCGGGGCTCGCTCGTTCAATATAACACGCAGTGAGCTCTTTACGCTGCGTATAAGTCTCTCCCAGGCTTTAGCCCAATGCGGACTTAGTGGAGGTACAAAATGAAATTCCATTGCGTTATTCGCGCCAGCATCTCTCAGAGCAGACTGTTGCAGCTCTCTTGTTTTTTTTTTTTTTTTTTAAATAAAACACTACAAACTACAGGCGCATTGGCCCGTACTCTTTTTTGAATATTTACTTATCTTTTTAATTTATTTTAGCATTGTTTTACACTTACACATGTACTTATAACAACTAAGAAGACTAAAAAGCTAATCCTTCTTTATATATTCTTCCGCGTATTCCCCTTATTACTTCTGCTCCTTCCTCTGATTTTTTTCGGTCCTTACAGCTAAAGTGAGTCCAATATATGTATATGTAATATGGTTAATATTTTATATTGTTTGTTGTAATATCTAGTGATTATTACATTAGTGATATTACATTAAAACATAAATTAATCTAATTTCCGTACCTTGAATTTTAGCTATTAAATACATTAATACATTGTTATTTATTACATTAGTGATATTACATTAAAAAATAAATAAATCTAATTTCCGTACCTTGAATTTTAGCTATTAAATACATTAATACATTGTTATTTAAACTATTTCCTATCCAACACGCTCCCTATGACCAAAGTGTCCCGGTGTTTTATGGCCATCTTGTTTTGTTGGAAATTTTACTGTGGTTCTTTTTATGCGATCCAGGTACGGCTCTATGTCTTCTGTTCCCTCCAGGTACATCGATACCACTCCTAACCTCATGTTGCCTACCACGATCAAGACTGCTGCCTTCGTCTCAGTGACCAACTGAGGGTCGTGAACGACTTCCAGATGGTCACCGAAGACGACTACGGCTGCCTTCACCGGCTTCTGGCGGTCAAGGGTGCACTGGATGACACGTGTGCCCGGGTTATTGCTTCATTAGGCCCGTTGAGCCAACGTATGGCTCTAGCACTAGGGCTAAAGAAGCTCCCCTGTCCTTGGCATTCTGAAGCAGTTCGGCGGTGGCTTTTTGTGAGCGTTGGAGGTTAATTTGTAGAAACTCGATGATATTTGTTCCTGTACCTGAGGGGAGTGTTTTTGTTTGTTTGTTTGTTTGTTTGTTTGTTCGCTCGGGCGACGGCTTCGCGCCCCTTTCCCCGCGCCATCCCCTGTCGTAGATACTCTTGTAGGTAGATTTGGGTGTGCATAGATTATGTACGCGCTGTGGTGCGCGTACAATTAACAATATTAGATTTGTGCCAATAAGTGAGGGTAGTATGAGATAAAACGTAGTATAAACGCTGTGGCAACCGTTGCCGGCGCACGTCTAGTCGTGGAAGCCGAACTGAACGGACGCTCTCGTCGTCGCGAGTAGCAGCGGAATATTGTAAGTGAGTATTTGTATTACTCTATTGTTATCTATGTGCTGTGGTGGTACCGGCCTAGAATAGTACTCCCCCTTCTCTTCCCGTAGGTGCCGTAAGAGTCGGCTATAGGATCGCTTACCAGAAGGTGGGCAACAGCGCCTTCTGAGGATCGGAAATCATACTGCGCTTGCCAACCAGCCTTCCAAGCGTGGCGAGTATTGGCAAATCCCCCCTATATTGAGAGGGCATTTGTTCAGCAGTGGACATCCTATGGCTGAGATGATTATGATGGTGATTGTTCTTTATAATTTTGTGTGCTCTTCTGTTTAATGGTAGTCCATGACTGATAATTTTAGCATTTTATCATCCTGAAATACCATCCTGATAACCGCACTTTAAGGGGTTATCACGCTCGCGCGCTACACGCGCCGACTTATAAATTAATATTTAACTCCTCTTTAAGTTAATACACTATTGTATTTAGGGATATTTTAGGCATAAGTAACATCTATTCCTTGAGAACATTCCAGTTGGGGTTTTATTTTTTTAGTCTTTTGGGCCAAAAATGCATGCTTTGTGTATCTTTCGTAAGCATTTGCTGCATTTTTAGGGATCGATGTCATTCAACCTCTGTCCCACAACACAAGCATGCTGACGTCATATTTTGACTATTAATGATCAACATCTGTTTCAATATTAAGCGATACTCATCGAAATTTGTTCTTTCTTCGATATTTCCTCCTTAAACCATTGACTTTTAACATTTTTATTATGACGGCCCCACAATTATATGAATCTTCCTGTAGAACATGCTTTGGAGTCAATATTTTATTATTTTTTTGAGGACTTAGATTTTACCGAGTAAATGTGTCGTTTTCGCCATATACATATAGGGAAAACAATTAGCTTAGTTTCGTCTAGTTTAACGGTTTCATAGAAAGATTCATCGAGACATTGTTTTTGAAAATATGTGATGATTTTTCCACGGTAATTATTTGAAATCTGTTTTTATCATTTAACAAATGAACTACTACAAAACTAGCTAAGTATTGACCTTGTTCTAATGTGGCAAAATTGTCAATCAGTAATTCAGACATAGATGATACATTGGTTTTGCAAACTACATATCCGCTCTCGCCTTTAAACAATTTATAAAAGCTAGGATCGGATAGCAAACCATTTCGCAAAATGTTTAGGTCCGTTTCCGTGTCATGTAGATTTCTCTGTGCAATGTTTTTTTTCTTACAAGCTGGCATGCGTGGCACTGAATAATATTATTGCTTGGAATAATTTCTTTTATACACATTCTGTGAATCCATTTCTTACATTCATCACATTGAACCCAAGATGGTTACAATATGTTTGTGAAATGTCCCGTGGCACCAATATAAGTATAAAGTCTAGGGGTCTGAGGGGTACCTAATGTTTATTAACCCAAATAATGGTTCATTATCTTATGACATATTCTTCATGTGGCCTAGCTTTATGTTTTGGTTTAGGCGCTTTCAAATAGGCAAGATGTAAAATATTAGGTATTAATGTATCTGTTTTTGTAGCAAAAAAAAAGGTTCACTTTAATTATGAGGGTAACTTTAATTCGCAAGAGATTAGCGGCAACTTCTAACTTTTCCTGTGAGTATGCAATCACCATAATTGTGAGCTCCTTGTTTTCTCTGCTTCGCTTGATGTTGTTTCCCATCTTTCATTTGACTGCAATTACATACAACAGGCAGGGTGAACAAACCCGTAGACTGTATGTTATACACTCCTCAATTAATGAAAGCCAACTATCGTATCGTATATGAAGATGATTTATTTGAAAACTTGCACCACCGATATCAACTTTGTGTAACAAACGCTTGCGTGTGTTAGCGACATACAGTGCCATCTAGCGTAAGAAACAGAAACTATTTTGAACGTTAACACAGGGGTATATGATACGCCCACTTTCCGCCTCTTCTAAGTCTAAGTCCCATATAAAGGGGGCGAGCCTATTGTCACCTTTTTAGTTTCTACACTCTTGACAGGGGTTGGTCGTGGTTGTAATTAGGTACCGTATGTCATACACCGTAAACAATTCCAGACTTCGGCTGCTAATAATTAGTTACTTAAGCACGCTCTGCCAAAATTACAACATCAACCATGTAATCGTTATTCGTATTATGATTGACTGTTCGGGAGGCATTCAGCAGTAAAAAAATAAAGGTTCAATGAAATCATATTAAAAATATGAGATTTTATTAATCCGACAAGTGACAACCCTAGAACCAGGCAAAGTTGTGTCGAGTCCAGTTTCCAGATTAATACACAACATTGCCCACCAAATTATTTTGATGAAATGCTTTTTTCATAGAAATATCAAGCAATACAGTATTTTTTTACCTTGGGACGTTATTTATGCTTGAAAACACCTTTTCTCTAGCTAAAACTGTAAGAGTTACAGGACACTAACAATTTTTCCCCACGCGCAATTGTTTTTGTTGCCCAACAAACAGAGCACCAATGGAACAATAAATGTAAAAAAATAAAAATATGATGCCGATAATGTAGAATTACTACCAAATGGTAGCAATTAAGGAAAAACGAAGTAATAGTAGAATAGTAATCGAAACGAAATAGCAGATTTGGCAAAGTTGCTGCATTTTACGGTGCTTTGATTTTAGTAATTGTGGTTGCAGTCTCTAAAAAATGAACTAATATGGATATAATTTCAATAATAAAATATAATTTAATTTCAATAACAAGAAAAAATATCCAACTTTTATGCCAATTCCGTCGATACTTTCGTTATAGAATATGTATTTTCTGGAAAAGGGGTTCTTTTACCATGTGGCGTGTTAAGGACTTTTTGTAAGTCAAAAGTCAGGTATAGGGAAGAAGAATTAGAAGGTTCTCTTGCTCTATTTTGGTCTTCTAAAAGTAGCTGCTTTGATGGACAAACACAAGTGTGTTTGTCCAGGATGCGATTTATATTTTCCGTTGTCTGCTCTAAAATATGTCTGCTTTCTGGTTTCAAATTTTTATGCTTCTCACAAATAAAACACTAGTCTTTTTTGGGCAAACGAAACGCCAAATAAAATCTTTTTAAAAATGTTAGGAATATAATGTTGATAATATTTATAAAGTAGGTTGTTTTTTTTGTTAAGTTGTCAATATACATTTAGTACAAATTTGATATATTCTGCCGTGCGATAAAAGGATCGGGACTTACGGGTTGAGATGTGGTCACTGGTGCCCGATGATGTCGCACTAAGGTATAGGATGCGAAGCACTAATTTTTGTGCACTGATAACTGATCGGAACTGTATAGATTCCGGTACGTTGAGATTTCAGAGTTTGTGCGCGCGCGTTGTCGACGGTAGTCGGAGGCGAACTTTTTTGTGTTGCGATGACCAATAGCCGGGTCCACACCGGACGATCCATCGATCCCGCGATCCGCGATCCAGGATCGCGGAGCGTGGATCGTGGATCGTGTTAGGCCGATCCACTCTTGGAAACTTGCGATCCCAAATATGCGCTCCAAGCGATCCTAAGGCGATCCGTGATTCAGCCAGTCTAACTCTTTGTTTGTTGTTTGGACACTGGATTGTGCATTCTGATCATTCTGCTCTCTACTCTGATCTGTGTGGTGGTTGGCTCTCTCCGGTTGTGTGTCACTAGTAATGTTACTGTTCTCGTTTTCGCTCACTGTAGTATTAACTTCAAGTTCCCCTTCAGTCGTATCAGATTCTACCTGTAACAACAATTATTATTACTATTTACTGCTTATTCTTATTTTCAGCTTTATATTATAATTAAGATCTCCTTTATTTTCAGGTGCCGTCAACTAAAGAAGAATGGCGTACAGTTTCTCAGCAATTCGAGAATAAGTGGAATTTCCCACACGTGATAGGAGCGATGGACGGCAAACACGTCGCTATACAATCGCCTTTTAATAGTGGCAACGACTTTGATAATTACAAATTATTTCCTAGTATTGTTCTTTTTGCATTAGTAGATGCAAATTATAGGTTCCTGTATGTGAATGTTGGGACTAAAGGCAGAATATCAGATGGAGGCGTGTTCAAAAGCACAAATTTATATAAAAAACTTGAAAAAAAAGAGCTAAATATTCCTCCACCGGAGATATTGCAAGTTCCCTATAAAATTGAGGTACCCTATTATATACTAGGTGATAAAGCTTTTCAGCTTAATGATTATACTATGAAACCATACGATGGTACACGGGAAAGGGGTTCTTGTGAAAGAATTTTCAACTACCGACTGTCAAGAGCACGTAGAGTAGTTGAAAACGCGTTTGGAGTACTTAGTTCTGTCTACAGAGTCCTGCGTAAACCTATGCTTTTGGAACCAGAAACTGCGACTAAAGTCGTGCTGGCAACGGTTCATCTATATAACTACTTACGCAGTAATCCTAACTTTATATCGCCAGGAACGTTTGATACAGTACAGGAGAATGGAGATGTAATACCTGGAAGCTGGCGAAATGAACCGCCATCACAATCGCTACAACCGATGGCCGTCGTACCAAGAAGAGCAACAGAAAATGCCACTACAATACGGTCCCACTTAGCAAGACACTTTGTTACAAACCATACAATAGTTTGGTAAAATGAATATCAGTAAACTAATAGCTCACATGTTCCAATGTATCGCGTGTGGTTCCGGGTTCATTTTTATCCGCCATAAAGTCGAAGTCATCATACGCAAACCACTTTGATTTATATGTATCTTGAGCACCTGAAATAAACAAGTTACTCATTAAAATAACCACGTGTATTTCTAACAGCTTAAATGTAAAAAGCGAAATCACGTGAAATCCACAGTAAATATTATGATGTAATTACTTATAATAAAATATATAATTTTAATACCTACAGATAAAAAGTAGCTTTGTTTTCTTACCGGATCCAGTTATACGGCTTTGCTTCTCTCTGTGTTTCTCCCTTCTGTAGCCTCCCGCCAGAGATCGCATTTTTTTCTTTAGGTTCTCGATCGACTTATTCCCCATTTCACGAGAAATCTGACGCCAAGCATCATCTCTAACACCTCTATTGGTGTAATTAGAATCTTTGGGATCCCATAAACATTTAAATTCTTTATAAAGCGATATCAAACGGCGACTTTCTGAGATGTCCATGGCGAGGTGGATCGCGCGAACCAACACAACCGTCCACACCGCGCGCATCACGCAACTGAGGCACCTTTGAGGCTGGCACAAAAACCGACCGCACACGGATCGCGCGAGGTAGGGAGCGCGCGCTCCAATACGTGCGCATGGATCGCGCGCGGCACGTCCACACCGCCTGCATCTTTGGATCGCGCTGCTGCCGCGCGCGATCGGAGCGCGATGGATCGTCCGGTGTGGACCCGGCTATTGACATTTAAGCGGAGCGGAGAGAGACAAGGACAGGATTAGAGGAGGGAAAGAGAGAGGTGCGGCTGCGATGTGTGAAACATGTATAATAAAAGCGTATAATACTAATTATAAATAGATATATAGTATTTGGCGAATACATCTGCTATTATAGAGTTAAATACAACTCTGTAAAGGGTGTCTTAGTAAGAGTGCACTTTTTCATTTTAAGATGAACACGCATATTTTTTTAAGAGAGGTGTGATTTTTCACTGGATTGTAAATAAGACATGTTTCGATTTAGTTTGGAATAAAATATCCTTCAAACAGCCCCCATGGCTCTGATGACACATTACTCTTTTCATGAAATTTTCCATGACCTTTTTTACAGAGATGGCTATCTTATCGATGACGCGTTGGATCTCGGATTTGAGCTCAGGGATCGATTCTGGTTTATTCGCATAAACCTGATTTTCGATTTCAGAAAATCCTTAGGAAATAAATCGCACGATTTTGGCCAGTTGACATCAGAATTTATTTAAATTTAAAGTTGTTGAGAACGATGCTGAATTGATGTTTTCAGCTTCTCAATAAAAGATTTTAGGTGTGCCCTTTTTTCTTCATCGGACTTGTGAAGATAAGAAGCCGTATTGCATGGACATAATATTATGCTATGCCAAAGTTTCTTCTTGTATGACAAAAAATCATTGAAGCTGTAGAACGTCTGCTCAACAAGCCACCGTTTTAATCCAAATTTAAAGCAGTTTAGACTAGGCGCACTGGTAATACGTGGTATAATTGTAAATTGTGGGTTAATACCCGTACCCGTAGTGCCCCATAACACGAGTAAATTTGCTGGATTTAGTCAGTGTACGAGGCACTGTCGTTAATTTGTCCCTATTGCGAATGTTGTAGGTGTGCTTACTGCCGATTGTATATCGGATATAATGATAAGTTCGATCTTACATATACGGTAACTTGAAAAATTACAAGAGCCGGCAATGTCAAGATATTCAGTCTCTTGAAATGTGGCCGGGCAGGGGTATCATTGCGATAGCACGGATAGCTCGTTTATGCATTCTAAATTATTTATTTGTTTTTAACAACATTCACACAAGGTCTTCAGGTCCCAAACTAGGCAGAGCCTGTACTATGGTAACCTGATGACTGATATATACTTATATACATACGAATATATATAAATTGGGATTTTTTAAGAGGTATAGGATTTGATTTTAAAAAAAAAACAAAAAATTTGATGAAATCTTTATTGGAATCGATAGAACGATCAATATAATTTTGTCAGTTTTGTACATTTATATTGGCAACATTGGCTGTAGTGCATAGAGTAGATTGTAAGAAGTGTTGTTCATGTAATGGCGGAACTTGAATAAATATCTAATTAACAAATGGATTAGTCATTTTCTATTTCAAAATGAGCTCACAAGGAATATATTAACATGGTAGCAGAAGTCGGTGGTTTTAGATTGAGGAAAAAGTGAAAGAGTTCTATGAGTCATTAAAGTTAATACGTAAAAATGGCAACTAAAAGCAGCGAAATAAATATTCCAATTTTCGATGGATCTGATTATTGCAACTGGAAAATAAGATTGTTTAAGTTTTTACAGTTCAAAAAGTGCAAAGACGTAGTAACAAGAAAGAAAATTGGAACCGACGGCGACAATGAAAAATGGGAGGACCGCGATGTCCAGGCTAAAAATTATCTTTACAGTGCCATATCAAACAAACAGTTAGAATACATCAGTGAACTCGATACAGCTTACGAATTATCCAAAAGTTTGATGAGATGTACCTGAAAAAGTCGACAGCATTACTGATAGTGTGCCGACATAACCTCGAAAATATTAAATTAAAAAATTATTCGGAGGTAACTTTATTTTTTGATGACTTTGAGAAGGCTGTAAACGAGCTAAAACAAGCTGGTGCGACAATATCAGAGCAGGAAAAACTGAATTATATGTTAAAAGCCTTACCTGAAAATTACAGTTATATTGGGGATTTAATAGATGTTTTGCCCGAGGGTGAAAGAACTGTTGATTACTTGAAGAGTAAAATAAAACTAAAAAAGGCTGAAAATCTGAGTCACATGTCTAATGACACATCAAATGTTTTTCCAGCAGAAGCCAGGTCATCATATCAAAGAAATCTAAATTTATTTTTATTTTATTTTTATTTTATTAATTTACAAAATCCACAGCTCTTAAATAACAGAGTTTGATATATGTTATTCTTACCTACAGCCAAAAACGGATTTCCATTATATAGGTATAACATTAATGTAACAGACAGTCTGTGCCGCTATATTGGCACGTCAGATATAACCTTATTTATAAATGTTACATTGTTGGCTCGTCGTGGTGTGTGAAAATCTGCATGAGCGTGTGTGTGTGTGTGTGTGTTTGTGTGAATTTGAATTAAATTGTTTTGCCTGTGGAAAACCTGGGCACTTAAAAAGAGATTGTCATTCTGGAAATGTTAACAATGGTCAAGGACATAGTATGTATGGTCAACGAGGACATGGATTTTCAACTAACCGAGGACGTGGTTTTTCAAGTAATCGGGGATGTGGATTTTCAAGAGATCGAGGATCAAACAATGTCAGATATTTTCACAGAGGACGAGGAAATTATCATCATACTAGCCATGAAAATCGAGGAAATAGTTTTCATACTACCATTGCAAATAATATGTATACCTTAAATGAAGATGGTAAGGTGGAGGAAGGTCGTATAGAATGGTTACTAGATAGTGGATGTACAGACCATATAATTAACACTGATACAAATACAAATACAAAATATTTTATTGACATAAATATTACATTCTATTTTTAAATCCATAGGCTCCTGAACTAGAATAACTGTGTTTCAGGAGCCAGTGGCTTCTCCCATTAAATTGTCGTTATATTATGTCTAAAGAGCTAAAAGTTAATACATACTTATATCAATATAAATCGATATGACAGCAGATTGTCTGCGCAAATATTAATCTATGGATGGTGCGTTGTATCGTGTGTGTGTGTGTGTGTGTGTGTGTGTGTTGTGTGTGTATGTTGTGTGTGTGTGTGTGTGTGTGTGTGTGTGTGTGTGTGTGTGTGTGGTGCGTGTGTGCGAGTGTGTGTGTGTATGGCTGTGCGTGCGTAAGGGATTGTGTTAGTCCGTTGTGATAGCTTTTAAAGTAAGTTAAAGATAGTACGATATCAGCTTTTCAATACCGTCATAGTCAAACTGACTGAGCCAGGTTAAAATTATTTTCCGCATGCCATTGTTACTGCACTTTAATACGTTGTATTCGTTATTTAGGCTATTATACAAGTGCGGAACAATTACATCGTAATGTCTCTGTGCAAACCTTGAGGAAACGAAAGGGACTGGACATTTTTTTATTCTTTTCGTCGTTTCCGGTAAGCTTGGCACAGTTTTCTTATGAAAACGTCGCAGGCTTTCAAAGATGAACAGCTTACGAACTGTTAGTACATTAGCTTTTTCGTAAACTGATGTTGTAGGATGTCGATATGGTAAGTACATGAGTACTTTGAGGACAGCACGCTGTGCACGTTCTACCGATATTAAATTAGTTTTTACTGCGCTGCCCCATGCACATACGCAGTATCGGATAAGGCATTCCCCCAAAGCTCTGTATGTTTGTACAACTAATTTGTGGTCTGCAACAGATCGCAGAGCCTTAAAGACGTAGATAAGCTTACGAATCCGGGATGTCAATGCAGTTATGTGCATTCTCCAGTTAAGCTTATCATCAATCAAGACGCCGAGGTATTTAATATAATTTACACGTTCTAAGATTGTGCAGCTGCACTCTGTATCGGAAAGTTGGATTCGGTTACGGTTGCACGGGTAAGTGTGTATTTTTACTTTTATACCGGTGTCGGGTTCGCCTGAGGCAGTTTTACTGTAACACATGTACTTGGTTTTGGTGGTATTGAGGGAAAGAAGACTGTTCTCCAGCCATTTGGTCACATATGAGAGATGGGTCTCAGCTAGCTCTTTTGCTTTTTGCCACGTCTTATCGTGGATGAGCAGCACTGTATCATCTGCAAACATGAGTAAATCTAAGCTTGGCAAGACAGTACAACATAGTTCATTTATGTATATGAGAAAGAGTGCAGGTCCTAGTGTACTACCCTGTGGCACACCAAAATAGCACTCTGCACTCTCACTCTCATGCTCTCCCACTCGCACACTCTGTGTTCTGTTTACTAAATATTCTGAAAACCATTTAAGGGCCACTCCTCGAATACCAAGATGTTCTAGTCTACTTAACAGAATAGGGACAGAAACAGTGTCGAATGCCTTCTGGAGATCCAGAAAAATACCTATACATTTATTCCCTCCATCGATATAGTTAGTGATCAGGGATGTTAATTTTAAGACCGCATCTTCAGTCGATTTCTTTTCTCGAAAACCATACTGGTTTTGACTTAAAAGTTTATTTTTCTCTAAGTAACGCATCAATCTTATCTTAACGAGCTTCTCTATAACTTTAGACAGAGTTGATAAAAGAGAAATAGGACGATAATTTGTTGGACTTGTTTTATCGCCAGTTTTGAAGATGGGGCATACTATAGCTTTTTTAAAACTAGTGGGGAAGATGCCACTTTCAAAGCTCAAGTTACAAATAAATGCTATAGGGTCTGCCAAACACGTTACAGACTGTCTCAATATTCTAGTCGTTATTTTATCCCAACCAGGTGCGCTGTGTAGTTTTAACCCTAAAATAACATTTCTAACCTCAGTGGGATCAGTAGGAAATAAGGTCATAGAGTCGACTGGTGAATATGATATTTTTGTCTGTGACGCGAGCTCACTTTCTGTGACATTCATCAATTCCAAAGTCTTATCTGCAAGCACTCTTCCAATAGATGTAAAATACTTATTGACCTCATTAAGTGATTGGATTGGTTTATCATTTATATACAGTAATTCATTTGAGGGCACTTTTGCCTTACTAAGATTGCACACCTCTTTTACTACCTTCCAAGTTTGTTTCATGTTATTCTTGCTTTTTATCAATTCATTTTTATAGTAATCTTTTTTTAAGCTACGTATTATTTTATTACAAACGTTCCTATACTTAGTATATTTCTGTTTCAATATGTCATTATCAGGCGCTTTTTTAACCTTCATATGGAGCTTGTCTCTTTTTCTAATACATTTTACAACTCCTTTAGTGATCCAAGGTTTAAGAGGTTGGTTTTTTTTTGATACCGCTATCTTTTGAGAATTATTATTCACTATACCAAGTAGAGTTGCTGTTAGTAACTCCGTTGCGATATTAACCTCACTGTGTTTATATATATTATGCCAGGACTCTTCTGTGAGAGTATCACGAATCTTTTCAAGATTAACTTTAACAGTGTTATATGTTATTGGTTTTTTAAATACTTTGCTGTTGTTAATATAAAGTAAAATAGTAGAATGGTCTGTTACCTTTTCCTCAAAAACAATTGTTTTCCAAACACTGACCGTTTTAATCATAAAGTGGTCTAGACAGGTTGTAACTCTTGTGGGGAGATTAATTCCTACTCTAAGACCATGCATAGCCATAAGATTTAAATATTCTTGTGAATATGCTGTGAGATTGTTGGGTATTGTGTCAATATTTATATCGCCTGTAAGTATCACATTTTCAGTAGAAATGTTTTCAAGAAGAGCGTCTAGAGATTCCAGATAGTTTCTAGGGTTTTGAAAACAATGTGGACGATACGAACATATCACCGTATAATCAGGTGGAACGCTTATAACAAGACAGTTACCATCCAATAAGTTGGGTTCGCATGAAGTAGCACCTATTTCTTTTCGTACGTATACCACAACACCATCATTTTTATTATAACTTTTTTGTGACCAAAACATACTGTAGTTATCTACACTAGGTGGCGGATTTTGGTGATTAGTCCAGCACTCCGTGAGTACAAGCATATCTATAGTAATATCAAGACTGGAAACAAATACTAAGAAGTTATCGAGATTACAGTTTATACTCCGAATATTTACTGTAATAATCGCAAATGACCGCTTGTTGTTAACATCCGCATTCAGTAATTTACAACACCCCTTGGAACCGCTAAATAAATGACAATCGACAATATCGGTGTTGTCAATTTCTTCAAAAAGGAAGGTGTTGTCATCCATAACAATTATTGTGGATAGTAATAGGGTGCATTAAACTGGCTATCATCAAAACGAGTGTTTTGTGGGGTAAATTAGATACTAGAACTATTTTGATTTTGTAACTATTATCATAATCATGTATTAGTAATTTGTCGTGTATATAAAATATAAGGAAAGCTATCTTTGCGTGTGTTATTTGTATTGTGTAAATGTGTGTGTATTGTGTGTAGTACCGAAATGTTTTGAAATGGTTGTATGACATACTTGTATAGTGATTATTTTGCACAAAACTAAAAATTGCAGGTTGTTGACTACTTAAACTATGCTTACACTGTGGTTTAATTAAAAGGCAAAACGTTACTAGTCATGAACTTTTGAGCCTTTCTAGATCACTCTCGTCATCAACTTTTGCAAGTGATTCTCCTTCTTTTCTTCTCAAATATATTTTACCTCGTGATGTCCAGCAATATCTATAACCGTTGCTTTTAGCAAACTCCCTAGCCAAGAAAAAGAGCTTCTTTGTCTGTGCTGTGAGACCCTCTGATATAAAAATCGGCTTTGATGGCCCTTCTATTTTTATATTCGATGTACTGAATTTTGCGGTAGAATATTTCTTATTATAAGCCTTCACCGATCCGACGATTTTATCTCTTAGTAGCACATTTGATAGTTCCGCAACTATGGGCTGACTATTATCACTTTTGGTGTTGATACGGTAGGTATCTCGGACATCTGCTGGCTGTATTGACACATTAAGTGAATCCCCAACTCTTTTAACAATGCTTAAGAGATCTTCTTTGGTTTCTGTTGCGGTTTTTTTGGGTACATTGCGGATTTCTACAGTCGTGCTACGAAAACTGCGCTCCATTTGCTCAAGTCGCATTTCTAGAGTCTTAATATGTTGGCGGTCCATAGATTTTTCCTTTTCCAAGGTGTTCAATCTAGTAACCATTTCATCGTATTTTTTACCCAAAAATTCAATGGAGTTAGTAATTGCGGAGTTTTGCTGAGTATGCATGTTAATCCCATCCTGCACCTTGTTCGTCAAAACTGTAAACTTTTTGTCTTGATCTTTCTTAAGTGTAGCAAACATTTCCAGTATTTCAGATCTGCTAACGCCATCTTGTCTTTGATCTTGATTTGAGTGGGACTGCTTTTCACTCTGTACTGTACTCATGATAGCAGCAAATTTTTCATCCAGATCTTCTTTTAGGGCCGCGAACATTTCTAACACCTCAGTCCTACTAGCCCTGTCATCTTGCTTTCGTTTACGCATTGTTATGTTTGAGTCGCTGTTAGCATGCTCTCGAGATGCTTTGGGTGCGGAGAGCATGTCACTCGCAGGCGAATTAATATTCGAGTCCGATTTGCAATGCGTCATCGTACGCATTGTGGGTGAATCAGTTGAAGGTGGTGGAGTGCGTCTAAGTGGCATCCTAAATTATTTTAGTCGTTCGGTTTTAAGTTTGCCTATGTACGCTAGGCACACTACTGGAATTTCTACGTTGAAATACAGCAAGGCGCTTACGCGGCGTGATATGTGTCGCGTCTGTCAGCGGCAGACGCAACTGCGGCGGCGAGGCAGTGAAGGACGAGTAGCCGGATCTCAGCAAGCAACAGGTGGTTCAAACACAAATATACTACGTGCAGGGGTAGACACATCTGCGGCGGCGCCGGCAAGGCAGCGAATCCAAGGCGAGTACCCGGAGGTCAGCAAGCAGCAGGTGGTTCAAACATGCATACATATATATACTGCGTACAGCGGTAGACACTTCTGCGGCGGCGCCCGCAAGGCAGCGAAACCAGGGCGAGTACTCGGAGGTCAGCAAGCAGCAGGTGGTTCAAACATGTATACATATATATACTGCGTACAGCGGTAGACACTTCTGCGGCGGCGCCCGCAAGGCAGCGAAACCAAGGCGAGTACTCGGAGGTCAGCAAGCAGCAGGTGGTTCAAACATATATACTACGTGCACCGGTAGACACATCTGCGGCAGCGCCGGCAAGGCAGCGAAACCAAGGCGAGTACCAGGAGATCAGCTAGCAGAGGGTGGTTCAAACATATATATATACTACGTGCAGCGGTAGACACATCTGCGGCGGCGCCGGCAAGGCAGCGAAACCAAGGCGAGTACGCGGAGCTCAGCAAGCAACAGGTGGTTCGCGCAGGCAGACGGCAGTTATTCCTTTCGCTTTACATGTGTTACACTCACCGACGCGCCGCGAGACCGTCGGGCTGCTGTAGGTTTATGGGTTCCTATTTTTCGCTACCACTTTATTACGTATTAATATCACTTTATTTTAAAAATAAAATTCAAAAATGAGGACTAGTTGACACGACTGCACTGGGCAAGGGGTCCGGTGATGAGTATTTTGATACCTGCGAGACATTAAAAACACCTGTAAAAGTTAAAATTGGCGATGGAACAATTTTAGAAGCTACAAAGGTTGGTAAAATTAAAACTTGTTTCCTGGTTTATGGACAAAAATCTGAAGTGACTCTAATGAATGTATTTTATGTTAAAGATATGAAGGCAAACTTATTAAGTTATTCAAAAATTACTGACAAACATTCAATTGTTTCAAGAGGGAAATTGTCTAAAATCTACAATACATATGGAAAGATTATAGCAGTTGCAATTAAAGATGAGAGATTATATAAGATGAAAAGTTACATAAAACAAGAAACTAGTAAGTTGCAAGTAAATTTGGGTAAAAGTGATATGACTGTTAAAGAAAAATTACACCGTACATTGGGACATATAAATTTTAATAAACTGGAATTGATGTGCAAAAATGAGTTATTAGAAGGATTACCGAAAACAATAGAACCAGACTATTTAAAGTGTGCAACGTGTATTGAAAACAAAATGCATAACTTACCATTTGACAATAATCGAAGAAAAGCTGAGGAAATACTAGAGATCATTCATACAGATTTAAATGGGCCACATCAGACTACTGGAACACATGGAGAAAAATACTTTTTGAGTTTCATAGATGACTACAGCAAATTAGTCAAAATTTATTGTATCAAGACGAAGGATGAGGTATATGATTATTTAGTGGAATATGTAAATGAGGTTCAGAACTTAACAGGAAAAATGATAAAAGAGTTGAGATGTGATAATGGGAAGGAGTACATGACGAGCAAGAGTCTTTAAGTTTGCAAAAGAAAAGGGTATATTAATAAAACCTTGTCCAGCATATGTTCATGAATTAAATGGAAATGCAGAAATATATAATAGAATTTTAATGGACATGGGCAGATGTCTTTTATCGGAAGCCAAGGTAGAAAGAAAATTTTGGCCAGAGGTAATTAAATCAGCTGCATATCTTAAAAACAGGACATTGTCCAATACTATTGAGAAAAAAACACCATATGAAATATTTTTTAATAGGAAGCCATCAGTTAAAAATTTGAAAATATATGGAAGTAAAGTTTTTGTGAGAATTCCAGAAGCAAGGCCCAAATCTAAATGGGACAAGAAAGCAGAAGTTGGTATTTTACTTGGATATACCGACACTGGATACAGAGTATTGATTAATAACAGAGTGATAATTGCTAGACACTGTGATGTCATAGAGGAAGATGTAATTTTGTGTGGATTTAAAAATGAAGATGACAATAACCTTGAAGACACAACAATTAGAAAAATAGAAAGAAAAAATACAAACAACACAAATGAAGAAAATAGTAATATGATGAAATACTCAGAAAAAGAAATCAAACAAGACCTACATAGTGATGAAGAGATAAAAAATGATGAACAAAAAATGACAGAAAAAAGAACAAAAAGACAAACTAAACGCCCACTTCGTTTTGATGAAGAATTTGGTTATTACAGCATCTATAGTAACTATTGTGATGCTATGATTCCAGAAAACTTTCAGGAGGCGGTTACTAGTGGTGAATCAATGAATTGGAAAGAAGCAATGAATCGTGAGATAGACAGTCTAATAAAAAATAATACATGGGTACTCGTTAACAAACCTTCCAAGGACATTAAGGTAATTGATGTGAAGTGGTTATACAAAAAGAAGAGTGAAAGTGAATATAAAGCCAGGTTAGTAGTAAGAGGTTTCCAACAAACTGATTGTATTGATGATACTTATTCTCCTGTTGATAAAATGCCAACCCTCAAACTATTATTGTCTTATTGTTGTCAAAAGTCTTTAGATATCCATCAAATGGATGTAGAAACAGCTTTTCTTAACGGCAAAGTTTTGTCTGAAGTTTATGTCAAACAGCCTTTTGGTTATGAAGATGATACCAGTAGAGTTTATAAATTAATCACTATATGGCTTGAAAGAAAGCCCCCGAGCATGGTATGAATGTTTTAATGATTTCTTGACAACTCTTGATTTTCAAAGAAGTAAATATGATTATTGTTTGTATGTTAAAAAGGAAAATGATGAAACTGTTTACATTTTACTATTTGTCGATGATTTATTAATCTGCTGTAAAAATGAACAAGCTATTGCTGAAATAAAAAACAAATTATCAGAAAAGTTTAAAATGAAAGACATGGGTAGAGTCAAGAACTATGTTGGTATTAATATTGAATATGAGTATGAGCAGGAAAATACCTTAACTTTAAGTCAAGAATTTTATATTGAGTCGTTAGCTAAACGTTATAATATTGAAAATGCAAAATTGTTTAAGACCCCAATGGAACTAAACTTGAAACTAGAGCAATCAAATTTAAATGAGGACATAAAGTACAGAAATTTGATTGGTGCTCTCTTGTGTATAAGTTCCTGTACTAGACCAGATATATCTTTTAGTGTAAACTACTTAAGTAGATTTCAAAATTGTTATGATGAGACACATTTTAAATATGCTTTGCGAGTTTTAAAATATTTGTATTTGACAAAAGGTCTCAAATTAAAATATTGTAAAAATAATAGTAGTGATCTTATTGATTGTTATGTGGATGCCGATTGGGCAGGGGACACTCAAGATAGGAAGTCTACCACAGGATTTGTGATTCGATTTTTTGGAAATGTAATATATTGGAAATCCAAGAAACAGAGCACTGTAACAAAGTCGTCTACATTTAGCCGCAATATTTTCTTCGGTCCTCACTCTACGTATGCGTGTTTGTGGTTTAATGTCCAATAATGTAAACTGGGTTCGAAATTTAGTCACAAGCTTCCGAATAGCTGCCTCAGTAGGCCGACCAAACTGCCCATAAATTGGAAGAAGTGCGCGATGCACTCGCTTAACCGAGCATGCATTTTGATAGTAAAATTCAATAATTTGCAAGCGTTGTTCGTTCGTAAGTCGATTCATGGTTAAATTATAGACCAAACTGAACAAGTTTGACAATGACACAAGACACGATTCACGCGTGATCTGTCAAAAACAGTGTTGCCAAAAAGATACCAGCAAAAAAATCACCCATTACTTATATACATATACACACCCAGACACAAGTCAAACAGACATGTTCATACACACAAATGTTTGACCTGTCCAGGAATCGAACCCGGGACCAGCGGCTCAGAAGGCAGAGTGCTACCAACTGCGCCAACCGGCCAGTCCAATGTTCGCAGCCAGTCCGCAGAACGCCTCCAGAGTTCTGCATCGCATTGCAGTAATGAATGCATTGTGGCAAAATAAAACAAAAACATCATCTATCTCTCCTGATGTTAAGTAAAGACGTTGTCTTGGCATACAAGCCCAGCAGGTACTTATTCACTCGCGACTTGGAGACTCCAGGATTGTACGTATCGGGAAACACAGGCTCGGGCAACGAATTCGATTCCTTGGTAGTATGCATTAACCCATAATTTCGCAACAACTAAGAGTACTGATTTTTACAGAAATGATGTATTACATGTTTTACTAGTCAAAGAAAAGCATAAAAAATATTAAAAAATTAAAAACCCTGAAACTTTGTGAAAATTGTATGTATCTTATGGTTCACATCGCCAAATACTGAAGAGATAAAGATCATTTAGCAATGTATCCATAGGAATACAATGACAAATTAGGGCATGGAAAGCAAATATAAAACGATAGGTTTATTTTTTAATATGAAACTCATCAAAATAGTTTCTTGTCTTTGTCAAACACAGACGAGTTTTACACGTTGAGGAATAAATGCTAGTTTGTCCAGATATGCAGCGACAACGACATTTTTTTTCAAACACTGGTAGGTGGCTTGCTCTTTTATATCGTACCTCATCGATAGGTCGAGGCACTACTGCTTTCATTATTTTTTTGGTTGGGCCTGGCACGTTAATATTTACTGCTCTGTGTTTTTTTTAAATTGGCAGACGCCTTTATTAAAATAAAACACTAGTAACTAATTACAATATCGCAGCTACTACAATAACATTTGAGCAATCACTCTATGATTAGACGCACGGTAAGTGCACAATGTCTCCGATGCAGAATCCAATCATTATTTACGCAGATGTCAATAATTTGCGCAAAAAATCCCATACACCAACGTCTACTTTTAATTTGGGACCTGTAAAGAGCTATCAACATGTCTGATAAGTCGACACCTCCCATGTGTGTGTTATAATGTTTAACGGCTTGGGGACAGTCTACGTCTCTCTTTGATTTTTGCTCCTTTGAATACCGGTTCACTTTGGTTACGGGATATTAGTTTTTATTGTCCCAAGGCCGAATATTCCCAATATATTTTTTAAGTAGTCAAACTGGGAAATGCCGTGGTAATGTTTTTTAAAAATACTAATTTAATTAAAGTTAAATTAAATTTAATATAATACGAGTGATCAAGTTGAAGACAGGTTACAGACTAAGTTATTATCTAGCTTAACACGGATGCAACATCATCGAATTGTTAACCGTCTGGCGTGTGGGCGCGGGATATGCATTCGTGGGAATACACATAAAATGCTTACTATGATAAAAAGACGGGACGATTGGATGGTGTTGGTGACAGAACTCCTCCCTCCGTAAGTTCGAAATTATCCGATGGATGAGAATTATCTCGAGTTTTCATAGTTTCACAGATTTTCTTAATTCTATGCGTACATGCTAACAGTACAAGGCAAATTATAACTATAATATACAAAGATAGGTTTCCTATGCTGACAATTATAATGTGTGCATGTTTTGTCTTACTTGATAATCGTCATCTACTGTTAACGGGTAGGTTCCACAAATGCTCTCTTGCATTATATCATTTTCACAATGCTTGTAAGTAACGTTTTAGTTTTGGTGTGAACTATCCAGCGATTGGGTTGAATACGTTCAACTTTAACATCGTCGATTGTAACAGGTATTGCATGACAAGTTGTAATATTTGAAGAAAACTTTATGAGTTTGATGATACGATCATCTTTATAACATCACTCTCAATGCACAGGAAACGGTCTTCGTCTATTTCACAGCATGGCTGGGAGAGCGACTTAATATTAATAAAACCTTTCACTAGGATCATCGATATCCAGGCTACCTGTAATTATCTTGATAAAAGAACCAAGAGGATTAATAAAACCACGCTTTGTTCTAATTAATGAGGGAACTAATTGTTTTAACTTTTCAATGGTTGTTTTCATAGCATATTCTGTTTGCGTTTCGACTTCAGCATAGTCTGAATCGAAGGCTTTCGTATCAAAGCAGCTCTGAATTTGACCTTTCAACTTTACGCAATTTTCAACATTTATCTCTAATTGGTCGTGAAGTAATCTTAAATCTAGAACTTCAATGAGAGTTCATCTATCATGGCTAATAACTGCTTCTTGACCTTCTTTCACAGGTAGCAATCCCGGATTCTTCTCAATTGCTTGCAGATGAAGGGCCTGGCTGTGGATCACCTGGGCTGCTAACAGTACTAACCGGCTGGCTGAGGACGCCTTATGTCTTTAATTGTTACTCTAGTGTTTCTATTTTGTGTAGCCACGAGCACGGTACTTCTCTGAATATCTCCTGTGACTATAGCTTTTTGGTATCGCGGCTTATCCTTACTACGTCTCGTATTTACTCCTTTTATAAATACTGTATCTCCAACGTCTAAATCAAACACTCTTTCACCACCACGCTTCTTTTTCTCTCTTACTGACATATTTTTATCAATCGTCTTATCCGTCAAGTACTGATACTAGTATTTCGTCTTTCGTACATGCTCCGCGACCAAGTGCTGTGTATATTGTTGGTCGAAGTCGACATGAAAAGCGTTATTAGATTCGATATGACCGAAAACAACTTCAAATGGTGTAAGGCCAGTCGCAGAATTTATTGTATGGTTATAAGACATTAATGCGTAAGTCATAACGGATGAAGCGTTCGTCACTTTGCGTTCATATTTTGCAATCCTTTAAATTGCTATGATAGTTAAATAAAATCTTTCAACTATTCCAATGGAGTTGTGCGGAGTACTTATGTGTGAGTCGATTTTATAGAACGATAGCATTTCTTTGACAAGTGTGTTATTAAATTCAACACACGGGTCTGCACTAATTCTACTAGGAATGCCATATATTGAGAAGTACTTTAATAGAGCTCTTATAACTTCAGATGAATTTTTAGTATAGATTTCTTTTGCTTGTCCTAAATTGCTGAAGGCATCGACTATACCGAGATAGTGTTTCTCTTCAATCGAGAAAGTATCCATAAAAAGTTCTTGTAATGGTTTAGTTTGTGTCTATGACAATTGAACCTCTGGTTTGAGAGGTTTGCGGTCATATTTCATACGTTTACAGATTTCGCAAGCATTAATAATGCTTGCAAATATTTGGTCCATGTCATTCCAATAAAAGGTCCTTTTATGATAAATTAATGTTTCTTTAATCCCTTTGTGACTGTTCTTACCCACGTGATATATTTAAAACTACATCTACTGCTCCTTTTTGAAATAGTGTTACGGTAGATTCAGAGAACTGTTTGCGATGAATTTCACTTTCAAAGTAAAAGCAGTATTTTATTTTAGGGCTGATGTATTCTTTCAAGAATCGTTTGACTATGTCGGGGTTGTTTTCCGGTAGGTGCATTTCTAATACCTTTTGTTTTGCTCTAGTTAAGTCTTGGACTGATAATTCGTTTCAATTCCAGGTATGTGCAAGTACCTGGTTTGGCTTGATATCCATGGTTTCCTGTAATATAAATATACCATCTGTGTCTAGATCGCGGGCAGAATGAACTGTGCCTATATTACTATCTTTCTATGATGCAGTTATGGTACCTTCCGTAGATGGAATAGAATAGGGAGATCGTCTACCGTCGCCCAGTACTGATCGAATGCTCATTTTTTTTTCTGAATCTGAAGGTTTAAAGGTGCCGTATTTTCATTTTTACTTAACCGCATAATTTGTTTATTGAAATCGTCTAAGTGTCGTTGAAGTTTCTGTTAGTTTCAGTCTAAATTAACTTTTATCGAAATGTCGTCGTTCTCGCCTAAGACATTAAGTTTTATTCGTGACAGGGCGTCCGCATTACAATTTTGTTTACCGTTTTTATATAAAATGTTATAGTCAAACTCTTCCAAACGTAATTTCCGTCGCGTTCGTTTGCTGTTAGGTTCTTTAAATGAATTAAGCCGTGCTAATGGTCTGTGGTCCGTATAGATTGTGAATTTCTTTCCGTACAAATACGGTCGAAATGCTTTGTAGCCCATACGATGACTAAAAGCTCTTTTTCGTGCTATATCGTGATTCAACGTTGTTGAGCCAGCGGATCACCAAAATGTTGCGTAAGTATTTCTTTCAATTGATTCCATGTTACTATACCGGGGCTGTCGCTAAGTAAGGCGGCGGCTCTACCAAAAAGCTTACTACTAATAGTGTGGAATCAATATAATTCCTGTGTTGCGTTTCCACGAACGCGGCTACCACTTAACACATACTCATATTTAGAAATGAATAGGTTAAGGATTTTTTCATCTCCATCAAACTTAGGAATTTTGTTGGTGAGCTTCTGCATAGTTTTTAATCACTTTGTCAACGAACTCTATCGACCTCGGCTTGAGCTGTCGCCAGGACAGGGAGTTATCGGATCGACTTGCCCCGGTACCAAAGTGGTCCGTAAGTGGGCCCTAAGGATGTTTGCTCTTTGCCTTTTGGAGAGAATCTAACCAGGATGTTTTTGCCTCGAGCTCGGTGTCTGACTGTGTATACCAGGGACTCTCGACCTTGTATTCTACCGGGATGACCGTGGGACGACGCTAAAGCTAGCGACAAGGCGACAGCGATGGGGTCGTCCGGGTCACTCAATACTTGCCTAGGGCGGCGTCGTCGGGGGGGTTGAAAGTGCCGGTGTGTCGGGGTGGTGGAACAGTTGGCAGCTTGCACTACCAAGGGATTGGGATGGTGGGGAGCCGCGTCAAAGTAGCGACGGGAGCAGGTCTTGGTGAATTGGGTGATGGACTCTAATTCGAGGTCGCAATGCAGGTCGGTGTTCCGCATATGCCACGGAGCGCCGATCGCCTTGCGGGCGAACCAATTCTGAATTACTTGGAGACGGTGGAGATCGCGAGGGTGGCAATGAGTGAACGCTACGGAGGCGTAGGTCATGATTGGGCGGACAACTCATTACAAGGAGATTTAAAGGACATGCACATATCGTTATAGGAAAGTATATCTACGGACATAAGGAATAGAGGTCTGCACCGGAGCGAGATTTTAACAACCGATTGAATTCACCGGTGATTGGGCAATCTCCGATGAAAACCCGAAGAAGGGATTGAAGAATTTTTTAAAAAAAATTGGTTGTCTGTAAAGTCGGTTTACGGACGATAGATTTACGTGATAACGACATAATCATGTATGACATTGACATTGACATTTGACATTCGACATATGACTTGACATTTGACTTTGACTGACTGACTTTGACTGTGAAGTTTGACTCTGAATTTGACTTTGACTTTTACTTTGACCTTGACCTTGACTTTGACTTTGATTATATTATCTAGATCTAGATAAAACTTAGGTGGAACGTTACAGGAATGTTACCGTTACTATTTTTCATTTTGGCATTCATCAATTTATAAAACGTTATCACGTCAAAAATTTATACAGTAAAAATGAAGAAATAAGAATAATCAATTGATATACTTTATAAATAATTATTTATTTAAAAGAAAACGTTTTATAAAGACAACAAATGCTTATTTTGATTTAAGAAACACAACATTTCAACAGCGTCATAGATTAACATGTTTCTTCTATCATTTAGTATTTGTCCTATCGCCGAAAATACTTTCTCTGAGCTTACAGAAGTAGCAGGCACAGCGTATTTAAAGGCTATTTCGTCTAAAGGCTTTAAATGTTTTTTAAATTTCCAGAATTGCGCAATCTCATCCCAATTGTGGCTTTTTTCAGGATACTGTGTTTCCGTATACATTTTGAATAAATTAATTGCCTAATCCGGGCGACCAGTTTCTCTTGTACTATTTTCACTTGACGTGGCTATTTCTTTTGCGCTTTGAGATGTGTTTCGGATCCGGAAAATATTATTTATTTCTGCCTTTACAGCATCTTTAGCAGCCAATTTATTTTGCAATAGTCTAAAGCTGTTTCTAAAAACAGGATGAAGTATAGTAGAAATTCGACAAACAGTTCGAGATTCGTATTCCAATAAGCGATCATTCATACAGTTTTTCAATGTTTGTAAAAATATTTCACCTACCGCTGTAGAAATTCTGGGACCCAAACTTTGAATGTTATCGAATAGCCCGTAAATAATAGGTATAATCAAACTAGAGGTTGGATACTGGTCTCCGATTATCATTTGGGTTGCTTGCTCAAATATATCCAGCAAAAGCACCATATCTTGTAATATTTTTTCTTCTTCTGGGCTAATTATTTGAGGTGCTTGAGGCAGTTTTCTCTGTGCGGCGGTTATACTATCAATTAACTTTATAATTCTTTTTATCATGTGTTGGAACTTCCTGTAGTAGTTGTAAAGGTTCTGCATCAGGATTTCTCTTCTTTTGTTCTTTGTGGAGTGTTAGTGTAGCAATATTAGATTTTTTGAAATATTAAACAATTTTTTTACACATCTCTACCAAGTTTATTAATTCAGGAATGTTTAAGGAATCATTTACAACCAAATTCAAAGCGTGTGCAAAACAAGGCATGTTACGTACTCCTAACAGTCTAACCATTTTTACTACGTTGGCTCCATTATCTGTTGTGATGCACACAACTTTATCACGGATTTCCCACTCTGTCCATATTTTATGGACCACATCTTTTAAATGATCTGCAGTGTGCGACTTGGTCAAAGGTGTAGTGGTTAGTACACAATTTTTAAGGCTATTTGAAAAAGAAAAAGTGCACAGTGATTGTGATGTAGGACTCCATGGAATGACTCGTCCAAATATCTGTGGTCAGTGACAAGTCATCAACTTCAGATAAGATTTTTTTTAGCTTTGTCTTGGCTTCATCAAATATTTTCGGCATTAATTCATAACGTATTGTTCTTTTTTCTGGAATTTTGTAGTTTGGGTTCATGTTAGAGCTTCGTCCGCTTTTTTTAAAATTTAGTTTCGAGGACTGCTCCATAGTAGATACCTCTATACCATAATTTGTATCAGTTGACATTGGTGAATCTGTTTGTCTCATAATATCAGAATGCTTTCTTTTCAAATGTGATAACATATTTGATGTACCACCGCCAGTGGTTAGCACGGCATTGCATAATTTACATTGAACTTTTTTGCCGTCTTCATCTACTACTTCAAAGTGGCCTTTAGTGTTTGACTGAACTTTCGGCATTCTGAAATATATCAACAAGAATAAGTTTGAATAGTACTACAATAGTTCAAAATATCCTTATTGATAACTTGTTTAAGTACTGGAAGTTAATGTTAAGTTAGACAGAAGTTAAAAAACAAAATCTAAAAAGGCACTTACGTAAAAGCTGATGTTTTTTTATTAATAAATTTTAGATTTTTACTGTGAAAGAGTACTTATCTCAAAATATTAAATAACGGTGACGCTATTATAGTAATAATTTATGGATTAACAACCTCGACCTATCGAACGAAATCCTACAATACAAATGTAATTTTGAACGAGTGAATGTTTCACAAATAAAATGCTTTCGGGAAATTTCCTTTACCAAAGACAAAAAAATATGTTTGTCTATGACTCCTCACTATTAATAATATTATATGAAAGGGGAATCCCCCAATCTATGCGTCCTATGTCTCACTCAGACTAATAAGGTATATTTCTCACTTAATCGTTGAATGATCATTCGTTCATCCGTTATTCATTAATACATAGTAGATATAAATTAAACAGTTAACTTAAGAAGAATTTAAAAAGAAATACAAATTAATAAACAAGAAGTTGTTACAACAGATTTGGAAATGAAAACGATAAAAATAAATACTCACTTGCATACTAAAGAAACGTACAATTCTGTGACCACACAATTTGAAAGGTTTGACAATCTTCTCGAATTACTCAAGGCAATTACTTACTGCAGAAGATTCTTAAACTACAGAACGACGTTACATACTGAAAAGGAGCTAACCACAAGGGAGTTGGATGAAGCACTAATCATTTGTGTAAAAAGGGTACAAGAAGAAGAATACAAGGAAGAAATAGATTGTCTGAAAATAGGAAAACAAGTTAAAAAGACAAGTCCGTTACGGTTCCTTAACCCCTATGTAGATGAGAAACAACTCCTTAGGGTGGGCCGTCGTCTCTACCTACCTCATGATAGAAAACACCTTATTATTGTGGGTTATAAAAACAATCGGCCACCAGGAAAATGGTCATTAGGACGCATTATTGATAAACACCCTGGCGTCGATGGGCTAACAAGGGGTGTACAGTGTAAAGAGTGGAGGTTCAGTGACTAAACGGACTGTAACCAAATTTTGTGCATTACCTGTTGATACTGATGCATAAGTGATTTAAATGTGAACATTTCGGCATTAGTGTATTGTAAAATTTTTAATTTCATGTTATGATTAACGATTACTTTCTACATAATAAGATGAAAACTAGACATATTTAAGTTGTTAAAAGACCCTACAGTTCTTTTGGTGGGCGGTATGTTGTGAATAAGTACATTCAGTCGACCAGTATACTTGCATCGGCACACACTTATTTTTATTTCAACTATCCATTAAACCTTTGTTAGGTTTGATGGATAGTTCATATAACCTATCTGAATATTAAGATTATCAATTACCAACTTCCAGATCTGATCAATGGTATATCCGGTTCGAAGGACCACATATGTTGGGTGTAGTAAGGTTCACTTTGTTAGGTTTGATGGATAGTTGAAATAAAAATACGTGTGTGCCGATGCAAGTCTACTGGTCGACTGAATGTACTTATTTACAACACTTACATTTGTTATTTTGAGTGATTTTGAATATGTTGTTGCATTTACTGTTAAGATTATCAAAAAGACCGGTAATTTAAACGTATTAGGGTTAAGTTTCCTATATTTTTTAAGTACGATGTTTCGATAAACAATTTTAGTATAATAGGTAGCTGTTAAGTTGAATGGTTGTCTAATGCCCGTTTTCACCAACAAGCTCTTATCGCCTTCGTAACTAAGTATCCCTTAGCGTTAAGTATCTCCCTATTTCAACCCCTACCTAAATTCATTTTCACCACACTAGGTGTCACCTAAAAAGGGATCCCGTACGCAAGTGACAGTTTTTTTTCTAAATACGCATGTATATCATCGATAACTTGTCGATAAATTGATTAACTCTGTATTTCTTAAGAAATAAACATTTATCGAACAGAATTTATTAAATAATGTGAATGTTTACACTTCTTACGTATTTTCATCGATTTTACGGTTTGCTTAAGCATTAAAACAATAAAAGATTGATCATAGACATTGCCAATGAGTATGTAAACACTTCGTTTTAGACATTGTCTTTGCTTGTTTGTAGGCCTGGGCAGTATCGCATTTTCAGAGTACCGAATCTTAATCAGATTTCATGTGTCAATATCTGATTTCGAAACTATATATTTCAATATCTAGATATTCTGCGACCGCGTCTTAAACGTTCACGAGTAGATATTTGATGCGAATCGATATTGGTTCGATATGAATGTATTTTTATAGGTGCGGTACAGTAGATTTTCGACGCGAGTCGATATTGGAGATTTAAAATAAGTACCTAGATTTTCTGTTTTGATTTGATGCTGATTTGCAGAGATACATTTATGTAAATGAAAGAACTTTCCTTCATACTTTTTCCAGGCTTAGGACTGGCTGCATTATTTTATATTTTATTTTACATATTTATGATTAAGTAAATACATACTTCTAGCTATTTTATTTCTTGGATATTATTTTATTGGAAAAATATTATGCAGGCGTATGTAAAAGTTAAATAATTTTATATACATAATTTTTTTCTAGATATTTACACTAATTACAGTTTCATAATTCAATGATATATTTACAGTGTTTATTTGTTTTTTTTTTTTATTTTTTTTTTTTTTTTTAGTATTTACAATTTTAATGACAACATGTTTCTATTTAAAACGCTATTATTAAACTTCTATTTAAAACGATCTAAGTTCACGTTTAAGAGAACACAAGTTGTCTGACTTTGTCGGTGGACAGACTTGTGCGGCGGTCATTAATTATTAGTCCAGTCTTACTAAAGATGCGTTCGCAAGGAACTGACGATGCCATTATGTTTCCATACCTCCGAAGCAGCTAACTTAGATAAGGGTATGTGAACCTATGCGTTCGCCACCAATTCAATGGGCAGTTCATTTTGCGGTCGCTTGAAAATGCCGGAAGTATATCGTCGTTTATGTAGGTATCCAATTCTTTTATTGATTTGGATACTGGAGTACCTACACTATATTGTTGCCCCACCATTTCTTGGAGAATACTCCAAGGCGAAAATTTGTCGCCATGTGTCTCGGCTATGGATGGCACATGCTGGCTCTCATTCGCACGGCTATCAATAAGGTCAGCCAGTAAATCTTGCACCTTTTTGCGTGCATTCCGAGCCTCGTTTATATCTGCGAATACGGCTAGTTTGTAGCGCGGGTCCAGTACCGTACATATAGAAAATGTGCCACTTATTCCTACGTTGGCAAATCTGGTAAGAAGCCCCGTGCGCAACCTGTAAATGCAGTCCTGTGCAGGTTCTGTAAACTCCTCGGCTAACAATTTGTCACATGCCGTGACCAAACAGCGAGTAACCACTATTATTGAGCCAGCAGTCATATGATTTTCGCTGCTCATCGATACAGTGGCCTCATCAAAGGGCTTCAAAATTTTGCACAGCTCGCCGAAAAATATCCACTCCTCATTAGTGATGATAGGGAGGTCCTTTTTTATAATAGCAATTGTGGGTCTCAGGTATTGCTCCAATTCCACGTAACGTTGCAACATGTGGAACGTGGAATTCCAGCGTGTGGGAACCTCCTGTACCATACATTTTGGCACACAATTTGGCACATCATTGGTCTGTGCCTTTAAAAGTTTTTCCAGCGCTGTGCTACTGGTCTTGAAAAACCGGACGATCTTTTTGACCTTTTCAAGGGATGGTGCTAATGAACGCATCTTGAACGATCAAGTTTAAAGTGTGCGCATAACACCCGTAGTGCTTGCACCCAATGTTATTGACAGTTCTTTGGATGTTAGCAGCATTGTCCGTCACTATAAAATTTACTTTGTCTTTTATCGACCACTCTTCGGCCAACTCCAACAAAGCACTCTGGATGTTATCTGTAGTGTGCGAATTTGGGAAATGGAAACAATCTAGCAACACTGTTTTTAACTCTAGGTCTTCTGTTATATAATGACCCGTAACCGCCAAATACGATTCATTAATCCTGGACGTCCACAAGTCAGCCGTAAGACAAATATTTTCTATATTTGAGGACATAAACTCAATTTTCAACTTTTCTTTTGTGGTGTTATAGAGATTCGGGATCATGCTGTGTGATATTGTTTTCCGACTCGGAAGCTGATAGCCCGGAATCCAGCTCGCAAATTTTTTAAAAGATTTTTCTCTAACTAGTGAAAATGGTTGATAACTTGCCACAAATAAATCTAAAAGGTCGCTGTCGATTTTTCTTTTGAGTTCATTAGATATTTTTTTGGCAGATCCATACCTTTCCATCGTGTACTGTTTGGGAGGCTGTTTTCTTACAGTAGTAATCGACGACGTTGCAGCTGTATCATATATAGTTTTCGAACGAGCCAGTACACGGTTTTCCGATATCGAACCAATATATAGATTTTGTAACTATATATGGTTTGTATCGCCCACCTCTACTTGTTTGTCAGTCTGACGGCTGCGGTGTTGAAAATAGCTTTTACGAATCTACAATTTTGTTTCGATTTTTGATATAAGTTTCGTTCCTGTGATTTCTACTATGAGTACGATTATGGCTGAAAAACGAAAACGCGGACAAAACTTTCTTGCTGAAGAGAAAGACAAGTTGGTGAAATTGTTAGCGTCTCATAGAGACACAATTTTGAACAAAAAAACAGACGGAGCCACAAACGACGCTAAGAACAAAGCTTGGATCGAAGTGACGAATAGTTTCAATGCGACGGGAAATGTTTACAGGTAATTGTGTGTGCTACATAATTGATTACAATAATAAGTAAATAGATAGTTATATTACTGGTTACATACTTGTACATGGGGTTATCCCAAAATCGCCACGTGCTTCACGTGCTGCTTATTAAGTATATTCATTTAATTTTCAGATCAAAAGACTCTTATGAAAGTTTGGGAAAAATTAAAATCAGAAAGCAAAATTTACTATCAGAACAGCCGAAGGAGCACAATGGCAACAGGTGGAGGTCCATCAGAAGTAAAGCATGACCCCATACTAGAGCAAGTGTGTTCACTTCAAGGTTGTGGATGTACTGGTATAATTGGTGTACAAGACTGCGATGTTATAGATTCGGAGGGGCCTTATACAAAAAAATATGCCTCGATGAAGGAAAAATAGAGGTCACTTCAGAGCGGGGTGATATACTGGAAGTTCTTGATCAAGAACCTTTAGCAAATGGAGACAAAGAAAATGAAGTTAGTAGCCACATAATGGCATCTACTTCAGAGGTGTGTACTGTGTATGAAAGTTGTGATAATATCTGGTAAATATTAGTTCTGTCTAAAATAACCTAAACTTAAATCTTTATTTCAGACAATTCCTATATCAAAGACTCCATTGTGGTCAAGGAGACGACCTCAAATATCACAAATGAATGAAAGGACTGAAGCGCTATCATCGATATGCTCTACTTTACTTTTACTAATGTAAATAAAAAGAAAGAAGACATTGAGGATTTAAAACGAAAACTGCTCGAAGAGGAAATAGATTTTTAAAGGAAATTATATGAAAAACAACTCAAGTTATACGAAACGCAGATTCAAGTGGCTGAAAAAGATGTTCTAATGAAAGATTTAATTATTGAACAAATCAAAAGTATTTATTATTTCTATTATTGGCTTTCAAAACATTGTGTAATTAAATTCCTTTGGAAACCATAGACAGGGTCGGCACCAGTGACAGGAATACTTGGAATTTGTCCATTTGCTATTAATTCCTCTAAATTTGGGATACTTTCATCATTAAGTGGATCACGCTCCTTCCTAATAATGCATATATTGTGCAAGATACAACAAGACAATATCACATTAACAGCGTTGCTCAATTTCTGACGGATTCCTACGGCTAAAACAGGGAACCTTCTTTTTAAAACTCCATATTGCCGTTCAACCGTGTTTCTTGTTTTGATATGGGCCTCATTATATTTTTGTTTCCCACGAGTTGTTGGATTTAAGTATGGAGTTAAAAGGTGACTCTGAAATTAAAATTAAAATTTGGTTACTTTATAATATGATATTATTTTGTTTCAGGTGGTACTGCTAACTGGAAAAACCTGTTCAGTCCAAAACAGTAGGATTAAATAAATTTATACATCCTTACTTTATTAAATATAGCGTTTTATTTTAATTCGTACTGTGTTTTTGTTATATACCTAATACATATAGTAGATACAATATCACCCATTTCTTACCTTCAGAGGGTATCCACTATCACCTAAGAGATAGCCACCTCCATATTCACGCCTTTAAAATCTTTGGTGTCTGCTGCTGTTTTGGTATATGGTAGAGTCATGTGTAGAGCCCGGCCAGTGTGACACCACATCAGTTATTAATAAATTTGCATCTGTTATGGTCTGCACATTTATAGACATATATGATTTTCTATTTCTGAATAACTCCGCGTCATCACCACTAAATATCATTTAAAATGTTGTTTCTATACAATGTACATAATTATGTATTAAACATTTATGTACATAACCTTACCTGGTGATTGAATTTTAATATGCGTGCAGTCTATACATCCTATTACATTTGGAAAACGTGCTATGTTATAAAACTGTTTTTTTACTGTGGTGATCTCCTCCTGCGTTTCAGGGAAACGTATGAACTCTTGTCGGCAGCAACCGCCTCGTGGGCTCCAGCCGGAGCTCACCTACCAACGACTCAAGCAAGGCGAAGAAGGACGGATCTGTTAAAAACGATGACCACGGCATGAACAAGGATTTGAATGACTCCTACGTACCGGAGGAATTCATGCAGCAGATCATGGAGCAAGCTGGCGCCATGTTCGATGCAGAAATTGCTCGAAGAAGACTCGAGGAGAGGCTGCTGCCGGCCAAAACCATTAGGCCCCCCGTCGCCGCGGTTAGGCGTAGGGAGGCTGAGTCGCGCCCGGCGGCGGCCACAAGCAGTGGCACCGCGCCCGCCCGCTCTCCAGCGAGCCGACGCGCACTGACCGACGACCCAAGCAAGGCGAAGAAGAACGGATCTGCTAAAAACGATGACCATGGCATGAACAAGGATTTGAGTGAGAGGAGGATCCCGCTAGTTGCGCTATCTCGCTGTGACGCTCCACTTGGCGTCGCAAAGGCAACTGCGGAGCATTCTCCTAACTATCGGACTCCGACTCTGAATCCATCGGAGGAGTCAGAATCAGATATGAGCTGGGAGTCAGTGTCGTCTCGGAGCATCGTGAGACGGCAGCGTAAGCGCAAGAGAGGCGCAGAGGAAGACCAAGAGGACCAAGGCGACTCCTCACCGTCACCCAAGGTCCCGACTGCGCAACGCGGCCGCGGGCGCCTGCCCACCATCCTAGGGCGCCCGACACACCGCATTACGCAAGAAGAGAAGCGGGCCGCTGCAGAAACGAAGCTCGAGGAGGAGCTACAGAGGTGGGCCAAATTTTGCAAGACTCTGGCGAGGGTGCGCACCCCCGAGGAGCCAAAACTGAGCGAATGTGACGCGGCAGAGCTTGAGACCATGGTTTTGGACTCAGTGGACACCGTCTTGACGGTGGCCACCAGGTCCAAACATCTCAAGGGCACGTGCGTGAAGGCCCTGAAGGATGCCGCGGTGACGATAAAGGCATCCTTCCAGGAAGCGCGTGCCCGCTCTATGTCGGAGGAGATGGCCCTCCTTGTGAAAGCCAACAAACAGCTCTCGGCGGAACTGAAGGAGCTCCGGCGTGAGGTACAGCAGATGAAGACGGCCCGAGCGCCTCCTGCCCCGACGACGACGCCGGTGAGTATTGAGGAGAGGCTGCTGCCGGCCAAGACTGTCAGGCCCCCCCTCGCCGCGGTTCGGCACAGGGAGGCTGAGTCGTGTCCGGCGGCGGCCATAAGCCGTGGCACTGTGCCCGCCCGCTCTCCAGCGAGGGCACCAGCCACCAAGATAAGTGGCACACGGAGTGCCCCCACACCGGCGCCACGATATATCCCCGCCCCTGTTCCAGCTCCACCATCTGAGCCGTGGAACGTGGTGGCGAGAAGGGGTAGGGAGAAGGAAAAGCATGCTCCTCCGGTGCAAAGCACCTCCTCCTTCACACAACTCCAAGAAGAAGAATAAGCAATTCTGGAGATTGCCGGTCCAGAAAATGCCACCAAGGCAGACGTTCTGGCCGGAAAGCTCCAGGAAGTTTTCGGGAGCGAGGAGACGATCCGAGTCTCAAGGCCGGTTGCCACTACTGACCTGAGGGTCAGCGGCTTGGATGACTCGGTGTCGTCGGAGGAGCTAGGAGGGGTGCTCGCGAAAGCGGGCGACTGCCCCATCCAATCAGTCTCCATAGGCACATTTCGCCGTGGAGCTGGAGGAATGGCAACTGCCTTTGTGCGCTGCCCCACTGTGGCCGCCAAAAGGATCGTGGCCAATAGGGGACGAGTCCTGGTGGGCTGGGTAGCGGCCCGGGTAGTCGTCCTAGACGCTCGACCCCGCCGCTGCTTCCGCTGCCTTACGCTGGGCCATGTTGCTGCCCAGTATAAGTCTGAGGTTGACCGCAGTGACGAATGCTACCGCTGCGGTCAAAAGGCCCACAAGGCCCGAGACTGCTCCGTCACTCCCCACTGCACCATCTGCGATGCAGCTGGGAAGTCGGCGGACAAGCTCTCCGGGGGGAAAGGCTTGCGCTAAGCCCCCGGCCAAGGCAAGAGGCAGGAAAAAGGCTACGGCTGAGTCCAGGGCCAAGCAGCGGCCGCCTCCCCACGACAAAGGGTCGGGGACTGGAATGGAGGTAGGTTAACATGGCCCTACCTACCTCCAGGTGAACCTTGGCCGCTCCCTGGTGGAGTGGCTTATCAGCGTTCCGCGAGAGCGGACACCGGGTCCAGGATTTATCTTCGGATGGAGCCCGCACCCCGTCTCCGCTGAGTGCCGGAGGTGTTGGATTCCGGGGGATCTGACACCTTCACTAAAAAGGCACTCCGAGGTGGCGATGCCCTCAATGTGATCCCGAGGGCATCGTGCACGAGGGGTGAGGGAGGACGATGGCTCCCTCCCCGAGGCGGGCCCGTCGCAAGGCGGGCAGCGGCGTCGACGGGGGCTGCGGATAGTGCGAAAGCGGAACCGTGCCCCCCGTCACTAGTCGACGATGGAGGAACACCCCGGGGTTTTAGTGGGTACACCCGCCACTCTGGCGGGGACTCCCACATAACCACCGTGCCTCCCCCGGCCGGTGGTATCCATAAAGGATTTCCCCGGGTCAAAAAAAAAAGGGGGGGGTTGTTTAGGCAGGCAACAATCGCCCCCCTAAAATATAGAGGGCCTTTTAAGGTTATAAGGGACACCTAAACGTTGGTGAAAACGAAATAACGAACACCTAAATTTAAGAGTCCCTTAGTAGCATTTGGTGTGAAAACGAAATTCTTATTAAGTGTACTACACTTAATAAGAATTTCGTTTTCACACCAAATGCTACTAAGGGACTCTTAAATTTAGGTGTGTGTTGGTGAAAACGGGCATTAGTAATATAAACTTTTACTAACTTTAAAGGTAATTTTATTTTACTACACGTGAAGAACTTGAGTATTGTTTTTTATAAAAAACCTATTATACAGCCAGTATTTTCGTACTGATACTGCACTTTAGTTAGTAAAAATTACAGGTCAGTAGTCGAGAGTGCAGTAATAGCAGAAGTAACTGCACTTGTATAAGTTTTTCCTCATTTTTTTTATTTAAATTACTTAGTAAGTAGTACTTACTTACTAAGAGGAACAAAAAAAAGACAATGGCTATAAATATTGTATTTTAAAACAAAAATAATGTATCAACACTAAGAAATATAGTATTTAACGTTTCGTTTCACTTCGCATTCAAGATTTTTATCAAGGAACTTCTTTTGGCGTTTTTTTGTAATTTCTATACTTTCCGCGCCTTTTTCTCAAAAACATGTTTTTGGTGTTATTGCACTTTAAGTTTGGGAGGGCTGTCATATCACTGACACTAACCTCTGCGCCAGCTGGGAGCTGTTAAAAATCATAACGGTAATATATATATGTAATAGTAAGAGTATAATTAGTATAAAAATGAAAAAAATACAAAAAAAGAGGACTCAGTTTGTAAATTATTTAGTGTTCTAGTGTACGCTTTTTTTAGGTTAAATAATATTTTTAAATAGTGTTACATAATTAAATTTAATCAAAAAAAGGTACGGACCATTCAGTCCGTAGTGTATGTATAGTTTTACCCAATAATAAAAAAAAACCTCTGCGCCACGGCGACCGTCGTCGCATAAACAGCGTGTTTTTTCCAAAACCATCCTTTATAACCGCACCGACACCCTACTATGATTGAAGGATGAAACCATGCGATCAAACTAAGCATGGTCTGGAGGGAGCTGAAGTTCTCTTTCCACGATACAATATTACAGAATTCACATAGTAGGTATTGTAATCACAGTGCCTTGACAAGATTTTGTAAGCTGCAACATTACACCGACAGAGACACACGAGGCTCGCAACCCGCCAAGAGTTGCCGACTTCTGCTCTATTGAACAATACATTATCACAAGGCTAACATACATCTTTTAATTGTTTCAGATAACTGCACTACCAAAATGGATTATACAATCTGCCTGAACTCGGACAATTAGATGTTTTGTCAATTGTCGATAAACCAATTATTATCGTGCATGTATGTGAATCTGCGTGTGAACCGTTCCAATCTATTAATTGGAAACGGGGGTACTAATATTTCTTGGGTACTTGGCTATATTGGCCATGATCTCTCCTACGGTGGCACTTGGCAATATTAGTATTTTATTAGCTCTTCTATAATTGTTTCTGCCCAAATGGAAAATAGTGTTATTTCTTATACGGTACAACCTTTAGTACCATTTTCAAACACACTGCCATGGTAGAGTAGTCGTAGTGAAAAAATCATACATGTACTAGACACGATGGTTTGTAATGTTTTTTTTTTCTAATAAAGGTAGTTCCGTCTTTCCCTGTTTAAATACCTGTGGTTTTATTTTCTACAACACAAGTTTGACCTTTAATACAACAAATTCTTACAAAACTAATTCTTAGAAAACTAAAATTAGTCGACTGACATGTATGAAAATCTTTAGCGTTATAAAGTAATTGATACAAACAATCACCCTTAAGTTGACTTTGCTGTATAATCGTAATATTATGAATGATATCAAACTCAAAATTCAATACAAATGGACTGTTGCGTTTTTTTCAATAGCTACACAACTAAATAAAAGTTTCAAACAAAATTTTACCAATATACAAAATTGAATGCAAATCGTTAGAGCGTTAGTGTCTCAGAAACACACTTACATGAGATTAATCTAGATATTATGCAAATAGCCTATTGGTAGTGATTCCCTTATTCAACTGAACGAAACTAAAATTTTGAAAAACTAAATTAGTTCTTATACGGTTACGATAAAGTCTAAATTAGTATGGGACTTATCAATAACATCGCTAAAATTAAATGTATTTATTATATTTGCGGGTAGTTTTAGCGAAATTAAGTCGCCACTTATTTGGTGCTCACTAAACTACCCGCAATTGGCCAGGAATTAAATAAAACTATTCTAATTTTAGTGAGAGCGTTGTGTGGAGTTATACGAATTTGAATTTTAGCGTAAATAGAATACGGGCTATATCAATTTGAAGAATTATAGTGAATTTTAGCTAGTTTAATATATAAATAATAAAATAATCATACCGAAATCGCGATAATTAACAAATAAACATCAAACCATCTTGATTTTTTGAATGCTGAAAAAACGATGAAGATGTCGAGAACCTGGAATTATGTGGTCCATTCATGCAAAACCTTAAAAGTTCCAAAATAAATACGTGTGCGAATACCGCGAGTTATGTGTCGAGATCAATATCGCCTTTTAATTCAGTTTCGTGATAGTGAAGGTGGTAGCACCATTAAACGCAATAAACGTGAAAGACACTCTTAAAAAACACCTACCCGCAGAAACTTCAGTTTACTCGAGAACATGGCGCATGAAACTGTGCCGTAATATTGAGCAAATAAAATACATGGTAAATATCCCGATTACAATATTAATTCTTGTATTAGTCACCATGTCACTTTAAAAATAAATATAGTAGGTAAAATAATACTTGTGCATATGGCGCTGATTTATATTTTAATATTTTTATCAATGTTTTTATTGTTTTTACTGAGAGTACACTACGTCGGATAGCGAAGCATAGCATTGGAAGTGGCGGAAAATTCTAGACACCCGGTAAAAAGTTGTCCGGCAAAAGTTTTGGACGATTTTGACTCTTGACTTTAAATTTAAAAGCCCATGATTGCCCCACAAAAGGGAAAGATACATAAAAATTATTATGGAGAACAGAAATTTACCATAACAGCTTTAAAAGTCAATTTATTTGGATGAAAAATATTATCATAATACAAATAAAAAAGCCCAATGTGCCCAATTTGGACGAATGCATGCGAGAAAGAAGACCAAAAGAGTAGTAACATACTGTGAAGACTGTCCAAATCAATCGCATTATTGTATCAACCGTTTCAATTTAGACCATAGATATGTTTAAGCGCAGACTTATTTGGACATGATAATCAATGTAGATTTGATTTGCAAAGTCACTAATACCAATTCGAATATGATTTAAAACAATTCAACTTTTTTTGTTCTTTTTAATGTGGAAAACACATGTTTTTTTTCATCTCTAATTCGTCCTTGACATTCCCACTTAGACTATTCCAGCTTAATATTTTTTTAAATGTCAGTACAAGTTGCGGTGCTATCAGTTAGGATATAAATTATCAGGCCTTGTCAGCCATAAGACATAAGATATTATTATACAATACATTAAATATAATTTATACAAAAAACGTGGACTACGACGCCTAAATCTCACTGTGAAAACCAGCCTGTGCTGTCACAGCCATATGTGGCTGACAAGGCTTCACTAGTTAAAAAAAATTAAGCCATATGTGGCTGACGAGGCTTTACATGTGGTAAAAAAATAAGTAATCATCGAAACATCAACTAATACTCTGAGAGCCTTTTCAGAAAAACTGAGAAATGCACAAATCGATTGCGAAAAAAACTTGCCCTCTCCTAAATTACCCGATCAATTGACATATTGGAGTCGACAAATATAATATTACAATGGTAGAGAGCGCTTTTAAAGATCCGTTGGCACCAGGAAGCGTTTTTGCATACTATTGCACTAAAAAGGAATATCAAAAAGATTCCAATCTTATTGCATCAGCACTATATCACAGGCTGAATGTGACAAATAAAACTGGCCTTCTTTCAAGCCCGCTGATCGAGTGCTTGGTGTGATTGAAATGAAACTAGAATAAGGAGAAGTTATATAAATATTACACATCCCGATGAAATAACGGAAATTATAAAGGAATGATCGATTGTACAAAAAATCTAGTGATTTTGTTATAAGCAATGAAAAGAGTGCTAATACAGACGACGTCTAGGACAATCCAGTTTAAAGACTGCAAAAAATTTTTATTGAGAAGATCTAATAAAGCTGGAAATGTACTAGTTCACGGAGAACTAAACTATAAAAGTGATTGAGGTAAATTTGCAAGCATTTGTCAGCGTACAAAATGTATCTCTATGATCATTTCATAGCCTTTGCCAAACATTCTACCTAAATAACAATAAATTACAGGACGTAAAGAAACTTCTTCATAAACATAAAGGGTCTAAATGGAAAGATGCACCATCGTTGGTGGTACAAAAAACTCTTTAGACCACACTAGTGGCTGCTCAAGAAAGCGTAGTCAGTCTCCGACTGGGGTGTTGCTAACTTGGTCAGGTTCAATGCCAACAAAACGCAGGCGTGTCTGTTTTCCGCGCGAAGGAGTCATTTTAATTTGACCCCTACATTCCGTGAATTATCCGTGCCGATGACTGACTAAACATTCACAAGATCTCCTTAAACTCGACACTTAATTTCGAATGTCTTAGTCCTGTGTATAATTCGTGGTGAAAGGAGTGTTGATATTAGTCATAATAGCAGTGTAGACGAAACGAGGCCAGTTATCAATCTTGATTATCATTGACGAATCTTTAAGAGTTGAGTGACTGCGCTCAAGGGCGCCTGAAGTTTGTGGGTGGTATGGCTTGAGTATAATTGGTTGATTAATAGAAATTCACAAGTCTTCTTGAAAAGTTCTGCAATGTAATTTGAGCCTTGATCCGTTAATATGGTTTTAGAAATACCGAATAGTGAAATAAAATGTAACAGAGATTTGCTAGTTCTCTCAGCTGTCGTTGATCGAATACGATAAGCTAATGAATAGCTGGTCAGGTCATCTTGTAAGGTTAAGATATATTTACATTTGGCTGGCCCTGCTTCGGGTAATCGGGAGAGGACATCTGCTGCAGCGTAAAGGTTTCCTTTTTTGTAATTAGTATGTTCTTAACACTATTTCTTTTTTAGGTAAGTAAATTGCAGGAATCAAAAAGGTTTCTTCTCATTCAATGAGCAAGCTATGTGCACTAGCAACTTAAAATTTAAAGATATTGTAACAAGATGGCCAGGTTCAACACATGACAGTTTGATATACTCAAACTCTGCAGCCAAGTTTCAGTTTGATATGAATGTTATATATGTTTGATATGTATGGTTTCAGAATGGTCTTGTACTAGGTGACAGTGGTTATTTTCAATTATTTACAGACTCCATGAAGTAATCCTCAAACAGAAGTTAAAAGACTATAATAATAAGTCTGATATCCATACTCGGAATGTAATTAAGAGATGTTTTCGGGTTTGTAAAAGGAGATTTCCTGTTTTAAGTATAGGACTGCAGTGCCGATTTCCTCTTGCTCAAGACATTATTGTAGCAACAGCAATTTTACATAATCTTGCAAGAAGTAGAAATGAGAGAGAACCACCTGTGGATCCTGAAATCCACATACAATTTGAAACTCTCATTGCTGACCAGCCAGGACATCAACACAACAGCACAAGGGACCCTATGTTAGAATATTTTGAAAGTCTAATCAATTAGCAATAATAATTTACTTTGAACAGTACTGTTTTAACAATTATATTAAAACATAACTAAAATGTGTTCATTTTATTATACCTCCACTTTCCAAGATAGCGTAGTGATTTATTACCGATAATTAGTGGTGAGGTTGTCACTACTTTTGAATAGGATTATCAGAATTCAACGGGCTGTGTTTGTAGTCAGTGTTATCAACATACAAGTGATAAAAATGACTAATGAGAGACTACCACTACTACAAGGTGGACCATATTATGTTACTTATTAGCTATCCTTGTTTCAAATGTACTATTATTATTACACAGGCAAATAAAAAAAACATTTTAAATCTTTATTAATAAAATTATTATCACAAATATTTGTTGGGTAATGTACCCTATTACGGAGCTGGCTTAAAAGAACTCCATGCATTTCCTGCTTTTTTCTTTCATCATTCTGCAGATGCTGAATTTTTAATTTATGCTCTTTTATGGCAATTTCTTTTAATAGCTCCACTAACTCTAAACGAGATTTAGTTAATTGGTCCAGGTTTGCAGTCACTCCTACTTTGGTAATTTCTTGATTTGGTTTGAAACATGGACAAATCTTGGTTTTAAATGCCTTTGCCTCCATGAAGACTAATTATTCTCTGAAAATATAATAATTTTAAAATGTTTAATTAATTAATTTAGATAAATATCAACTGGAAAATCAATAGATTTTTATCAGTTTGTTCTACTTCCATATCCTGTACCTGTAACCAAGTTGATAGGCGTCAAAGGCTGAAAATAAAGTAAAATTTTAAAGTTCCTTTTTTTTTCATTCTATAATAAACAAACAAATAGTATGCTAAAAAAATTAACAAGAAAACCCTTCATAAAATTTAATTTCACATGTACCATTTTCAATTGAATTGTGTAATTTCTACTTTATAACTTGTTGCGGGCAAAAGTCATCTTGATCTAAAACAAAAAATAATACTAAGGTCCTGCTCTCTCATTTTACATTAAAGATACATGTAGGTTGAACATTGAGTAGGAATGGAAAAATCAACAACCCTTGTGTGTGTTCACACAACTTATTTGGTTCAGCAGACAAGGATTAAAACAAATTGTTAAGTAATTAGTGGGCGCAAACATCTGCCTAGACTTTTTTCCAACTATGTTGGGGTCTGCTTGCAGTCTAACCGGATGCAACTGAATACCAATACCATAGAGTGACTTCCTATCTGACCTCCACAACCCAGTGAGTACTTATAAAATAAATATAATTATTATTGATATTATTATTATTATTACATATATTATATATTACTTCACCAGGAATTTCATCATTTGGTACAACTACTATGTTATTTTCCAATGTTTGCGGTGGCAATGCTTCTGGGATAACTATGTCTCTTTCAGTTTTAGTTCTGAAAAAATTAAACAATATAGATAGGAAAAGATGCTGAAGAAATATGTAGTGGTTTCGAGTATCGGTATCATTAAAAAAATATTTGACTTTATACCTGGAATTTTGATACTGTCATTGCGAGCATCTAGCCCAGTGATATTGGAGCTCAACGCCATAACCTTTCCCTCAATATCCGTACAATCTGAGGCTGAAGAGGGCCCGCCACCAGTTCTTTATAGCTCTTGCCGATGTTTTGCCATCGTTTTCCTTGTTTCTTTTTTAACGCTCTCATATTTTAGCTTTAAGCTCTTCGTACTCTCGCTGCAAAGCCTGTAGCGGCATAAAATAACAAAGTAATTTTATTACTCGCTGCTTCCTTTTCTTTATTGGTTACAACGTCGGTCTGCTTGTTTTCAATTATTGTGCGATGTTTCGCCACCAAATCGGTTAACAATCTCACTTCGCTGTTGTCGAAATTCGTTCGTAGAACGTTCACGTTTTACGTTATTATTTTCCATAATTACAACACAGAAGACACAACACATAACAGAAGTACCTCGAATGGAAAGAAAATTAGAAATTAACACGGAGACAAGCCGACAAGGTTATAAATGAGTAAGGTTAAGATAAGATTCCCTTGTTATAATTTGAAGAAACTCTAATATATTCTATGATCTATCTGATCTAACTCCATGTTGTTTGTATTGTAAAGTTTAAAGTATTATTTTTCGTAGCTTGGGAAATAGAAAATTAAACTACTTGGTGACAATAATGGAATCTGGCGACGAGATTTCTATGTTTCTGGTGTTAGATGACAATAATCGGATAATTTTAAACGAGGAAGGTCATGTTTGCTTGCAATATAGCTCGGGTGAGTACCTACTGTCAAATTCATGTTTTCATTCATTCACTAAAAAAACGATAATCGCTGCTTCTTCACTGTTAGGATTTCCACCAAGGCACTTACTTATTAACATAATGTGCCCCAAATCAATACTATCTGTAGTGTAAAAGTAATGAGGTAACTTAACTCTGTTTATTGGGTAACTGCTAACGGTCTGTTGAAAGATATATCACATAGAATTGTTTCTCGATATGCGAAAAAATTGCCAAATGCATTACTGCTCAGTCGTGAATCAAGCGACCAGTTATGTTATGGAGTAGTCAGTTGATATCGAACTGCATAACTTTGTATACACTGATTTATATGCGAGCTACAGGTGGACATCTATTAGTTTGATGATTTTCACTAATGTCTATGGATATATGAGATAATGTAACTTTTAGGTACACTAAATATAAAAGTAATATTGTAATCATCATCATCCCTGCCATAGGACGTCCACAGCTGGACATAAATGAACGATTTTAATTTGAAACATGATACAGTGATGTAAGACAATATTGAGAAGACAAAAATGCATTGCATGTTCCACTTCTAACATGTCATCATATTTCGTGTAAGTGTGTGTGACATGTGTACATCTCAGATAAAATAACTAGTACTTATTAATTGAAATGTACACATTGAAATATAACTGCCGCCTAAGTCGCTAGATCTTCCGAAATAAATATAGCGACTATGTCCATTTAATTTTGAACTTGCCTTTATTAATCATTCTAGGTAATTGCGCCGGTTTGCAGGCCGGGTCTAGTTTTCGCCTTTGGCACTTGGTCGTGCAGTAAATTTGATTTAATAAAGATTATAATAAATAATATTGCACGAAATGAAGTTGAATACATTTGCAGATGGTTGCATTATATCTGGCAACATTACTTGGTCGGGAAAACACAACACGCGACTTATAATAAATTGTTTAGTACGACGCCAGTGCAGGAGCTGTTAAAACGTGTGAGAACGAGCGAAAAATATAGTGGCGCGCGTTCTACTCAAAAGTAAGTTTTGTGCTGTTTTAAATCACTTAGTATTGTATTTTCACATTATTTAGTGCAATATTTTATTGAAATAGTTGTTAACTTAGGTCGCCTCTTTTATTTAATTGGTTACACGTAGTAGACTTCTCTTCGTCTATAATGAACCGTATTCTCGTGAATACACTAGTTTTCAGTTTTCGGCCACCAAAATACTGCAATTTTAACGGTTATTGATGAAACTAAAATACGCATTTCGGTAGTGGCCGAAAACTAGAGTAAGTCTATAATTATTATTCAGTTTTCGGCCAACTTAAAATTGTATGAAAAATAGGGGCGGCCGAAAACCGAACGACGCTTTGATTTTCAGCCATTTCAGTCAGTAATGTGAAGTATTTCACGATGCATTTTTAGGAAGATCTTTCAATAAGATTTTTTTGCTTCAGATGGCTCCTCCAAAGAGTAAGGACATCATTAAAATTAGAAAAAGAAATGCACCGTATACTCAAGATACCATTAACCAGGCTGTTAGAGATATTCGCGAAAAAAACCTTTCCATTAGAGAAGTTTGCCGAAATTATGGAAGTCCTAGGGCAACTGTACAAGATCGAATATCTGGAAGAAGTAGTGATTCGATTAAAACTCGAGGTCCTGATCCTATACTTACCCATGAAATCGAAACAAAAATAGTGGAATGGCTAATTAACATCGCTAAGTGTGGTTTTCCAATAAAAAATCAGAACTGTTAGACACTGTTCAGAAAATCATAAAAGACTTAGGCAAGCAGACCCCTTTCAAAGACGATCGTCCTGGACAAACCTGGTTTTTGAAATTCTTGAAAAGGTATCCGGAAATTTCACAAAGATCCGCTGAAGGAATAAACAAGGCGAGAGCTAGGGTAACGAAGGAGTCAATCAAGCTCTGGTTTCGAGAACTTGAAGCGTTTCTTGTAGAATCAAATCATCGTGATATATTGGAATCTCCGGAACGCATATTTTATGGAGATGAGAGTGGGTTCGCCCTTTGCCCTAAAACAGGAAAGGTTCTTGGTCCTCGAGGGCACCGCAATCTATACTAAATTAAAAATGGCAGTGAAAAAGATAATTTAACTGTTTTGGTGACATTTAATGCTAACGGGCAAGTATGTCCGCCACTAATAGTTTTTCCATATATTCGCCCGCCAAAACAAATAGCAGATAGCATGCCACCACATTGGGTCCTCGGAAGATCTGAGAGTGGTTGGATGCGTAGTGATGTATTTTTTGAATACATTACGAATGATTTTAATAATTGGGTAGTGAGTAACGAAATTCAAAAACCTATTCTCTTACTGGTAGATGGACACAAATCCCATATGTCAATTGAGTTGAGCGCGATGTGCGAGCGATTGGGAATAATTCTTTACGCTCTGCCTCCTAACACCACGCACACATACTTCAACCGGCAGATGTCAGTGTTTTTGGGCCTTTGAAGTCGGAATGGAAAAAAGTAGTGAGGAAGTTTTTGACGAAGCCAGAAAACAAACTTTTCTGTCACCAAGACTAATTTCTAATTTTTAAAAGACTGCCTGGAAAATACAAATATGCTGCGAAATATAATTAATGGCTTCAGAAAATGCGGACTTTATCCATTTGACTCTGATGCAGTAGATTATACGAAATGTGTCCAGAATACTCTAGAAAGACTAAATAATTCAAAGACACCCGAAAGAAATGCTAAAGAAATTACTAACGCAGATCTAGTTTCCACAAGAAAGGTTTTGAGACATTTAAAATCGACTCTGGCCGAAAGAAGCATAAACGTGGCTGTTATATTGAAGGAGATGAAGAAACTGAGAAGAAAGCCTTCTCAGATACAATTTGCTGACGTTTTATACGAAACATGCTCTGAAGACCTGACGAACTCCACAGTCAATATTACAACATCTCAAATAGTCGAAGAAGATAATAATAAGACCAGCCAATTAGATGACATCAACATGACTGAAATGGTGTCCTTTGAAACCATTCCACAAAGCCAGGCTGAGAAGACTTGCTTCTCCAATTGAGCAATATAAGACCGCCAAGTCCTTTCAAAACTCCAGAAAGTCAGTGCAATATAGGCCAATATAAAAGTGTTCCAGTAACTCATGGTGTTCTAGTACCTTACTCAGATAAGGATTCATCTACCGAAGAATCAGAAGCTTTGATTGATAACGACATTTCCACACTGCATTTGTCAGGAAGTTATTTGGATGTTGGTTCATTAGTATCGTTGGATGATGTTCTTCTAATATCATGTCAAATGAGTCTGCCAACAAGAACAGTACTGCCAATGTCGGAAAGTGTAAAAGATTGCCGCGATGCAATAATAACCACCACTTCCACAGTATTACTGCCACAAACACCCATGATATCAGACAATACCTCTAAATCATTGAAAAATACAATAACTCGACGCGATGTTCTGGTTGATATTCCAATAAAACAGACTAGTACACCTATAGAAACTAGTAAAACAAAGGAAACAGATATTATAGAAAAACATCTATTTAAACCGCAACCTGCAAAAAAATCTAACACTAACAGTACACGTACACCTTTATTTGCAGCAATTTCATCGGCGGCATATCGAAAGTTTTATGAAGATACAGAAAAAGTTAAAATTGAGAAGTTAGAATTGAGAAAAACACGACAAGAAATTTTGAAAAAGAAAAGAATAGAAAAAGAACAGTTAAAGAATGCTCAAGTTACAAAACGAAAAATCGCGAAGTTCAAGAAATCCATGAAGGAAAACGAAAGAGTTAAAATAGATTGCGCCCTGTGTCAAGAAATTTTAATAAGTGATACAGAAGAAGATCCTGAAAGAAATATTGGGTGTGAGTTTTGCACCAAATGGTATCATTTAAGATGCACAGACTTCGCTGGGCTAAAGTATGAAGAAGTATAAGACAAACCATTCAAATGTAATGCTTGCATTTGTAATCAGTTAATTTATAATTAAGCAGTTTTTATTGCAGATTATTTCGCCAAAAGCTGCCAGATTTTGATATTCGATTTTTATTGATAGAAAAAAAAGCAAAAGAAAGGAAAGGATAGGAAAAAGCTAGGCAGATTGATTTTTATTGATAGAAAAATGTTGATTATGATTAGGAATTAGAATAACTTTATGATGACTCTTTATTGAGCAATTTTTTTTCGACTGGTACTTAAATTATAATTATTATGAATAAATAAAAGAAGACTTATAGATAATATACTGGCATTGTTGTCAAGTATGATGGTACCTGATTAATAATAATTTGATTAAAGTTACTGTAAATAAAAAAATACAGGAAGAAATACATTTTATTGTTATTTTATTTAGTTTGTATTACCTTTCTATTCTATCTAATCCAGTGGCCGAAAACCAACGTCTTGTAGGCCGAAATCTAAAATTTGTGGTCGAAAACCGGCGTTTTACCCATTTTCGACATTAAAAAATAATACAAAAAAGAGGCTTATTTGTAGAAACCAATGAGTTATAAAAATCAAAACTACATTATGTAGGCTATAAATTAACAGCAATAACACTAGGCTAAAATAACGGCACTATTTTTTTTTAGTGCCTTAAAGTTAACAACTCCACTAAAAGGCCGAAAACCGGCGCAACGACCCTATTTAGATTACAGTTAATCATAATTTTATTGACTTTCTTTCTGATTAAATGAGCCTTGATGCCAACTAGTTAGACAGTAAAAATTAAATGTAACTATCCTGTCCATTTTAAAATTAATGTGATATTAAATCTTTAATGAATATAAAGTAAGGAGGGCATTAAGTAGTCAATCCCACCAAGCTTGGGATAAGATCGAAAATAGACAAGTTTAAAGCTTTAATTAGTATAAAGTAAGGAGGGCATTAAGTAGTCAATGCCACCAAGCATGGGATAAGACCAAGAAGAGACAAGGTTAAAGTTTATTTTTATTGTGATTATGACTAAGCCCAGATGGTACTTTGTAACATGTTTTTTCCAAAAACTCACTATGTAAGAAGTTTAACATTATATATAATTGGCATTAACACACTAGTTGTGGATGGAACCATGTCCCCAATGACAATTTTCAAAAAGGACCACCTAGTGAATTTTGTAATGATAGGAATTAACCATGTTGCAATAGTAAAATTAAACAAACAATATTTTATTATACATATCTATAATATGTGATTTCTTATATTTACAACAATTTTAACATTATATTCAACTGTGTAATTGCTTATATATAGGTTACCTTTAATCTTTTATTATACATTGACAAAAATCACACTGGTCTTTTAATTAAAACAAAACTCAGCAATGACTATTTTGCCTAGAAACATTAAATGAATTCACACAATGAACAATAAGAGTGTTGTCAGTGACATTAAACATATTTAATGTAGCATACAATTTGAAATAATATTTTGCATTGAATATGTCCTCTATTCGAAAGTATCACCCGGTGAGACATTAATGTTGAAAATGTGAACCTAAATTGTTCCATAGTTTGCATGGTTATGGGATACTTTTAAGTTTTGTAAGCCTATGAGCATTAGGTAATACTCAGGTCTAAATTGTGATGACGTCTATAATCATACCTATACTATTAAAGATCAAGGAAGATAGAGTGCTCAATAGCCCTATAATTGTATTGACATACATTGAGAAAACACATTGAAGTGTGTGTGCTCAACACATAAGCTAATATGTATTTATTCTGTCGAGCATAGCCTTATCTACTAGTTACAGTAAACAGGCACAATCACATCTTATTTAAACAGCAAAAACACATCCAAATTTAAAATTAGCATAAATATTTACACAAATCTTATACTAACTACATACTAAACTCAAATCAACCAATTCCCCATTTTTTCTCAAATTCTGGCTTTATTCAGGTCTAATGTGATGATGTCTACAATCATACATATTCTAAAGATCAAGGGAGAAAGTGGTCAAGAGCCGCCCTTATGATATTATTTACATACATTGAAGTGTGTGTGCTCAACACAAGCTAATATTTATTCTGTCGAGCATAGCCTTATCTACTAGTTACAGTAAACAGGCACAATCACATCTTATTTAAACAGCAAAAACACATACAAATTTAAAATTAGCATACATATTTACACAAATCTTATACTAATTACATACTAAACTCAAAACAACCAATTCCCCATTTTTTCGTCGAAGATTAAAATATCTCGACTATATATATAAAAATATATATTCTTACACGCCCCTAGCGGTAGTAGTGGGTCGAGCGGCAGACTGGCTATATAAGCCAGACAGAACCGAAGCACGCACACTTTTACTCGGGCGCTCGCCGGCATCGGACGTCTACGCAATGACGTAGCAAGTGGAAGGGGCGACCGATGTTACGTCATCGGCGCGAGTGGCTTGGACGAGTCATTCTACTTCGGGACATCGTACTGAGCGGACGTGCCTTATTTAGTCCACTGTTGGACACTTCTACCTGGGTACTCGGAGACATCAGACGTGGCTTAGGAGTCTACGTGAATTGTTGTCGTGTTTGGTGATATCTCGTTTTGTTATTTAATTTCAATGAAAAATGTTGATAGTTCGCTTTGTATTTTCCGTTTAAAAATTGAATACACTTCTGATCGTCAAGATCAGAATTGGGATTCGCTTAAAAACACGCGACCTTGATCGTTCGCCATCTCTCTAGCTGCGAGTAACTTTTTTTCGGATTACAAACCACAACACGTTAATTACTTTCTTTGTTCTATTGTTTGTATGTTTTACTGTGGAAATATCACGGTTTGTGTGAATTTAAATTTTGAAAATTACTAACAGTCGATTATTCACTTTTGTTTGCTAAATTGTTTTGCATGCCGAACTATCACGTCGAGTACGCTATTGTCGCACTCCATTGCTTCCTGTGATTATAGGTGAAGCCAGTGCGTAGTCTGTCTAAATGCGATTGTTATGTGAAATAACAGCGTAATTAATTTGGGCAATTTCTGACCGTTTATAAATTCTCAAAGTACCCACAGTTTTATACCGCCGTTAAATGAAGTTGGTTTAAGCTCCCGTGAAAATTACACATAGCGCCTAGTATGTGAGATTGATACCAAGGAAGTAGAACGCTCTTGTAGTGTTACAACTGTGATTGTTTTTCAAAATGTTTGTGCCATTTTTAATAAGTGCGTTTGTCCTGTTGGCTACTGACATTTGAAGCTGGAAAGCATAGATCTGCCGATGCGGCATTAGAGCAGACAATTGTACGACATTCTATTGACTGAGTACTATTATTTACTCAGTCATTTTTTAACGTTTTTTGTGTTTACCCACAAAACTAAATTTCATTCCAAGCGATCAAAGTTGCTAATTCGGAAGGCTTATAAGTAAAGGTCAGGTAGGCCGAGTCCTAGGAAGGCGGACGTTTTACCAATACTGATGTAAAAACCAAATTGTGTTTATTTGTTTGAAATAATTCGCAGAATTTCGGCCTGGCAGACGAATTCCCGATACGTGTGGGCTCTGGCTTAGCTGGCGCATCCTCGATACGTGTGGGTTCTGGCCTGGCAGACGAATGCCTGTTGTGCGAGCTCCGGCCTGGGAGATGCATTCCTATTGGGTGTAGGCACCGGCATTGTGGCTATTTCGTGCCCCGACATTGTGGTACTCGCAGCCCCGACATTGTGGCTATATCGTGCCCCGACATTGTGGTACTCGCAGCCCCGACATTGTGGCTATATCGTGCCCCGACATTGTGGTACTCGCAGCACCGACTTTGTGACTATTTCGTACCTCGACATTGTGGTACCCGCAGCACCGACTTTGTGACTATTTCGTACCTCGACATTGTGGTACCCGCAGCACTGACTTTGTGACTATTTCGTACCTCGACATTGTGGTACCCGCAGCACTGACTTTGTGACTCTTTCGTACCTCGACATTGTGACTCTTTCGTACCTCGACATTATGGTACTCGCAGCCCCGGCATTGTGGCTATTTCGTGCCCCGACATTGTGGTACTCGCAGCCCCGACATTGTGGCTATCTCGTGCCCCGACATTGTGGTACTCGCAGCCCCGACATTGTGGCTATTTCGTGCCCCGACATTGTGGCTATCTCGCAGCTCCGACAATGTGGCTATGTAGAGTTTGACGGCATTTCGTAATGCATATTAGAATCGGTATGAAAAGTGGCTGATGCAGTAAGATGTGTGTGATGAATGTATTGAAGAGATTTAGCTCACATAAGTATAGCTTGGAGTGTATCGGTGATAGAGGGCCGTGATTGTGTGATGAATGAAAGAATAGAAAACTACACATGCTGTTTTGGCGCGGCGAATGTGCGCTGGGTGTTTGCTCTTTGCTTGTTTGCTGAAGGCGGGGTCTCGTGGCACACGAGCTCTGGCAGCTATTGCTGCTACTGCGACGAATGGACTTTGCCGGGTGCTTCGTTCGGCCTTCTTCGCGAGTTGTGAGCCACGCCACATGAACATCTGCATTATTGGCTACATGCCTAGTGATTTGCTGGGCCAGCGTGTGGATAAGTATGTCAGTAAGCCAAGTTTGTGTCAGACGGAACGATTCTCAGCACAACATGTGTTCTGGTGTATTGTGTTAACGAGAAAAGCCTGAAGAACCTGACGGGGACGTCAGGGTGTCAGGAGAGGCCGTCTTACACGCCCCTAGCGGTAGTAGTGGGTCGAGCGGCAGACTGGCTATATAAGCCAGACAGAACCGAAGCACGCACACTTTTACTCGGGCGCTCGCCGGCATCGGACGTCTACGCAATGACGTAGCAAGTGGAAGGGGCGACCGATGTTACGTCATCGGCGCGAGTGGCTTGGACGAGTCATTCTACTTCGGGACATCGTACTGAGCGGACGTGCCTTATTTAGTCCACTGTTGGACACTTCTACCTGGGTACTCGGAGACATCAGACGTGGCTTAGGAGTCTACGTGAATTGTTGTCGTGTTTGGTGATATCTCGTTTTGTTATTTAATTTCAATGAAAAATGTTGATAGTTCGCTTTGTATTTTCCGTTTAAAAATTGAATACACTTCTGATCGTCAAGAATATATATCTATACTATACGCGACGGCTGTGCGCGGCAAGCTAGCGGCGCACAGCGGCGGCTGCTATGCGTGACCGCCCAAACACACCACACACTCGATTCACGCGACGACGTCTTATTCACAACGGCAGAGCCAGGCTACGCCAAACGACTGAATTTTATTTCCGCTGTAGGCCGTTAAGGATTTTTTTAAAGTTGTGTCTAGAGCCCGTTTAACTTCCACATTAGGTGGATTCCACAGTTTCGATGAACATTATGATGAAATTCACATCATGGTACACTGCACTTTAAAACTTACGCTTGGATAGCTAGTTGCCATCCTCAAGATTGAATATATCTTAAAACACGCAAAATAATACAGATCCCCACATTGTCACTGTGAATATAGTGAGGTATAAATAAGTCCACCGTCAGACCGGAATAAACCAAATTTAAAAAAAACATCGTATATAAAGAATCGTAGAATGTAATGAAACGTGTTAATAATAGGCAGTTTGTTATTGCAGAAATTAAAGACACTGCAATTTTGCGAGTTGCATAAGAACATGATGTCATGCAGCTGAGCTATTCAAGTTATGAAGAACCGTAACACGTGCCTTTGCCCTTGCAAAGGCACGTTCAACAACTTGTCTTGTTTTGGCATGTTTGCTATTGAAATTGGTTTCTTGAGCACCTAATGTCCTCCTTTTAATAAATGGTGGTATACACCAAGGTAGTACCGGATATGCTTTGTCACCAATAATGTACTCACCACTATTAAAATAGTGGGTTTGGTTTGAACAGATATTCATATATATATCACTATTGTTAAAAACTCTTCTATCACTCACAGAACCTGGATATCCGGTAAATATTTCCGTAAACCTGAGGTTTGGCAATGCAATAGCCTGCAATTGTAATGCATAAAATGTAATGCATTGGGTTGTTCTTTCGGCGCTTTTATTTCAATAAATGTCCCATCCATAGCTCCAACTACACCCATTAAACCTCCAAATTTGGAAAAATCTTGTTTGATCTGAATTTTTGAAATATTTGAAGGCCACTTAATAATTTCTGAAGATAGTTTTTTCAGACCCTCAATCACTTTAATAAAGCATTTGTAAACACTTGATTTAGGTAAATTAAAGCAGTCACCAACAGATCTAAAACATAAACAAATAATTTAAATAATGGCATACATGATTAATTAAAATTAAGTTCAATAGGTAGTATAATGTAATATTTAATCAAATGGTTTTAACCTGAATGAATCCGGAGTGGCAAGTAACCAAAGAACAACAAGCAACTGTTTTCTCACTGATATCACAGCTCTATTATTGGCAGCTATAGTAGAGGAGTAGTACTCTACTACCGGGAAGGCGACCAAAAGTCCCAAGGTGGTGTCGGATTTCTCGTTCGCAAGTCCCTCACTAACAACATTATTACCATCGATAGCGTTTCGAGCAGGGTGGCATACCTAATACTCAGAATATCAAGTAGGTATTCGTTGAAGGTCATTCAGCTCATTGAAGTGTGTGTGTGTGTGTCAGTGCTTTTGCTCATTCTGCTGGCAAAACAGAATTTTTATTTTATTATGTGGCCGTCATTTCAGTACTCTATTTGAACAAAAACTCTGGTTGTATCTACGCACGAACGCTACCCGTCCGTTGTCTGTGGTGTATTTATTGGTTACGGCGTTTGGTCAATATCGCTTTAATGTCTATCTGAGACAATAATTAAGATTAGGCTTGTTCATACTCGGTCATTGACTAGAACGCTCCAAACTAGTACAATGGTTCAAATGTACTAGTTCGGTGTTCTAGTACTATTAGTTCATTTTAGTTCATCGATAATTAAGACGTGTGATCAGTCAGACGTGATGAAATACCGACCATATTTGATTTTCCTTCATACTTTGCAGGCTTAGGACTGTCATTTTAATTATGATACATTTGAAATAATTTGAATATCATTTAATTATGTAAAATTGAATGAATTATTAAAATGGCGTATTTAAAAATCAAATATTTACAGTGATCTTCATTTTTATATACATATTTTCTTTTTTTTTGTTTTTTGCTTTTTTTTCCTTTTCTGTGTGAGTTTTATAGATATATTATATTATTTACATTTTTGTATGTACATACATTACACCAGGGTTAAAGGTTGCTGTGTAAAAATAGTAACTGCGACACCTTATTTGGCTTTAGAAGTGTCCTTCTTTGATTTAAAATCTGCCCAGCATTTGAAAATATCCGTTCACAAGGAACGGATGTTGCCTGTATACACAGTCTTTTTAAAATGTATTTATAAAGATGTAGGTACACATCTTTACGGATAGCCCACCATTGCAGAGGATCATCATGCCTTCTGACATATTCTTCATTCAGGTACTTACTCAAACAGGTACAAAAACAGGTACAAATTCTCGTATACCTGCTGCAATAGGGTTTTCCGGCCTCGAAATACGTTCCGAATCGCGGTCAAATTCATCCCAAATACTTTCTTTCGTACCAGTCAAAGCAATCGAGGTGCCTGGCCTAGAGCCTGCTGATGAGGAAGTACTTTCAACCGCTGGTTCTGTAGAACTTGAAAGAGGTATGGTCTGTTGGCATATGCGGCGTTTTAAATTCTCACTGGCTGTTTTGAAAGCCTCTGGCGTCTTGAAACCTCTACCTTTAAATCTCGGATCTAATATGCTGCTCTCAGCGTAAAGGGGGTTTTTCTCAATGTCACGAAACCGATCATTGAGCTGAGACTGTAGTACCGTATCAAATTTGGTAACTTCTTCATGCTCATATGGTACTGCCAACATGCGAGTCACGTGTTTTGACAGAAGTTGAACAAACACTAAAACTTTGGACAACGTGACATTTTTCTCAGCGCTAATTTCTGTGGTTACCTCATAGAATGGTTTTAGTACGGGTACAACCTTTTCAATAATGTCCCATTCGCGAGACTGTAGGGAGAGATCACTTCTCAAAAGTGCCAACGTGCTTATTATGGCATCTTTTACTTTTAAAAGTCTGTCCAACATCTCATAACACGAGTTCCATTGTGTTGGACATTCCTGTTTTAATTTTAGCACTGGAAGACCCATTTGTTTCTCTATTTCCTGAAGTTTTCGTAAGCCCACAGTGCTTTTTTTAAAATATTCCACTATTGCTTTTACTTTACAGACTATTACACTTAACTCATTCAATGCGCGTTGGACAATCAGGTTTAAGGAATGAGCGAAGCAAGGGATGGACCTCCAGTCACCCATTCTAATGGCTGCCAATATGTTTGCAGCATTGTCGCTTACAACGCATACAACTTTGTCATTGATACGCCAGTTTTGAATTATTTGTCTTAGGAATGCGAGCAAATTAGAGCTTGTGTGTCTTTCATTGTAATTTATGAATCCAAGCAAAACTGAACATAATTTTGAGCTTGCGTTAATAAAATGAGCTGTAACGGCTATGTAGCTCTCATTGGTACTGGATGTCCAACCATCTGTACCTAAGCATACAGCATGTGCTTGTGAGATTTCAAATTGTAGTCTTTCAAAAACTTCGACATAGGATTTAGGTATGAGAGTATTCGTCAAAGTTGTACGTGACGGGAGTTGGTAACCTGGGCAGTATGAGACCATTTCGATTAGTATTTTAAACTCTGGTTCCTCTACCATACGCAGCGCGTGATGACCTTTAGCCATCATCTTAACTAACTGCTGATCTACTTGTTCAACTTTTCGTGTCGAAGGTGGTTTCCGTATGTAGTTGGTAATTGGTACAGTAGTATTTTCGGACGCTGTCTGCGAAGCGTTGGATTGCTGTTCAGTGGCTAAAAAATTTGGGTTATTGAATTCCTGAACAGTTCGTTCTGGTAAGGTTTCTGGATCAGGAACAGCAGCAGCAGGTTGCCTTTGAACGCACATAGAAATTGTGTGCTTATTCTTCATGTGACGATTTAAATTCCCCAGAGAAACACTTTTTATACTGAGATAACAAGAGCAGTATTTACATTTGGCACGATCTTTCTCTGTGGTTTCTACAAAATGGAACCAGATTTCACTTCTTTTAGATCTTATTGGCGCCATTTTTAATATTCAGTTCAGTTTAAAATACGTACAAAATACTATTATAATAAAGCTGTATTAAACCGACACCGTAATTATAAGCTAATGTAAAAATATTGCATCCGAAATCAGAAAGTTAATAATTATTTACAAAACTTCAAGCAAACTATGAATTAAATCAGTTAGTAATATTCATTCATTAGGTTAGTTATAACATTCACTTGCATCTATTATAGTACATATCACACACATTTCATAATCCATAGTACAATCCACACGAAACAAAACCAAGCATAAGCAACATAAACTTGAACTTATATTGTTGAATCAATGACGTTAACTTCACTAACAAAGTTTATAACAAATAAAAACATCGAAAACAAACTATCAAAGAGCCATAGAACGACTGGGCCATAGATTATGCACATAAATGACCGGGCATTCTCAGTCTCACGTGTCGGGATTCACTCAGTTTCTCGTTCTCCAGATCATCGTCCATCCCGCTCGCGCGCACGCGTCTCATATCTCTTAACTCGCTTACTTATTCGTTCAGCCGTTCTTACTCGGCTCTCGCGATTGGATATCGTTATGATTGGTGGTTAGTTCACTGTACTAGATGACCGATTTGAGCGATAGAAACGGAATAGTTCGTTCTCGTTCACATGAAGGAATTACGTCCTAATAGTACATAGTACATGTACTACACAAGCCTAATTAAGATGCCGAAAATTCATTTCAGGGTACAGTGTTAAATAATCGCTATTTGAGAAAATGTATTCTGTTTGAAAATATCGCCAGCTGTCGTGGTCTCTGCTAGCCATGAAAACGAAAGAGACGACAAGACGTTCATGTAGGAGTGCGACAAGGACAAAATATGTAACTGTCAACAACGAAAACAAAATACGGAAAGTCCGGTGACGCCGTAAATACCCCATGTGGTAAACAGCATTTAGTCATTTCTAACATAGACAAAACAAAATACGGAAAATCATTGTTTTCCTAATAAAGTTTCAACAATAATGTTAGCAGTTATTGATCAAAATGTCTGGCGCAAAGTACAGGAAATCCTGCGGTGCTAATAAGGTTGAATGCGTGGCAGATAACTCGCGCCAATAGATTAATATTTTGAAAAATATATGGTGCACAGTCAGAAGTTCTGGGTTCCTTGCAACCCGGTGTCTGAATGAGCTGGTATTAAGGTATGAGTATCCACTGGTAGCTGAGGTTTTAAAAAACATCATACATAATATACAACTGCATTTTGTAATTATATAAGAATTGTACATGGATAGGATGCGTGTGTCCTTAGTCTGTAAGTCAAGAATCTAACCAAATCAATACAAAATTGTATTAATACCATGCCTAAATTAGAACTTTTGGTGTAGTACTGCTCTCTTAACTGTATAGGTAATGTCAATGTTCAATAACACCAAGATTAGGCACAAGTATTTGTACTTTCTTGGCTTAAGTCTGAAGAATATTCAATATATCCAAAACAGAGAAACACAATTAATAATTTAGCAAATAAATGTGTGTAAAAGTGGTTTTACACAATTTCATCCAACAATCTGCAGACATGTTATTGAGAGGTATAAGACATACTCAATTGTTTATCATAAATATTTGGTGGCATGGTCCACGAGAAAGGAATAAATTTCTATAAGGTTGTAGACTCAAGATCAAATGATCTTGAGATTGTCAATGGCAATAAACAATACATTTTTAAATTTAAATTGTATAATTACTTGTAGCATGTATTTGTAAGACTGAAAAAAGCAAATGTGCCATAATAAATAAATAGTTAATAGTTTCCATCTCAAGTATAAGATGGTTGACATTACTACATACTGTGAGGTGTGAGGCGGGCATTGTACTGACTGCTTTGATTTGAATTGTTATAATTATAGAAATTACATTATAATTTTATTCTTTAGCTTTTTTATTTTATCCTCTAAATTTAACTACCTACTTACAAAATAAATATTGTTATATATCTGCATGAATAAATTTCAATTGCAAAAATATTTATATAATACTTGATGGACAACGCTGTTTCATCTGTGTGCAACATAATCATCGATGAAGATAATGATGATGATGATATCAGAATAGTCCACTCTGGGACCTGTAGTATCTTCATACCAAATTTCACTCAAATCTGTTTTACCTACATGGTGGTGAACTTAAGCCTGTGTGAAGCCAGGTTATAAGCTAATTGTGTCCAAAATTTCAACAAAATCAGTTAAGTAATTTTTGCATGAATGAGTATCAAAAATCAACTCATTCAAACATTCACATATTTTTAATAATATAAGTGGGATTAATAATATCTTTAATCGTTACATTTATTACTCTGCAATACTGGTTACTAATGTCTTTAGTTGTTATATGTCGGTCAGAGTTCAGACTGTCTGTACTGCAATGACATCAAATGTTATATTTGTGCCCATAGCTTCAAAACATTCCACCTCTCTTCAGTACACCCCCACCCAAATTCCCAGCGTCATTAGCTTCAGCTAATTTCATGTAGGACATTGTACTGGCTTAGTAAAAAAACAACTATTACCAAAAAATTGAACCGACTTCAACAATCAAACTTGTGAAATAACTTGAATACCGTAGTCAGTACCATGATAGTTCAAAAGTAGTTATTATCAAAATAGAAGAAAGACATTGTCCTCATGGTACCGACTTCGACAAGTTATATCACACTTCTGAGTGTTACAATCGGTTCCATTTTTGGTAAAAAAATTTTTTCACCCATTGAGTGACGTTTGCTACTCATGGGATCAATTGAGTATGTTCATCGATATCTTCACCCGTTATTAAACTTTGGCAATGTACACACTTTTCAGTAAAATATAAATAAAAGGGATCACATGGTCAGCATTAACTTTCAAATATAAAAAGAATCATCAAAATCGGTTCATCCAGTCTAAAGTTGTGAGGTAAAAACATAGGGGTCAAATTGAGAAACTCTTCCTTTTTTTTAAGTCTGTTAAAAGGGGCTATTCTTACAAACTCCAGTTTATAACCTAAAGCCAGGACGCTATTGTATGAGGGCCAAAAAATTATCTCACATATCGCACACCAGGTGCAATAACGTCATAAATGCTAAAATTGTTAAAATGAGTTCTTTATCACAAATGATGTCAAACATGCGTCTACATCCGGTGCAGCAATATCATAAATGTAACTCCTAAAATGACCCACTGAGGGCGTAAGTGTCGTTGTGGTTTTGGCGGGTTTTTGTGAACGCTAGTGCGAGAACGTTCTAATTGGTCAGTTGTGCGCGGCCCCCCGCAGGAAGTGTTTGTGAGTAGGAGCAACAACGTCATAAAGGTAATTATGACAAATATTTCATACAATTTTGGGGCAAGAATGTCACAAGTGAACACTTCTGACTTTGTGGTTCTATTTCTATTATATATAAACCTATAAACCGTTGTCATTATTTATTTTTAATGAAGTTATACGTTTTATTCCTATTTATAGCTAATTAAATTATGGAAGGACGAGGTAAAAAATTAGTGCGGTTGGTTCAATTAAACAAAGAAAGCCATGACGAAGGTGAAGTCAGGGATATAGAGCCAAGTAAGTTTTTATGTATTTTGTTAATTAAAACTTTATCAGTAGGTATAATATACCCGTAATTATTTACATAATGTTTTCATTTTTCATTTAGCTTTATCGATAGCATCGAGTTCTCCTTCCATTTTAAACCATCATGATGGTGATTTAATAAAACATTCCGCTACGAATGCTGTTGAAACTTCAAACATCCGTGATGATAAAACTCATAAGGTATAAGATTTTCTAATCCAGATTTTTTTTTTTTGTTTCTGTTAATATTTTTACGCAGTTTACTTAATTTCGTTAAACTTATTGTAGCCTATTAGAGTTTCCAACGATGGAAACTCATCTGGACATGCCTTTTCTGGAATCGAAGAAGAGCAATACGAACCTAAACCGTCATCTAGCTCAAATATTGCTGTTGAATCTTCAAACATCCATAACGATCAAACTCAGGTATGGTATATTGAATCACAATGTAATTTTTTGGGTCTGTTTTAATATCTTTACGCATTTTACCTACTTTTAATTTATAAAACTTATTTTAGCCTATAAGAGTTTCCTACAGTGAAAACTCATCTGAACGAGATTTTTCTGGAACTGATGACGATGAGCAATACGTGCCTAAACCATCAGCTAACTCGGATAGTAGTAGCAGCTCTAGCAGCAGCTCTACTAGCAGCTCTAGCAGCAGCTCAGAAAGTGCTTCGTCATCGGAATCTGACCACGAAACGCTTACCACTGGAAATATCAACCAAGAGTCCAGACCATCGCCCATAAAACGTAGTAGAAAACGTACTCGCAATCCAAGCAAATGGAAAAAAAATGTCGCCAAAATGCTGAAAAATTCTGGTCAGCAATATACTTCACTAAAAACTGGTACGGTTAAACCACCTAAAATAATGGGCCCGACTTGTTCAGATAAATGCCGGCTGTCTTGCTCATCAAAATTTTCGACAGAAAACAGAACTAAGCTATTTGATGCTTATTGGCAGTTAGGCCAATCACAAAGGCAGCGTGATTATTTGTCATCTTGTGTGAGACTATTAGAGTTATCGTTTCGGAGAATAAAAGAATCCCGTAAAAATAATCCCAGGAAACCAAATACAACTTTTTATTTATGCAATGATGGAAGAGAAGTAAGAGTATGCAAGACATTTTTAATGAATACATTGGGTGCCACTGAACGAATTTTGCGTACAGTTATAGAATGCAAGCATGATGCTGAAGGCCATAACATTATGAAAGAAGATGGAAGAGGAAGACACGGCAAACAAATCAGATTGGACGAAGAAATAAAGCAATCTGTGAGAGATCACATTAACTCGATCCCAAAGATAAAGAGCCATTATTTAAGAGCAAATACTAGTAGACTATTCATAGAGGGAGATTTAACTATAGCAGAAATGCATAGATATTACAAGAAGAAGCGTCAGGAAGAAAATAAACCAGCAGCTTGTTACGATGCTTATGCTCGAATTTTCAACACAGAATTCAATATAGGATTTTTTATCCCAAAAAAGATACCTGTGACGACTGTGAAGCTTATAAAAACGCATCTGTCGAAGAGAAAGCAAAATTGGAAAATTCTTATAAATTACACCTCGAAGAAAAAAGTTTATCTAGGATAGAAAAAGACGTGGACATGAGGAAGTGTAAATCAGATAGCAATACTTTTGTAATAATATACGATTTACAAGCTGTATTGCCATGTCCGATAGGAAAGTCATCTGCTTTCTTCTACAAATCGAAACTGAACTGTTACAATTTTACGGTAAGTTCTTACAGTCACTAATAATAATTTAACGGATGATCTTTTATTTGATTATTATATTCATACATTTTTCATTGAGAGCGTCTATTCAAAATGTATTTATATTTCAGATGACAGACGCCAAAAATCAAGAAACAACTTGCTTCTTTTAGCACGAAGGAATAGGTGGTCGAGGTGCCATAGAAATTGGATCATGCATATACAACTTTTTAAAAGATTTAGCTGAGAAAAGCCCAGGTTGTGATGTCATATTTTATTCCGATAACTGCTGCGGACAGCAAAAAAATAAGTTAGTAAACTACCTTATTGTGTAATGTTAGTAATTATTTTGACTGTTTATGTATTAAACATAATGACATTGTTTCAGGTTCATATTTTGTATGTACTACTATGCTGTTAACAACTTACAGATAAATTCCGTGACCCATAAATTTTTAATAAAGGGCCACACACAGAATGAGGGAGATGCAACTCACTCTGTAATTGAAAAATCTGTCACTAGGGCTAAAAAAGCTGGTGCTATTTACGTACCAGACCAGTACATTTCTTTAATCAGAAACGCTAAGAAGACAGGAAAACCCTTTATAGTAAAAGAATTAAACTATACCGATTTCATGGATTTGAAGAAACTAGCAGATGACTTAAACATAAATACAATAAAAAATGTTTCTGGAGAAGCTATTAAAACGACTGATATTAAAGTTATACGTTTTATGAAGGACTGTGATATTTATAAGTATAAAACTACGTACAAGACTGATAATTATAATGAGGCAAACATTAACGGCCAAACCAGGACATTGCGGAAAAATACGACACAACCAAGGAATATAGAAGAAATATCTTTGAATTCTGCATACACATCTAACATTCCGATAAGTGATAGAAAAAAACAAGATCTGTTAGAATTGGTACAAAAAATATTGTGCCTCGCTATTATGAACATTTTTATAACCAGCTTTAGTTGGTTAATACTGATTTTTAAGATATTTTTTAATGAAAACTGATTATTAGATGTAGGTAAGAGTAATTAGGTACTAAGTACAAAGACAAAAACTTTAAGAATGTTAGATTTATTATAAACTGCTACATAACTGTACCAGTATAAGATAGATATCCACGGACTGTCATAGAAGTAACTTCGCTTTAGTCACTGCTGCGTTTATTTTAGAATAAAATGTGTAAATAGTGTTTTGTTAAAATAGTGTCACACATCGTTGCAAAGCTACAGAATATCCCCACATTTTGATGTATATATCTTAGTTGAACACTAAAAAACCAGTGAGTATTACCGAAAAACATTTTTCGAAAATCTTGCATGTCACTGTGATCTTGACCTACGACAACTCGCCTACCGTCCCTGTTTTGAACTCGTAGATACTGCTACGTAAGCTGGTCAATTTAGCGCCTGCAATATTGCGTCCGCAATACACATCAAGACAATTATTGCTATCGATCACCGTCAGACGGAAATTATCTAACGTAGCTTTTGCAATGGACAAAGATATGTGTAACGGCTGTAAAGTCGTAATACAGAATAGGCATTATATGTGTTGTCCTGGATGTAATGAAAAATATGACCTTCAATGTGCGAATTTGTCTCCGAAGCGCTATAAAGCCATGAATCAGGAGAATAAGCGCAAATGGCGTTGTGATGAGTGTAGGAGCAAGCAACCAAAGTCCGGAAACTCCAGTACACCCGTACGAGTTCGAACGCAAACAGACTTCTATTCCCCAATAGATAGTGAGGTCATCTCGGACTACTCCGATTTGTCACATGTGACTACACGTAAAAAGCCGGAACCAAGCTACATCACAGAGGTAAGGCTCCTCGAGATCATGGTGTCGGAAAGACAAGCTATGAAATCTGCTATTGAGTCGTCTGCCAAAGGGTTGTCTGAGCAACTCAAATACATTAATGAGCAGTGCACAAGTTCTAAGGAATCTTTATCATTTGTCAGCCAACAGTATGAAGACTTAAAAAAGGAAATTAGTGACTTGAAGAAAATGCTTTGTGCCAATGCTGCTGAAGTGAAACAACTAAGGGAGGAGAATAAAAGCCTCAAAGAAGACATGACTAGCTTTGTGGCCCGCATCAAAGTTTTAGAACAGGAAAACTTAAAGCATCAGCAATGGGTAAGGTTACAAAATTTAGAGATTGTTGGCATTCCCGAGGATAAGGAAGAAAGTACTATAAATACTGTTATGAAAATCACTGAATTTATCGGCGCTGACATCCAGCCGAACGATATTGAGTTCGCGCACCGAGTGGTACCACGGCGCGCCACGAGCGCCGCCCGCGGTCGTAACATTGTCGTGCACCTAAAGCACCGTGTCACCAAAGACCGCATTCTTGCTGCTGCTCGTAAGCACCGAAATTTGACCACAAAAGATGTGGGAGTTGGGGGAGAGTCATCCAAAATATTCATAAATGAACATTTGACAAAAGAAAACAAAATGCTATTAAGTTCATGTAAAGAAAAAGCCAAAGAAGTAAATTATAAATACACATGGACAAAAAACTGCCGCATCTATGTCAGAAGGAACGACTCATCACCGCCGATCCTGATTGCCTCGCCGGCGGACTTGATCAAAATCGCATAAACTATTTTTTTGAATATGTTTTGTTTCGTCGTAGCATTAGCCACTGTGATAGTAGTAACTGGCATCCATATTATGAATATTATAGTTTATGTAGTCGATTAGTTAAGAATAACGCTTTGTTAAGGTATACAAAATCCTCACAATCAATCAAAGATACATTATGCACACACATAATTAAACACACACACATAATTAAACACACACACATACTTTATGCAAATATTTCAGCCACTTATATTATGAAAGCTATTGAATTATGTTGTTATAATTATAAAGATTACTACTATAAAGATACTTTGAATACAATATGGAAAAATATCAGGACGCTATATAATTTATTGAAAGTAGTTCATAAACTGTTATTTGTATGTATAAAACCAGTTATGAATGAGATACTATATTTATCTTATATTTTACTCCATATGCGTTGGTATTTATTACAATATACAATTATAGAATCAATGTTAACCAAATATTATATAATACAAGTAGAAAATATGCTTATGGAACAAGAAAGTCTCCGATGCTGTAATTTATACTGTAACGTGCATATCATGACTAAGGGTATAAAACATTTAATTTATTCTAAGTTCCTAAAAAAATATGTTTTGTTTAACTGGAAAATGTACTTCGCACTATTTTTTTATGATGGATAGTACAGCTAAATCATTGAAAGTACTTTATCAGAACGTCAGAGGCTTAAGGACAAAAACTAATGATTTTTATAATAATTTATTATTAAGTAACCATGACGTGGTAATAGTTACAGAAACTTGGCTGTATGATGGTATATTGGACTCTGAGCTTTGCGATAGTACATATAGTGTATTTCGACGAGATAGAGGATCCTTAGGGGGCGGAGTTATGCTATTATGTAATTCACGATTGCAAGCTCGAGCAAGAACCGAATGGGAGTGTGATAGTTTAGAATGTCTGTGGATTACTATTCCCTCACAAGTGTTACGATCTACTGGTAATTTACACTTAGGTGTCATTTATATTCCTCCCAACTCTATGCTACCTCTTCGTGTACAATCTTTCATTGAAACGATATCCTCCATCAATAGTACTAATCCTCAGGACCATTTGCTAATTGCTGGAGATTTTAATTTGCCATGCATAGATTGGAGCTTTGGCAACCCCATAGTAGTAAAGAAAGGCTCAGTTGAAGTCCAAAACTCTGCATCTAACCTGATTGCTCAGACGTTGTTTTTAGGCCTTACCCAATATAGTAAACTTATTAATAGTCACAACCACACTTTGGACTTAGTTTTTTCTGATTTTCCTGTTGAAGTACAAAGATCTTCTTTTTCATTGGTCAAAGAAGACTCCTTCCATCCATCATTCTCTGTTACCATAAGAGATATCTTGATTCCACCTTTAAAAACTGGCCCACGTATCAAGTACCAGTTCAGGAGAGCCCATTATGATGCCATAAATGAGTCCCTTAATAAACAAGATTGGTCCTTTATTGATTCTGATACAGACATTGAGTTAACCATATCCCACTTTTATTCAATTTTAAACAATTTAATAAGTTTACATGTTCCTCAAGTTAGTTGTTCTGGAGAGGGAGCATATCCCATCTGGTATAGCAGGGCTTTAGTAAAAGTTATAAAGGAAAAAACCAAGGCACACCAAGATTGGAAAAGTTATAATAATAGAATCGATTATAATCACTTCTCACAACTTAGAATTAGACAAAAAAAGATGCAGAGTGAATGTTATCAACATTTTATTAATTACTCCCAAGTAAGAATTAAGTCACACCCAAAGTATTTTTGGTCTTATGTAAAAAATAAAAAGCAGAATAGCTCAAATTACCCACAACAAATGTGTTATAATAATATTATAATAAGTAACCAAAAAGATATATGTTCAGCATTTAACGACTTCTTCCAAAAAAGTTTTGGCAAACCAGTACTTCTGGATCAGTCTCTAAACACTAAAGAAGTGTATTCACATCTCAACACAATTCATACGATTCAAGTAACTGAACAGGATATATTCAAATTGATAAAAAGCGTGGATATTACAAAAGGTCCTGGAACAGATAAAATACCCCCGATATTCTTTGTAAATTGTGCCAAATCACTTTCTGTCCCAATAAAATTAATTTTCAACAGATGCCTCCGTGATGGCTGTTTTCCAAAATTGTGGAAACAGGCACACATTGTTCCTGTGCATAAGAAAGGGCAGAAAACTTTAATTGAAAATTACAGACCAATATCAATTCTGAACGTTTTAAGTAAATTGCTAGAAAGAGTTGTACATACTCATATATATCCAATAATTGCCCCACTTCTGCCGGTTGAACAGCATGGCTTCTTGAAAGGTCGATCTACTGCAACTAACCTTGGTGTCTTCATTGATTGTGTATTCAGGGGAATGGATGGTGGCTCACAAGTGGATGTGATTTACACGGACTTTGAAAAAGCTTTTGACCGCGTAGACCATATGATATTACTCCGAAAACTTTTTGAGTTGGGCATCCGTGGCAATCTGCTGAGGTGGATGGAGTCTTACTTACGCAACCGTTCGCAAGCAGTTGTCGTGGGTGGATTTTGCTCAGATTTCATTGAGATATGCTCAGGAGTTCCTCAAGGCTCTATTTTAGGCCCACTTCTGTACACTTCTTATTTATATGACATTGGTAGATGTTTTCAGCATGCAAGGTATCTCATGTATGCCGATGATACAAAAATATACATGCAAATCAAGAGCCCATTAGATTGTAAAAATCTGCAGTCAGACCTAGTTAGAATGGGAGAATACTATTGTAATAATTGTATAGGAATAAATATAAATAAGTGCCAATACATTTCTTTTACAAGAAAGAAAAAGCTTATTCGTTTTGATTACAATATAAACAATATTAATTTAAAAAGAGCAGAACTTGTTACTGACCTTGGAGTATTATTGGATGCTAAGCTCTCTTTCTCAGATCATGTGCAACATATTACTAATAAGGCTTTCAAAACACTTGGTTTCATTTTGCGTGTGAGCAGACCCTTCTCAGACATAACTTGTCTGAAGTTATTATATAATTCATATGTGAGAAGTGTGCTTGAGTATTGCTCAATAGTATGGAACCCACACTATGTTACATATAAACAAACTATAGAAAACATTCAGTACAAATTTACAAAACATTTAAATTACAAATGTCATATTTACCCTAAAGATTATGAACTGTCTTGTTCTTACCATAGAATAACAACACTCAACAATAGAAGAGTACTTACAGATATGATATTTCTACATGGTATATGTAACGGACATATTGATTGCTCAGAACTCCTTAAAAAAATAATGTGTTTTTGCTGCCCTAAAAAGCGTACTCGGCACACAAACTTGTTTTCTGTCCCGTTAAGTAGCACTTACTATGCCCAAAATTCTATCGTTAGTAGATTACAGAGGACCTACAATAACAAATTTTATAAGATGGTTGACTTATTTTGCAATAATAAATTAAATTTCAAGAGCGAAATAATTAAGATTCTAAATCAAAGTTTCGACTTTGATTTGGAATCTTAGTCATTCAAGTAATACAGCACTATACCGGCTGCTTCTCATTCACACACGGACACACAAACACAAACACGTTAATATACACAAAAACCCAGACACAACACACACACTAATGCACCTAAAACTTACTAGTCCACATACTATGACAGTCTAAAAATACATAAGTTACATCAGTAAAATGTAAATCCGTTATTGGCCTTAGGTGTAAGCTATTTGTACAATAATTTGTTTATAAAGGGCTGTGGATTTTGTAAATAAATAAATAAATAAAAATAAATAAATAAAAGCCTTGGTAAAAAAAACCTTTGACTGTTTTTCTACAGTTTTTATTTCTAACGTGTTAGTTCCTCGAAAGTCTGATTATGAGTACTTAAATGTAAGCAATTATTCATATTTTTTTTTTATTTTGTATTGCCATTTATTTTAATAATAATGTTGATTATTTTTAACCACTGAAAAAGTCAATTATAAGTGCTTTTTAAGACATTTAGAGGTTTGTTTTTTTGTTTTGTTCGGCCTTTATGACGTTATTGCACAGAAAAGTTCTACTTCCAATTTAACTTTCTGCGCAATAACGTCATAAATGTAGGTATCGTTTTTAAAAACATTAAAGATGTACCACTTATACAACATTTTTATTTCTGAAACAACCTTAATTTTAAAATATGGAGTATAAACAATATTTTGGTCATCGATATATAATAGTATTGTAAATACATTTCACTTTATCAAAACAACAACTTTTAAATCGATCTCCTGAAAAAACATTATTTGTTACTTATGACGTTGTTGCACCCGGTGTGCGATATATTGAATAAAATAGATCAAAATTCCAGCACACAATTGTAACTTTACTGAAGACTGGGCAAGCTCACAATCCCCTTCCCAGGTCAGGAAAACAGGTAAAGAAAATAAGAGTGTTTGTGCAGTGACTGTAATTAACAATAGATTCAAAAACAGTAGCAGTAATAGTTGATAAACATACCTAACAAAAAAGTGTTTTGAGAATATTATTTAATTATATTAGGTTGGGAAATTATGTACACAATTTAGTTGAATACGTTTAATTGTCACACTTGCATTTACTTATATTTACACTTGTAATCACTTTAATTTCACTCTTAGTAAGCGTTAGCATAATATATAAAATATAAGGTACATAAACTTGAAGTTAGCTCCTTTGTGGATGTAAAAGTTTATAGTCTGCTTCCAATGTTTTAAGTTTCTTGTATGAACCTACAACAAAGCAAGATAATATGAAAGCAAGTAATAATAATAAGTAATAAAAAGTATAAATAAATAAAATATAAATATGTTGCAGGAAATAATCGACTGCGATGCCTTTTCTGAATTATAGTGCAAAAATGTTTGTTAGGTTGAAATTTTTAATTTCACCCGCATGAAATATCGATTGCTATTACAGAGGGTTAATTGGCCGTTACTCCGGCTACGGTTAACCGATTCGGCTCAAAATCTCGGCAGAGCTTTTGTTGAAGTGTTGTGCCAATTTTCATGAAATTTAGATGAAGCGTTTTTGACTTATACTGACCACAAACTTTATGACACACATTAACATTTTTTCTCGGTACATCACCATAAACAATCTAATCGATTGTTAATAATTTAGGAACTGTTTTAGTAAGTAGCCTGTACTTGGTGATTGTAGGGTGGGGCAAAGATCCGCAGTGCGAAATGATCCGCACCGTCAATTTAAAATGATCGCTTAATATTGTCGTGGTTTTAGACACATTATTATGCTGGCGACATTGATAGAAGACGACTCACAAAAGTTACATGGCGTCCGACCGGCACAACAAAAACAATGAGGTTAGAATTCTTTTTACTTGTTTTGATGTAATAATCCGTAGGTCATCTTCAGTTGAAAATGTAATTTACTATACGCTTTGCTTACTTTTTTACTGGTTCAATTCCAAAATTCAGGTTTTGAAAGGCGATCTATGGACAATAATTTGGCCAAATGCGCATTTCTTGTTTTTAGGTTAGCTTGTGTTTACAAAATGACAAAATGGGGCAGAGGTCCGCATTTTGCATGGGGCAATGGTCCGCGCGCGGACGTTTGCCCCAAGATTTGTATTCATTGTTCTAATTCGTAAAACGTCGAAACGTCGACGTAAAACGTCCAAAACTTTTAGCAAACATTTTAAAGCTCATTTATTAAAACTTCAAAAGGCATAAATATTGACTTACTTTTTTTATTTTATACTTACTTAACTTACTTACATAATTACACTTACTTTGGGTTTTCCTCATCACTGAGTGGTGCAACGATGATGTAAAGTAGATTACTTGAACTTTAGTTTCTTAAACAATGCTATATACACGGTCTGGCTTTCGAAGGAAGCGGCGTGATTTCTAAACGTTTCACGTCCCATCTTATCTAATATCTTGTCTTCAATTCTGGTCTCTGCGAAATTATTCTTTGCCAGCGAACACATATCCAGCTGCCACGTTGACACTTATTCTGTGTTTTATATGGTCATTGCTTATTCTCAGAGCCAGCCAATTGCACGGATTGACACATGATGCATACGTATCCGATTTATTATAATTATTGCAAACATCAGTGTATAATAAATAAAAATTACAATGCGTACAAACATTTAACTTTAATGAGACACAAAAAAGATGAAAGAGGAGTAGAGGTTATACACATTAGTCGACGTGTCCTAATGTGTGTAATAGACAAGATAAATTTTATTTCCTAGACAGAGAAAGTTTATTTAGTAGACTGTGGCGTACAGAACAGTAAAAACTAACTCTAGCTATCTCTCTCTACGGTACTGTTATATGAGCGAGCTCTCTTTGTATGATGTCGTCGTGTCATGGCGCAGGGCGCCAGGGTGACCATAGATATTATAGCAGCAATGCTGCGTTTGAGCAAGCCTTACTAAGTTGCCTTTATTTAATATCTAATGCTTTTTATTTGTTGTTCATTTTATAATTATTTTTATTTTTATTCCCATGTTTCACAAATATAATCACCTAATGGTACATAAACTATTAGTTACATGTACGTTCGTGATGCCAGTCTGAGTTCCTACTGAAAATCAGCGCGACGGTTATCCAACCTTAGCATTATGCTGAGTAGGAACTCATTCCTGGCATCGCGCAGCACTACAACAAAGATTTAGTTAAAGCTATATGTTATTACTTGTATGTATTTATATGTTCTTAATATTACTGTGTGTTCTTATATTTTTTTTTTTTTTTTACTGTTGTGGTGTTGCCTATGTCATGAATAAACGTATTTCTTTCTTTCTTTCTTTCTAATTTTTGTTTTTACGTTATAGAAACTACAAACGCAAAACTAATGTGAAGCCGTTCACACCAGAACTGTACTTGCAGGCCCAAGAAATGCTAAATCAGGGGCTATCTATTAGAAAAATTGGGAAGGAGTTGGGATTCGATGAATCCCTTCGGGTCAAAAAATTACAAGCTGAAAGGTTGGTCACAGAAAGAGAAGATCGTAAAATTAAAAATGCAATGAAACGGAAAGACAAGTTTAAGATGGCAGCAAAGCAGAAGAAGAAGCCACCACGTAGACTTCAGTTTGATTCAGATGACTCATCTCAGTCTCAGTCTATTTCATCTGGAACTTCGGTCTACAACGAGTCAGAATCTGACAGTGATCAGAAGATGGTAGAATCGTCTGAGCGGATGGTGCCTCCAAAGAGGTGCATAGGCGAATTTTGTACCGTTCGATCAGAAACCCATGCCACTGTATCATCAATGGTGAAAGCTGGAAAATTATGGAAATGGCCCGACCGGCCTGACATTCTCGATTTTGAATGGGGATCAGTCGTTTCGAGTATAAAGGAGCCAAAAAAAACAGCACAACCCGAAATGTTTATTCAGTCAGTGAACTGGAATGGTTTTACTCATAACTGTGAATAAATAAACTCATTAAAGTTAATTTTTCCGTGTATTTCATTTCAATGGGGCAAAGATCCGCAGCTGCGGACAATTGCCCCGCATCTGCGGACGTTTACCCCAAACAGTGGGGCAAAGGTCCGCAAAGGCAAGGTTGTCTACCTTTCCTTTTTTTTCCTAAATGGTGCTTATTTCGCTAGTAATAAAATAGTATATTGTAGCACATAAATTAAGATTTCCAGTGAAGCCAAAACCTGCAGGACCTTTTACTTATTGGGTGAGAAAAAAGGTTGAAACCTAAAATTGCGGATCTTCGCCCTACCCTACCTACGTTTTTTAAAAAAAGTAAATGTTTAGGTTTTTAATGAAAATAGGTATATGATGTAAGGTACATAGAGAAATTAATTACATAGATGGACAGTGATATTGTAGAAAACCATATTAGTGTCTACCCTCATCAAGATCTCACTTATAAGTTTTAAATTACTAAATAAGAAAAACATTTTATGTAATTATTAACTGTTGAAATAATTTATTTTAGCTATATTACTTTGTTTATTATTTTTACTTGGAGTTTTCTAATAAAAACCGAGATTTGATTATTTTTATGTACTTAACATTGTTGAGTATCGTTTTATGACTGATACTGACTGTTACTGATTATAGATTTGTAAACTTAAATTTTCATAAGAATTTCTTTTAAAACTGTTGATTAAACACATACATAACTTTCATTTAGATTTTTACACCTAGTATCCGCTTTATCCATATTATCAGGATATATTTTTTATTTATTTATCCGGATACTTTAGTGTGTATCCGAATTATCCGCATAATCAAATTGGGCGGATAATTGCATGCCCCACACGCGGGTAAAACCGCGGTGCGCAGCTAGTATTATTAAAATGTGAAAGTTTGGATGGTTGTTCTCAATCACGCCAAAACGGCTGAACGGATTTGGATGAAATTTGGTATGTGGATACTTCAGGTCTAGGAATAACACATAGGCTACTTTTCATTCATCATCATCATCAATCATCACCAGGCGGACAAAACCGCGGAGCGCAGCTAGACTAATAAATATTGCCATATATGCCAAAATAAAAAGACTTAATTTTGATATAAAAAAAGACATATAATTCCTATTTATTTATAAAAAATAGCATATAAGCCTATTTATATGGCATTAAAAAAATGGGATTAATAATATGGAATAATAATATTTAAACAAATTATCGTTCTGTAAGCATAATATAATAAAATAGGTATATTATTATTCTTTTTTAACGTGATAACGTTTTATAAATTGATGATTGCCAGCAACACAAATGAAAAATAGTAACGTTCCGCGTAACGTTCCACCGGAGTTTTGTATTACATAAAATAATCAAAGTCAAGGTCAAGGTCAAAGTCAAAGCCAAAACCAAAAAGTCAAAGTCAGTCAAAGTGAAAGTCAAAGTGAAAGTCAGTCGAAGTCAAAGTCAGTCAAAGTCAAAGTCGGTCAAAGTCAGTCAAAGTCAGTCAGTCAAAGTAATAAATGATTATGACGTTATCACGTAAATCTATCGTCCGTCAACCGACTTTACAGACAACCAATTTTTTTTAATCATACTCTTACCCCCGCAGTGTGTATGTCCATGCGTCCCACGACACAGGGAAGTGTCGTGGGACGCATGGACATACACACTCACAGCACACAAACATCCAAGACCCGGGACAAACATCTACACTCATCTCACAAATGTTTGCCCCTGCCGTGATTCGAACTTAGAGTCCCGTAGACACAGAAGTCATGTCACTGACACTAACCACTGCGCCACGGCGACCGTCGTCGCTTTTATAACAGCTTCATACGAATACAAGCACCGACACCATACTATGATTAAAGGATGAAACTATGCGATCAAACTAAGCATGGTCTGGAGGGAGCTGAAGTTCTCTTTCCACGATACAATGTTACAGAATTCACATTGTAGGTATTGTCATCACAGTGCCTCGACAAGATTTTGTAAGTTCAAATTATGATGAACATATTTGTAGTCTCTAATTTTTAATGGCAGGCATTCTCATATTTCACCCAATCAGAAGATCAGAAGGAATCCTAAATTCAACTGCTATCAGGAGCGGAGAGGAATTTAGGGAATGAAACTTCTGTCATTTATGCAGGGTCATGATTTTGACGAAATAGCCATGATGATTTTAAGTAGGCGTCTGTTTCGGACTTTACGAAAGAAATTAAAATTGAGCATGTTTTTTGTTAAGAAGGTTGCATAAGTTTCATGAAAAAGAAATACGAGCTTTATTTGAATTATTGACATATATATAAAACAAAAATGTCTTGTCTGTCACTTCTCGTAAAATAGTGAAACATGTTATTAATTAAATATTTAAGATGGTCAGAATAAAATGGTGTTATATGTAGTTGACGATATACAAATAAAATATATTTACGTTAATTTAAGATGGTAGCATCGAGTGGTTGAAAGTTCGCGGAAAAATACCGGATGAATTTTTTCTGGACATGGAGGAAAAAGATGAATTCCGATTACTGATTTTTGATGGAACCAGTTATAATAAATGGAAATTCAGGCTAAAGTTATTACTGGAATTGAAAAATTGCGAGAAGACGGTAGAAAATGAAGTCAAACCAGAAAACATGACGGCAAAGATTGGACAAAAATTTATTTGAAGGCCCAGAATTACATAGTTAATAGCGTAACTAACGCACAGCTGGACATAATTATTTGTGAAACGTCTGCATAGAGAATGATAAAAAAACTGGATGACATGTACCTAGCTAAAGGGTGTGCAAACAAATTACTACTGAAAAGAAAGATTTTAGACTCGAAGTTAAAGGATGGAGATAATCCGATGCAGTTTATTCAAACATTTGAAAAAGTAGTTAACGACTTAAAGGGAACCGGAGAAGTGGTGACTGAAGAAGACAAACTGAACTATTTGCTATTGGCCCTACCGTCAAAGTATGAACATATTGTAAATGTTATTGACGCACTACCAAAAGACATGCAGACAGTGGAATATGTGAAGTTGCTCTTGGATTATCAAAAGAAGGAGGCAAAAATTAAAGAAAATAATGTGTTTGATCAAAGCTTCAGTACCAGCTCACAGAGACAAAAATGCTATGAATGTCATAAGGAAGGACACTTTAAGCGGGATTGCCCAAAATTAAAAACCAATCGGCGAGGTGGAAGTCGGCGTGGTACAAGTTGGCATGGTGGTCGAGGTGGACGAGGACATCGTGATCACCGAGGATACTCTAGAGGTTACAGCAATCAAAGTAACACTTCATATACTGATCCAGGCAGTTCGACAGCGGGGTTCAACGTGGAGGTACAATCGGCTGAAGTAAATACTATTGCTTGGCTCCTTGACAGCGGTTGTAGTGATCACATTGTTAACGATAACAGATATTTTTGTCAGTACAACGGTTTTGCGTTATTGTCAAAAAAGAAAGGTAGTATCGTGATGTTTTGCGATAATGCGAAAGGTCATTCGCATAGAATTGTAGTTGACGACATTTATTACGTTCCGAATATAAAAAAAACTTACTTAGTGCTTCTTGTGTTGTAAGAAAGAGAAATACGATTGTAATTAAAAACGGTACAGCACATATATACAATCCCCAGCGAAATTTAGTAGCAGTAGCTAAAGAAAAAAATAAATTGTATGTATTAGATGCTAAAGTAAGTAATGACAAATATGTCAATTCTAGTGTAACAATGTCGAGAAAGAGAAATGGCATCGTATACTCGGTCACGTGAATTTCTCGAAATTAAAAGAAATGTGTAGGCTTAATTTGTTAAATGGTTTGCCGGAGTATTTGAATGATGATTACGTGCAGTGTGAAATTTGTTTACAAAATAAAATGACAAACTTACTATTTGAAAATAATAGACGTAGAGGTAGTGAAGTTATGGAAATTGTACATACGGATGTGAATGGACCGATTACACCGTTGGGATACAAAGACCAAAGATATTTTGTATCATTTATTGATGATTTTAGTAGATTAGCAGTTGTGTGCATAATTAAAAATAAAAGTGATGTATTTGAATGTTTCAAGCAATATGCGAATAGGATGCATAACCAAACAGGAAAACGAATTAAAGAAATAAGATGTGACAATGGAAGGGAGTATTTGAATAGAGATTTCTACAATTATGCAAAAGATAATGGAATATACATAAACCCAGGACCAGCTTATACACATGAACTAAATGGAGTCGCAGAGAGATTCAACAGAACGGTCATGGATAGAGCTAGATGTTTATTAGCTGAAGCTAAGTTAGACAAACGATACTGGCCGAATGCGTACTGACTGCAGCTTACTTAGGAAATATGATACTGACAAACACAGCTGAAAAGAAAAGTCCACATGAATTATTCTACAGAAGGAAGTCAGTCGTGAGATATTTAAGACTGTACGGAAGTAAATGCTATGTTCGAGTACCTGAGGAGAAAAGGACATCAAAATTAAATCTAAAAGGCGTACAAGGAATCTTAGTTGGTTACACAGAAACCGGATATAAAATCTTGGTACATGAAAAGATTTTAATAAGTCGGCACGTAGTTTTTATCAAGCCAGAAGCAGATGTGATAACATTCCGAAATGAAGATATAAATGATGAAAAAAAACAAGGAAGATAGACACGCAGATGGTGAAACAGAAGATAAAAGAAAAGTGACTAAGGAAAATGAAAAGACTAGAGATCAAAGTGATGATAACGTCAAATTTAGAGAAGAAAGCAACTACGTCGATGAATTTTATGATACTGTTGAACATGAAGAAAACAATAAGCTAAAATCTTATATTGAGGAGGTGCGTGTATCAAGTCGCCCAAAAAGAGAGAGGAAATTACCTGCAAAATTTGATGATCATGTAGTTTATATAAATGTATGTGATGCAAATGTACCAGAAAGGTATGAAGAGGCAATTGGTGGCCCGGAGGTGAATAAGTGGTGAAATGCCATGGCGGAAGAGATAAATAGCTTATAACAAAACGAAACATGGGATATTGTTGATGAACCAATGAATAAAAATATAATTGAAGTGAAATGGATTTATCGAATTAAATCAAATGGAAGATACAAAGCGAGAGTTGTGGCAAGAGGATTTCAGCAAGTCTATGATGAAAATGAAGATATATATACTCACCAGTGGCAAGAATGACCACTACAAAAGCTCTGATGTAACTTTATGTGTTAGAGGATGGAACATTCATTGCATGGACGTAGAGACAGCTTTTTTGAACGGGACAATAAAGTCAGAGGTGTATACAGTCGTGGTCAACTAATTAGGGACAATCTCTAGTTAAGCCAAATTGTGAATATTTTTTTTATTTTCCAACGAGTCTTAACAATATTCCATATCTTTTACATGTAAGTGTAATTAGTCATTTATGTGCGCGATTATACAAACAATAACAACTTCTTAAATATTAAACCTCTTTACAGTATAGCTGATAAATTATCATAGTGCTATTTGTTCAAAGAATGCTGGCTGGCCATTTAATTAGGGACACTGAGGTATTGCGTTCTAATTTCAAAATTGGAATTTTAATATTTTTTTGTTTCTTTTCTTATTGTTTCGTGGACGTTTTGGCGGCAATCCAGATTTTTTATTTTAAGTTTTGATAATTATTTTGAAGAAAAATGGGCAAAAATAAAAGTTGCGATCCAACACTACGAAAAATTATCATGAAGTTTGTCGAGCGTGGTTGGTCATACCGAAGGATAGCACAACATTTAAATTGTTCAAAAACTATGGTATGCAATGCAGTGCAACATTTCAAGCGCTATAACACAGCTTTAAATGTGTCCAGAACAAAAAGATTGAGAAAAACGACTCCGCAAGAAGATAGAATGATACCAGGTTAGCTAAGAAAGATCCGTTTCTAGGCTCTATTTTAATGAAACACGAAGTGTTTGGGGCAAACGAAAGAGCCGGTGTATCTGCGAGGACCGTTCGACGACGTTTGGTAGAAGCAGGGTTGTTCGGAAGAGTGGCTCGCAAAGTACCGTTGTTGAAGAAAGAACATAGAAATGCTCGTTTGGCGTTTGCACGTAAATATGGACATTGGACCTACGCCCAATGGCAACATGTACTTTTCTCTGATGAGACCAAGGTTAATTTGATTTCTTCAGATGGAAGGCAATATGTACGGCGTCCTGTAAAAGCGGAAATGAATCCAAGATTCACAAAAAAACAGGTGAAACATGGCGGTGGAAACATTAAAATGTGGGGTTCATTTTCTGGACGTGGAGTGGGACCTGTGAGGAAAGTTCAGGGTAACTTAGACCAACATCAATACAAGGCAATATTAGAAGAAACTATGCTTCCCTATGCTGAGGAGCATCTCCCTATTATATGGACGTTTCAGCAGGATAACGACCCGAAACATACCGCCCATTCAGTCAAGTCGTTTCTTACCAGTCAGTCTGTATCGGTGCTAGATTGGCCAGCAAATAGCCCGGACCTCAACCCAATTGAGCACCTTTGGCACGAAATCAAGAAAAAAGTTGCCACTTATCGTAATACAAATTTGGATGAACTTCATGAAGCTTTTTATGAGGCATGGGTAAACATTCCTGTCAAAACATGTCAGAAACTGATAATGTCTATGCCACATCGGTTTCAAGCGGTAATTACTAACAAAGGTTTTGCTACTGGGTACTGAATTTACACGTAATAAAATAGAGCTGTTAAAGATATTATAACACTGCAGATTATAAGTTTTGTTTAACTGTATTTTTCATTATACTTTACTGTCCTTAATTAAATGTCCACTACAGAATTGTACCTTAATATTTAATACATGTTTAATCTTTGATATCAAATACTTTTTCTATTTATTTAATCTTTTATTTACAGCCATTTATAGCATAATAATCGGACCACATTATGCAATTAATAGGTGCTGAGAAATCAATAGGGTTTTATATTTATATGTACATAACCGGTTATAGCCCTTCACTATCTTGAATGTCCCTAATTAGTTGACCACGACTGTATATATCCTCCAGATGGATATGAAATTGGAAATAATAAAGTATTAAAATTAAAGAAGGCTCTATATGGATTACGAGAAAGCCCCAGAGACTGGTATAAATGTCTTAATGAGTACATGCTTGGCATCAACTTCCAAAGATTTAATTACGATTATATAGAGTCGAGAACGACTGTTTAGTAGTAGTAGTCTAGTTTAGATAGAGGACATATCAATGGAAAAAAAGTATACATATGTACAAACATACAAATGTGGACGATAATATCGTCCACATTTGTATGTTTGTACATATCGTGACGATATATTGATCTGTTCAGAAAAAGTGAACACTATTGAAAGTTAAACAAATGCTGAGTAATAGATTCCGGATGAAAGATTTAGGAAAAGTAACACATTATTTAGGAATTGATATTGAATATGAACCGGAAGTTAAGAAATTGACGTTGAGTCAGTGCAAGTACATAGAATCGTTACGTGAAAAGTATAACGTTAGACAGCAAGAAACATGAAACACCCATTGAGCAAAATCTATCAATTAAACCCGGAGAAATAAATTATGACTTGAGATACAGAAATTTAATCGGAGCTTTGCTATATGTTGCAAGTGGAACTAGAGCAGATATTTCATACAGTGTCAATTATCTCAGCAGATTTCAAATTTGCTATAATGAATCGCACTATAAATATGCGTTAAGAATTTTAAAATATTTATATCATACTCGTCAAATGGTATTGAACTACGATGCAGAGTATGAAGATTGTTTAGATGCTTTTGTAGATGCTGATTGGGCAGCGGATAATTTAACAATCCAATATTATGGAAGACGCAAAAACAAAAGATTGTTTCGAGAGCATCAACTCATGCTGAATATTATGCATTAGCAGATTGTGTTACAGAAGTTTTACCAATGATAGGGATAGTAGCTGATTTAGACATCAAAATTTCGAAACCAGTAAAGATTTATGAAGACAACAGTGGTGCCATATCTCTTTCAAAAAACGGAAAATTTTGTAAAAACTCCAAACATATTGATGTAAGCTATCATTTTGTTAATGATTACGAACGAAAGAAAGTTATTAATAATACTAAAATTAATACAAATAATCAGTTGGCCGATATATTAACGAAAGCATTAGGTAAAATTAAATTTGAACAATCTAGAAAACTATTAAATGTTTATTGAGGTTTATGTTATGATATTATAAATTGATATTTTTTTTAAGGTTTAGTTGTTATTATTGTAGTTGTTATTTTTATGAAACTTAAGGTGTGTTAAGAGTCGCACAACGAGCTATGGAGAGGGCTATGCTCGGGGTTTCTCTACGTGATCGAATCAGAAATGAGGAGATCCGTAGAAGAACGAAAGTCACCGACATAGCCCAGCGGATTAGCAAGTTGAAGTGGCAGTGGGCAGGGCATATAGTTCGAAGAATCGATGGCCGTTGGGGCCGAAAGGTTCTCGAATGGAGACCACGGACTGGCAAGCGCAGCATAGGACGGCCACCGACTAGGTGGACAGACGACCTGACTAAGATCGCAGGCAAGGGCTGGATGCGGGCCGCTTCCAACCGGTCCTTGTGGAAATCAATGGGGGAGGCCTTTGTCCAGCAGTGGACGTCCTATGGCTGAGATGATGATGATGTTAAGAAGGTTGCATAAGTTTCATGAAAAAGAAATATGAGCTTTATTTGAATTATTGACATATATATAAAACAAAAATGTCTTGTCTGTCACTTCTCGTAAAATAGTGAAAAATGTTATGAATTAAATCTTTAAGATGGTCAGAATTAAATGGTGTTTTATGTAGATATATAAATAAAATATATTTACGTTAATTTAAGATTTTTTTATAAAGAAATAAAGTGTTTAAAGCAAGTAAAAGTTTTCTTGTTATAAAACTCTGTTTCTTGGTGTCAAGTGAAAATGTAATCAGGAAGAAATTAGAAACTATTAGGTAAAAGATTTTTTCTTATACTGATTGTTGTAGCTTACTACTTTAAGGTAAAAGTAATTTTTCACCACTTTAGCAGTCAATCGCTAGTTTTACTAATCCATTCCTGATGGGGAAACTCTATTTCAATCACAAGTGAGTAAAAAGAACGCACCAATCAAAGTTAATTTTAACTCGCCGAGCAATTAGAGAAGAATGCACTTGAAAGAAGCCCGTGAAATATGTGAAACAATCTTTTTCACCGCTCGTCTTATAAGTTTTTCGTTGGTGCTATTTGTATATTGCAGTGTTTCACTCATGGCTACTGTTTTTAGCGTTTCGTCTTTTGAAACTTTCGCTGCGCTGATTATTCTTCTTTCGCCAATCCTAGAACCCTTTAGTTGCTCAGGTTTCAATACAAGCACTCACCAAAAAGCACCAAAATTTAACTTCACGCGCATGTAAAACAAATAAATATTACTCTCTCATAATTTTTTTCACTTTTGAGGCCAGTAAATAAATTTTCTTTATAGAGTAGATTGGAAATGAAACTTTTTTAGAAAGGTAAGGAACAAGCATACGAAATTTTAAAAACCCTTTTCATTCAATTCGGGACCACGATTTTCAAACCCCGACAGACAATAACGAGTACAAGATTACTATATTGCCTGTGGATGCCCCCAGGGTTCTCAACGGGCTACTACCATCGTACTGCGCTTTTAAAAATCTGCGCCTAAATGTTTGTTATAAAATTTGGTTCAAATATTTTTTACCTGTAACGAAATTAGGGAGACATGGTGCTCGCTTGTAGAATAACTGCACTATTTTTATAGGGTTGCCACACTAACATTTTTGAATACGAAACTGGGAGCTGCAACATTACACCGACAGAGACACACGAGGCTCGCAACCCGCCAAGAGTTGCCAACTTCTGCTCTAATGAACAATACATTATCACAAGGCTAACATATATCTTTTAATTGTTTCAGATAACTGGACTACCAAAATGGATTATACAATCTGCCTGAACTCGGACAATTAGATGTTTTGTCAATTGTCGATAAGCCAATTATTATCGTGCATGTATGTGAATCTGCGTGTGAACCGTTCCAATCTATTAATTGGAAACGGGGTACAAATATTTCTTGGGTACTTGGCTATATTGACCATGATCTCTCCTACGGTGGCACTTGGCAATATTAGTATTTCATTAGTATTTTATTAGCTCTTCTATAATTGTTTCTGTCCAAATGGAAAATAGTGTTACTTCTTATACGGTACAACTTTTAGTAACATTTTCAAACACACTGCCATGGTAGAGTAGACGTAGTAAAAAAATCATACATGTACTAGACATGATGGTTTATAATGTTTTTTTTCTAATAAAGGCAAGTTCCTTCTTTTTCTGTTTAAATACCTGTGGTTTTATTTTCTGCAACACAAGTTTGAGTTGACCTTTAATACAACAAATTCTTAGAAAACTAAAATTAGTCGACTATCCCGACTATCCTTTTCACCGCTCGTCTTATAAGTTCTTTGTTGGTGCTATTTGTATATTGTAGTGTTTCACTCATGGCTAATGTTTTTCGCGTTTCGTCTTTTGAAACTTTCGCTGCGCTGATTATTCTTCTTTCGCCAATCCTAGAACCTTTTAGTTGCTCAGGTTTCAATACAAGCACTCACCAAACAGCACCAAAATTTAACTTCACGCACATGTAAAACAAATAAATATTACTCTCTCATAATTTTTTTCACTTTTGAGGCCAGTAAATAAATTTTCTGTATAGAGTAGATTGGAAATGAAACTTTTTTAGAAAGGTAAGGAACAAGCATACGAAATTTTAAAAACCCTTTTCATTCAATTCGGGACCACGGTTTTCAAACCCCGACAGACAATTACGAGTACAAGATTACTATATTGTCTGTGGATGCCCCCAGGGTTCTCAACGGGCTACTAGGGGAGAGTAGGGTAATGGGAGTCAGCGGGCAATGGAAATCACCCTCACAAACACGAAACACTACATGAGATCAACGCGTAAACTGCGTCCCCAGCCCCCGCTTCGGGCCCCCGCGCGGCCACGAACGGCTCGCGCCAGTCGACCCATGCGCCACTGAGAAACGACCGTGTTTTGTTTTTGCGCTCCGCTGATGTAAGTTTACGTAAATGCAAATTAGAAGGTAAGTGCCAAATATCTTGCAGTATGCGATTATGACATTTACACTTACTTAGTTAGACGTTTCAAATTGTTATGTGCAGTTCAGATTATATTACTGTATTAAAGATTTTATTTTTTTATTTTTTATTCATTAGTGTAGTTGTGGGAAATGAGAGTCGGGGTGACTCCCATTACCCGCAAGTGATTACTATTGTACTGTTGAATCATGTTTTTATTATTTCCTTCTAGATGCCGAAAGTACACGTCAGGACAACTGAAAAGGCTTCCTGGTCTTCTGATAGCCTAGATAAAGCTATACAGCTCATTGATGGCGGTTCTTCTATAAGAAATGCTGCTAAAGTAATGGGAATCCTTTTTTCAATCCTTCAGAAGAGGATAAAAAAAGGTTCTACCCTAGGACCACATCTAGGACGATACACTGTCTTTAGTCTTGAGGCAGCAGCCGAGCTAGCGAACTTGGTGAAAAAAATGGCAAATATTTTCTATGGTTGCACTGCTATCAGTGCTATCTATATCAAATCAGAAAAATCGCTTTCGAATATGCTGAAAAATTAAATTTGAAGCACAAATTTAATCAAGCTTCAAAAATGGCTGGACGCGATTGGTTGCATGCTTTTATGGCTAGAAATAACATTTCTATTAGAAAACCGGAAGCAACCAGCATAAATAGAATCACGGCCTTTAATAAAACCAAGGTATGTCTGTTCTTTGAGCTACTTGGGCAGCTGATGGAAAAACACAGATTCGTTGCAAAAAATATTTATAATTGCGATGAAACTGGTATTTCAACGGGTCAAACACCGGGAAAAATTTTAGCTGCAAAAGGACAGAAGAGAGTAGGATCTATCACCAGTTGGGAGAGAGGAAAAAACATCACCTTGTTGTGTGCTATGAGCAGTGCTGGGGGGTACATTCCACCTATGTTTATCTTCCCTAGGAAAAGGGTGACTCCACTACTTGAAAAGGATGGTCCAGCAGGCGCGCTTTACAAATGTTCAGATAACGGTTGGATCAACGAGCATCTCTTTCTTGAATGGTTGGCGTATTTTAAACAGCACGCTAAACCGTCTACAGATGAACCCATCCTTTTAATACTAGACAACCATGCTAGTCACATTTCTCTTTCCGTCTACGAATATTGCAAGTCCAATCACATTCATATGTTGTCTCTGCCACCACACACGTCGCATAGAATGCAGCCCCTTGACGTTTCTTTTTTTGGCCCACTCAAAATGGCCTACAAAAAAGAATGTGACTTGTTTTTAAAAAGGCATCTAGCAGAAAAGATAACCCCTTACGACGTAGCATCCTTGGTGAGGAAAGCATTTAATAATGTTGCTTCTATTAGTAAAGGAGAATCGGGGTTTAGATCAACTGAAATATTTCCACTAAATCCGGAGGTATTCACAGAAGAAGATTTTCTCGCTGCAGAAACCCTCCAATCTGAGACCGTTGTAATCCAAGACTGCAATGAATCTCTCGCAGGTACCTGTGTGATTCCCAGCACATCAAAAGAAGACTCACCAGTTCCGAGCACGTCAACACAAATTGTTTCATCAGATCTTATGATGTCTAACCAAGAAGTTCCACTTGATTCTGAATCAGATGTTGTACCACAAGTTCCTGGCACGCCTAACCAATATAGTATATTGCATGATTTAATAAAAATGCCAGAGAAAGCATCTGTTATTAAAACAAGACAGGGCCGAAAGAAGCAACACGCTACAATTTTAACTTCAACGCCACTCAAAGAAAATTTGCTAGAAAAGGAAATTAATAAAATGAAGAAAAAAGGAGGTAAAGGAAAAGAGAAGACATGGAAAGGCAAAGGACAAGGAAAAAAGAGTAAAGTACAGAAGAAGGGTCCTGAAAAGGCAAAGCGCCAAGTATTAGAACAGAACGAAACTTCTGTATCAGATGTTGGCACTGACGACTTATGCCAGGACGATGAGGATGATGACGCAGAAGATGCTGGAAACAGATGCCTAGTGTGCGGCGAATTCGGTAGAAACAACGAGATGTGGTACAGGTGTACCTCGTGTGGACTATGGGCTTACGCGGAGTGCACTGGATGGGAGTCAGCTAAAGGTTATGTTTGCGATGCATGCTAGATTTTATTTGACTCCGATTGCCCCCAGGGTGATCACCATTACCATTACGTTTTAACTTTTATAATTTCCAAAGTTGATTGCCAAAGTGACCGAAATTGATCTCTAATGATAGTTTAATAAGTAAATTATGTTTACAGGCGGTTGCAATAAATACTTTCTTTTTAATTAAAATTGTATTTGAGTTCTCGCTTAAGTGACCCCCATTACCCTCTTTTACCCTACCATCGTACTTCGCTTTTAAAAATCTGCGCCTAAATGTTTGTAATAACATTTGGTTCAAATATTTTTTACCTGTAACGAAATTAGGGAGACATGGTGCTCGCTCATAGAATAATTGCACTATTTTTATAGGGTTGCCACACTAACATTTTTGAATACGAAACTGGGAGCTGCAACATTTCACCGACAGAGACACACGAGGCTCGCAACCCGCCAAGAGTTGCCGACTTCTGCTCTATTGAACAATATATTATCACAAGGCTAACATACATCTTTTAATTGTTTCAGATAACTGGACTACCAAAATGGATTATACAATCTGCCTGAACTCGGACAATTAGATGTTTTGTCAATTGTCGATAAGCCAATTATTATCGTGCATGTATGTGAATCTGCGTGTGAACCGTTCCAATCTATTAATTGGAAACGGGGTACAAATATTTCTTGGGTACTTGGCAACATTGGCCATGTGCTCTCCTATAATAGGGTAATTGGCAATATTAGTCATAGCTCTTCTATAATTGTTTCTGTCCAAATGGAAAATAGTGTTACTTCTTATACGGTACAACTTTTAGTAACATTTTCAAACACACTGCCATGGTAGAGTAGACGTAGTAAAAAAATCATACATGTACTAGACATGATGGTTTGTAATGTTTTTTTTCTAATAATGGCAAGTTCCTTCTTTTTCTGTTTAAATACCTGAGGTTTTATTTTCTGCAACACAAGTTTGAGTTGACCTTTAATACAACAAATTCTTAGAAAACTAAAATTAGTCTACTATCCCGATTACAATATTAATTCTTGTATTAATGACCATGCCATTTTAAAAACATAGACATATTTAGAAATATAGTAGGTGAAATAATAAGTGTGCATATGGCGCTGATTTATATTTTAATATTTTATATCAATGTTTTTATTGTTTACCTAATATAAAGTACACGTCGTTACGCGCCATAAACAACAACTCCGCGAAAAAAAATCGTCAAAATTGCAAAAAACGAGCTAGGCGCGAAAAAGTGATTTAGTGAGGTACGTTAGTGTGTGATTTACTGCAATTCGTGTGGGCAAGGTCGTGCAACGCCAGGAAGAGGAACAGGAAGCTCGAGAGTTCTAGGTCCAACCATACCGAAGATATAAGTGAGTCGTATTTGCTCTAATAATAGTTGTGTTGCCAAGATCGAGATCTATCAGTTGCCGAAAACCGCATCCAAATCCATGCACGGGTTCAAAAGTTATTAGCTGTAGAAAAAATAGGACACACCACCACGTGCTCGCACGTGGTCGGCCCACGCAAGGTAACCTAAAGGAGTCTACACACCAAACCCGCCGACCCGCCGACACAGCTAGGCTTGTGTAGTACATGTACTATTAGGACGTAATTCCTTCATGTGAACGAGAACGAACTATTCCGTTTCTATCGCTCAAATCGGTCATCTAGTACAGTGAACTAACCACCAATCATAACGATATCAAATCGCGAGAGCCGAGTAAGAACGGCTGAACGAATAAGTAAGCGAGTTAAGAGATATGAGACGCGTGCGCGCGAGCGGGATGGACGATGATCTGGAGAACGAGAAACTGAGTGAATCCCGACTCGTGAGACTGAGAATGCCCGGTCATTTATGTGCATAATCTATGGCCCAGTCGTTCTATGGCTCTTTGATAGTTTGTTTTCGATGTTTTTATTTGTTATAAACTTTGTTAGTGAAGTTAACGTCATTGATTCAACAATAGATAATAAAATTAGTGTTTGTTCAGCTTCTGTCAAAACACGTGACTCGCATGTTGGCAGTACCATATGAGCATGAAGAAGTTACCAAATTTGTTACGGTACTACAGTCTCAGCTCAATGATCGGTTTCGTGACATTGAGAAAAACCCCCTTTACGCCGAGAGCAGCATATTAGATCCGAGATTTAAAGGTAGAGGTTTCAAGACGCCAGAGGCTTTCAAAACAGCCAGTGAGAATTTAAAACGCCGCATATGCCAACAGACCATACCTCTTTCAAGTTCTACAGAACCAGCGGTTGAAAGTACTTCCTCATCAGCAGGCTCTAGGCCAGGCACCTCGATTGCTTTGACTGGTACGAAAGAAAGTATTTGGGATGAATTTGACCGCGATTTGGAACGTATTTCGAGGCCGGAAAACCCTATTGCAGCAGGTATACGAGAATTTGACAAGTACCTGAATGAAGAATATGTCAGAAGGCATGATGATCCTCTGCAATGGTGGGCTATCCGTAAAGATGTGTACCTACATCTTTATAAATACATTTTAAAAAGACTGTGTATACAGGCAACATCCGTTCCTTGTGAACGGATATTTTCAAATGCTGGGCAGATTTTAAATCAAAGAAGGACACTTCTAAAGCCAAATAAGGTGTCGCAGTTACTATTTTTACACAGCAACCTTTAACCCTGGTGTAATGTATGTACATATAAAAATGTAAATAATATAATGTTACCGAATCCCGTTTACCACAGACCAGCCTCATTCGTTATTTATCTATGCCTCGTTCTTTTACTCTGCGCGCACGTAGTATCTATTGTAGCTGATCTATGGCTGCGCATGGCGTTCGGTTGTGGCGGTTCTTTTCGTATATTAGTAAATTATTATCGTTGTTTTGTAATTAAGTTTTTAAGTGTTGTTCAGAGTTGATTTTGTCATCCTGCTTTTTAAAAACCCAAATTCCCTTCTGATCGATAAGAATAATATATCTATAAAACTCACACAGAAAAGGAAAAAAAAGCAAAAAAAAAAGAAAATATGTATATAAAAATGAAGATCACTGTAAATATTTGATTTTTAAATACGCCATTTTAATAATTCATTCAATTTTACATAATTAAATGATATTCAAATTATTTCAAGAGTATCATAATTAAAATGACAGTCCTAAGCCTGCAAAGTATGAAGGAAAATCAAATATGGTCGGTATTCCATCACGTCTGACTGATCACACGTCTTAATTATTGATGAACTAAAATGAACTAATAGTACTAGAACACCGAACTAGTACATTTGAACCATTGTACTAGTTTGGAGCGTTCTATTCAATGACCGAGTATGAACAAGCCTATTTGACTGCATACAATATCATATAATTATGTCCAAGCGAGTTTATGTCTCAGTGCATACGAGCCCATATATGGTATCGCAGTTTTTTTCTACATTAAACCACTTCTTTATTTTTTTTCGATTTATTTGTCTTAATCATACTTAAATAAAGCAATATCAACAAAAAAAATTTTTTCATCCCCTTAATAATTCAAGCAGTAGGGGGTTAACTTATTTATGATTTCATGACATTTTATAATAAAATTAAAGTGGTCATGATCACAATTATTTCATTCGTTTATTATTATTATAATCATATATTATTCAATTAGATTGTAAGTGTAAATACATTGACACAAATATTACAATTTGAACTATGAACTAACTGTTTAGTCACATGGTTTGACCATTTTAACTTTATTTGCCCACATTTCTCTAGTAATGATCAATCTGTCCAAGTTTTTGTGCCATACATGGCCAAAATGCTGCAGGGTACAGTAAACACAGTCTCAATAGCCCTGGGTGTATTGTTTACATTCTTTAGGCCTTCCAAGATAAATTGTTAGCTTTGAAATTAGTCCAGAAGATGTTTAATTATGACATTTAGGTATTGTATTAGAAATATGCCGTGTATGATATGTGCCGTAGGGTACCGGCTAAGAATAGTACCCCCCCCATCTCTACCCGTGGGTGCCGTAAGAATCGGCTAAGGGATCACGTACCAGAGGGTGGGCAGCAGCGCCTTCTGAGGTTCACACATCATACTGCGCTCGCCAACCCGCCTGCCAAGCGTGGCGAGTATTGGCAAACCCCCCCTATGATAGTGCAAATAAAGACCAGGCCCCCAGTTCCCGGCAGCTCCGCTAATGCTGGCTCCGGTAGCGGCCAGTGTAACGGTGGAGCAGGGGGTGCTAAGAATCTCCGGCAGATTCCCGGCTACCACTCCCTGAAAAAACGACCTCTGGCCCTGGTAACACACAACATAAGATCTTTGTTGGCAGACGAGAAGATCGTCGAACTGGAAGAAGAAATGAGTAAGTTACACTGGGATATCTTAGGGTTATGTGAAGTCCGTAGAGAGGGTGAGGACACCATAACCCTCAAATCCGGTAACTTGCTCTACTACCGGGAAGGTGATCAAAAGTCCCAAGGTGGTGTTACGTTGTAACAAGGGATTAAAAAAACAAATATATAAACAGTTAGCATATTTACGAACAAACGAACAAACTAACTAATTACAGCAGTCGAAAGGGAAGCCGCGCGCAAAATACGAAGCGAGCGTCCGCGATCAAAACATTGTTATCTCGACATCGGCTATCCCGCTCCTTCCCGTAGCAGCTCTCTCACAAAACAGGCCGGCTCATTAAGGCAACTGCATTCCGAGAAAAAACAATAGCGAACTTTTAGTATAAAACCAGCAGCACGTCTCACCAGCGCCAGTTATTTTATTCGACCCACCAGGGAAACAACACCAAAAGGAAAAAGTCTGGAAGATAATTATATTTGAAAGTATAGAATCAGTGCACCATTCATCTAACCCCCTCGGTAAGCAGAATTGTCCATAAATTATGTTCGCTCATGTTAGTTCGTTCGTTGTGTATATCGAATTGCCGTCCGTCGCGTGATTTTACATTCATTTAAATAACGTAGGATTGCTATGGATATATCTACATATACCTTTTCGTATTAGGGTTTAACGACGCGACGAGATGTGACAGGGAGTTATTACCACCAATAGTAATGTAACCTTGCTTATGCAATCGCTTCGAGATGCATCGATGTGTTCTCCGCGGGTAGAACCGCATCTATTTAAATGCGCATTCCTCACGTACATCGGTGGCTCGGACATACCTGTTATCGTAATATTTAATCCGTTTCATGTAGGTAGGATCAGCCCTATTATACGTAGTTGTTTTATACAGTAGTATGTTACGAGATACCACCGATATACACAAATAACATATTGTTCAGCCGTACCATAACCTATTAATAATTAGTAAATTTTTGTAACACGTATCTACGTACTTCTGTCGTAGATAGTAGTATCAATAAGACGAGCACACCTTATAATAGGTATACGTTAAATTTCTTAATAATTGTACATTCCACGCGTCGCTCGCTACCGACCTGCGATGTCGCAAAGGGCAAGCAAGGTCGTTGCGCGTCCGCCCGCCGGCCGTTTTTTCTACGCGGTGGAATGATATTTTTCACGATTGGAATTTTGTAATAGAATTTTAAACTTTTTTGTAACAGTAATGTATAATCGTAATTTCTTTTTTTTGTTTTCTTGCTTTGTAATGGTAACTTAATTCGCGAAGGATACCGACACCCACACCTGGTCTTCCTAGTGCCTGGGTATCGGGTCCTTCGCGCTTCAATGGATTCCTCAACACAATTCCAGGATACTGGGGGTCCACCTACCGGGTTCGAAGCTGCACCTGCATTACTGACGGGAACCTCACACCGTCCTGCCTTCGAAGGAGGCGGACATCGGCGCTGACCTCGACTACGTCGACACAGGCTGCCGGCCGCCACGTGCTCCCCTTCGAGGCGGCGCATATCATTACCATACCAGTTCCCCCCGCGCGTTGCGGCGTTGCCATGACCCAAGCTAAGTCCCCAGTGCACTAGACTGTATTTTAACATAAAAGAACTCCCTGTGCTGCAACCACACCCTGAGGGTGATTATAGTTCACCAATAAGTGCGTAATTGAACATTTCTGTTTTGTTTTTTTGTTTAAAATAAACCCTTGTAAACTTTATACTCTTTTATTTTTCTATAATATATTATTATTGCACCCCGCCGTCAGGCGGACGTGACAGTGGTGTCGGATTTCTCGTTCGCAAGTCCCTTACTAACAACATCATTACCATCGACAGCGTTTCGAGCAGGGTGGCATACCTAATACTCAGAATATCAAGCAGATATTCGTTGAAGGTCATTCAGGTATATGCACCGACCTCGAAACTCGGAACCGATGAGGAGGTAGAGGCTATGTATGAGGACATTAGTAGAGCCATACATACCTCCAAGACCCATTACAATGTTGTTATGGGGGACTTTAACGCAAAGTTGGGCGAAAGAAGTGATGGAGAGTTGAGAGTGGGGCAATTTGGTTATGGACAACGGAACCCTAGGGGACAGAGGCTGGCCGACTTCATGGTGAAAGAGGGACTCTTTATGATGAACTCTTTCTTTCCGAAGCCGCCTCAAAGGAAATGGACCTGGTTGAGCCCCAACGGTTCCACAAGAAATGAGATCGATTTCATCATGACCACCAAGAAACAAATATTCAATGATGTCTCTGTGATCAACATGGTCAAAACCGGTAGTGATCGCCGCATGGTAAGAGGCGCATTGAATATTAATGTTAAACTAGAGAGGTCCCGTTTGATGAAATCCACGCTCCGACCCAAAAATGTCCATATCCAAAACCCCGAGAGCTTTCAACTTGAGCTATCCAATCGCTTTGCTTGCCTTGAGAACTTTGCGTCGGTGGAGGAGATTAACAACAGGTTTGTAGAAACTGTCCACATAGTGGGGTCTAAGGTCTTTAGACCCCGCCGCACAGATAGACCTCAAAAACTCTCCAGCCATACCCTTGACCTCATGGCTGAACGACGCTCATTGCAACTGCAATCATCCGATGATGCAACGTCATATAGGCAGCTCAATAGACGAATATGGAAATCCTTGCGACACGACATCCGTACCTTTAATACAAATCGTGTTAAAGATACGATCGAACGGAGAAAAGGCTCCAAAGTGTAGCGGCACAGACAAGCCGTAACGGGCATCGGAGGTGCGGGGCGGCTAACGGTGAATGGACGGAGGTGAAGGGGGGAGAACGGATTCGCTGGAAGATCGGCCGTGTGCGCACCGTCAAAAGGGTGTAATAAAAGCTGCCGAATTACACACTACCCACCAAGGTATCTGTAATGAATTTATCGTACTAAGTATCTTATAATACTCGTAATATAGGTATATAAAAACGTCGTTTTGTGACTCTATCATGGATAGTTATATCAATCGAAAATGAGAAAGTATCTCTTAAGCATTGCCAATGCAGCCCTAATGTTTTAGACATTTTATTATAACTAAGATTGACGAAATCTAAAGAGTGGTTATCTCTACATAGAGCCTGCAACACCTCAGGAGAATTGGACTGCCATTTTCGAAGGTTATGTTTGGTAGCCTGTAGCACTTCGATTACCTGCTGACATTGATTGACGGTAGCCTCTACAGTGGAGTTCCCTGAAAGATAGTCATCAATGTAAAAGTCATTAGCTATTGTAAACTGAATCATGGGACCATGACATTCTTGAGCAAGCTGACTTAGGCACCTAGGTGCCTAAGTCAGCTCCCTTTCTGGCCACTAGTGGCCAGAAAGGGAGCTGAAGCAGTGCCGTATGTCAAGGTGTTCAATGTGAAAATTTGTTTAGTAACACTACCTACCGCAATTCCGAGGGAAGGTTTGTAGTGAATATCCCACTCAAAAAATCATCTGAGGTCTTGGGTGATTCTTATACAATGGCGAAACACAGATTTCTTTCACTGGAAAATCGACTAGTCAAAAATCCAGATTTGCAGAAGCTCTACGTCGCCTTTATGAAGGAGTATCTTCTTTTAGGTCATATGTCTGAAAACAACAACTCTATGGCCTGTGACTCTATATCAAATGAATCATATTTTCTTCCTCATCATGGAGTTTTAAAGGAGTCCAGCATAACAACTAAACTACGGGTAGTATTTGACGCTTCAGCCAAAACTTCTTCTGGGAACTCATTGAATGACATTCAAATGGTCGGCCCTACCGTGCAAAATGATTTATTGTCTATCTTGCTCCGATTCCGTCAACACCAAATAGTGGTGAGCGCGGATATCGAAAAGATGTACCGACAAATACTTGTAAATGACACCCATCGTCACCTTCAACAGATCTTTTGGAGAGAGAGCCCCAGTCATTGTCTTAAAACATTCACATTGAACACCTTGACATACGGCACTGCTTCAGCTCCCTTTCTGGCCACTAGGTGCCTAAGTCAGCTTGCTCAAGAATGTCATGATCCCATGATTCAGTTTACAATAGCTAATGACTTTTACATTGATGACTATCTTTCAGGGAACTCCACTGTAGAGGCTACCGTCAATCAATGTCAGCAGGTAATCGAAGTGCTACAGGCTGCCAAACATAACCTTCGAAAATGGCAGTCCAATTCTCCTGAGGTGTTGCAGGCTCTATGTAGAGATAACCACTCTTTAGATTTCGTCAATCTTAGTGATAATAAAATGTCTAAAACATTAGGGCTGCATTGGCAATGCTTAAGAGATACTTTCTCATTTTCGATTGATATAACTATCCATGATAGAGTCACAAAACGACAAATTTTGTCCACAGTCGCACAAATATTTGACCCCTTAGGCCTTGTTGTTCCTTGTATTGTGGAAGCCAAAATCATCATGCAGCAATTGTGGCTTGCAAAATGCGCTTGGGATGATCCAGTTCCCGAGCATATTCAAAATGCATGGAATGATTTTCAGACTACGTTGCCTCTCTTAAATTCATTACAGATACCTCGGTGGGTAGTGTGTAATTCGGCAGCTTTTATTACACCCTTTTGACGGTGCGCACACGGCCGATCTTCCAGCGAATCCGTTCTCCCCCCTTCACCTCCGTCCATTCACCGTTAGCCGCCCCGCACCTCCGATGCCCGTTACGGCTTGTCTGTGCCGCTACATACTCCCCCGGTTGAAGTATCTTCAACAATAGTGACAGGAAGGGGGCAAATTGTATTAAACGCCCGTCTAATTACGCCTTTTTGAGTGCGGATATCAGCCACTCTCGCGATGCCATCTTTTCCAGGATGCACCTTTACTATGCGACCTAGTGGCCACAATAAGGGTGGTGCCGCCAGGTCTTTGACGAGGACGAGAGTTCCTAATTTGAGTTCTCCTGAAGTTCTGCGCCATTTAGATTTCTCTTGAAGCCATGAAATGTATTCCTGGGAGAATCTATTCCAAAAATGTTGCTTCAGATATTCGATGCGACGAAAACGCTGCAAGTTAGTGATTTTGGCGTTGTGTATATTTGCATGTGGCAACATGACGAGAGATCGCCCAATAAGGAAGTGTGCTGGGGTCAACGGAGTAAGATCTAAAGGATCATTGGATAAAGGAGTAATGGGTCTTGAATTTAAGATGGATTCTATCTGTATTAAACATGTAGCCATCTCCTCGAAAGTTAAGTTTGTAAGACCTAGGATGCGCCGAAGATGGTGCTTCGTGGATTTTACCGCTGATTCCCATAGGCCTCCAAAGTGGGGAGTATAGCTTGGGCAACGGGATAAATTGATTCCAGGCTCGACAGTATTGAGTTCTAAATCTTGTGACAGAACGCGAGCCAACTCATTAAAGGCACCGACGAATGTAGTTCCGTTATCAGAGAATATGTTGCGCGGCTTACCCCTTCGAGCAATAAAACGGCTTAGTGCTGCCAAAAGGGCTTCTTTAGTCATGTCCGAGACGAGCTCGAGGTGAACGGCTCTTGTAGACAGACACACAAAGACACAAATAAAGCATTTGACGAGTCTGCACCCTCTACCTTTACGGTCAGCTATCATGATTGGGCCTGCGTAGTCAAGGCCTGTTTCCAAAAACGGGAACTCTAAATGTAGACGCTCTTTCGGCAAGTTGCCCATAATCGGTTGGATTGTATTTGCTCTATGCCTACAGCATTTAATACAAAGATGCGTCACTTTTCTCGCTAGGTTCCTACCTCCGATTGGCCAGTAATGGTGGCGAACAGTAGCTAGAAGAAGTTGCGGGCCGGCGTGTTTTAGGTTGATATGGAACATATCGAACAATAACTGACAAACGATATAAGAACTACTCAGAAGAATTGGATGCTTTATATCATATTCGTAAAACGAGTTATCCAGCCTGCCTCCTACTCTGATAAGTTGAGCAGAGTCGAAAAATGGAGATAATTTTAAAAGCTTATTTTTGGGTGGTAACGGTTGGCCTGATTTTAATAAATTATATTCTTCATAAAATGATTCTTGTTGACTGTGTTTTAGTAATATTTGTAATGACTGATTAAATTCTGTAGATATAAGTGGACCTGATTCAGTAGATTTTTTACGGCACTTATCGATAAAACGTATAACATAAGCAACTATACGTTGAACCCTCATGAAACTAGAGTATTTTGAAGTGACCCTATTCAGAAAATTGTCATCCTCTGCCAGATTGACAAGATTGGATATTATAGTTTCTGGTAGAGATGTTGATAAATGCCGTGATTCAGGAAAAGACGGCCAATTATTGGATGTTTCCAATAGAAACTGTGGCCCCTTCCACCACAGCGATGAACACGATAGTTTATCAGCACTAAGTCCTCGCGTACCGATGTCTGCTGGATTTTGCAGAGACGGAATGTACCTCCAACTACACCCTACCGTAGTTTCTTGTATTTCGGAAACACGATGACGAACGAACGGTTTAAGCTGAATGGATGTAGAGGACAGCCAGCCCAGGACGATAGTGGAGTCGCACCAAAATGTCGTTTCTTGAATATTGTGTGTGAGTGATTGACGAACCTTGGTATATAACCGTGATCCTAACAATGCTGCACAAAGTTCCAAGCGTGGAACGGTAATGGATTTGATAGGAGCTACTTTACTCTTAGCTGTGAGAAGATGAACATGAACGTCACCATCTGCAGAGACACTTTGAACATAAATACAAGCCGTGTAAGCCCGTTCAGATGTGTCGCAAAAAACATGAATAAAAGACTATCGGTATATTACGTCGTTTTTATGACTATTTTAAAACTTGTTTTTAATAAACAGACAGGATGTCTTCCCATCAATATGGACGAGGTGGCCAAGTACAGCGTGGTAATCCCGCTAGCGGCACCTATAACCGCAGCCGAGGTAATAGTTCCGGCACAAGAAGTCAGCGTCGAGCTTTTGAGTACCAACAAAACAAAGCTTTTGATGAAGACTGGGCTCAAGCTAAAGAATTTAAAGAACGCCCCCCTAAGCCAAGGGGTCCTACACAGCGAAGTGCTAACTGGAAGTCCAGAAGCCAAGAAAAGAAGCCGGTTGAGAAGAAAGACGCAGCAGCGTCATATGACTTTCGAGCTAAGGAAGAGACTGCACCCATAGACGAGCCTTTATATGATCTGGGCCCGCACTCAAGTTCAATTCCTGTACAAGAGAGTTATTCCCAGAATTTCGAATTTTCTGGCTACATAGATCCGGCTCGAAGGACCAATGTTTGCGATGTAAAATGGATTGAACACAACGAAAAGTATTTAATTTTTTATTACACCCTTTTGACGGTGCGCACACGGCCGATCTTCAAGCGAATCCGTTCTCCCCCCTTCACCTCCGTCCATTCACCGTTAGCCGCCCCGCACCTCCGATGCCCGTTACGGCTTGTCTGTGCCGCTACAAAAGTGTTTGCAAGAGACAGGTCTATTGGGCAAAGCCAGATGGCTAAGCTGAAGAGAGATGATGGCAGTATAGCGTCGACCAAAGCAGAGGTGCTTGGAGAGATCGAGAGGTTCTATGGGCAGCTATACACTTCGGTCACTAAACCTGTTGACAGCTTGGCCAAAGACCCAAGAGCCAAGCTAACCCGGCACTATACCGAAGACATCCCGGACATCAGCCTGTACGAGATTAGGATGGCTCTGAAGCAGCTTAAGAACAACAAGGCACCGGGTGATGACGGAATCACATCAGAGCTTCTGAAAGCGGGTGGCTCACCGATACTGAAAGTCCTTCAGAAGCTCTTTAATTCCGTTGTCCTCGAAGGGTCAACGCCGGAAGCATGGAACAGAAGCATTGTGGTATTGTTCTTTAAGAAGGGTGACAACACATTGCTTAAGAACTACAGACCCATTTCGCTTCTGAGCCATGTTTACAAGCTGTTTTCAAGAGTCATCACGAATCGTCTCGAACGTAGGTTTGATGACTTCCAGCCTCCCGAACAAGCCGGTTTCCGAAAAGGCTACAGCACCATAGACCACATCCATACGCTGCGGCAAGTTATACAGAAGACCGAAGAGTATAACATGCCCTTATGTTTAGCGTTTGTGGACTATGAGAAAGCCTTTGATTCGATCGAGACGTGGGCGGTGCTAGAGTCTCTCCAGCGGTGCCGTATTGACCATCGGTATATCGAAGTGTTGAAGTGTTTGTACAATAACGCCACCATGTCGGTCCGAGTACAAGAGCAAGTTACGAAGGCGATTCCATTGCAAAGAGGCGTGAGACAGGGAGACGTTATCTCTCCGAAACTGTTCACTGCCGCATTGGAAGACGCCTTCAAGCTCTTGGAATGGCAAGGATTCGGCATCAACATCAACGGCGAGTACATCACTCACCTTCGGTTTGCCGACGATATTGTGGTCATGGCAGAGTCGATGGAAGACCTTAGCACGATGCTCGAAGGCCTCAACAGAGTTTCCCAAAGGGTGGGCCTCAAAATGAACATGGACAAGACGAAAATTCTGTCAAATGCCCATGTTGCGCCCGCCCCAGTATCAATCGGAAACTCGATTCTCAAAGTTGTTGACCATTACGTATACCTAGGACATACAGTGCAATTAGGTAAGTCCAACTTTGAGAAAGAGGCCAATCGTCGAATCCAACTCGGCTGGGCAGCGTTCGGGAAGCTCCGAGACGTCTTCTCGTCCAAAATACCACAATGCTTGAAAACGAGGGTCTTCCAACAGTGTGTGTTACCAGTGATGACTTACGGATCTGAAACGTGGTCCCTGACTATGGGTCTTCTGAACAGGCTCAGAGTCGCACAACGAGCTATGGAGAGGGCTATGCTCGGAGTTTCTCTACGCGATCGAATCAGAAATGAGGAGATCCGTAGAAGAACAAAAGTCACCGACATAGCCCAGCGGATTAGCAAGTTGAAGTGGCAGTGGGCAGGGCACATAGCTCGAAGAACCGATGGCCGTTGGGGTCGAAAGGTTCTCGAGTGGAGACCACGGACTGGCAAGCGCAGCATAGGACGGCCACCAACCAGGTGGACAGACGACCTGACTAAGATCGCAGGCAAGGGCTGGATGCGGGCCGCTTCCAACCGGTCCTTGTGGAAATCAATGGGGGAGGCCTATGTCCAGCAGTGGACGTCCTATGGCTGAGATGATGATGATGATGATGATTAGAAATATGTATGGATATGATAGTCAATAACCATAAGTACTCGGTCTATTTACTGTTAATTACTAGACCCATGACTACCCATTAGTGTATAGTGACACGATGCACTAAATGGAGAGTTGAATACGATATAAATGGCGAAACACAATTAAAGTAGGAAGAAAAAGGAAGAATTACAGCAGTCCCTAAAATTTTGTACAAAACCAAAAGTTAGGCATGCAGCCACCAGATAACGACTTCCATTCCAGCCATAAATTATATATGAACCTAAACTGCAAATGTTTCATCATCCGTGTATCACAAGTTTAAGGATGCGTTTGAATATTTATTGGTAGTCTTAACAGCATCTATCAAGCCACCATTACAATACAATCACCTCAGTAAAAATAAATATCTAGAATCGAGTCTCCCTTTCTAAACCAAAAGATGCCAAAATACCACTACACTATTTATAAGTTTGTGCAAAATTCAAAATACCCAAAACATTCTAAACTAACTAACAAAGTTAACTAAATAATAACAAAATACCACAAATTAAACACAGTTTTTGCTTTCTGATCAGAGATCAGAGAGCATGGTTACACAAAGTTAATTGAGGATATAAGTACTTAATCTGGCCATAAATACTGTTAAAAATAAACAAAATATTACGATTGAATTTGGAATCTGTCATTTGTATGTGATTGTTTATTGAGTTTTTGGCGCCGATACTTTGTAAAATAATTTGAGATATTAAAATAGAGGGGGGCAATAAAGAGAACCGAATCGCTGTGATCGCATTACAATCACACAAAGTAGGTATGAAGCCAAATGCAATTTTTAAAACTCTCCATACACTTGGTATTATTAAATGTTTGTGACAGGTAAAGATCTGGCTATCAGCATAGTGTTTGTACAAAAAAGGTGGTCAAAGATTCAAAGAAATCCCATTTGTAAGCAAAAGATTTTATCTCGGGAGATGAAGATACCACCTAGAACTATGTTGCATATTTTTAAAGTTGACTTAGGACTTGCTGCCTATAAGAGACATAATAGATTGGTTAAATCGAAACAACTACTGAAGCGGTACGCAAAAGGCCACAGAAACATTTGGTTTACAGATGAGATAATTTTTACAATTGAGCAACATTTATACTAACAAAATGACGGTATTTAAGCTCAAAGCTCTAAGGAAGCTTCCCAATTAGTCAACAGAGTGCAACGTGGGCACTATCCAACTTCAGAGTTCAGAGACTTCACAACGCAGTGACGGAGCCATACTTATGTGAAAAAAGTATCAAAACATCAGCACAAGTGTATCAAGATTTCTTGAGAAGGTAGTGAAGCCCCTTAACAACACCATATTCAATAATCAAAAATGGTCCTTCCAGCAATACTCGGCGCCGAGTCATAAAGCTCGGTCTACGCAGTCTTGATTGGGAACGAACGTTTCAAACTTCATCAGGGCTGAAGAGTGGCTAGTCCCGATCTTAATCCGCTGGATTATCATTTATGGTCAGTTTTAGAGAGTAAGGCTTGCCCTAAACGCCATGATAATTTGGAGTCCAGAACAATCCGTACGATTGGCAGTGAAGAATTTTCCCTTGGAAAGAGTGCGTGCTTCTATTCTCAAAGTTTAAAGGACTGTATTGAATTTCTCTTTCTAATCAGTGGTATTGAAGCCAATGGAGAACACTTCGAGTAACAGTACTCTATTAAGCATTACATTTTAAATTGTAGCACACTTCCTAGAGAATGTAATGTAATACTACCAGCGTGCGTTCTGGGCTGCGTTCAGGAGCTTCGTCGGCCAAATATTGATCGACCAATATTTGATCCATGTCTCACGAACGGCTACTCAGCATGATGCAGAAGAAGAAGGAGAAGAAGTCACTTACATTGTTCATGGATCACATGATAGTTACTACTGCATATGCCACTTTTGACAGCCGACCAAGATTTGATCGATTCTAGAGGTAGAAAGATTATGGTCTCGTCGAGCATAATTTGCTCTGACAGGTTGACGTGAACGGTCATGATCAAATATTGGGTGGAGCAAATAATGCTCTAGTTGAGTTCGTGAACGCCGCACATCCGCTCTCAGAGCAAGATATGGCTTGGCCGATGGAGCTACTGAACGCACGCCAGCAGCTCCATGCAACATGCTAAGTAGCCGTTCGTGAGACATGGATCAAATATTGGTCGATCTATATTTGGCCGACGAAGCTCCTGAACGCAGCCCCGTACACTCTAAAAGTTGCAATAATTGTTTCCAGTAGTGATTGCAGACAGTGTTACCAAACAGAAAATTAATAATTCGGTAGAATTAGGCTTCAAAAATCGGGAGAATTCGGGAGCAATGTTATTGTTCGAAAATCTGGAGAATGCAGAAGACACATTATCCAATAATAAGAGAAAACTTATTTGATTTGAAAAGCTGATATAAGTAGATAAACAAACTTGAAGTAATGCGCAAGTGTAATGTTTTCTTTCTATTTCTATTACGAAACTGTAATTCTCGTTATGATTCAAGTTCGGTATTGAAACATTTTTAAGCTGCATATTCAAATGAATCGTTGTACTTGACAGTTCTCGTGTAAATGACGTGTATGCGTCGTTCGAGTTGGGAAAGATCGTTTTTGCCACCAATGCCACATACCCAAATAAGACGCTTGTCAATTGTACACTGCTAAAAATGCTAATTGTCTATCTCGAACACGCTTGTTAAGTTGACGGGGGAGACAATATTGTACGGCCATTATTTCGTGTCCACCCATAGACTAAGATAGAATTCCAGCTTGCAAGTCGATGCTTCCTATGCCTTGTGCCAGTAGCCACAGACTTCCAGATAAATACTCTTTTCGCGTTTGTGATGATATGAAAACTAAATATGCTAACCCTGACTCCACCTGGTACTTGTCTGCCCTACCTCTAGAGTGTATATAAAAAGCCGGAGGCGCGGAGGGAGAGCAGCCTCCGCCCGCTGTAACAAAGCGCAGACATCAAGTGAGCCGTAGCGGCTGAGGCTGGTCGCCGAAGGCGACAAAAAGGCCGAAGCTGCGGAGACGAACATTGATGTATGTGCTTTGTTACGCAAGGGTGCAGGGGCTGCACTTCCCACAGCGTTGGAGCAGTCACAAAATATAAACTCAATGCATATATCCTCAAAACATTTTTCTAAATTGATGTTATTGAGATTTGGGAACATGTCATAATCCTCTGGAAGACCATGTCTATAGTCTGTGTCCTACGATTTGTTTGCTATGGTTTGAAATTCAGATTATTCACTATATTTGAATTAATCACGCTACAAGTCGGTTCAAAATGTGACAATGTCCGTATATGTTTGTAGTGTGACGTCATTTGTAACATTCTTATAGCGTGAATGCGGTAAAACGAGGTAGTGCAGCGTGTGTGCTAACGTCAAATTCAATTAAGCAATCACGGTAGTATTTTATTATCTAGGTTGACCAATTGACATTCGCCATTTGATGGTGGTGTATCAAAACAAAATTTTCAACCTTTGTTGTTCAGGGAATAGATAGTTACGCAGTGTTTTGCTAAGTTGCACTTAGCGATATAAACATAAATCACGATTTTAAACTTCATGAAAATACTTATACTTAGCAAAAATTTACAATCAGCTGATTTCTCTGACATTAGCACACAAAAGCGTACAATTTGCGGTTTATTTTTGGTAGCGTGTTTATAACGTTATATTGGTGAATATAATTTTAAACCGGGCGTATTCACTGTGAGCTATGTATTCAAATACTCCGAAAAATAAACCACACTAGTTGATTGCACTGGATCGTTCATACGAGACTTTGTCTATGGTATGGGTGTACACGGATTATTGGCCTTTGACGCACCGGCGCGTTCCATGAGAGATCCCGGAGCCCTCAGAAATAGCACTGAGGCAGGCCACCGAGGTGTTTTTAGTGAGTGGAAATCATCACATACCCGGCTACATCCCCATTGTAGTCAGGTATCTTACGAATATTTTCCCCGCGAAAAAAAAAAAAGGGACTCGTTGACGGAACGTCACCTGTCAAAATGACCAGTAACCAATCCAAATTATTTTAGAATTTAGGCCATTTCTCCTACATTTTTAATTAAAGAAGGATTAAGGTGTATTTATATATATACATCCTACCTTCGCCTGGAGCAGAGTCCTGCTTGAAGGCCAGAAAGATCACTCTTGAGTTCGCTTATAGTAAAAGATGAACTTGGGAAGTAATCATCAACATTTCCTGGTACTTCAGAAGGGCAAATTAAATCAAGTTCGGAAACAAATGGAGAAGTTAAATGATATTTAAACTCATTGGACATAGATGGTGGCATGGTTCCTAATGTGGAATCGGATGTACTTTGCCTGAATCGTTTGATATAAGACCACATCAATGAGTATGGGGTATTTGGAGAAATTGAAGTGAATACCCGTCTCCAACCTGAAAATCTCTTTTCAGCTAAAAGTTTCTTAGTATCATTCATTATTTGCAATTAATTTTGGAAATTTGCAACTGTCATGCTTAAATTTTATTCTACCTCAGCCCTGTTCCTTTTTTTAACAGCATCTGCATAAACTATCCTACCATGGAGGTGAAGGTAGTTCTCTGTCTGAAGCATTTTTATAGGAAAAGATACATCTGTTTCTATTAATAATTCAATAAAGGCAGCAGGGCCAAGTTGTGTGTTGTATCGGGTAAGGTTTGTAAATTATTTTCTACATTATTTACATCCCAGTTATCGTTATTTAACCTGTATTTCATTCTTGGTAAGGGGACTGTCTTCTTTTTTACCTAAGAAAGTGTCAACTAAACTTATATTTTCATTAATATGGGTATGACGTGTAGGTACACCTGTATTTATGACATAACTTGTGTTGATCTATTAATTAATGTTTCCCTATACAAATTGGATGTAAAACTATACGATGACCTATGATGGGAATGGAAGTCACCTAATAATACATATGGCTTAGGAAGTAAAGTTTATATATTCTTCCTCATTCTTAGTGCGTACAGCTAAAAAATGGAACTCATTGCCTGAATCTATATTTCCACAAAAATACGACCTGGGTATCTTCAAGTCACGAGTGAATAGGTATCTTCTAGGCAGGCGTGCTCCATCGTAGACTGCATCATCACTTAACATCAGTTGAGATAGTAGTCAAACGCCTGCCTAAACCCAATAAAAAAAAATGATCTAGAGTTTGGAAAATAGCAGAAAATGGGTATGGAATGTGTACAGAAGCAAAGCAGATATAAGTAACTATGGCTGCAATCATGTAAATGGCATCGTGTTGAGGAAAGAAAATTATGTTATAAGTTTATGTATTATATTATTTTTAATCATTAAGACAACTCCATCATAGCCATCACTTCCATCTTCACAAAGACAGGTAAAGCCTTTAATATTGAAGACAGAACTTGGACGAAATCAGGTGTCTGCGAAAGCAGTAATTGAAGGGTCATATTTATTGATAAGGTACAAGATTTCTGATTTTTTATTATTCACACTTCGGCATTTCCACTGCACTACCCACATGAGGTGGTGCAGTGTGATTACAGTTATTCATCCTTTTAAGGTTTAAACAAATGTTGGGTATTGATAATTTTATTGAGTAGGTCCATAATAGGAGCAGCATTGTTTGGTTTGAGAATGTGGGACTGAGATAGAATATTGTTCCGGAAGTGGGTATGGGATTGGAAGGAAACAACACTTGAAACGATTGGAAGGAAACAACGCTTGAAACGAAAGTGACGATTTATTGACTCGACTTTCCACATACAGAGTCTGAAAGTGCTGTGGATCGAGTATCTCTACAGTCACTGAGAACAATCACACTGGTTACTGTTATTTATCACTGACACTTTAGCACTGTTACTGTTCACTTCTTAGGCACTTTTCTTCACTTTTTATTTCACTTCTTTATTACTTCTTTCTTATATTTACTTCAAACTTAACTGACTCACGGCGGCGTCCGGAGCCCCTTGTATACCCCGTAATGTCTATATTAATTTATTTTCGATCGCCTGTCTAGATCTTTCCAGAATCTTCATTTATTATAGTCATTTGTTTCTTTAGAATATTTTATACACTTCCCATTCACGAATAATGTTCATCCTGTGTCCAGAACCTTCCACCGAATCCTCAAAACCCATCTGATCAGTAAAACGCATAAAAAGTGCTTCGGGAGTATGAATCGTCGAATTTCTTAATTTCGCTTTCTGATCAGTGTTTCTTAATTCGTTACTTCGGACTGACGGATTATTTGACGTAACGTTTATTTTTTTCTATGACGATGCCATGGCCGTCACACCACCCCCTCCCAAGACATGCTCGTCCCGAGCATTGTTAGGGTTAGAACCATGGAACCGGGTTAATCTGTCCGCGTGCACAATCTTCGATGGACTTCTTGATGTCTTACTAATTCTGTAAGTAACATCGTTAATCCTTGTAACCAATTCATAGGGTACCTCTCAGCTTGGCTGTAACTTCGGAGACTTCCCTTTTCGTCGCACAGGATTATGCAGCCATACCTCGCTCGCTAGCCCTGAGATTCATGCTTCTCTCATGAGTCTCATGTGCCCATGAATGTCTTCCATCTTCCTCCTTAACTCGTCAGCGTACTCCGTAACAGCTCGGCGAGTCAGGGGGACACTCCGCTAGAAGTTCCCCTGGAAGTCCCTGCTCTATGCCAAAGTTCGCGCGTGCTGGGGTAGTAGAAGAACTTTCATGGACTGCCGTTCTGTATGACAGAAGGAACAACGGAACTCGTCCCAATTTCTATGATAACTTTCCACCACTTTTTCCAATTGTCGCTCCAGAGTTTGGTTAAATCTTTCTACCATTCCATGTGATTGCGGTAAGGCGTCTTCGGAGTATTGTGAATTCCCTTTATTGTGCAAGTTTTTTGGAAGACCTGAGACTCAAAACTCTGTCCTTGGTCACTATGAAGCTCTAGAGATAGCCCAAATCCACAGAAGACATCATTTACCAGCTTATTTGACACAGTGGTAGCTTCTTGATTTGGAAGGGCGAAAGCTTCAGGCCATTTCGTAAAGTTATCCATTACCACGGAAATTGGCGGTTAAAACATTGATAAATTAAAAGGTACATACATAGGGTGTACCTACCTATCTTGTAAATAATTATAAAATAAAACATTATAAATTGTTCAGATAAGTTTTTTATTCAAAATGACAATCACCTAGGAACAGCAGTAACTTCTTAGCTTACCAAGGTAACAACTAAAGATTTTATAACAATTTTATAGGAATCAGAAGTTAAACAGTCTTTTTATTACGTAGCCTCACTTACGTCTTATTATCTGAAATAATTATTCGCATTATTCTTCATTTCTAAACTTTAACATTTAAGTATATAAGAACTTAACCTACTTTTCAAAAACAAAAGAAAACTCTCTTCAATTACAAAAAAAGGTTTATCTATAGAACCAAAGGAAAATAATTTCTTAAAAATAATCAATAAAAATAATAATATTTACAAGCGTTTCTCTGGTTTTCATTTCTTTACTAACTTTTTTCTAACTTTCTCAGTAATCAAAATAATAAAAAAACGCTAATAAATGTTAAGAAGTTTTCTTACCTATTATTTCCTAGTTTACCTTCAATAACAAAAATATTTTTATCAACTATGACAATAGTTCATTACATTAACAAAAAAATATAAAAAATAACATCTTAGTTAAAATTCAACCAATCTTCTCCTTACCTTCTAATATATTTCTTCTTCTTTATAATTAAACAATTGTTATTTTCCTATCCGACGTTATCCTGAATGAAAATTGCTTAATTTGGCAGGTTTGTTTCGTCTTCAATATCAGTATCGATCAGTGTATGTCTGCCGGTATTGCTGGATGGTAGGTTGGTACTTATATTCTGAATGTAATATTCTTGGAATAGCGCCAGTGTCACATAGCTTTTTAGGTCATTATATTTTGCGTTTCTGATAGGAAGCTTTGATTTATATTTTGCATTGAGTTGTTTCAATTTGGTATAAATTTGTATGGACTCATATTTTGCATCATCTTGCATGCTATATTCGACGACCGTCACGTTTGGCATAGACTTCTTGAATGTTGCTGCACGAATCTTACTTATTTTAGCGAGTTGAAATATTTTTCGTACAATTCCTCATAATTCTTGGCCTTCATGTGTAAGACCTTCCACCTGATAGGGTCCTGGATCCTTTCTAGCTAGCTGACAAATTGTCAGCCACTGTGAAGGCGCCCATACCATTGTGTGTGGAACAGAAAATGATGTAATCCCGTAAAAGTAATTCCTCTTTCAAAGTGAAAACGCGGTTGACGCAACGGTAGCTAACTTTTGCATGAGTATTTCCTGCTTTAAGATTTTTAATATATCTATTTAATGTAACTTGCCAAACTTCAAATTTTTTTGCTAGTGCTCTTATCTTTGTGTTGTCTTTTAAATGTTCCTCTGCTGCTTTTCTATATACTTCTGTGCTAGTGGTGCCTCTATGAGTTTTTCTAATTCGCTGCCGTGGCATTCTGTTAAACAAAAAAGGAAAAAAGAAGTATAATAACATCGCACTCATATTTATTATTCTACGGGGACAAAAGTAACACGTTACTCCTGCCATAAGATGAGTAACATCTTTGTACCCAACCCCGTTTTTTATATTTGATGCCCAATAACCTTGAATCTAAACGTATTACACGAAAACAAGTTATGACATGCTAAAGACAATCAATCAACCAAAAACACTTTATTGAACACCAAAAAAGAATACAAAATAAAATATAAATTACATAAAACACTGGTAGAACATTTATCGCTTTAAGCAATTTCTTACAGGCAACCTATGTATGGACAGGAATTGAAACCCAAAGCAGATTACAAAATTATTAAATCATCTCAGCCATAGGACGTCCACTGCTGGACATAGGCCTCCCCCACTAATTATTAAATAAATAAATTTAAATCATTTCAATAAGTAGGTATATGTCCCGACTCATGAGTTTTGTATGGTAGGAACCAAATGATGGCGTAGATAAAAGTCTACTCACTTTTTGCGTCACACTTGGAGAGTTATTAAATTGGGAAGTTATATCTTCCCAAGCTTCTGTTTTTCTCCTTAAAGAGGTGCCGTATGTCTTCCGATTCTCCAAAATTCCAGCCCTTGATTGAACTAGCTAATTTAGCAGCTGTCGTTCGTAGTCCGAGTACGGGGGTTGTTTTTTTTTCCATGTCGTAGACAAAACCAGGTTCCGTGGGGCGAAAGCTGAAGTCACAATAGATAGCAACATTAGTCGCCATAGTTTTGTCATTGTTTTCGTTACCATATTATATTTAAGTTGCTTTTGATATACAAAAACTAATAAAAAAAAGAAAAAGAAAGTAGATCGTAAAAGCAGGTACAAAATCCGTAAGAATGCAAGGGTCGTCAGTCAGGTAGAAATCACAATAAAAGAAAACAAGCCAGGATCAGAACACAAACGAACGCAGAGAAAAACTTTATGTTGTGAGATGACCGTGTGAATTTAACCCCCCAACCTTTTTCAAAATCCCCCCGAAAATCAGCTTTTTGGAAAAAAATACCCCCAAAACCATTTTTACTCATTTTAAACGTCGTTAGTACGCCTCGTCTAAGTTTCAAGCCTCATTGGCCTCAGCTCATTAGAGTTGGGGTGGGACATTGTACTGGCTTAGTACTAAAATGAGGCTGAGTACTATTGAATCCCTCGCTGCGCTCAGGATTCTACAAAAGAATCACTCGCCTCGCTCGGGATTCTACCCAAGAATCCTTCGCTCCGCTCTGGATTCAAAATGACGCCCTCGCCGTAAAAATATCATTTTGCTTCCCCTGTGATACAATCAGTGAGTATTCTAGGTCTAGCGTGATAACATCTTCGACCACATCGTCGCTGACCATCAAGTGATATAGTGGTCAAACGCTAGACCTATACAGTATAAAAAAAACATTAGGTAGGTACGTAGTATCTATAGCTAGTTTAAAATACCTATATAGGAACCTAATCGATTAATTGATTTCGCATAAAAAAATTAAACGTAACGGTGCAATTGATATTTCTGCCCTGTGCACCAGAATGTGTTATATATAACTTTTTGTTTAAATTATAAGCGATTACGGTGTGGTGATGATGAAATTAGCCTATGTGTTAATCCCGGGCTTAAGCTATCTCCGTACCAAATTTCATGCAAATCCATTCAGTTGTTTAGGCGTGAAAGAGTAACATCCATACATACAAACTTTCGCGTTTATAATATTAGCTATGATGTGCAGCGTTTAAATAATATCTCGGCGGCGGAGTGTACCCATGCGATCAAGTATAATAATAATAATAAGTTCTTTATTATCTTCGCACATAAAATCCTTAACTATTAACACTATAAAACATATATGTAAAGTTTGCATGGCTGTTAAGGTTCTGTGGGAAGAGCAGGAGCCCAAACTAGGTAGACCCTGTGCAATGGCACTCCTGGCCCCTCCCTCGGAACTTGTCAGCGTTTACATTTATACATGTATATTATAGTAAAACCTTAGCTAATTGTGTATATAAAGAGATATAAGAACATTTCTTTTGTAATTACGAGTAGCGTGTGAGAACTAACTAAAAACATACATGAGAGTTTCCAAAGTGCGATATTAATAAAAAAACGAGAAGAGCAGCAAGTTTAGTTTTAGAAGAGTAGGGCAAGTTTAGTGGGCCGCCAACGTTCAATGCGTATGCATATCTTGGACTAATAGTAGGACCTACTATTAGTTGGTTTTTGTCTATGGTAATACTAATAAGTCCAAGTTCAGAGTGAGATCAAATTTCAGATAAGTAGTCGATAAAAAGACTACCTATCATTTACATCAGGTGCTAGTACTTAGTACAAATATGTCCAATAATGTAGATATACAAACAAAGTCTAAGCCAAAAATGATTTATTAAATTTACTCATCAATTGCACACATATAAATGTCAATAAAATATTGCATAGCTACCTATTAATGAAAACTAACAGCGGATTTCAAAACATTGAAAATAATACTAAGAAATACTCGTTGAACAATTACAGCCTACACATATTCAGCAGGGAAGGTGGATTGAGCATACATTAAGTAGATTAAAATAAAACATTATGTAGAAAATAATTAAGAATAATTTAATCAACTAGTCTTGAAAAACGTGAAAACTTGACAAGTTACATGAAAGAAAATTACATCACATTATATTTAGTTAGTACGAGTACCTATTCAACGTTTAGCGGCAGCAGGTACATCTGAACGACGGGAACTTGTAGACACACTGGCCACTCTTAGCGTGTTCGAGCTTCGTGCAGTGGAACTGGCAGTCCTGGGTAAGAGCGTTGCAGGTGCCCTTGAAAAACTTTGAGCTGGGGCACGCAGCTGTTGTGCCTGGAATGATAGTGCAGGCCATGATGACCAGGACGAGGATAATCATTGTGGACTTCATTGTTGATACACAAAACTGTTAATATAATTGTCTTGTATGCTATAACCCCGAATTGTAGGATAAGCAACTGATGCTCTTCAGAAACTATAAGATCTTTTATACTAAGTAGTTGGTACTCAATAAGGAAAAATCGAGTTTTGAATACATGGGTTCATAGTTTTAGCTTTTAAATTATTTTGTTGACAACCTAGCTGGTTTGCTCACAGCTTCGTTCGTGTAGGTAGGTGTACCGTCCCAGACATTGAGCTGAACCCAATAACTGATTTTACTCGTTTTCTAGAGCTCCTAGAATATTGGTAGGTCTTATGACCGCCGTATTCGTGACAGCGTACCATTGTCCCTTTTTGTTATATAGCCTCTTTGCTTCAATAAGGTGTTATCTTGAAAATTGAAATTTTAGAGAAGTGTTTTTCAACATTCAAAAAATAATTGTGTCTAAACGAATAATTTTTTTACTGTAAATCTACGATTTATTGTAAATTATTACAAATAAACTATGTAAAAACTTATCAAAATACTGATAATTTAGAAGTTAAGCAAGAAATTGGCTTTATTTGAGAAAAAGTAGAAAACATGTCACATTGTTCTTGCAAATATGTAGGAAGATAAGTGTTACAAACTAAATTGTCACGATTTTGATGATATTACTTTGGTTATTAAATTGCGTTATATAATGAACAACCAGTGTTGAAATAAAAACTTTTAGATTTCAGAACCAATCTTTATTGGAAACAATACAATTACAAACTACAACATTATAATTTCTTTCTTCAAAATATTGAAAAATCAGACTGAAATTATGAATTATCACAATTTTTATTGTTCCTTACTTAATGAGAATCACATGTTACTGGAGAAACTAAAGCATTAGCTTAAAATTAAGTAAAAGAATAACAACTATCCTTATGATTAATCAGACTTTGATAATTGAGTAATATTATTATTAGGTATACCTAATTATAACTTATTTGGTAGATCTTGACTATTCAATAGCGCTTAAAATCTTTGACAGATGAATGAAAAACTCTTATTATGGAAGAATACAATTACAAGAAATAAACATTATTTTATAACTAACTCGTCTTAGACAAAACAAGAATATAATTATCGTACTCAAATAAAAATAAATCAACTATAAATAATTATAATCTAAACATGGCACTTGGAGTATTAATTCAGTACATGTTGATAACCAACATAAAATCACAATTTTACTTTTAATTATAGTCTCTCACAATGATCACACACACTTTATCTCAAATTATGTAACAGTCTTAGTATTGTAACTCTAAGGCCGGCGTTGCATGTTGTATGTATTGCTTTCGGGCTGTTTGGCCGTGGTCTATGTGAAACTTGTGTTCCAGACGTTGCGTCGATCACATCAGTATCAGAGAAGACGCCGCGAAGGAGAGTTCTACGCTCTCGTCGCCGCTCGGACCTGAACCACTGAAGATGTCGACCGCAGTGATCGACGAAACGTCTGGAACACAAGTTTCACATAGACCACGGCCAGGCAGCCCGAAAGCAATAGGTACATACAACAGTCTTAGTATTGTTTCGGCGTAAGTAAATATTAATAACAGCCTTTATTTTAAAACAAACCTGCTATTCTCAAAAGGTACAAACATTCAAAATGGCCTATGGTATCTGGGGATAAGATTTTTGTTAACCAAGTCCATTAGGTCTGCTTTTTTTTATCGATATTCCAGGTTTTTGGTTGTATGTATTTTTTAATTCCAAATTTGAGACGTTCCTTTTCTTTTTAATAACAATAGCTTTTATAAATTGTGTATCAGCATATGAATATTTAAAAAATACAGCTTCAGGATCGCTTTTATGAACTCGAATCACCTTTAAACCTGTTAGTTTAACTGAATCATTATTTTCATCTTTCTTTCTTCTCTCATCTTTTAGCAACGAAAAGTTCATTTGATTAGTTAAGTTTTTCCAATCATAGAAATCTGCGAAGCACATTTCATTTACATGGAAGGGTTCACTTTTCTTGCGGGCTGCCTTATAGCAATAAAACCAATAAACGCGTCTGGTGTACCTATACATGGGTCCAGATCGTAATTGCCGCTTAATTTCTCTCTCAATTTGAGAATGAGCGGAATCGCTCTCATTCTGGGTATGTCCTTTTCTCAAATATTTATGAGTGACTGAATTAAGATTAAGTATTGTTTTTACTGCATATAGATACATGCAGATTATAAACTTATTTTTTGTTGGTCCCCACAATTATCCGAATAGAATACAACATCTAGATTTTCGACTGTTTCTGAAATTTTGACGAGGTATTTGTAAACGCAAGTGCCGATTTCGTTTACACCTCTGTGAGCGTTTGACTCATCCCAAACATAGCTTTCAACACAGTTTCTCTGAATGTTGTATATAGTTAAATTAAGTACATTCAATTTTGACTTATAATAAAAGACAGAAATGTCCCCTTTGGGACATTGGAAAACTCGGTCGTACACTGCAACGAAAATTTCACTATTCTTTTTATCGTTCTCCTTCTCTGCACGTGAGAGAACTTTTTGATTTTGATGTGTTTCGTAGCTTTCTTTTAATTGTTCTTTCTCTTCATCAGTGCTATTTTTTAAGCTTCACACACATTACATAAATCTTTCATAGGAACAAAAAACGATATGTTGTAATCTTGGGTAAATATACGATAAAACATTAAATAATTAGCGAAAGGTACATTTTTCGACTTGCATTCTGCAACATAGTCTCTATGAAGATCGGTGATGGCTTTGCTGCCATCGATATAATGTCTTCTTGAATTGGCTCTTATGTAGTGTGACTCAATTTTCGGTATTGCTTCTATAAATGTTTTTACACCAATCTTTATGTTTTCATCCACTTTATATCGATTTGCATGATGCCCCCGATCATCTTTCATAGCAGAAATGTTGCAATCTTTATTTTTCTTCTTTAACGCCGTCTCTATTAGCCGGTTATTAATTGCCAAAGTGTTTTTGAAAAATACTTTACACACTTTTGTCTTTATTCCAGAAACGGTAAAAAAGAAGGCATTATTACTGTCGCGAGTTGGTGCAACGTTTCCGTCTGAATCTATCTTCACGTATCGGTGTTTTGGGATGACTGCTTCGACACTATTTGCTATAAACGACCACTGTTTTTCAATGTCGCCCAAGTTCTAGAATTCTTTTAAAAGTTTATGACGTTGGTCATCTGTGATATTTGAACGACATTTGAATACGCAATTTTCTTTGCAAGCCGATCTCAATTTTCGTTCTGGTTTTTTTTTTTGTTTTTACTGATTGATAAGACTTACCGCTATATCTCAGTCTCTTCGCTATATTTTTCTTCCAGCTTCCTTCTTGTCTTCGCCTTTTTTTTCCTTTTTTGTTCGGACTACAATCTGGATTTTGTGGGTTTTGTTCAGTAGGGCTGACATTTTCAACAGCTGATGGTTCATTTAGTATCGGTAACGCATGGGCTTCTTGTACAAGACCGTTAATAATTTCGTCGTCTTCTGTAGGTGTAAAAATTTCTTGTAAAACACAATTTTCGTTACTTGTGTTAACATTAGCGACTTCTCCGTCAGAATCTGAAGAATTTCGATAAATATGTTGAGGCTCCACAACTTCATACTTTGGGTCTTTAACTGAATCGTCGCTATCTGTGTACAAAATGTATTACGGTTGAAATATAAATAAGATTAGGTAAATTACTAAAAAAAATTAAAACACCAGTGAAACTTACCTTCATTAAAAGATGTATTGGATGAGCTGCTTGATGATGATGAGTCACTTGAAGAACTGCCTCTGCTGCTGGTCGAATCACAACGATGGCGATTGGATACCGATAGATCAGCTTTTATTTTGCTGCGTCATGCGCATTTAACGTTGCTTCTTCTATAATTGTAATGTAACAAACCGACTAGGACTCACGTGGTAAACACTGGGAAATTACTCTCCGACCAGTTTCGAACTTATTTGCAGTTCTTCACTGGTAGGAGAGTAATTTTCCAGTGTTTACCACGTGAGTCCTAGTCGGTTTGTTACATTACAATTATGGAAGAAACTCGCGATAGTTTTCAGACTCAAATTGCTTTTTCTATGTTTGACCATGTTTCCACAACAACGGAGGGCTTTGGCATCTGAAATACAGTTTAATTACTAGTTCGGATGTCAATGGATCCTGCCGTAAACAAATCACAATCATACATTAAGGTGCATGCCTATTATACTACCAAATAATTAGTCTGTTAAATACGTGTGAATTTGTTAGCCCTGTAAGTTATTGTCCATAAAAATATATTTTATATTTTTTATATATTTTTTACCTTGCGTCCCCTGAGCTTAACGTTGCGTCTTTATCTAAAATAACACGTTTTCATAAGTAAAATATTTATTGTAGTACGATAGAAAATAATTATGCGATCCAAACTTAGTACATACATTACCACGTGCACGAAATAGTTACAAGTAGGTACCTACCACGCGTTAAAAAGTAGATAGGTATCTATTTAACTCAGCCGCGCGGCGGCGGTGGAGCTTCCGTACTAAATAGTTCTATAATGGTTAAATATACAAATAGGTACCTGCACTTGTCCCTTCAACAGGAACATTAGAACTTTCTGTTGTCAATGCGAGCTTAACAAGTCTTTTACATCGCGATCCATCTGAAAAAATAAGTACAAACAGTTATTTGTTTAGCATTAACAGCGTAATATTTAGAAATATTACTGGTTAAATTATTTCTTTTTTTGTTCAATAACGGAACATCAGCAGATAACTATAATTTGGTTTTTGTATTAGAAAAAGTTTCATCATCTACAATGTTGTATCTTAAGATACAAAGTAAAATTTGCATTCTTTCGGCAACAGTGTGACATGAGCATTTATAACAATTAACACATCACACATTTTTTCAACAACACTGTGTTAAACCTACTTATCACATTATAAAATAATAATTGAATTAAAACATACCTTTGCAACCAAAAAGTGATATAGTCGTGATGTCACGTTTTCGCTGAAATTTGAGAGCACCTTCCTCTCCACGTGCGTAGTAACAACTGGTTTGTTTCGTTGTTGAAACAAATCTCCGTGCAGAAAGAGACAACGTGATATCGCGATCTGACACAGTTGCACTGTCTCTTTCACTCATAGATTCGCTATTACACGCACAAAGGATACCACGGTTTTTGGAAAAATAAAATCGGTCACGGCGGTTTCAATTATCAAATAAAAAAAAATGAATTGTCGGACTTATCACGTTATCGAAGCAAAGAGGTGATATGTAAGTAGTAACTAGTCAGTGAGGAATTTGTTGGCCACGCATTCCGATATGTTAGAGGCAGGACAGGAGAGATGGGCGGATCGCCTAGTGGATATCTGCGTCTCCCGCTCGCCTCCGAGTAACGTAAAGGCGCGGCCAAGGACTTCAACACGGACTTAAGTAATCATCATGATCTCAGCCATAGGACGTCCACTGCCGGACATATGCCTCCCCCATTGATTTCCACAAGGACCTGTTGGAAGCGGCCCGCTTCCAGCCCTTGCCTGCGATCTTAGTCAGGTCGTCTGTCCACCTGGTCGGTGGCCGTCATATGCTGCGCTTGCCAGTTCGTGGTCTCCATTCGAGAACTTTTCGACCCCAACGGCCATCAGTTCTTCGAGCTATGTGCCCTGCCCACTCCCACTTCAACTTCCTAATCCGCTGGGCAATATCGGTGATTTGCGTTCTTCTACGGATCTCCTCATTTCTGATTCGATCGCGCAGAGAAACAACGAGCATAGCCCTCTCCATAGCTCGTTGTGCGACTGAGCCTGCTCAGAAGGCTCATAGTCAGAGACCAGAAAAAATATTAAGTAGGTACTACGTTCTTCAGCTAGCAGTAGTCAATAAAAATCGGTATGTGTATAAAAAATATCTATTCAGCCTTTTGTTTTCTATAGTCTGATAAATATTGTATTACGTTGTTAATTTCACATGAATTGGCTAGTAAAAAAAGTTCATGATAGACATTGTTCAAAATCTTTTTCAAATCTCTCTACGTATGAAATTGGTGTTTGGTACCATAAATAGTGGGGTGCTCAAATGTATTGTCTAGGTTGTTCGAGCTGTATTTTTCTAGCTTGCGGTAAAGTTAGTTTATTTAAATTAATTAGGTACATAGTAACATTTTCTTAGAAATAACTTATATACGTACAGACACGCACAGACTCGGCTTTTTTACTATATACACGATAAAAAAACAACAAATAAAACAAACCTGTTTTAATCCGCGAGCATGAACACGTATAATCAACGCGTCTGCTGCGTAAAAAATATAATCGTGTTTCACTGTATATGGATTCCGTACGTTTCTATGTTACCAAATTACTTTTTTATTATATTAAATAGGTGGCAAACGACCAGATGGGCCGCCTGATGGTAATGGATATCTGTATGTTGTGGGGCGATACGTTGCCAATCCTTTTTAAGACTTATAGGTATTGTAATAAAACTGTAAACTTAATAATTCATTTCAACACATAAATTTACTTCATCATCATCATCATTTTCATCTTAGTCATAGGACGTCTACGGCTGGACATACGCGTCCCTCATTGATTTCCCAAGGACCGGTTGGAAGCGGACCGCATCCAGCCCTAGCCTGCGATCTTAGTCAGGTCGTCTGTCCACCTGGTCAGTGGTCGTCTTATGCTGCGCTTGCCAGTTCGTGGTCTCAATTCTAGAACTTTTCGACCCCAACGGCCATCAGTTCTTTGAGGTATGTGCCCTGCCCACTGGCAGTTCAACTTACTAATCCATTGGCTCTATCGGTGACTTTCGTTCTTCTACGGATCTCCTCATTTCTGATTCGATCGCGCAGAGAAAACCCGAGCATAGCCCTCTCCATAGCTCTTTGTGCGACTCTGAGCCTGCTCAAAAGGCCCATAGTCAGGGTAAGGATAGGTAAAGGTCAAAGTAACCTTACTATTTACTAAATAAGGAAGTTTAGAGATTCAAAGGCAATTTCGCGGAAATCCATATCAAAATGATACCAAACTAGAATTTATTTATTTAATAAAGCAACACTTGCACTAACAGTTAAACTAAACATACAAGGTATTTTCTCTGCATTTTTTTCTAGTTTTATCTAAATGACCACAGTTCATCAAGCGCTAATTTATTAGTCAAGTCAATTGAATATCATTTTCACAGCTGTTGATGTTCCCAGGTAGCGCATATTTTATTTTAAAAGACGTCAAGTAGCAGATCCCCCTTTGAATTAAGGACTGCTAATTATGACTCCATTGGATTTTCACAATTGTATATAAAGTTAATTCACGAAAGTTTTATTTCCACAGTAGATAGATGACTTGATGAGAGATAGTAATTTGATATTGGATGAGAGATGGTAATGTGTGTCTAGTGTCATTAGTGTAATTGATTTGGACAGTAAGAGAAAAAACAATCCAAGAAATATAATAGAATTGCTATCTGGAAACATTTGTTTTTTGTGGGTTTCATTTTGGAATGTTTATTTTTATCCAACAGTTATTTGTTTGTAAAAAGCGATAAAGGTGGAAAGGGAGATTAACGTTTTGTCAGCAACACGAGCGAAGCCACGAGCGGGTCAAATAGTTTACAATATACTCACTGAGTTTTGAAGGTTGTTCCAAAGTGATGAGGAACCCTGAAACTTCGGAATGTTACGAAACCTGTCGGGAATCGAGATCGCACTCGACTAACGTACATTTAGCGGCGGTAACGGTGGACTGTACCTATCTACTGTGAGTTAAATAATTTATCTAAGAAATTAATATTTTCTTTAGCTTTACATGGTGTTAGGGGTTCACTTGCTCTCGAGAACAGCTGTTTAAACCCAAAACAGCAGTTCTCGAGAGCAAGTGAACTTTCTATAGGTGTAGCGTAATTACATACCTTCGACCACGTAGTCCCTGACCATAAAGTTAGATACTCAAACGCTAGATCAACATAGTACAAAAACCGGACAAGTGCGAGTCAGACTCGCACACCGAGGTTTCCGTACAAATTTGTAGGTATATTGATCTACATATTATGAAAAATAATTTTCATATACTTAAATAAAAAGGTTTTCTCTTATTCTTCGTCATAAATCGAAAACAAAAATCACAAAAATTATTATAAATCTGTTGAAGCTTGTGCCAATGACGCCCTTTCATACGATATCTCAAATGACACGGTTAACTCAATTCAAAATTTGAACCGCGTTTCCTTGCGACCCTGTTTTTTATTATTTAATTACTCTATATATAATTTACTTGTTAAATTTCATAGATATAGGTCAACGGAAAAACCATACACATGTATGGTTCCTTTGAGTGCCGAAATATATGCGTTTTTGCGATAAACGGCCGTATCTTATGGTTTTAATTTCAACTCAATATCTTCACGCGTTCCCGAGATAAAGGTCCTGACAGACGAACGGACCACAGTAATAAATATACAGTAGGTTATCTAAGGCCGCCCGCCGAGTTATTAGCCTACTCTTGCGTTGATACCCAGGGTTGTCACTTTTACTTTTAGTTAATATTTTCGAACAAGCAGCACTTGATCTAAATTTATAAAATAAAAAGCATATTATGATTGAATATTTTACCAATTTATAAATTTAGTAAAAATAAAAAGCTTTTATTCACATAACATTTATTATACTAAGTTACAAATTTGATACCGAGAAATTTTTTCTCCTGTTTCTGCACGTCCGGAACGCTTTATTATTATTTGTTAATGTAAAGTAAATTCTCATTCTTATGTAAAGTTTTTGTAAAAAGCTTTTGGGAAAGCATGGACAGGGCATCTTAAATTCTACATCATTCAGTTGATCGTAAATTGACCGGCCAATTTTAATGTTGACGTGGTCCTTTTCGAACGCTTTGCGAAACACCTGCTCCATCCTTTCTACATTATCGACAAAATCATCAGGTCATCAGGATCATGAGTAAATTTCGATCTTTGCCGTAATTCCTGTAATGCGTGTATCTAGATTCTACACTTAAATTACACGCTCGTTGATTAACATCGACGTAATTATTTAAAAAATCGCAGTTCTTATGGTAATCAACACATTTTTTTAACAAAGCGCCACAAACATTAAAAAATGCATTTTTTTCCGGTAGCTCATGTTGTATTGGTACATATTCAGAACGTAAGATTTCCGACAAAATATTTTCATTTCCTTGTGTTTGATTGCTACTGGTCAGATGTTTGTCGATTACTGAGGCACTTGTTTCGAAATGTTTGTGATTTTTCAAACTAATCAAAAATTCTGTGATATCTTCAGAACAATTACCATCTATTGGAGGCTTTGTAAAATAAATCTTTCTATATGCAGATATGAATTGCCTACTGGTTGGCTCTGTAGCCAACCCGTTTTTTGACCGAATTTTTCCAAAAAAATTTTCAATAACATCTTGATTTAGGCGTCTTGTCAATAAGTATTCAAACCCTTCTTGTTTAAGATCATCAAACAACTGTAATATAGATTTGATAGTAATTTGAAAACCATCAATAAACTTGACTGTTTTCGTAACGTCGTTACCGTTTTTTGGATTATATAACTTTAATGTTTGAAAAAGTATTAACATTTTATTAAAAAATTCTATTTGATTGTCATTACCGCAAAACGCATTTTTGTAAGTATAGCTATGATAACGCGTCGAAGAGTTAAGTGCGTCAAATAAATCATTCATATTTTTTATGAATTCAACTGTTGGTCTTGCAGATTCATCAATAATTTTAAAATCTATGTACGTTAATAAGCTAACTGCAACAGTCCTACTCAAAAGTTGAGTCGCATATCTGACTTTCATTTTTTCAAAATTGGTAGGGTTAATATGGCTGTTTGTTAACTTATATGCCTGTTTAAATGTTTTGTTTTTATCTTGCTCATAAAATTTAAGAATATGCTCATACTTTGCAACTCTGCCATTTTGTAAATGAAAATGATATGTCATCAAATTATTACGAACTAATTTAATTAAATGAGGTACGTCAAAAATGTAATAAATTTTATGATCATTAATAGTGAAATAGGTTTTTTCCACGCATATTCCCCTTTTTTTAGCCGCATTTAATAAATCTGATCCCAGATCAGATACAAACACTCTAACTTTCAACCCGACTTCAAAGAGTTTAAGTATAATTTTGTCGATCCATTTGGATATATTATTGTCATTTTTACATTCTGATAACAAAGCAAATCCTATCGGTTGGGACCATTTTACAAAAATACCCCTCACTAACACAACTAAAGCGTGTTTTGCCGGTAGTGGGGATTGTACGCCATCTACTTCATGAAAACCAATGATTTTGTCGTCCTTAATATTATAAAAGAGATTTGTTTTAAAACTCATTGCATCCACTACTAAAGTACATTGCTTCTCTTTGTCAGACATGCTGTTTACTTTTAATTTAAGAACTGCCATTAAATCCTCATTGACCTGTGTAGTTATAGGAATGTACAGCTTATTTAATGTAGTTTTACATGGCATGCAAAGAGTTTCTTGTAATAAGCGGTAGGCTTGTGGGGTTACGTAATACAAACTCAAGCAAAACATTTTATAAGCCAGAGTGTATCTGTTGCCTTTATAACTTAACTTTTGATCTACTTGCGCTTTTACAATATCGGCAAATTTTTTTGATAAAAAGCGGTCACATAGCTTAAAAAACATGTCTTTTTGCGAATCACCCGAAGTCTGTCCTGTTTCATTTACTTTTAACCTTTTTTTTACACTAGACAAATCCAATTTTCTTCTTTCTTTTACTGTGAACGGACGGACAGCAAAGTTATCCTATAAGGAATTATTTTGAAGTACAGAACCTTAAAAAAACAGTTATTAAGATGAATAATGTAACATTCTTCGTAAGTTTGTTATTTTTTATTAGGACCCGAACTAGTTTATTTGCATCACTACAAATTAGTGGGCGATGTATAGAACAATTTATAGCCGTCACTGGACCCGTTTTAATAAAGGTTTACAATGTTTTTTTCCTTATACATTAATAATCACGTCAGTTTAGGCTTGTCACAATTATTAGGTACCAGCTGCGCCCCGCGGTTTTACCCGCCTGGTATTGATTGATGATGAAGATAAAGAGTAGCCTATGTGTTATTCCGGGACCTGAAGTATCTGTATACCAAATTTCATCGATATGGGTGTAGCCGTTTGAGCGTGAAGAAGTAACAAACACACACACAAACTTTCGCCTTTATAAAATTATAGTGGGATATACTATCATAATTGCGAAGTTTTGCATATAGGCTTTTGACAAACCTAATGGTCGCCGTGGCGCAGTGGTTTGTGTCAGTGACATGACTTCTTTGTCTCCGGGACCCTGGGGTCGAATCCCGCCAGGGGCAAACATTTGTGCGATGAGTGTAGTGTTTGTCCCGGGTCTTGGATGTTTGTGTGCTGTGATTGTGTGTGTCCAAGCCTCCCGCGATACAGGGAAACCTAGTACCCTCATACGCCCGGGTATGAGGGTGATAAAAAAAAACCATTGTCTATTTAACCAAACCATTGGTTTAATAGACAATTTTGAATTTTTTCAGTTTATTTCGACGAGTTATATATTTTTAAAATAATACCACTTATGAGAACAGTTCATGAAAGTTAATTATAATTATTCATTTTTCAGATTAAGAAAGCGAATCATATAATAGTGCATTGAAACGGTAATGCATTATTATAGCGGACCGAATAACAATCAGCATTATGAGATTTTACATTTATGACTGCAGTAGGTAATACTTAGAACATTATCGTTTCACATTTGCAATAATCTTATGCAAGGTGTAGCCCCGCTGATGGGACGGACACAGATAGATTGTAGTCTTGAATAGTACAAGGGCTACTCTTTACCCCGAATAGTATCAACATCTATCATATTTTTATCCTCTTTAACTCAGTTACTTATCCCACGTACCAAACATTAGATACGTTTCTGACTGAGGTCTTTTGAGATAATAGTAAAAACCACGGGGTAAAAAACAGCTAGTGAATCGTATATCCAAAAGCGTGTAATTAATATTTTTCCTTATTTACACATAGCTTTTTACACATACCTACTTGCCTTGATTAAAGTCATATCATCATCATCTCCGCCATAAGACGTCCACTCCTGGACATAGGCATCCCCCAATGATCTCCACAGGGGCTGGTTGGAAGCGGCCCTCATCATTTAAGCGACCTGTTCCCTGCCATAGATGGCTATAATGTCCCTGCTAACCCGCTACCAGTTGGCTGCGTACCCACATTGATTGATTTATATAACATTTGAATAAGTTATTTGTAAAATATATTTCAAGCAAACCCTAATTTTATCCACATCGCGTTAAAAACAATGTAGGTAGGTACATCATTATGAAATCGTTAACTGATCACAAGGAAGTCCTTGAAAAAAATTACCGAGGAGGATGCATGACGTTTTCAATATCTCTTGTTTTATTTTAATTTGTTTAGTCTACCGTAAATAGAAAAGCATCAGAAAAAGTTGTATACCTATACCTACTTACCTCAAGATATAACTAGCGTTCGAATCATAGATAAGTAACTATATACTGAGATAGATGTGCAACTCTAATTTCAAAATTTTAAATTAAAAAAAACTGGTACCCTCATTAATAGATGGTGTTAATATTAGTTCTTTTTAATTGCTACTAGATAGGGTACTAAACCTATAGGTATTTTATTTTTAGTGATTAAACGAAATTACCTGTAAGTGAAGTTCTATCATAATTATATGAAGATTTTGTCCGAAGGAATTAGCAAATAATACTGGTAGTAAGCCCTAGTTACACATCACACACACTAGTTTGAGGGTAGATAAAAAAAAAAAAAAAAAAATATTGCTCCCGCGTTCTATAGATACCCGCTCGTGTCATTTAGTTTGGAGAGAAAAACAAAATATTTCACAAATACTTGGGGTGTTTATAAACTAGCTTAGGGAGGGAGGGTTGCTAATTCCTTCGGACAAAATCTTCATATAATTATGATAGAACTTCACTTACAGGTAAGTTCGTTTAATCACTAATTATATTTGATTTTGTCCTCGTAATTAGCAAATAATACTGGTAGACGTTGAGAGTGTGAAATATTTTATTTTCATTTATTATTAATATAATCAAGTAGTTATCTATAACTTAACAGTCTATATTCTCAGTAATAATTGCTCTAGCAAAAGAATCATTATTTTCAGAGTTAGCATTACTTATAGTTCTATTATAGAACCGATAGAATGTATTTGAAGATCCGCTCCATCCAGCGGTCTTCCTAATTTGATCTAGGCTTACACCTAATCTGTGTGCCGCGGACGTGGCAGCATGCCTAGTGCTATGTGCTGAGAATAAGTTGACGTCAATCCCACTCTCACGTAGTACATCCTTAATCCATCGACTTAAGGTCTGAGATCCCACGGGCTTAAATGGCTTTCTTGTGCTTATGAATAGAGATTCAATACCGTTACGAATCAGACTAGTCTTATTTAGATAGGCTAGTAAGACTTTCCCTGGGCATATCTCCGGTTTTTCTTCAAAAAATGGCAAAACTAAGATTGGTTGGAGACTACCCTGACGTGTTGTTTTAAGAAAGTCTGGAATTTTTATTGTGATTTCTGAATCCAAAATTTCAATATTCTTTATATTTATCTTTGATAGGGTTTGTACTCTATGTGCAGTTAATAAGGCTAAAAGTGTCACTAATTTTTTTGAGATCTTGTCTAAGTTTAATATTTTATTAGGGTATAATTGACTTAAGAAGTGTAATACTAATGAAGTATCCCATGTGACGGAATATTTAGGCAAGGGAGGTCGTAATCGAAAAATACCTTTAAAAAACCTCTTAACCCTGTCATCCCCCGCAATATTGTTACCCATCAACAACGACAAAGCAGATCTACAGCAATTTAATGACCCGTATTGAGATCCCTCTTCATAAAGCTTATTTAGAAAATAAAGTATTTGTGGGATAGACGCGTTATATAAATCAATGCCTGAATGTCTACACCATTGGAACCATCGCTTAAAATAAACATCGTATTGTTTTATTGAATTATCCGCCAATGAAGCCATCATGACATTCATCGTTGATGGAGGGACGCTTCTTCTTAACCACGCCGTCCGCATAAGATCCCTGCCACCAGGATAAGTGTCGTATGAATTTCCCGACTGCTGGAATGGAACGACATGATTGGGCTTTTATTGGCATTAAAAGTAACTAAATTCGAAATTAAAAGGCTTTTATAGACTGGGTACCACGGTTGCGTGGGCCACAATGGTACTACAACAATCCCTCTAGCTCTGTCAGAAATCAACTTCCTTAATGTTTTTAATATCATAGAGAATGGTGGAAAAGCATAAAAAAAATAACTAGCCCACGAAATTGTAAATGCATTAATAAAAAATGCATCGGGGTCTCGATGCCATGAAACATACAAAGGACATTTTTTATTTACGCGGCTGGCAAATAAATCAATATCTGGCATACCGAATTTTGAGACAATATCTTGAAATGCCCAATGTGCCAGCTCCCATTCAATATCAGGGTGGATGCGTCTGGACTCCTCATCAGCTGTTTTATTGTCAGATGAACTTATATAAGAAGCCATTACATATAATCTACGACACTCACACCATTGCCAAATTTGCTTGGTAATGTCCGTCAGATGAGGAAATTGAATACCTCCCATCCGGTTAATATAAGAAATAGCAGTCGTGTTATCAACAAACAGTAAAATCTGACAATCTGTTAAATTATTAGCAAAAATTTTTAAGCCGAAAAAAGCGGCTTTAATTTCTAAGTAATTAATGTGTTGAAGTTTTTCTTCTGGAGTCCACAAGCCGCTGGCCCTATCTTCTCCACACACAGCTCCCCACCCCGTATTTGAAGCGTCTGAGCAAATTTCCAGATCATGTGTATCTTCTCTGATTTTACTAAAAGGGGTTTTCTTTATTACGTTACGCCACCAACTAAAATCAGATTGCAGAGAGACAGGTAAACTCATATATTTGTCGTAATCGTCGTCTGGTTTTAAATTTAAGTACTTGATCCGTTCAAAAAGCTTCGTATATAACCACCCGTATTCGACGGCGGGGCAAATTGAAACTAAAACACCTACTAACTTAGCGAATTCTCTAATCTTACATTTCTTAAGAGATGAAAATTTTACAATTTTCTGAGTAACACGATCAATCTTCTCTTTAGGTAACGTGATCTGGAATTTTTCAGAATCTAGTTCAAATCCTAGAAATGTACACTGCTTGCTTGGAATCAAGGAGCTTTTCTCCTCATTTATAATAAGCCCGAGTGACGTTAATAGTTTCTTGGTAAGAATGGTGTTATGTAAACATTCTTGATAACTTTTTCCCAGTAAACAGAAGTCGTCTAGGTAATTCGTTGATATAACTCCAGCTTGGCGTAATAAACGTACTATTGGTTTCATAACTTTAGTGAATATGTACGGTGCCGTACTTAAACCAAATGGTAATACTGTAAATTCATATATTTGGTTTTCAAATTGGAATCTTAGGTACTTTCGCGAATTTGGATGAATTTTAATAAAATAATAGGCGTCTTTTAAATCAACTTTTGTCATAAAACAGTCCTTAGTTATAAGTTTTAAGACTGTTCGTAGATCTTCAATTTTAAAATGTTCAGTTTTGATGAAATTGTTTAATGATTTTAAATTTAAAACAAACCGAAATTTACCATTTGGTTTGGGTACTAAAAAAATACTAGACAAAAACTGGCCATCCTTAGGTTGACATTTGACAATAGCTCCACTGGTTAATAAATAATTAATAGCTTCAAACAATGAATGTCTTTCCGATTCTGCATATTGTTTTACCAAAGGAGGAAACATTTGAGTTACGGGACTGGAAAACTTAATATCATATCCTTTGATACAAGATAATACCAAGGGATTTTTAGTAATTAAATACCATTGCTCATAAAATGAAGATAATCTGCCAGCAAATTTTACCGGGCCTAATGACGGTAGCGCATCCGCTGCTGCTGCAAGGGTCTGGATGAGTTCGGTTGCCGATTCCTGTTCGGAGGGGGCTCCTTCGTCTTCGGATGAGTCGGTTGCTTGCGAGCAGGAAACGGGCCTTTCCAGTTTAAATTTCTAGAAGTACTGGCTGCAGAAGGTATCTTCTTACTGGACGTATTGTTGCGATAATTTGCTTGAGTCTTGACTGCCGTAGCCTTTAGGTCGGCCCCAGATCTGTTAATAGCCTTAGCTGTTTTAATAGTTTCGCTTAAATTCTGACCGAATAAAAGGTGATCGGGCTTTGTATTTTGCAACTGGTCTTTCATGTCTCGTTTCAAAGAAGATAAAATGAAGTTCCTTCTTGTAACAGAATCTGTGTGTTGGCAATCACATAAAATGCGTTCAGTATCCATAAGCATCTGTATCAGGTCTGAGTCTGGATTTTTATTTGAAAGAAGTTTGTTAATAGCCGAACTTAGGCATGAAATAGCAAAAGCTATTTGTTTTTGGCGCAATTCAATTCCTTTGTCACGTTTGTGGGTAATTTCTGGAATTGCCGCCTTAATTTCTGCGTTCAAGGCTGGAGCATCGATAAGCTTGCAGTTATTTGGAACCAAATACTTTTCGCTTAATTCTTTACGTTTTTCTTTAGACAATCCTTGAAGAGCAATATTCTCGAGTCTAATTGCTAAATCTTTGTGAATTTCCTGACCGTAAACATTAGATATTGTAGGGTCTTCGCCTAATATATCCATTATTTCGCTGGCTAATACCACTTCGGCAGTCACATTACCAACCTCTTCAGTTTGTTCTGCACTGGTGCTCGGGATAGGAGCGTTGACTGTGGCCTTAGTCGCGACTGTGGCAGATGCCGTCGCTGAGGTAAGCATAGCAGCAGGCCCTGCTGTCTGATTTACATTGTAATCTGCGCATTCAGTCTCATGGTCCATTTCTCCATCGAGCAAGTCAATAACATCATTTTCTGAGTTTTGACCACACTCAGTATTTGCCAAATTGTATTGTTCTGAAATTGATAGATTTCATGAGGTTAGTTAAGAAACAGACCACAGTACTGTTCGCAAAACTAATTAACGGGTAGTACAACTCCAAAGAGAAGCACGCAAACCCTTTAGGTGTGAAAATAATAAAAACGGGTAGTACAACTCCAAAGAGAAGCACGCAAACCCTTTAGGTGTGAAAATAATAAAAACGGGTAGTACAACTCCAATGAGAAGCACGCAAACCCTTAACGTGTGAAAATAATAAACACGGGTAGTACAACTCCAAAGAGAAGCACGCAAACCCTTTAGGTGTGAAAATAATAAAAACGGGTAGTACAACTCCAATGAGAAGCACGCAAACCCTTAACGTGTGAAAATAATAAACACGGGTAGTACAACTCCAAAGAGAAGCACGCAAACCCTTTAGGTGTGAAAATAGTAAAAACGGGTAGTACAACTCCAAAGAAAAGCACGCAAACCCTTAAGGTGTAAACATAATAAAAATGGGTAGTACAACTCCAAAGAGAAGCACGCAAACCCTCAAGGTGTGAAAATAATAAAAACGGGTAGTACAACTCCAAAGAGAAGCACGCAAACCCTCAAGGTGTGAAAATAATAAAAACGGGTAGTACAACTCCAAAGAGAAGCACGCAAACCCTTCATATATTTTAAAATAATGGATAGCACAGCTTCAAAGAAAAGTATCCAAATCCTACTTAGGAAATATGTACATAGTAAGTACCTACTTCAACTAATAAATACTAATAAGAATAAATAAAAATGCTACCAAAAACGATAAGAAAGTACCTTACACTATGACGTAGGCATAGATAATTCGATTATTTATAATTATGCAGAAATATGATAAAGACCAAAACATGTTCTGACAGGTTCATGTTGAACCTATTGTGTTGATTTTATTGACTTGTTATCATAACTGTAGGTATATGTACTAATAGGCACTGTAATTACCTAATAGTTATTATTCACTAACCTTCTGGTTCCGAACTATTCGCCTGTTATCATTACTGTAGGTGTATGTAATAATGGACACCGTAATTACCTAATAGTTATTATTCACTAACCTTCTGGTTCCGAACTATTCGCTTGTTATCATTACTGTAGGTGTATGTAATAATGGACACCGTAATTACCTAATAGTTATTATTCACTAACCTTCTGGTTCCGAACTATCCGATGATTGGCTGCGATTGCGACAACGGCGACGTATTTTCTTCTCTAATTTTTTAAATTTTGATAATAATTTGCCGTAATCATCCTCACGTTTACGTTTAGGCATGATGAACACTGATTTTTATCTGATTTTACACAAGTAACGTAAAAAAAAATAGACACGAAGTGTATGTGATGAGCACTAAAAAGCTAATGACACGAGCGGGTATCTATAGAACGCGGGAGCAATATTTTTTTTTTTTTTTTTTTTTATCTACCCTCAAACTAGTGTGTGTGATGTGTAACTAGGGCTTACTACCAGTATTATTTGCTAATTACGAGGACAAAATCAAATATAATAAATAGTAAGCCAAGTATTGTAAAACCATATTATGATGTGATGCAAGCAATCTTTCGTTGGGGCTAATTTTGATATAACTGAAATTGTAGAAAGTATACTTCGTGTTTGTATTTATCAAATACAGACATGAACTACCTTAATTATACCTTTATTATACCTTATTGCCTGAATAAACAAATTAAAATAAATAAATAAATAAATATTACACATTAAACATTTTACAAAACTTGGCTCACTACACGGAAGTAAACAACTTCGTGCCCTACTATTGTAAGTTTAGAATAAGACCAGATGTAAAGTATAGTACTTTATTGGTTTCTTATTTGAGTCTATATGCAAATTACATCAAAGTTTACATTTAATTTACATTATTACATTTTAGTCCAGAAAACTAGATAGCAACTTCTTGTACGCCCAATAAACTAGAGGAAAACAAAAATAGGTCTTATAGGCTTTGAAAACATAGATAGTTAAATACTAATAACGAAAGAAAAACACAGTTAAACAATATGCGTGCGTTCTACCTATTTGAACTTACATTTCTATTATAACCTAAGCATTTATTCCTTTCTCAATAAGATAATCTAACAAAAAATTGAATTTAAATCGATTGCTCTATAATTAATATTTCTTTATAGTAAAACAATATGTTTCTCAAGAAATATATAGGCATAAACAAGCACCCAAAAGCTCTTGGAAACTGCTTTTGGAAGCCTGTTGTAATTTATTAGTATTCTTACTTACTTATCTTCTTTGAGTTATTACATGATGAACAATTATTTATTGATAAAAACTCTCGTATTACACATTATAAGTAGAAAATCGGTTACACTTAGGTTACCAAAACGTCCAAAAAGACAAATTTATACGTTTTGGTACTGCTTTAACGCGATACGCTAAAAACCAGTGTAGGCGGTTATCATTTTATAATTTTTCTATAAATTTTATATTAGACAAAAGTATAAAAACTAAGCTTAGCTAATTAAACGAATGTGCGTTTGTTCATCTATTATTCACATACATTTAAAAAATTATATCGAAACTAAGAATGAAAATGTAAAATACCAAAAGATATAAACAGCATCATAGTTATCATAACAAAGCCAGATAAATTAAGTTCTATTAAAAAACTTAAAACTTATTTGCTGAGAATCTCATTGCAGCAGAAACCCTTCGACTAAAAACTTGAGCGGCGTGTTTCACTTTCATTTTTGGATTTTTTTCTTTATTTACATGAGTTTCTGTTAATTTTTTAATTAACCTTATATCATCTTGACCAGCATCAATATGTAGCAGCATTTTCAAAGGATTTTTGCTATTTTTCACAACCGTTTTGTACGAATTTTAAATTCTTAGTCAATAAATTATTCTATCTATTATTTTAATAATTCCTTTAGGTGTGGTGGGTCATATAGTGGGAATATTTTTTTATTATCTAATTCAAAGGCAGAGCTTTTATATTCTTTACCATTTTTTATATATTTCTAATTTGTATCATTAATGAGGCTTTTAATAACACTCATGTTTGTAGTAGATTGGTCACAAATTGTCGCAACTACTTTTAAACCTGTACAGTTCACTTGTTCAATTACTTTCATATGTAACTGTTTTAGCTCTAAACTCTTTGTTGTACTTTGGCAAAATGTAAAGCAAAGATGCAAAGCAAGGGCACCACTGAGGTTCGGACCTCGGCTTGAGCTGTCGCCAGGACAGGGAGTTATCGGATCGACTTGCCTCGGTACCAAAGTGGTCCGTAAGTGGGCCCTAAGGATGTTTGCTCTTTGACTATTTGGAGAGAATCTAACCAGGATGTTTTTGCCTCGAGCTCGCCGTCGAGCTCGGTGTCTGACTGTGTATACCAGGGACTCTCGACCTTGTATTCTACCGGGATGACCGTGGGACGACGCTAAAGCTAGCGACAAGGCGACAGCGATGGGGTCGCCGGGTCATCCAATACATGCCTAGGGCGGCGTCGTCGGGGGGGTTGAAGGTGCGACACACCCGCAGGTGTGTCGGGGTGGTGGAGTAGTTGGCAGCTTGCACTACTAAGGGATTGGGATGGTGGGGAGCCGCGTCAAAGTAGCGACGGGAGCAGGTCTTGATGAATTGGGTGATGGATTCTAATTCGAGGTCGCAATGCAGGTCAGTGTTCCGCATATACCGCGGAGTGCCGACCGCCTTGCGGGCGAACCGATTCTGAATTACTTGGAGACGGTGGAGATCGCGAGGTTGGCAATGAGCGAACGCTACGGAGGCGTAGGTCATGATTGGGCGGACGCAGAGTTTATACAGAGTGATTTTATTTCTAAGTGAAAGTTTACTGTCTTTGCAAACAAGGGGACCGAGGCGACCCAATACGAAGGCCGCCCTGTTACGAACTTTAGTAATATGCTGCTCGAAAGTGAGTTTCCGATCAAGGATCACACCTAAGTATTTGGCAGAGTTAGCCCACGGTATGGGCTTGCCGAAGAGGGAAAGCAAAGATGTTGCTTATATTTGCCTTTAATACTTGTCAGCATGAAAACTAATGCATGGTCTGGTAATTTAGTTGTTTTTTATGACTAAAATCTTCAAACCCAACACTATCTTTTTTTGGAAGTATAAACCCTAGAGTTAGGGCTACTTCATCGAATATCATAGAGCAATATTTTTTTTCTTATGGTAATTTTTGAACAGTTTTCTTTAAATGTTCTATAATTACATTGTTAACTCAAGGTGCCAAAGAAATACTGCTGATAATTTTTTGCATACATCTTTTTGAAGCAGCGCAAAAAGTTATTGGAGTAAATTATACGCTTTTTGGCTTTGTTTAAAAATTGTCAGGCATACTATTTTTTTCTTTAATGTATATCTCCTCCCACGAGGTTTCTTCGGTGTTTGTTTCAACTGCATTTTTGTAAAAATTGCAGCTGGTTCTGGCAGATTCTCAACAGGTTTTAAAAATGCTTTATTTCTTGATAACTTTGATGCAGTTTTAACCTTTGTTGTAAATTTTTACATTTCAGTCTTAGCTTTTAAGTCTATTTTCTTTGTTACATTTGCTGTGTCGTATATTTTTTGCTGAATTATAAATTAAGTTGATTTGATGACAAATTTTAAAAATAAGAGGTACGATTACTTGAAAGTAATTGTAACAAATAAAAGAGAATTTTCTAAATATATGGCGACATAATCTATATATTTTACCTTTAGGTAATCGTTTGTTTTCCTGGGTTTTTACCCCGAACTCACTTTGGCCTGGATCCAATGAAATTGAAGCAAATGCAGAGACTGTATTCTTCGAAGTTGAATCTGAAACAATATAATACTGTTAAAATTATATTTTAAAAGATTGCCGATTGATTATATTTTAATTTTTTGACAGGTTTATAAGATTAATATATTTATTTTAAAAATTACAAGCGAATAATAATATGTGCCTGAGACTAAATATTAGGCACTTTACGTACCTTTGTGAAATTGTTGGTCGTCAATGGTAGTTTTTTCGCATAGATCAATTAACATTGGTGCAGAATCGGGTACTGCAGCCTGCTATGTTGAAGCTGAAGTGTAAATTAAAATATATTAGATTTAGGACGTCAATATCTGGTGTGCTTATAAGTTTTTTGGTGTCGTCATAGGTAATGTATGCAACTAAACTATAATAGTAGGACAAACTGGTAGAAACCGAAGCGGACGGATGTTCACGTAGCATTTAAGTACCTTTGTGAAATTGTTGGTCGTCAATGTAATAACACATTGGCTACTTTTCGCCTATGTGTACCTTTATCTTTACGTACGTACATCCGCCGAGGATCAGGGTGTCGATTCCGCTATTTCTTAAGAAAATAATTAATGAATGGTAAGTTTTGTTCTCCTTGTAGTAGACATGATATGTCACTGTACTTACGTATATTTAAAGTGGGCACACCATTTTTGATTAACTTTTACTCAAAGAGAGATAAAAACGTTCAAAATGACAATCACACAGTCGAAAGTTATTATATATGTAATTATTATCCTTTTCGGCTTCTTGCTTGTTAAGAACCAGCTTCTGGTTTGGGAAAAAGGTGTAAAGGGCCTAAAAAATATTTGAATAATATATGTAGGTAAGCAGTTACTAATAAATGGTAATGATAACGTTGACGGATTTTTGTTTATTACGCTTATAATATAATGCACCTTGATTCTCACATCCGAAATAGCATTTGGCGCTTAATTTTCTCGGCATCTTTTAAAATAAAACCACGGTCCGTACCGTTTGTAAATTATGTACCTACCTATAAGGTATATAATAAAATGTAGGTATCAAATAAAAATGAAATCAATACACACTTCGCGAAAGTCAGTCAAATAATACTGATAAGAATAAAATTCTGAATGTGCCATTATGACACATTTATATTTTTATTACAAATGTATTTACAATGTTGGATATGTATCAGCGTCGCCGTGCAGAGAAGCAATCGAAATTGGAAGGGGCCCGAATTTCAATCGATACGGAGGATGGATTCTGCCACCAACTTGGTAACCATGTCTCCGTTGTAAATAACTTTAAAACGATATTTTGATCTTAGCGTTTAAAGCTACTAATAATCTAGTATCTTAAAGTATGAGCAAATATATTCTCTGAATATCCACAAATAATCTTAGACATCGAGGGCAGTAAGAGATTGACGCAAACCAGCGTTTCCTTAACTAACAAAAAATAAATTTAAAATTTGAATAAACATGGCAGGTATTTTTCTTAACGGTGGTTTTGGTAGTTAGTAACTAATTCCATTAGTAACTAATATGTTGTATGCCATGTTTTGCTTTGAAGCAGTCGAGTAAGACCATAGTGTATTGATTTGATCTAAACTAAGCTCAGATAAAATAACCAACCGGGATGCGTGACAAGCGCTTCCGTCAGAACGAAAAAGTTCGCCAAAATCTGAAGGGGACGAGGTAATCGCACACAGATAATATTTACCACTTACATAGTTATCGATCGCGTTGCTACGCACGCACACTATGAAAAATATAAACACTAGTTCGAACTTTACGCACACAAACGTGCACACACGCGAAAGCGTCCTATTAGTGCATGACGTTTACTGTAAACGAGCTAGAGAATTGTAAATATCGACACTTTGCTATCGATGATTTAAGACCGTGCAAAGAATATCATATTTATATATAACCGTAGTTTCCACCTTCAGGCTTTTTCAACAATTATATTTTTCATCACATTGTCTCATGTAACTACGAATAACCACTAGACTTTCCACAATCTGCTACCAGAGGATCCTGTGCTATTTTGGTCACATTGCCCGTAGTAAGCCAGATAATTTAGACAAACTGGTAGTGGTGGGGAAAGAGATTACCCTCACTGGTCTCACTGTCACAACAGCCTTACGAGAAGCCGAAAACCGAACGGGATGGAAAAATATCATACAAAAAGCTATGAAGGCCTTCCAGGGACACGACCTTCAGTAATGAAGTATACGACTAAGAAGAAGTCTCATGTAAAATGGAAATAAATATGCAAACAACTACCATGTACCAACTACCACGTACATGTAAAATATACAGTTCAGCTATGGATGTAAAAAAAAAAAATTATTAATTATGTAAGTACTGAAATCGCTGTACCGCAAGTGGAGAAATAAAACTCGAGTCAAAGCTCGTTCTCATTTTGGTTTAACTTCACAACGCCGTATCAGGAGATTTTCCTTCCATTTTTGAGGTCATTGTCGTTTTGTGATTCCAATTTCTTTATTTGTTTATTTTGAACTGTAGATGCATCAGTAATATTTTTTCTTGGTTTATGGGTATTGACACTAATTGTTGTGGTTATTGGTATTTTTGTTCCGTAAGATTCAGATTTGTTGGAGCCATTGGCATTTAAAAACATTGTTGAGGATCTTGTTTGCATGATTGTGTTGGTCCCGTAAGATTTTGGTTCTGAGCAACTGTTAATATTTCAAGTTTCATTCTTTCAGACTCATACGGCCCTGATTCAGTCTGATCAATATTTTCAGGTTCAAGTGAAACATTATACTGTAAGTAAATAACAATTGAAGGTACATGTTTATAGACAAAAAAGATCGATGATAATAATTATATATAGTCTATTGGTTTTTAAGCTACAGCTATTTTTATTTATATATGTATGGCATTACACGAGGGCGGAGTGATAAGTCTGGTAAAAAAATAGTTTGGAATAAGGTTATCGCAATTTGCTTAAAACCTCCATGTAAAACACTCTTTTGAAGGACTAAATTAAATATTTCAGCCAGTACCGCCGGTTTTTTTTTTTTTGACAGCCATTAAAGAAAAATAATTGAACTCATTTTCGCAAAGATGGAGAAAAGTGAATTTCATGTGTTAATAAAACATACTTTTTGAGAAAAAAAACTATTAAGGAAACAAAACAAAAGCTTGATAAATATTACGGGGACCATCTATAGGCAGATCAGATAGATTAGTACAAAATATTAGACACTTATTTTTTACTTCTTTATTTCTGAGCACAGAAAATAACGACGATACTACATTGACTGAAAATGTCGCATAAAGTCTGAACTATATTATACTAGCTATGTGCCGCGGCCTTGCCCGCGATAAAATTGCTTTGCTGCAAGTGGAGAATTCAAAGTCGAGTCAAAGCTCTTTCTGATTTTGGTTTAACTACAGAACACCTGATCAGAGGGTTCACAGCAATGTTATTTTTTTTTCGTTTTAAACTATATAGATCTAGCGTTTGACCACTATCTCACTTGATAGTCAGTGACAATGTGGTCGAAGATGTATCACGCTAGATCTAGAATATACAAACATTCACACTTACAAATGAATATACGCAGCTCCTTTCAGTCACTAATTCACTACCTAACACAAACACCAGACCTCCAGGAATTAAAAAAAACAAAATACATTTGTTTCTAACAATTGATATGCAAGCTTCGCTTTTTAAAATTAAGATAAATAATAAGTTTTTTTTTCAGTTCGAGTGATTAACAGAATCAGGGCCAATGTTTATTGACTATTTTGGTTGTTTTTAAATGTTAGCCAAATTTATTGGTTGATAGTTGTATCACTAATGCATAGACAAAGTTTTTGTTTATTATTCATCCTATATTTTATGCTAAAACTAGAGAGATAAGTGTGATGTAATGGCATCACTCTAGCACTTACAATATTTTCTCATTTAAAACATTATAGATAAAAATATTGCTTATTATGTACTTAGGAATGAAAGGTAATTCCATCTTTTTGGAGATTTGATGTTTTTGATTGGTTTTTGCACCAAAAAGCACAACAACTCGGCATTTGTAACGGAGCTTGTTTTCTCGCGCTGCCAGTTCACGAATGACGCGGAACGCGTCTCTACTAGTTTTATATAGCGTATATGAGTCGCGCTCTTGTACACTCCCTGGTATACACAGTCCGACTCCCTGGTATACACAGTCAGACACCGAGCTCGACCCTGGTATACACAGTCCGACACCGAGCTCGAGGCAAAAACATCCTGGTTAGATTCTCTCCAGATAGTCAAAGAGCAAACATCCTTAGGGCCCACTTACGGACCACTTTGGTACCGGGGCATGTCGATCCGATAACTCCCTGTCCTGGCGACAGCTCAAGCCGAGGTACGAACCTCAGTGGTGCCCTTGAGCTAGTCGCCTCGCCCTCTCCTAGTGGAACAGCGCCGTCAGCGCTAGCCTAACTAGGCGGTGCGCCTTCTGCGCCCGCACAAATACCGGGCTGAGCACCATCTGTGCTCGCTAGCAAGAGATTTTTTACTTTTCTGCAGCCAGCCGTCGAGCCGGTTTTTAAAGCTGTTGACCGATGTAGCACTGACCACTTCCTCTGGCAGCCTGTTCCAGTTGTGAACCACTCTGTTGCTGAGGATGTGATGCCCTGTATTTGTGTTGGCAGGATCTCGCTGGATTCTCTGGTTGTGTCCCCTGCTATGCTCACAACGATTACGGCGTTTAAACCAATCAGCCAAATCTGGAAGGTTGTAGTATTCATTCAAAATTTTAAAGGTCTCTATTTGGTCTCCACGTAACCTCCTTTCTTCTAGGGTGGTAAGGCGCAGGGCCTCCAGTTGCTGCTTATAAGTATAGCGGCGTAAGGCTGGCGGCATCTTGGTAGCTCTCCTTTGAACACTTTCCAGGAGATCAATGTCCCCTCGGAGGTATGGGCTCCAGACTTGAAACCCATACTCCAGCAGCGGTCTGATGTAGGTCTTATATATTTTGACGAATATTTCGATGGTCAAAATGACGTAAATCGTAACTTTTCTTCATTTATTGAATATATGACGTTGAATAAAATAAGCAAGGCATTTTATTTTAACGACATCTATTAGATAACCAATTTGTTTTATTTTTTTGGATAGATGGCACTATCTAAAAAAATATATTACCCTTAATAGATGGCTTAAACTCAAAAATAATATTAAATACATTCGGGAACAAATTACTAGATGGAAATACATGGCTTACATAACTTTTTTTTCGCAGAATATTCACGAGTTGCACCCGTATGGTTCGAATCGCGCAAATTAATCTTTATTTTCTTGTACCTACGCAAGGTTAGATATTATATCGACCCCAACTAGTGTGGAATAGGGCCAAGAAGAATAGATGTTATCTGTTTATTACGTAGGTACATATTTTTATACGTGGTAGGAACATCGATGTCGAGGTGAAATAATAATAAAACTTTTACCTATACCTAGCAGTCTAAGAAGTAGGATTCAATGATACGTAGGTACCTACCATAGTTTCCGTTCCGTGCTAGCAGCACGGCAACTACTTTTTTTGGTACTGTCTACTAGGCAAGTATGAAAATGTCAAACGATTAAGACAACTTGGATAATAGGTTCACTGGAAAATTAAAAATCATTTATTTCTCTGACTCCATTTAATTTAATACAGGCACAAGATTTTTTTATTCTAACACATAACAAGAGAAAACATAGCTAGTACGACCGAGTATAGCGCCTGCTTTGCCAGTTCTAGCCAGAGAATTTGCCACAAATCTTCATCGTTTTTGCGGCAAATTCCCATAACTTATATAAATCCCATAATTCATTATTAAATTATTTGCAATGTAATTAATGTTATACAAATATTGTATGCGGAGCAGAAATTTGTTTGATTTTTAGAAATGAAATCAACAATAAATGTTTATACTCACGATAAGAAACCTTTTCGCAAACTAATGTTTCACGGATACACTGCAAATATTTGTATATATGGCAACTCTAGTGGAGAAAACTTTTTTAGCAGAAAAACATACTTGTTTTTCTGAACTTTAGAAGCCCTTTTGTGTTGCTAAGAAAATTTCGGGTTTATCGTGCGGTCCACACGCTCATTGTCGAATGTTGTGCAATCGATAATGTCCAATGAGCAGAATAATAATAAAGACGATCACTACAAAAAATACGATACTATAACGATTACTAATCACATAAATACAATTCACGATTTTATTCCGTGTATATTTTCAACTTGTCGCCAGCGTTTTAGCTCTACTCGGTGGTAGTATTCTAGCTTTCGAAGAAAAGGGAGACAATAATGTATGGCCAATACTCGTGTACACTCATAAACTAAGATAGAATTCCCAGCTTGCAAGTCGATGCTTCCTTTGCCTTGTGCCAGTAGCCACAGACTTCCAGAAAAATATGATATTCAGTTCGCGTTTGTGATGATATGAAAACTAAATCTGCCAACCCCGACTCTACCTGGTACTTGTCTGCCCTACCCCTAGTGTATATAAAAAGCCGGAGGCGCGGAGGGAGAGCAGCTGCGGAGGCGAACATTGATGTCTGTGCTTTGTTACGCAAGGGCGGAGGGGCTGCACTTTCCGCAGCGCCGGAGCAGTCACGAAATATAAACTTAATGCATATAACCTCAAAACATTTTTCTAAATTGAGGTTATTGATATTTGGGAACATGTCATAATCCTCTGGAGGACCATGTCTATAGTGTGTGTCCTACGATTACTTGATTGCACTGGATCGTGCAAACGAGGCTTTGTCTATGGGTGTACACGGATTATTGGCCGTACATTATAGGCACTCGAAGAAAATACATATAAAGGATGGGTATTTAAAATGGATACAAGATAATATTACAAATTTAATAATCACGGTTTCATTATCGTTTATATATTTTAAAAAACATTATATACTCATAAATAAATATTTAACAAAGCTTGCTAATACACCACGATATGGCTCAGTATGATAAGTTTAATTAAGTAATGATATAGGATAATATATATGTGACCTTCAATAATTTAACTTGAACTAAGAGGAAAATGCTTCAAATTAAAAAAAAACTAAATGTGTTTTTTTAATACAGATATAAAAAGAGCTGTTTTTTATGTACTTATAGTTCCCACTTCAATAATTAAACTTAATATACGGTTAGCAAAAACAAAAGGCTATAAAATAGACAGTTAAATTAATATAATAATTACTCAGGTTTAAAGCACCTATAAAAACCTGTTAGCCTCATTATAGTTATGAACATCAGTGTGAATCACTGTGAAGTAACTATTGTTAAGAATATATAAATTTGAGATATTATATATAGGTATTAAACAAATAGAAATCTTGGTAAATATAATATTATCATGTTAATTCTTGCATTAGTGACCATGTTAATTTAAAATAAAATGAAACTTGTTTTAGTTTAAACTTTTTTTCATTTTTCTGAGCTTTCTACAAAGGCTTCGAATTGGACATTAACTATCATAGTTTTAATTTAGGTTCTTATAATCGCAAAATCACTAATGTAATTAGTGAAAAGTTAGGTTAGATGTACTATTGTACATCTATGCAAAGGCCGGGAAATAGGCAATTGCAGTTCGAGTATGAGATTGAAGGCCGAGCCTTATGCGAGGGCTGCACTAATACGAGACAGGCAATTGCCATTTCCGCCGAGGCATAGTGTTTTTCTCAAAAAAATGCAGGGAAATAAAACATGCTTTTTATAATTTCATTTACCTTAATTTTTCAAGTTAATGTCGTTTTTAACATGAACTGTAACATTTCAGCATGTAATAAATTGCTCATAATGTAGATGGCTTTTTAGTTTAGCAATCTCATTAAAATACGCCATAAATACTGTTTAGGAGAAAATGTTCACTTTTTCTCGTTTATCCAAATCATACAATTTTCATATGTGTTCCTGTATTTTTCTTCTGACTTCTCTGAAAGCTGATTTTTCATTACCAATTTGGCTTCTGATCTTAAATATGGTGGAGTAAAGTTAAGTTAAGTTTAATCTCCTATTTACTCTCTGAACCGTGGAACTCATTTTAATTATCAAATTTATATTATTGTATAATATAAATTTATACAACAATTACATACTAATTTACATTAAGTATGTAAATTACAAATCAAGACGAATTTTCAGCTTTGCTGCCAATTTTGTATTTATCATCTGTGACGAAAGGCAAATTATATTAATATATATTAAATTATGGCTATACAGCCACGTGAACGCAATTTTTACTAATAAAAGAGACTTACTTTGGTATGCCAAGAATAATAAGAGATCCAATCAGAGTATTTAATAACCCAAGCACGCCGTTTCATACAACATTGCTGGTGCGTTGTAATATTCCAAATTCAAAGAACGCTCCCGCAATGGATTTGATTTTCTTTGTCCGTAAATTCCTTTGAGTATCCAGCCTATCCTTCGCGTGTTCTTTTTTCGAAAATAATGACAATATTTCCATGCATATTTGAGAAAAAAACATTTTCAGCCGATATTTTTTGCCAGTAAAATGGCATTTTGTACTATTTACATTTTGCTATTAAAAAAAATTAAATAAAATTATTATAAAAAATGTTTGTGTGTACTATGTTAATTAATATGTATTCAGTTCAAAAACCTAGTAGAAAGGTCAGCAATATTAAAACAAGTTAGTATGAAAAGCGTTGCACCTTAAAGTACAGTACGCGCGCGATCTGAGTGCAGTCGGGGTATGAGGTGTGGCGCGGGCGGATCTCCCCCCGCGGCCGCCTGTTCTGTAGTGCCGTACGACTTGGAAGTCTCTCGCTCGTGCGTTTATCGAGAGCTAAGCTTTAGGCATATATAAGCCATACCTGATTCTGCCATATCTGTGATTGTCGAAATTGATGATGATTAAAATTACAATATATATATTTTTTACAATAATAAACTTGTTTGATTAAGATTATCGCCTTTTCCACACAGTTTTCTTAAAGTAAGGAAGGGAATATATGCATGATATTTTCAATTTTTTGTACCATAAGTTTTAAAACAAGTATAATAAATAAAATGTGTTAAAATACTAACAAATACAAGCAGTTTGAACATCCTTTAACTTTTAAGGTGTCAAAGAAAAATATCGAACTCCGTTCATTGTAGCTAATTAGGTCACATCACTAGCGCATTTCTCAGAGCTGCCCACATATCGCGCGCGTACTGTAGTTGCTTGCGGCCAGCTAGGAGCTGCAACACCAATAGGTGTCGTTGACGCTCAAATTTGACGAATATTTGGCCTTAATTCTGTTAATCACACGAACTAGCTAAAATTCACTAAAATTCTTCAAATTGAAGTAGCTCGTATTCTATTTACGCTAAAATTCAAATTCGCATAACTCCATACAGCGCTCTCACTAATATTAGACGAGTTTTATTCCATTGCTGGCCAACTGCGGGTAGTTGTAGTAGGCACCAAATAAGTGGCGACTTAATTTCGCTATAACTACCCGCAAATTTATTAAATACATTTAATTTTAGTGATGTTATTGATAAGTCTCATACTAATTTAGACTTTATCGTAACCTTATAAGAACTGGATTAGATTTAAAACATTTTAGTTTAGTTCAGTTGAATAAGCGAATCACTTCCATTGTTTTATTAGAAATAACAATGAGCTTACAACTTTAAACCAAAATATTTACCGGTAATAGTGTATTATTCGCTAGGTCCATAGCTATATTTAAAGTACATTATAAGTTCAAGTTTATTTAATACTTGTACTTGTGCCTTATATTGCTACAAATCTATTATATATTATTTTCCAACAATGTTGTTGATAAGTGAATAATACAGTATTATAGGTTTTATTAATTTATAATAAAAATTGTCAAATTTGAGCATCTAATTGTGTCTTAGTGACTAGCTGGCCGCAAACAACCACCATATGTTAGAAAAATAATACATATATGCGATAATCCTAGTTTCAAATCCTGTTAGCCTCATTTTCTCTACAGCTTGATAACCTAACTAGTCAAATAATTTATTATTAAATCACACTGTTTAAAAAATACATACAAAACAAAGTTGTATATAGGACATTTAGGCTGAAATTTACAAATTAAAGGTGAGTTAACGTTTTAAAAATATACTGAAACATATAACCTCCTCCTTTTTTGAACTCGGTTAAAAAGGATTGTCAACGTATCGTAATGCCCCCAGTATTAAATAGCTGTCGGCGACGGTGATCGCTTCCCATCAGGCGGCCCGTCAGCTCGTTAGTCACCTATTACACAAAAAAATATTCTTATTTTCTGTATGAATAATAAATCTAAAATACATCCGCTACTGCAGAACTACTAACAGAATGTACATCCTCCTCCGATGATATATTTCAATACTGAGCTGGACTATACATTTTAAAGTCTAAAATTTGATGAAGCGCATTGACTATAAAATGTATTTATCTAATCACATACTGAAATCACATATTCAAAAATAGGACTTGAAAGACAATATTTATAGACAATATATCGAAACAAATTAAAAAAAAATACATTATGATACAGCTCTTCTATGGACAACTATATCATAATGTAACCCTTCTACCATTAAGATACACCTTTAGCTGGACCGAGGAGGTTGCAATGCAGTTTTTCTACATATAATCTGTGGACGCGGCGCACCTCGCATGCGCAATCAGGAAACGGATTTTGGCGCTAAACGTTTACAAATAAATGCAAACATATGCTGTAATTTGCGTAAATTGCATTATGTATTTTATGAGATAAGTGAAAGTAGTGTATGAAACCGCACTCACGCTATCTCTTTTTAATGATTCGAATATGTTTTAAAATATAAACAAATACTTTAAATAACTAAAATGTTCAATTATAAAATTTATTGTGCAAGCGACTGGACGCAATTGTACTAAATTGTACACATGTTGTATGAAGCACAAGTTACAAAATAAACATAATTTACAATTCCACAACAATTTCAATGTTTCAATTTTACAAATAATAAGTACAACCTTTACAAGAAAACAACACATTTTAGGGACGTCTGCGCTTTGGCACAAATCAATATAATTATTTAAATATTCAATAATATTCTTACTGCTATAATTAAGTATACATCGAAAGCTACGATAATGCAATAACGTTCCCTAGCTATACAAAACGATTATTTTTGTTTATACAAGTTCTATATGCAAACTTTACAATAAAACGATAAAAATGTATACATACGTATATTTAAAAACAATAAGAGCATATAATAAGTTGCTATAATACATTTAGGACATATCAACCTTATTCCATAAATACTGCCAATAAAAAACGTGATTTGGAACATTTCAGTAATACCAGTTCGTAGAAATGCATCATTTTGTACTTATTCTTTACAGATTTATAATTTCTAAAAACAACGCAAAACAAATGTCCGTAAAGAAAGTCCCGCAATCATTGTACAGTACAAGTACCAAGATAAACTTTTTTTCTCATATTGGCTCCCGAGATCTGTCGATTAAGTCAGTGTCAAGAAAAGTAAACTTGGTAGGTTATAACATTATCATTGGAATATTTACCATGTATTTAATTTTAAAACGTTCTAAAATTGGACATAATATGCTTAACCCGAAACTACCTCAACGTTTCCTCTTTATTTCAAAACTACTTGGTACACTAATTAAGCGAAGATTCGCTATTTTGTTCCACTATTGCGCATATAATGATACAATCTGCGTCAAACCATCTGAATTGGTTTGTTATATTTTCTTGAAAATTTTTAATACCTTTTTGTTTAGATTATACACTTATTAGACACATATTAAAAAAAATATATTTGTAAAAACCTGTATATAATAGAATAAAGCGAATGTTACACTCTCGGTAAACAAAGTCAATATGGTAACGGAATACTGTACGTGAGCTGTTCTCTGAATATGAAACAAGTTTATTTACAGCTTTTTAAAATATTCCCCGCTGATCCTTATGCCTTTTATGCATTCGGGTGAACCAGCTTTCAAAACATTTGAAAAACTTCGTGAGAAAGGTAGGAAAATGGGCGCCGAAATGTTCCAACAGCTTCGTCTGCAATGTTGAATTTTCGAAGCATTTTTTTACCGTAGCATAAAACGCATGGAGTCAGCGTTCTACGCAGTTATGTACCCCCGAAATTGTCCAGTAGTTCATGTATGTGACAGCTGAAAGCGGGTGCGCTTCCCGCTAGACGTCCATTGTTGCAAATTAAAGTAGTCACAGATAATGTTTGAAAATAATCAAAAAAACAATATTATATGTTTATATGAGGTAGATGTCGCACAAGCGCGCGGAAACTGAGGCGGTAAAATTAAGTCAATTGTAGTAATTTTCATTACGTCGCGTATTTAAGCGCAAATCTAAACATATAGCTATCCTTTTCTATATTATTTGTACCGTATAATCTGTCGCAGTAAGCATGTTTATGTCGTAAAGGAACAAAATCTGAGCACCGCGCAGTATATACGTCATCTTTAGTAAAACATCATTGCAAGATAAGAACAACTGATATGTGGCCAATGATTGTCTCCTCCTTTAAAGAAGATTTATTTTGAATTTATCGTCTATGCAAAATAGTTTTAGGAATAATGTGAGTAGTCAAATATGAGACTGACATTATTCTGTGGCTAACAATTTTCGGAACAACCTAGTATTTAGGTTCAGTCGCATTATCAAATATATAAAATTCTCGTGTCACAGTATTTGTAACCGAACTCCTCCGAAACAGCTTGACAGATTTTTATGCTTTTTTTGTGTATCTAACAATAGGTCGTAAAGTACGTTTGTATGAACATATATTCAATGACGTGAAGTAATTTAAATGAAGTGTCGTGTCACTTTGAAATGTCGACAATTTATATGGCAGAACAACGTTTGCCGGGTCAGCTAGTATTCGTATATAAACCGTCAGACATCATCTGGGCGTACAAACGCCCAGATGATAAACTGCAATCATATTTTAAGTGCATACAGAAAATGCCGTCCGACTATTGGACTAAATTAAAATGATAAAAGTTCCTGTTAATTTATGACTTTTCATGTAATTTTGTACATATATTTAATAGCAAAAGAATCCGTCAATCCGATACTGTTTTGTATTTAAACACTTAGTGTATTTTCTTAAAAAAATGATATTGCATGGCATCAAATACACGTGCCATTTTTATCTGTACATCTATCATAAAAAAAACCAATGATATCATGTGACCCTTATTATCCAACACACAAAGTTGTTAATTATAATTCAAACTCAATTAACACACACAATCCAGAAAAAATAAAGTAATTATTATGTACTTGTGACTATTTATTTACACCAGAATCAATACAAATATAACTCAATATAAAGCGCATCGAGTAACATTCCCTAATGTTACTCGATGCGATTTATATTGAATTCTCAAAGATATGTTAAATATGTAAAAACTTTGCGTTTGCTTCCACTTTCTTACGAGTACTGCCAAGGAATGGAACTCGTTGCCCGAGTCTGTGTTTCCCGACAGGTATAATCTTGGAGTCTTCAAGTCACGTGTGAATAGGTACCTTCTAGGCTTGCGTGCTACAACCTAGACAACGTCATCACTTAACATCAGGTGAGACAGTTGTCAAACGCAAACAAGAAAATAAAAAACATACATAAGTACTACTAAGGTTGTCGAACTGATATTTCATCTCGATGACTTAAAATAGTACATTATACAATTTTTCTCATATTTTGGTAATAATTTATAGCTACATGTCATATGACTAAAGTTGTCGAAATGCAACACACAATTTATTTAAGGCATAAGCTAGTTAGGACCTTCTTATCTAGAAGGGAATCTTGTGAATGAGTCAAACATTATGAATTAGCCCAAGCAAGTCAGGACCTTATCATGTAAAACATAAGATTTTTAATCATTTATAGTTTTTAATCATAACCATTCCCATACCATTCATAGAAGTGGGATAAAAGACTCCAGATTTGAGTATTTGCAAAATTGTCATCGGATATACCAAGGTTAGATCGAGTGTCATCAGACATCAAAGCATCTACCCAAAAAAAGAGAAAATATTGGTCTGTCAGGTTTCGTCATTAAATTGTTATTTTATACAAACAAATGCTAGAACTGAACAATTAAAGTTTCCAATAAAGAGCACTCAATGTAGTGCTTGAACAATTAGAGCAATTTATGTTCAGTATCGAACAATCAGAGCGCATTGTGGCAAAACTTATCGATTTGCATCACATTGGATTGGTTAGTTACTCGATACGTCATATAACGAGCCTGTCGTTGAAGTACACTTTAAATATCTCTTTGAAAGATGTAAAACACGTTAGATGTCCATAAAGGCAAACGCAGTACACATTATATCGATATCACTAGGGAGCCCAGCGTAGCTAACGTCGCTAGGGTTGTCGGAAGGCGATAGTTTACGATTGTTGGTCGCCGCAGCAGGCGGTGCAGTCGAGGCAGCCCTGCGGCGGACCGCCTCTCGACCGCTATCTTTTCCCGCGACATCCTTGTATTTGCTCCTGAAAATATCACATGACAGCTTTGACATTCTTAATCGTCAATGATGGAACAGTGTTGCAAACAGTGCACTATAGAGGTATAGTGCAGTCTTTGAAAGGCGAGGATTCATAAAACAGTAAGTGCCCCACTACTGTGCACTATTCTTTTTAACCGACTTCAAAAAATGAGGAGTATGTACAATGTACACATGTTTTTATGTGTGTTCACCGATTTCTCCTCCAACTACTGACTGATTTTAAAAATACTTTTTTGTGTTTGCAAGAGTACCTATGCTTCCGCGGTGATCCCTTTGAACTTTGATCAAGCTTCGATATTTTATCGGTTGCTCCAATTTTTGCCAATAAATAACGTGTTTATTATTATTTAAAAAATAATGAACAGGATCATGGTATAAAAGGGATTTATAATTGATGTATTTTTCTTCATTTAAAGAGTTCTTTCTCTTATGAGAATATGACGCTCTGTGAAACATAAATCTAAATACAATCTGCTTCATGTATTGCTACCGGGCGACATTTTAGCCTAAACGTTTTCAAGATAACTTAGAGATGCAATCAGGTAGAGTTTAGCGTAAATATATAGATATTGTATGTATTGCTTCCGGGCTGTTTGGCCGTGGTCTAAGTGAAACTTGTGTTCCAGACGTTTCGTCGATCACTGCGGTCGACATCTTCCGTGGTTCAGGTCCGAGCGGCTACAAGAGCGTAGAACCTTCTTCGCGGCGTCTTCTCAGTAACAGAGTGATCGACTTAACGTCTGGAACACAAGTTTCACTTAGACCACGGCCAAACAGCCCGGAAGCAATACATACAACATGCAACGCCAGCCGTGAAAGCCTTAGAGTTTACATACAATCTGCTTCCTTATATTAACACAGTCAGAAACTGACTGAGTGGCAGTCAACTCTTAATTTAAGACCGTATTTAACCAATTATAATATCCAAACAGCCCGGAAGCAATACATACAACATGCAACGCAGGCCGTGAAAGCCTTAGTTTACAATATAATATCATTTTTGCTTTATCAAACTGAGGGTGAGACAAGTAGGCATTACATTCGCCAATGGAACTGTCACTAAATAAACCGATCCACTTTACAGATCTAACGCATGACCACTATCTTACGTACCGTGTTTGGATGATTCGATTGTGTATGATGTGTATGCATGCAGTAAACTTCGGCGAAAACAAAGTTGTGTGGTGTGTCATTTTGATAGAGTGAGGAACAGATGATAAGAGAAACATGTAGAGGAGCAAATGGGAATGTAGTAAAATGAATCGACTACTATTAAGCCATGGACAAATGTTGGACGAAAGCAGTGACAAAGGAAGGGTATAAGGCAAGCATGAATGGAACAGGTGGTAAGACAATGGCAAACTGACGCTGTCTAAATTGGAGATCAGAGGGAAATAAAGGTATCTTGGCATAACGGATATGTACAGGTTAGCGCAAAATTAATCAGCCCATCGAATGAGGTTATAATTTTGGCAAATAGTGTCGTATGTCAATCAAATTTAACATTTGTGAACTATACCGCTACAGTATACAGACAAGCAATGGAGCGTTATACTCCACAAGAGCGTGGAATAATTGTGTCGATTTTTTTACCAATAAATCGGTCTGTGCTATTAGCGCAGCGTGAGTTTCGACTTCGATTTCCTAATCGCGTCACGCCAACTGGGCAACTGTCCCGGGTTTATGCCAACAAGTCTGGGACAATCACAGCCCTTAAGGAATATTCGACAGGAATGCGAACCGTTATCACCGGAAATCTTGCGGAAAATCATGAAAAATGCGACAAACCAGGCACAAATGTGTATCAACACTAGCGGCAGCCATCTGAGGGATATCATTTTTTCCACTTAACAGAAAAAAATTTAAAGGTCCACATAAAAGTTTCAATCACTGAAAATCATTCTTATTTATCTGGTAAATAGTTATAAAAAATATTCAAAAACAAAATTGATTGGATTAATTTTGCGCCACCTTGAATGAAGAATCTGATGAGATTGAGGTAAACACGGTGAACCCCGGGAAACGTGTCATGCTTATGTTAGCAATATGAACACATATTTTCTCTCGACGACGTGATTATAGATGATTAGTAAGTTTTTATAAGGTTAGGATTGGTTTTTTTACATTTCATTTATTTACTTTTGAAGATGGTGAATATAGTTAATTTAAAGTAGACAGACTGTAGATTTGCCTCTATGAAGAGTCGCCTGTACTTGCTTTAAATATTGTATAACTATCTCGTTCACTCGTTTACGTTCGTCGGGCATAGGCGTATATAGAGGGGGCCGGGTGGGCCGTGCACACTCCAGCATGGTCTAGTGCCCACCCCAAAATGTTGGGCTACCGATACAAATTTCTCTGCGTCATCGCATCACCAATGGCATGTCAGGGGCCGGGCCCCCCTGAAAAACAACGCTAGATACGCCAATGTCGTCGGGTCTTCCTATTTGGCTTACTCAGCTCGATGATAAATGTGGCTGTATTTGTACTTGAATTGTGCCTTATATCTGACCTGTAGAAGTCGCATGGTGTCCAACAGTTCGTGCTTGTCAGCCAACAAGCTCGCCGCCTCTTGTTGGGCGGCGTGCACACACTGTCGCAGGACTGTCGCTTCTTCAGCTTTACTGGAATTAAACAAGTTTTTTTATTATCATTGACTGGTTGAGCCATGGGTTAGTCTGTGTGGAGTTATTTTTTTACAACTAGACAATGAATGGTACAAGGACGTATAGAAAATATATTATTACGATTTTTAATATTATAATTAAACAAAACGCTGATGGCCGTTGGGGTCGAAAACTTCTCGAATGGAGACCACGGACTGGTAAGCGCAGCATAGTAGGGGCACCGACCAGGTGGACAGACGACCTGACTTAGATCGCAGACAAGGGCTGGATGCGGGCCGCTTCCAACCGGTCCTTGCGGAAATCAATGGGGGAGGCGTATGTCTAGCAGTGGACGTCTTATGGCTGAGATGATGATGATTATGAAACAAAACATTGTGTATAAAATTGTTAAGCCAATGATAATCTAAGGGACTAACGTCCAGCGACACCTGTTGGCGACATGTGAAGAGATATCGGGCGATATCGTTTGATATATCTGGCGATATCGCGCGATTTGTGTCGGTGACAACTAAAGGCGGAGACGTGTGATTTCGCGAGACTTCGTCTGACATTGTGTTTGTTCTACAACTAAAAGTTACGCGGCAATACTAGATAACAGAGATAAGGACCAGACATGTTGAGTGAAGTCCGGTGACGTTGCGCCACTACACCCAACGTCGACACGTGTCGCTAAAGATTTTCCCCCTAGTATGTCTCTGGCTTTATACTCTGAAACGATAAACCAAGTGGTGGGAGCGCCGGCTATCAAACTGACGGAGGCTGGTTCGATCCACACCAGCAGCTTCAAATTCCGGTGCAGGCAATACCGTTATTCAATTCTCTTCAAGTTGGTACGGTACCTTCGAGTACCTGCCTGGCTAGCTACACTAATTCCATGTCAATTTTTTTTCTTTTTAAGGAGTTTGAAGTAAATAAATAAATAAAAAAATTACCAAAAAATGGAACCGATTTCAATACTCAAGTGTAAAATAACTTGTTGAAGTCGGTATAATGATAGTTCACAAAAGTAACTATCATCACAATATTGAGCTCAAGGTACCGACTTCGACGAGCTGTTTCACACTTTTGAGTGTTGAAGTTGGTTCCATTATTTTGCAAAAAATTTTTTTCACTCTTTTCAGTGACCCTTTTTACTCACGGGATCAATTGTCATTGTGTATGTTCTCCGATGTCTTCAATCACAACTATAATATCGTCGAGGTATGCGAAGTACTTTTCAGTTATTGGAGTGTAACTCAAAAACCGCTTGTTCGATTTTGATGAAGTTTAAATGTGACCACCACAGAAGTATACACTATAAAAAAAGAATTGTCAAAATAGCTTTATAAACGACGAAGTTACCCGCGACCACACATACAAAATAAATTAAAAAAAATCATGTATACGGTCGAATTGAGTAACTTCCTTTTTTGAAGTCAGTTAATAATTATATTTATATATAAGGCCACATATTTGACAAACATCCCGGAAATAAATCCCTAGGATCTATGTGACCTTTACTGGTAATCCGTTTAAGTGATGCACTCTAAGGTAACAGGAAAATTGACACTCACGCTCTCAACTCTCTATTATCATCTGCTATCCTTGACAGCGTCAGCAATCTTCTCTTCAACTCCTCATTCTCCCGGCTAAGTCTATCTATTTTTTCTTTCGCTTCGTCCAACTCGGGCATTGGCTGGGGGGTAGCCGGTGACGTTACAGTTGAAGGGGTCGACATTGGGGGGCCGAAATGTAAGACCCCGGTAGAATCTCGGTTCATTCGCAGAGTTGTAAGTGAAAGATCAAGGGGTTGCGGTGGGGGTGCTGATATGGAACGGGTCGGTCTGTCTTCTATTAGGTGTAGTTTCACATTTTCTATTAGAACCTGAAAAAAAAATTGATTATTGTAGAGGTTTTGAAACGTACGTAGCGTTGTTTACGTATGTTTCAAAACAAAACCTCAACATGAGTTAAGCGACGTACTCCTCGGCCACACTTTGAATATGTGAGCGCTAGTGGCATTTTGCACATTTCGATGTGTTAAAATCTCTGACATTAGGCTGGCCAATAGCCTATCAGCCAACTCACATTGACCAGAATGGTAGATCATGGCGAACACTCTTCTCTGAGAGGAAGGCCCGTGTCTCAGGAGTGGGACTGTGTATGTGTGAATGTTAATTCTTGAATATTTGTCGAACCCGCTTATATTAGCGGGCCACGTAACATTCATCTCCTATTAGTAGTAGTAGCAGATAAATAAAGTATGTATTACCTCTAAGGGCATGGGCGGCATGACGACTTCATCTTCGAAAAGTTCAGCGAGTGCCAACACTGTGCTCATGTTGAGAGATAAGCTGACGTCACGGATCCTGGCTTCCAATAGCTCTTCGAAAGATGCTAGGCCGAATGGTTCTCCCTGCCCAAATAGTAAATGGTTAGTCTAATACGTTAAGGGTCTTCCCTAGACCAAGCGCCGTACTTAGTGGGTAATCCCTTGTGTCAGGCATTCAAGTGGTTAATGTGTCTTTTTAAGAAGTCTTGACAAAGTGTAGGTCTAGAAGGGTTCCATATTACTGTCATGTATTGTCTTCAAAATAGCAACGTAGCCTTTGTGTTGAAATATATTAGGTTTTCCACATGGCAATAAGGCACTTGGTTCTCGCCTAGGCAGCTACCACCGCTATAGTTGTGACCTATTAATGATTCTAGGTCAGCAAATTGCATAGCGTTGGGAGCGTTGGCAGTACTTGTCTGGTTATTTACCACCCTCAAGTTTAAACTGTAACCAAACACAATATGTTCGCTGCTTCGGCAGCGACATTAGTCTATCAGTTCTATAAATAGTTTATACAATAAAATTTAGATGGCACTAAGAAAAACATCCAAATAGATATCACAGCTGTAATGAAGAACAAAATTCGGCTCCTAGTGGAGTGCTACTATAGTCTAGTTGGCAAAGCGACAAGGACCGTGGTCTGTAGTCGTAGGTCCGAATAGTACTGGAATTTTGTTACTTTAAAAATTTAAACGTTACTTTGATAAAGTTCTAAAATGCAGTAATTATTTTACATTGAGGGTATAACATTTTACCTTCTCATCCAATTGCCTCGGCAGTTCAGTTCGCACGAGTCTAGCTGCAACATTGGGCGTCTCCCGCACTTTCAGCTCATCAAATTCATCCGTCGTTGGCTCTGTCCATGCGCGTGCTCGCATCGAGAATTTGTTCTATTGACATTAAACTTAAATAATGTGTTTGCACATAGATGGCGCAGTTTCAAAACTTGTTGTGTTGTGTTAACACAAACGTTGTGTTATGAAGAGTAATCGATCAAAATATCAGATACCGGTAAAGAATAAGAATAAACAGATTGAAAATTAAATACATATAAAAAATATACATGAATAACAAAAGTATCTAATTTGTAATTTATTGATCTAAACGTAGTAATGTTATTTTGTATTGTTTGTGTATAATTTGATATAATTACTCCTCATACTACGCGTGTTGGTATATACATTTTGTATCTATATTGTAAAGTGTTATCCTTTAGAAGGCTAGTTAATCATTCATACATATGTGACGTCACAGGTGTATCTATAATGGTATGAGAATGAGAATAATGATGATGGTATGACGTATGAACACCGATTACGTACATCACAACACTAAAAAAATACGGCAAAAATCAATCAAAAAGACCCCACTAAAATAAAGGCTAATAAAGCAATAATTGTCAGTAACACTTGAGAAATACACACAATTTCCCGGATATTAACCATGTGTAGTATATATAGATGCAAATTAACTTTGTGGGTCTTAAGTTGGATCTGTGAACGTTTGCGCGTGAACCAAAAACCTATCGGTAAAACACTTTGTCTCAAAGTAAGTGAGATAAGAAGATATAGTCAAGCTCAGTCTTGTGGGAGTTATTCAATTACTGCACGGTTTAAAACTTATGTGATTGTCAAAACAAGCAAATGGGATCTTTATGTTCCCAACACCTTTGAAAGTTTACTACTTTTTATTTTGTAATTATTCACTTTTAGGGGCGGTTCAATTTGCGAGCAATTATATAACAACAATCCAGTTGTGCCAAGGCCAAGCTTGGCGAGTACTAGAAACCCCCGCTAAAATACATGGGGTCAGGCCATGTTCAGCAATAGATGTTATATGGCTGAAATGTTGAATCCAGAAGTAAGCATGCATTATGTTTTAATACGATCGATTGATAATACGACTATCTGTCATATTGTTTTAAATATATCAAATTTTCCGATTAGTATAAATTGTAAAAGAGGTAAATTTAAATGCGACTAGCGACTCAAAATGCGCAGGCAACTTCAGAGACACCAATTTATATTGGTCCTACCATACATGATTTTTAAAGGGCTTATGTGTGGTCATGACACGCAATAGAGCCGCTATATCACAAAGTATAAATAATATTTATACGGCAAATATTCCGCTATTAGTGCGTATTTCTGATGGCGGTTACAAAACAGCCGAATCAAATGTTTCAATTAATATTCTGTCATTTATAAACGCTTAAAATAATCACTGAATTTTAAATAAATCCCTTGTATAATATGCGGTACAGTAGTAGAACCTATGTAAAAAAATCTACTTCATGCATGTTTAAAATAAAAGTGCATGATGGACGTGTTTAAAAAAAACGCGTTACTCATGACAGTAATATGGGTTTAGTTTATTAGTTACATACTCACAAAATAAATAAATAATGTATTTATTACACAGTTTGAAAGAATAGTAAACATGCATACATGGTGTTTGTCGTTGGCAAACCACCGTACAATGCCATGCCAAATTAACAGCTTTTGTAAAGTGCTCTGCCAGTCGCTTTAAACACATGACAGATATGATTGGCTAGTACTGATGAGACTAATTCTAATGCGCGTTGAATTGAAATATTACGAAATTTACTTGACAGATGACCTCTCTAAAAATATTATTAATCAGATTTCAAATTTCCTCTCTTCTGGTGTAAACAGTTTAACTGCATTTGTCGTTACCGCGAGAATTTTAAATTAAGGAAAATATGGTCGCTTGAAAATATTTTTTTACTAATAAATTAAGAAATGAAATCAATTTTTGTTATATCAAATGGTATAGGAAGAGGGATGTTTACATGGGAATTGCTTTCCAGACGTAATTAATTTTACATTATAATCTGCCTAATATGCGTTGCTAGCCGCTAAGGGGTAAGCTACAAAGCAAAACATTTATCGGCCATGCAAAAAATAAGTTTGAAACGTATAGAGTGAAATAGATGGCGTCAGTGCAAACAATATGGCAGTTGTAAGGGAGTGTTCAGACCTGACGAATGCGCAGCTCGCGCAGCAGCTGCGCATTCGTCAGGTCTGGACACAGCCAAGAATAACACAAACGGCAATGAAGCGTTTATAAAAATACTTCACATCAGTGATATGATAGAAACCTCAGTCAAGAACTTTTTGAGAATTATTTGGTTAAAGTTTTACTTTTTCTAATAAGTGTATTTCTTAAATTAATCTTTTAATTTTATGATACGTGACGGAAATATCTTTTGTCTCATTCACTCGTACACAGACAAACCCCCTTGGCTACGACACAACATCTACATCTAATCGGCACTCAACAAAATGATACCACTACGTTGGTTTACAAACGGTCCATTAAACCGTCCAATAATACCTTCAGCCGTTTCTGTTCACGATAGCCGAGCGGGCGGGAATTGCCATAGAGAAAAAAACACACATAGACACATATAATTAGAGAATAAAATCGGATGCAATCGTCATCAGTTTTTTACAGCAATATAAACCTTACGGGGAACAAGATACGATGGATGTGTGATGAACGGGCAGCCATGCAGATTGATGGAAATCTATCATGTTGTGGGTAGTGTATTAAGTTAAGGGCAGATTTACGAAAGCGTCAACGTAATTGTATTACAAATATTTGGAGTATTTTTTACGTTTTCAAATGTAAAACAACAATATTAAATCAATACATCCACTTATAAAGTGAAGAAAACCTAACTATTACTAGAGTGTGAGGAGAAGACATAGGAGGAGTTGAAAATGGTCATATTAAATGTGGATAAATAATTATAATTAATAATAGGTTTGCATTTTGCATTGCAGATGCTTATGTAAACTCGGTGTATGGGGATAGGTGTTCAACGTTGTCAATATAAATACTGTATACCTTATACTTATATCGAAGTATGTAAAATATTACAAATTTGATATATATTTAGGATCACGGCCCAAATGGGGAACTTAACATGCGCAATATAAACAATATGTGATATTTATCAGAAATTGAAGCTGAAATTGTTTTAAATCAATATTGATATGATTAAAATATGTATGTGCGTCACTACTTACATTAATTTCAGAGATTACAATAAGTCTTTTGCCACACAAATGGTGTTTATATCGTCCCCGTTTCCTATGGTTTCAGTTTGGGTACGTCATATACGGCCTTTGCATGACTAATTGCTAAATATGTGTCGAAATATAGGATCAAATAACGGTTCTAGAAATTTAAAGTAAATGCCACGATCAGCTCGTCTGCTGCCACAAACAAAAACATTATTTAAAACTGACAATGGTAACTAATTCGGCTCGCCACATCATGTAATATACTCGTAATTGTGTAGTTCCTAATTATACATTAAATTAATTTTAAAGCTGACTATATCACAAATTCGGCAGAGAACTAATCATAAACATTTTATCAGGCTTTGGTTAAACGAGCGGTTTTACAGATACAAAAATACAACTACTAGAATAAAACCGCAGACACCACCAATTCAAAGCTATCGTGGTAAAGATTTTATCACTAAGTGTAAGTCAGAATTGTACAGTCGACTTTTCACGAGAAATTTCTCTCCATGACCTAGTTACTTCTACATACCTCATTGAATTCTTTATAAGTAAAGACTAGCATTATATAATAGTGAAAAAAATATTGCAGCCCGCGTTAATAATTGACATAATACATTTTAATAGAAATTAATTGTTAGTTCTCACCTGAAACTCGTCCCAGGGTATGGAGGTACACTCGTCGCTCTTGAGACCGTCCGCGACCAATCTCAGACAAGACTTGCCGCCGCCGCTCTGCTGTACCATGTGGATGTTACTTAGACGCCACGTTGACGTCGATATCTGAAAACAAAGGTTAATAACAGAGAGTTAACAGTCGTTCGGGAAACTCCGCGACGTCTTCTCGTCCCAAATTACACAATGCTTGAAAACGATGGTCTTCGAACAGTGTGTATTACCAGTGATGAATTATGGAACTGAAACGTGGTCTCTAAGGCCCTTGTGAGAACGCTCGCTCAAAGTCGCACGACGAGCTATTGAGGAGGCTATGCTAGGGGTTTCTCTACGCAATCGAATTACAAAGGAGGAGATCCGTAGAAGAGCGAAAGTCACCGGATACATAGCCAGAACACATAGCCCATGCCCAGCGAATTGGCAAGTTTAAGTGGCAGTGGGCTTGTTTGTGTATTTAGTGAAACTTTACAATAAAATACCTAAAGGACATTATATATATTACGTACATGCCATAAGTACCAATAAGGACAACTATGTAAATATTATTTAAATTTTTAGTTGTGAGACTGTTTCGGTCAGCCGTTTATTCTATTTTTAATCGGAATGAGGCTCTAAACTTGCAACCATCACATATGCGATTGAAATGTATTTTGTAGGGCAAAGCAATCTTATTCTTATATTATAAATGTGATTATCGATACACATTTGTAGCATATTATTGTTGTGTATTTTATTTATTATATTTTTAGTATGTACAGTGTGAAATTCATTTTCTAAGACTGTTCCCGCACAGATATCTGTGGTAACCTGGGTATCTTCCAGTCAAGAGAAAAAAGGTGGTTTCTACCTAGGTCCATCGTAGACCCCATCATCACTTAACAACAGGTGGTCAAGCCTGCCTATTCTGCGTAAAAAAATATTAAAATAATTTTTACTCACCACATCTCTTCTTCGACAGGAGCTGGTGACAGAATGATCACTGGGTGAAGACGACCTCCCTTCTACTACCTCCGCTGCTACCTCCACACCGCTCGATACTCGACCGTGCTCAAACTCTCTGGAAACAATTCTTATTATTTAATTATATTACATTTATTTTAGTTTATTTCATTAAATTAAAACCTTTAGAGGTTTTAATGAAAAGAAAAGAAAATTTCAAGAGATTAAATATTTTTATTGCATACACCAACACTAAAGTCTATATTTAACTAATGATCGATTTACACTTGATCGAGACATTAATTATTCAAAAAGAAAACTTTATTTAAATTTAAATTCTAGGTTTAACTCGAAAAAGCTCCGAGCACATCTATTTATATAGTGATGCACAAGGGTAGGAAATTAGAACAAAAATTACTTAAATCGAACTACTTTATTGGACCCCTCCAATTGCCATTTAAAAAAAATCAAACGTTTTCAAGATAACTTAGAGATGCAATCAGGTAGAGTTTAGCATAAATATATATATAATTTCTTATTAACAAGCTGTTGTTAGGTTCGCCTGTGATGAATCAATGTAACAGAATCCTTGAAGGTGGTTTTCAATCATTTCAAAACGTAAGATTAATTTGATACTTTGCATTATTTTCAAGGACCAATGACAATGCAATAATTTTAATATTTCTCCCATTATCCTTACCACGATCTCCAGGATTAGTGTTACTATTTTTAGTGGGACTATCTAGATTATGCTTATGAAAAATATATAACACGAAGAGAACTTAGCACGAGTGCGGATGGACATAGAGATAGAGGAAAAAGGTATGGATGTACTGCGTGGAGAATGTGGAAAGGTGTGAACACTGAAATTACTAGTGATAAGAGTGGAAGTTTAGATGATGCCTTGATGCTAAATAATGATGCTTATTTTACTTGACAACGGACAAATGCTGATTTCATATCGTCCAATTAAAGTGTTATTGAAAAAAATGGTTACCTGAAAGCTATATCCGCGTCGTCTGGCGACTCCGCAGCCAGTCCGACTACGACGTATCGTTCCGAGTCGGAGCTGGCGGTGGAGGCGGCGTCGCTGCGAGCGTCGTCGCGGGTCAACGCGCTGTCTATCGACGTTACCAGCGAACTGAACCCGCGACGCATTGACGAGAACCCTGCGATAAAACGTAAATAGATTCTATACCCGATTACAATATGAACAGTGTAAGTTTATATCTCTGATGATGGCTTCATGTAGCTGCCCACAAGCTATTTTCCAATTATTAGGGGCTCGCCTTAATCACTGTATTATTGGCTCGCTCACTCGCTTACGCTTTTCGCATCTTGCTATCTAGCTTACTCTGTGCTTAGTGACAAATTATATTACCGGTACATTTTATGATACATGCGTAAACGTTCACGGAACCTAGGAACATTGTCCACAATGTGAATGACTAATAGATACGCTGCCCTGTGACTAACGCAAAATAAATGAGAAAAACTGTTTTACAATGAATTACCTAATAATAAAAATAAGGTTTAATCGTTGGCTTTTACAGAAAATACGGCAGTTTTGAGCCGATTGAAAATGTATTGAAGGTGCCACTAAATATAAGGTGACGTCATATACTTTAGATTGTTTTTCTATCACTACTGCACAAAGAAACATTCTACAAGCGTTAGAGACGAAACATAAAAAATGTAGATGACACTTCAAAGTGATATATCACATGAACAACGAGAGCGAACATTCAACGGTTAGAGAAAGAGAATCGCTACGAAGCAATGCATCTAGTCAACTGTGTTCCGGTTTGAAGGGTATGGTTTCCGGTGAAATTACAGACACAGAGACTACCAACTTTATGTTTCAGGGTGACGGGCGCAGTGCAGTTCTACGAGTATACTAACTGTATCTGTCTATAGGCAGAGGAGAGCACATAACATCTTGTGGGCATTTTGCTTATTCCGTCACCTTATCCCATAAAAAAATGTATACCTCAAGGAGTAGGTTGCCCGCGTCATGTTTCTAGATATAACAAACCTAGAATTTTCCACTCACGAGTACATAGATACCTTATAAGCATGACGTTACATTACAAGTATTGTCTACTTTGTGACCATTCACAATACATAATCACATAATATCGGGTAAGATAAATATCAAATGCAGGCTTATGTTTAAAATGTTACCAGACTATGTCTTATCCATTTTTTAACGCAACACTTAAATACCTCCAAAGCTAAGACCCGGGCTGGGCGGCGGCTGGTGCCCGTGTTCGATCGGCATCGGCAGCGACATGGGTGGTTGCGGATGTGACAGCGGCAGCGAGAGGGGACAGACGTCTATAGAAGTCGCCAAAACTCCACTGTCGCGATCTTGGAGTGATGGGGCCATAGTTGCTTCCGAACCTGTTACATTTGCATATTATTATCAAGTTAGGTTATGAGATACAAATTCAGAAAACATCTTGTTCAAAACACCCACGAAAAGCCATCACACTAGACTTAAAAACAAAGGGCAGTATGTTGCCTGGGTCGGGTTTTTTTTATGTTATAATATCTAACAAAACATCAGCATATAATTGAAACTTACCCAACTTCATATCTTGCAAACTAGAAGAGTCTAAAGGCACACTATCGAGGTCCCTTGAAGACTCCTGTCCGGGACAGTTGGAAGGCAGGACGAATGTGAGTTCTACTGCCGGCACCACTAATCCAACCACTATGGTTCTGTAAATAACAAAAAATCCTAAGTTACATCTTTGGTATCTTCTTGATCACCGCAAAGATTTTTACAACTTTTTCAACTAAGCGTTTTCAACGACGTTTGTAACGCGTGACAAAAGCAAAAGCCAGTTTGATTTGTTTTTAGATCTAAGATATAAATGTAAGCAAAACTGTACTCTTTTTAAATTTTACCCTGTAACACAGTTCATACTAGTGTGGGGGATCTATATACATAATTATACACTTCAGGATCATCATCATCAGTAGTATTGAATGTTCCAGTTAAATTTACCAGATTTACACATACTTATTGTTTCAAATAACCACTGACATAACTCCTGGCTTGGTGGGTAATACTATTGTGCTATATATTTCAATTATTACTAATTTTAAAACTAAACTGGAAGATAACTCTTATGATATAAAATGAATACCTTACAACCAAATACGAAGTTGAAGTTTCCGCATCATAATAATTAGTTTGTTCGTACATACTAGAGCCAATGGTATATTTTAGATGTTTTTCTTAGAAATGGATTATTTCTGGGAGCTGAGAGTTTAACATCAGTGGACAATTCTGAGGTATTGAAGCCTGAAGCTGAATACTGAAGCTTTCATGTTCGGTTCAATTCATCCTTTAACGACATTTTCTGCACTTCATACCATGTATGATATTTTACTATTTGTAAGTTTATTTTATGGGTATAATATTTCCTATAAAAACTATATATACTGCGAGCGGTCAGATCAAAACAGTTTTTTTATATTTATATTGTTTGGTTAACACATTGATATGGTGTCAGAATCACCATTTCTTACTAATAGAATTTTGTTAATGAAAAACATGAAGATAGGTAATTTATTACAATAATGAACCCAACCAACCCATCGTCTGCATCGGGTTGCCTGGCCGCATCATGCGCCAGCCACGCCATCATGTCAGAGATCCGCTCCAGCTGCCGCAGCAGGAACAGCATCTGGTAATGGTTCAGCTGCAGGCCGGCTAGCCCGCACGTTCGCGCCACTACGAATATTTTGGAGAAGCCCTCTTCGAAGCATAGCTGTAGGCGTAAACAGATATTCCTTGTACAGCAAAGTGTGATCAAGCCAGTTAGATGAATGCATCAGAAAGCTTGTTTCCGCTTTTGGGATATATGTAATCTTTTAAGAGAGTATTGGCCTTAACCAGCCTGTCCAATGCAAGCTGTCGATTAGGATTAGGGGTTTGCGTAGGTTCAGCGCTGCAGATCTGTCTGCAGCATATGCCAAGCCCCCTTTCCTACAGCACTGTTTATGTCAGCCTTCGCAGGTCATATGGGAATAATCGCAATCTGCAATCGCAGCCACCAGAGCTGAGTCAAACACGTTATATTTACGCCTAATGATCCTGACACACTTCCTTCGTTTTATCTACTTCATCCACGATGATGAATTATAACTTATTTACATGTTAGTAGTCATGGGCGCCCGCAGCAGAGTGCGAGGGGGTGCACTTGCATCCCCTTGTCAGGAAAGAAAACACATCGTTTTTTATACCTTAAATTGCTGTTTATTTTGTATTAATTAGCTACTTAAGAATCATACTAATATTAATAAATGCGAAAGTTTGTGTGTATATTTGTTAGTTACTCACGCTCAAACGACTACACCGATTTCGATGAAATTTAGTATAGAGAGCTTATACCCTGGCTGGATTAACACATATATTATTAGCCTTTATTGCTGATACTAAACAATTGTTTTACACACAATAGTAAATTGTTTTAACTTAAATCTAATACATCGGGTTTCCCGGTTCAGTGGTCAGCGTGTCCAGTGACACATAGGCCTCTTCCAGCTGCTTCCATTCTTCTCTAATGGTAGCTTTTCTAGACCAGATCGTCCCTCCAATCATCTTGATATCATCTGTCCATCTTTTAGCTTGCCTGCCTCTTTTTCTTTTGCCATCACGTGGCTGCCATTCTGTTATAGTTTTAGTCCATTTACATCTGCTTTCCCTTGTCATATGTCTTGTCCATCGCCATTTTAATCGTCTTATTTTCTTTAGTACGTCTTCCACCTTTGTTGTAGATCTAATGTCTGCTGCTCTTTTGCGGTCTTTTAGCGTCACCCCCAACATACTCCTTTCAATTCCCCTTTGACACGATCTTAGTTTTAAAAGATGTTTTTGAGTCAACGCCCATGTTTGGCACCCATACGTAAGACATGGCAAGATGCAAGAATTAAACACTTTTTTCTTGGCTGTAATAGGAAAGTGTTTGCTTTTAAATATTTCTTTAAGGGACCAGTATCTTTTCCAAGCACAGGCCACTCTGCTTTCTATTTCTATGTCTGTCTGGTCTCTAAACGATATTAATTGCCCTAAGTATGTATATTTTTTAACATATTCAATATCTTCATTGTCTACTTTTATGAATATTTCTTCTCTGTTTGTCATTACTTTTGTTTTTGATTTATTTATAGTAAGACCAACTACTCTGCTTGCCTCAGTTAGCTGTTGTAGCATATGTTGAAGGGTATCCGCGTTGTCAGTTATTAGGACTAAGTCATCAGCGAATCTTAAGTGGCTAAGTTGTCTACCGTTGATATTAATGCCAAAATTGTCCCACTCAAGATCTCTGAATATGCTTTCTAAGACTGCTGAGAAAAGTTTTGGCGATAGCGGGTCTCCTTGCCTTACACCTCTGGCTATTGGGAATTCTTCACCGGTAGATTCTAGTTTTATTTGCGCTGTGCTATTTGCGTATATATTTTTAATTATGCGTATGTATTTTTTTGGCACTCCCTGCTGGATCAGAGCCCTCCAAAGCGAATCGTGTTCTATAGAATCATAGGATTAACACATAGGCTTACTTTAATCATCACCATTATTCATAACTGCGCGGATAAAACCGCGGTGCGATGTTGGTTATTTATAAGCTGTAAAACTTTGTACTAAGTAAATTAACAATACTTAATCTGGCCAAGTACATAGATCATAAGAGAGATAAAATAAAATAATAACTGACCCACGCAGTGAGCGGCGTGGCGTCCAGGAGCGGCGCGGGCTTGTAGTTGGTAGCACGCGCGCCGCAGTAGTCGCACCACAGCGGCTCCACGCGCGCGCACCAAACCGCCCGGCACTCCCGCCACAGCAGCTCTGGCCCGGTGGCCGTGCCGCGCTCTATGTCGTCCAAGTCTGAGAACATCACATTATATATGTGATATGTATATGTATATTTTTTATGCGCGTTGGCGGCCACGTTAGTGGCCAACAAGAAGTACGACAACGCGCCATAGCTATGTATTCTTTGTACGTAGAAGAAAAAAGTCACCGACATAGCCCAGCGGATTAGCAAGTTGAAGTGGCAGTGAGCAGAGCACATAGATCGAAGAACCAATGGACGTTGGGGTCGAAAGGTTCTCGAATGGAGACCACGGACTGCCAAACGCAGCATAGGATGGCCACCGACCACGTGGACAGACGGCCTGACACGAGATCGTAGGCAAGGGCTGGATGCGGGCCGCTTCCAACCGGTCCTTGTGGAAATCAATGGGGGAGGCATATGTCCAGCTGTGGACGTCCTATGGCTGAGATGATGATGATAGGTGATACATACCACCTATACATACAAAGAGTTTTTCTTCAACTTTCTAAGTGCGTACTGCCAACAAATGGAAGGCCTGAGTGTTTCCCGATAAGTACAATCCTGGAGTCTTTACGTTACGAGTGAATAGGTACCTTCTAGGCTTGCGTGAGACAGTGGGCAAGCGCAAGCTTATTATATTTTCTAAATAGGCCCAATGCTGGTGTTATCATACCACCCAAGGGACTTCGAAATTACCTAACGACTGTTATTTCAAGACAACAACTAGAACCAACGGTTTACCAGCGAGGAAACGAAAAGTCTAAAATGCCACTAGCTGTCACTTATCCAAGATAATAATCGCATTGAACGTTGGCTAGCCCAATAACCTTGCTCTACAAAGATCGCATGGGTAAACTCCGCTGCGACTGACACATATATTATTTAAACGCTGCACATATCATACTAATATTATAAACGCGAAAGTTTGTATGAATGGATGTTACTCTTTCACGCCCAAACGGCTGGATGGATTTTGATGAAATTTGGTATGGAGATAGCTTACACCATGGATTAACACATAGGCTTATTATCATCGTTTTTCATCACCAAGCGGGCAAAACCTCGGGGCGCAACTAGTATAATATAAAATTAAATTATTTTGTAAAGCTTGTTGAAATGAAAAGGAACATACTTACTATCAGCATGCAATATGAATTGTTCGTTTATGGGGTCTATATCTTCCTCGGAACAAGGGAACTGTCCTCGCGGCGGCGCTGATCTTCTCAATGCTGCTAATATTGAAGCCAAGTCTGCTCTGGTACCCGCAGTGTCTGGAAAAGCAAATATCTCGATGGCTCAGTAAGTGCAATGCCGCTGGTTCCGGGTTCGAGTATCGGCCGATGGAAACTTTTTGTGATGGATAAAGTTTGTTGTCGGTCTAGCATGTATGTGATGTGTTACTAAATATGTTTATACCGCCTGCGACACAGGGAATCCTAGTGCACGAGTGTGAGTGTAGTAAACTTTATACTAATCAAGTATAATGAACTAAGACTATGCATAGAATATTTTCTTGAAAATAAAAGATTTATCGGACTAATTATTATGGTAAGACCAGTTTTATTGGAAAAAAACCCTTCAAATTTTTTTAAAAATCTTTTTAAAAATTACCGAGGTTTACAAAACAACATACATACATAAATTCACGCCTAGCCTATTTCCCGTACCTATCTAGGTAGATATCACAGCATACATACAGATTAAAAGAAATTTAACTGCTTTCAGAATCTCTTTCTTTATTGAAAGTCGGTTGAAAATCATTAAAAATTAACCTACCAGTCGACAGACATGTTACTTTAACTTACGGAGTAAGACAAAATATTCAAACGTTTATACTACGAAACTAACTACCCTTTAAAAATATATGCAGTCAATATTCATAATTCAATTTTGTAATTAATTTTTAATTTACGCCTTTTATTCAAGCGACTTGCAATAATGTCCACGAAATATTTTGCTGTGGGTAGCAAAGGCGCATTAGATGGTTCGTAATTGTGTCCTTGGAGACTTAATTTAAATAATGCTATCAAATTTGAATTCGAGGGATGAGAACTGATTTTTGATACATTTTTAGGGAAATGGAAACTCACTGGCAATGGGGGATTCCCTGACGTTGGTGAGCGTGGCTCGTGCGGTACAAATTTGCAATTCTTTGGGCCGGTCTCTTTGTTGGGACACGTGCTCTGGACCCGCTTCTAATACTATCTGTGAAAACATATTTATCTAAACACTCTACAAATACCGATAAGTATGTTCTATTGCAAAATCTTGGATATTTTTTGTAAACTAAGAAATGTCATGCAGTCACTGACAGAGGGTGCGTTTCTTTTTGCGCTCACATTGCATACGTTCGTACGTAAGGATTTAGTTGTACCGAGTTGAATGAAGTGCTGACGCTCGTAAGAAAAACGGAACGTATTGTGTGTGCGAAAGCACGTGAATGATATAAATGTCAGGTCCCATTAAATTCATATTAAATAATTCACCTTTATACTCCACGGGTACTATATGTCATTTTTCCTGAAAGTTCCAATTGCGTTTACAATTTTTGTGGAGAGATATCCAATTTCGCAGGACTAGGGACGTGTAGACAACACTTCATAACGAGGGCAGATAGCACTAGATAGAGAGAATAATACCTTGGGCATGATGGCTTCCATCCGCACGTCCATATAGGGCGGCGGCTGGTCGTCCGCCTCCCCCTCGAGCCGCAGCGCGCGCGCCACGTGCGGCAGGAACGCGCCGAGCCACACCACGCTCGCCGCGTCCACCGATACGCGCACCGGGCTCAGCTGCACGTACAGCTTCGGCGCGGGCACTTCACACCACAACACATGCATTACTCCCCTTGTCGACCTTATCCCACACTCACTGGGCACTGGGGGTGGCGTAGCATCGATAGAGCATAGCGAAATAACAACATGTGGTGTTCTTCTGGGGAGTGACGGGAACAGTGCATTTGTTTTATCACCTGGCGTGCCACCTCACAGACCCTTCATACGAATATTCATATTTCGAATAATCGACCTCTTTACGCAGTCCATACAGACCTTCTTTGAGCTTCATATGTATGATAGATTTATGCATATCCATCAACGTTCGTACCCAGAAGTCACTTTTTAATGATGTGGTTTAATCCCTTCTCATAACTTGCCCATGTCGTGCTAATAACTTTTATATAATATGCAGAGGTATGACAATTATCTCAGCATATAGTTATCAGTACTGATGATACGTAGAACAAAAGGATGTTCTCTGACTATGGGTCTCATGAACGAGCTCGAAGCCGCACATCAAACTATAAAAAGACTTATGCCCACGATCTCTCTCATTTACGAGAACAACTCAGAAGTAAAAATACCCGTAAAAATCATTGCAACAGCTTATAATGCAATGTTTGTCAGTTCGTCTGTTTACCTATTAGTGATTTTAAGCTGTGTTTGCTAGTCCATTCGAAAACCGATCGGCTCTATTGGCAACCAGTCGTATAACCTGCCCATTCAATTTGAACCAGCTCATTCACTACATAATTCGATCGGGTAATTGCTTGTAACAACTCTGCGCGAACGTTTGTATAGTTTGGCCAAAAATATTGCTATTTGAACAAATGTTTCGTGCTACATTACTATCCTGGCAACATAAGCAATAGTGTTAACTACGTCACATGTAACGTGAGAAACAGTTAACATACTCTGTTTTCATACTATTACTAATCACCACCTAATCTGCTTTATCATTCTTAAATAGGTTTCACTGATTCTTTGGTAAATCTGTTATCACTAGAAAGGAACGTAAAGTCGAGGAAAAGATAGAAGGGAATGAAATATCTAATCAATCACCAGGAGTGTAGCAAAATGAGCTATGTATAGATGTCAATTTTTTTTTATTCATTTTTACATATTATAAGTTTGCGTTTGACAACTGTCTTAAATCGTAGTAAGTAGAATGATGTAGTCACTACCTATCCCAAAAGCGCGATATATATGTATGTCTAGATGTACCATAATTATATCTCACCAGGGAAGCACACATCTCCAGGATAGTAGAAGAAGGTTAGCTCTGCATGCAAGAGGCCCGCGTCTCCAGGTAACGTGGCCTTCTCAGCGCTTACCAACGGGCGCGGGACTTCACGCGATTTCGACCCTGTAGATACCTGCACATACAAAATACTGCAATTAACTTTAGTAGATAATATATTGTTTGCAAGAGTGTTTTTGTATTTTTTGTACGAGTGCGATGCAAATTTCATAAAAAAACTCGGTATAGTATAAGCGGTCTGAAAACTTTGAAATTGGGCTGGCCACAAGCCTATACATATCCGCCAGCGGCGCCAGCCCATAGTGACCAGTGTGTTGGATTATCGGCAACACTACTCTTTGAGAGGATTGCTCGTGTGACCCTTGTCCCAATAGTGGGAACGCATAGGGGAGATTATGCTAAATATCCTTTTAGATATTTGCTTGGAACAAGCAGGAAGTACAATACAAAACACTTTATTGCACATCAATGACAAAAAACATAAACAAAAAAACTTTTTGGAACATATATGTACCTAATCAAAGTACAATTAGCCTTATCGCTTAAAACGCTCTCTTCCAGACATACCTTATACACAGTGAAATCGTCTATCCTAAGAACGAGACACGTAGTCATCAGCTTGCCGAGCTGCTGAAGTATCCGCGTCCTTGTCGGAGACGCTATAATGTTGAATTGAAAATTTATATAAATCACTCACAAAGTTCAAACAATAAATTAGAACAATTTAAGCTATAAAATGCATCAATTTAAAAATTATATAAACATTGCTGAATAAGACACTTTATGGAATTTATAAGTGTTTGACATGCTCGAATTCTACCGAATCACTATACCAATGTGAAACCTATCTGGATATGTATACTGTCTGGAATACGTTATGTAATAAAAACATGACCGCCGAATTCTTCGCCGCTTCCTCTCGGCAGTTTATTTATTTCCGTCTTTACACAATGATATAAAATCAAAATATAATCTTAATTTAACCCGCGCCTTAAGATTCAATTTATCTCGGAATGCATGGACACAATCACACCACTCAAACATCCAAGAGCAGGGAAAAGCATTCATGTTCATCACATAAAGTTTGCCCCTGCCGGGACTAGAACCCAGGGACCTGGGGTCTAGAAGTCATGCCAGTTACCATAGCGCCGCGGCAGCCGTCAACCGTCAAATGTAAGATTTAATTTGTGTATAGGGTTTTAACTAATGAAATAAGAAAAAATCTATAAACATAATAACTTATAATAGTAAACAGAAAAGGGATAACTGAGGTCTTTCAGATGTTTTTATTATCCAGATGTTTTATTTGATTCAAGATTCTCACAGATCTTGAATAATGATGTGGTCTATGATGGATATCTGTTCATTAGTGACTTGAAGATAGGTAGATAGTTTTGACCACATAGAAACTACAACTACTTTATAGTACTCTGTGGTAGAAACTACAGAGTAACTATAAAACACAGCCATGACAGTATATTCTTTCACCAAAAACTTTATAGATCTCCTATTTTTTTGTTTATAATAGTAACTTTCATATGAATTTTATATTGTTAATTAATAATTATCTACTTTAAAAAGAGGATATTCTAATTCGATTGTATTTTTTCTTCAAGTTCTTCGAATCCAGAACTATGACAGATTTTAATAGTTATTTTTCATTTTATAAAATATACTTTCAAATTGGTATCTAATATGTGATCAAAATACCTATTTTTCAAGAAAATGATCCACCCAAATTAGAACTCTGTTAATTCATGTACAGTTGAAAAACTTAGAAAGCTTATAGTAAAACAAAAACAGTTTAGTATTTAAGTGTTCCACCATCTAATTTTAATAACTAAACACAAACTCAAATTAGCATAGAATGTTCCAAGTCCAATGGTTATAATCAAATACATCGTTTTTTTCGTAAAATGAATGCATACGCAGTGGGTTCTTACAAAACTGTCATTGCTCGGCCTAATCAAATAAGCAAGCCGAACAAAATCTTCCAGAATTTCAAACAAGGTATGCACAGAAACTAGAGGACTCGATTGGGTCACACAAATAAAAAAAACGAATGGAATCGTCCAGAATGATACAGTCTTGTTTTGTTTCATTCTGGACGATTCTATTCGAATACCAAGCATTTTTTAATTTCCGTTGGTCTGGCTCCAGAAAGTCTGAATATAATTGGGTTTAGTTTTCACAGTAGTTTTTCTTATTAATGACATTCCCAGGTAGTGTAGTTTTCATGACAATACGAAGTCAATTTCAAGTAAGTTGTGACTACAAGACCTTGTGGTGTGACAAGTAGGATTTAAAATGCCAAAATTTCGTGAAATATATAACCTACTTCAAGCGCAAAATATACCTATAATGGCACCTAATCAATAATAATAATGATAAAAATATAATTATAATGTAAGTTAACATACCTTGTGAGGTAGTAGTGTTATTTGAGGGAGCATTGGAAGCGTGTTGCGTGTTTGTTTGTGGAGGATGTGCCGTGCCGTTAGATACGGGAGAGGCTGCCTTCCCGCTTACTGCACTCTATAACACACAGTGGTTTCAATTACAATGATTTTAAACAAGCTCTAACGGCTACTCAAGCATTAAGAAACTTCTTTAAATCTAGTATGTAAGTTAAGATACAAAATTGAACCAGAAATAAAATTGACAAAAAATAATTATCATTACAACTTAAGAAATTCAAACCAATTGACCAATCACCAAGAACCGTGTATAGTAAACAAAAAATTACGTTCGAGGGTGCACGGCTATTAATTACTTTCCTGAAGATCTAAAACATAGTCTAAATCGTCTCTGTATATTAGTTGTTTTATTGGCGTTCACAAGCGCTACATTACTTACTAAATTGAATAAATAATGTTGACTAAGATTCTATGCCGCAAGGCACTGAAGCCGGTTAAACTAAATTTATAAAGGTATCTCATCAAACGTGGCTACCAATAAGTTAGAATTCTTATTAGCATCCACGTTTAAAATAAGTTTAGAAAAGTAAAAAACAAGCTTTTGTAGTTACTAAAAAAAGAGAATTAAATTAATGCATTGTAATCTGTTTTTGATAAGACTTTAAAGTTTCAGATTAATCTGACGTTCTGAAGGGGGTAAAAATCTCGTACAGATTCCATTACACAGGTACAGACGAAGCTAGTACTCAAATTCCCAGTAACGTGGTAGGGTACTTTCGAGTACCTGCCTGGCTAGCTACCGCGTAAGAGAATATAATTACTATTCAAGTTTGAAAAACTGTTATAAAATACATAGTGTGTCCAAACAGCAGTCCTTGAGACAGTAAACAGTCAGATCAAGAAATGTAACTTTGGTCAAATGCTAGATCTATAACAACAAACAAACAAAATAGGTTTATTTGAAAGAATATTGTCTTATAGTAGGTGTTTTATGAAATACAAGTATCAAATATTCTACCTAGACAGGTGTACAAATATTTCTATGGACATATATTATAGTTAAACTTTTAAAATTATATATTTATTTCATTAAGCTTGTCTTTCAAAAATTCATTTACCTCGTAATAACATTTGTCAATAAGAAATTTGAATAACTTATATTTAAAACTATTAAAATTTAATTCCTTAAAACAATTAGGCAATTTATTGTAGATGGTGATAGCCATACAGTATACATTATTACTATATGCACATACTCTGCTCAGGAATGATTAATTTATATTTACGCCGTTTCTGTCGTTCTCTTCCAGGTAAATCACGTATTAATGGGAATAGGGAGCGATGACTTTGAACAAATAGACAAATTTCATACACATACAGCGATGGCAAAGGCAGAACATTTATTTGTTTAAACAAAGGTCTACAGGGCGCTAAAAAGTGTGCGCAACACAATGCCCTGATACACTTTTTCTGTACCTTAAATGCCCTTTCCCAGTGCACTGAGTTTCCCCATATAATTAGACCATAACGTAACAAAGATGACACATAGCCCTGGTAAGCAACGAGTGCAGCTTGTGGCGTGGCTACACGCTAAGATAAAACCAAACGAATAAAAGAGTGTTAAAAAGTGATAGCGTTTATGATACAAACCTTATTAGTGGTAGCTACGGGCCTTGGATCTAAACATTCAAGTAAAGTTCCACAGAACGACGACAGGGATTGTGACAGCCACTGACTGTGCGGTGTTGCTGCTTCTCTGAAACAGTGTTATATTTTATAAAGTACATGATGAGTATAAAACATTTGTTGGAGCAAGACATTATGTGCATTGATAATCATGAGATATGGGAGTGAAAAGGAAACTCCCATGCTTATCTAAATAAGATATTAAAAATAAATCACGACATTCACTACTCATCCATGGAACATTTTCAATGCTTTCTTGAAAATATGACAACATCATCTATGTATGCGAAGTCAAATAAGCAACCACAATTGGCCAGGCCAAAAACTATTGGTCAGGTTTTGAATAAACTTAATAGGGAAATCCAGTTTTCAAATAAAAAAGAATCATTCAAATAGTTTTTTAGATAATTGAGAACATCCTCCTTTTTTAGGAAAGACGTTTGAAAAACGATAACTGGTAATATATTAATTATAAGCCGCAACGAAAATTAGTGTAGAGTAGCTTGAAAAGGCAGCTTTACAAAATGCGAGTAAGCACCCGATGGCCAGCCCAATATTAGAATGTTGAGTCTAACAGAGGATTTTCATCTTAGCATTAAGCGTAGGATGTTCATCGGTTTTTGTCCTAGAAAACAACCGGCAGTCTTAGCGTGCCCCGAAACAAAACGCTACGGTGAAAGTTCCACTAGTGAACAGATACCCCAGTAATGATCGTAGATGTCATTATTTAACCCAGTTGATCAGTTAAAATCCCCTACGACCGCTTCACATATTGAATATACCGGTATATTGCACAAATGCTATTAATATAGTTCATGAGTGGTCACCTATATCCTCTCCAATGTCGCCTGTCGTTCGATGCTTTGTGATATGGGAACAAGTCTGCTTGCATGCTGACCAACGTCACTTGTAATGCACCTCCATTGGAGAGGGACGGCTTTTCTGAACGACCCACTGGAACCAATCACCATATATGCAATTATACCTTTTTTAATTAATATTGATAAGTCCGAACGTTAACAACTAAAGCCTCATTGATTAATATTTTTTTTGGTAAAGTAGATATTTATAATAATTTAAATCATCACACATCAGGATTTCTCTCGCCCTCTCTGCCTGTAAACATATGTAAGCCTATGTAATGTCATAGGCCATGTGCGAGCCCTTAATTTGCTTTTGTAACAATAAGTAACATAATAAATTAATGGTTCAGTACAACAGATCAAGCTGGAGAGTAGCGGCAGATAATGAAAAATTGAAAAGATATGAATGAGGTCTTTTTTAGCGAAATCTACAAGTTTGCAATAAAAAGATATCATTTATGAGTGTCATATGAATTTGGACTCTATGATGCTCGTTTAAAACCTACGTATCTTATATACCACTATTTTAGTTTGGTTGAACAACAGAATCACAATTATTCTCAAGTAACAAGTTATTGAATATACTTACATCCAGGATCGTCACACAAGTGCAAGTCTATCCGCTGCGCCAGCAAATGATACGAGGTCTCCCGAACGTCGTGTTTAGCGAACATCCTCGCCAGAATGTCGCGATCGCCACCAAATGATGATCGGCTTTGGATCTGTTCAAGAGGCTCCTCGATCTGAAATTTATATATGTATATAATATAATTACATACTTATAACAGATAACTTTTAATAATCAGTCTTCGTGGCTCAGTTGTCTTGGATTTTTGTGTATTGTGATTGTGTTATGCCTTCCGCGACACAAGTTTGCATCCATCCGCCCCATCGGTCAAGTTATATCTTATTCTGATAGCGGACATGGGGCGTTCTATACGAGTTTAAAGATTAACTGAACTATACTATATTTGTGGTACAATTTCACATTGACAGCTGCGTTAGGTGGAGCTGCCAACGTCCTCCACCGGCGCAGTGACATGTACCCAGAGCCACAGGAAGGAAAGTCGGCATACCTTTCGGAGCGCCTTGTGGCGCGTGGCGGCGGTGGTGGCGCGGCGGATGGGCTGCGCGAGCGCAGCGGCGCACGCCAGCGCGGCGCGCAGCTGCCCGTCCGTGAGCGCCCACGCCAGTGGCTCCGGGCACAGCGCCAGTCGGGACCCCAACACCGCGCAGTCTGAAACCCGACACGTATTAAAAACTTCTGGTAAATTTCACGACATTTGAATCAAAGATAAAATACCAAAAATTGGACTGGCCGACTTCATTCACCTGTATTTTTTTAAGATTTTCCTCAATATTATAAAAATTATAAATCGATTTTGATGTAATTTAAATGGTGGTCCCATTTAAATTTTCTTTTCGGAACAAAAAACACAATTTTCTGAATTGGTCAACAGTTGGCGGAGAAATCGGTGCATATACATAATATATAAAACAAAAATATACAGTGACACACGGAATATCTTCCTTTTTTAAAACTGTTAAAAAACTTATTGTATACCGCTTCAACAGATTGGTACTTCATACTGAAATACAAGGAAATTCCCTTTTTCTTCTGGTCATTATTCCATACTAAGTGGAGTCGACACAATATGTATTTCTCTTCCAGCTTTTTTTATCATCTCAGTGCTCACACCTTTCATAAACAATCTTCTTCGACCTTCCTCTACCCTATACTACCACCACACTCATGTTAAACACTATTTTGTTATAAATTCTGCGACTTCGCTTGTATTCTACTAACACCTTTCTTACACTATAAAAGTAGTAAAATTGGAGCAAAAACCCGCACTATTATATAACATTTATGACTTCTAGCTCACACTATTTGATACTTTCGAACACAGCATATAATTCTAGCTGACATAGCATCCACCTAATTACTCCCGCAGTAGTGTGCTATCAGCAGCGAGCGCACTGAGTCCATTAGCGACATTAGCATTCATAATTTTAGCATATTTTCATAGTTCTATAGTATATTCATCAGCATCACCTAAGCCATAAGACGTCCACTGCTGGACATATGCCTCCATCACTGATCTACACAAGGACCGGTTAAAAGCGGCCCGTTTCCAGCCCTTTCCTGCGATCTTAGTCAGGTTATCTGTTTACCTGCCATCCTATGCTGTGCTTGCCAGTTCGTGGTCTCCATTCGAGAATTTATTAATCGTCACTAAATAGTGTTTTAATCTATAATCTTCTAAACTACATTCTCTATAAGCTGTAACATTCCTCACTTTAATATCACAGTTTTAGAATTACTCGGATATTTATTTATGCTTTCTCCATAAACTTCTAAGAAATCAAATTGGTGGTACTTTACTCTTAGACCAAAAAAGTATCTGGGATAATACCATGCAGCTACCGTTACAATGTTGGGTAATCCAAAATAAAGTAGGAGCCTACATACTTATGTAGGCTACAACAAACTTCCTAATGATCTGTCCATTTAGCACTTATACAGTGCTCAGGTCCTTAATCCAGACACCACATACGTAACAAACGTACACTACTATAAGACAAAACGACTAGTACGTGGATAAGAAAGAACTCTAACTATAGAGCAATTCTACGTACATAACAATCAAAGTGCTTACGCGTCTCGATGTACATTAGATGCGTTTTAAATATTATACACGAATGTGGAGTCTTAAATTACGTTTGGCCATACAGTATTTTTTCTCAGTGTATAATTATTTTACCTGATAACCTCTTTTTGATTACAATACGACAGTGCGTGTTTCCCAAGAGAAGCCGCAGCGGCGGCAAGTTAGCGTTGACTGCGCCATGCGCTTTCGCCTCTATTCGCGCGCTTTGCCATTCTAATTCCTGCAACGGAACATATTACATTTTAATTTATTCAACTGACACAAAAAAAATCAAATGAAAATAGGCATCAACTTGAAACTAATTAGAGCATGTATTATGGTGACCATAAAATAATTTCATAAATATTGAACCTTAAAAATAAGTAGCTGTCCAGTGTCTGGAGATTTGATTCTAGTCAGTCTTAGGTCTCCCTTCTTTCCCTCGGGCGTTCTCGACTCCACTGTTACTCTTGATATCTGTAACGAAATTCAGATACAGAATTCCATTGAGCGATTCATAATAGCGCCTATACTACGTTTAGATAAAAGAGAATAAGGAAAGTTTAAAATCAAAACCGGTATGCTTTGTGTGGTACCTTGTAATAAGGACTATAAGCAAAAGCATCCATTTTTGTTTGCGGAAATGGATAGAATAACCAGTTACAATGAGATCAAATTGCAAATGATCACTTGCAAGGTAGGATAATATAAAATTGAAAAAAAATATATTGTCGGAACTTGGTAAGTATCTTATACAATATGAGTGTGATAAATGGCATGAATAAAAAATCATACACGGAAAGATAGAGGGCATATGAGTTAGAAGAAGGGCAAGGATAAGCCACGTGAGTCAAATAAACATCATGACGTGAAGGTTAACATAATATGTTTAATGGCCATGTCATGAGTACGCTTAACAAAAGAGAGTGTATGAATGATCCGAATAGAGCGAAAGAATCAAAAGTGATATAGATAGCAGCAAGTCGAAATACGTGATCTCTGGTCTATCCGTCCAGGATAGATACAGACTGAACGTTGTATGTGTGTGTAAGAGAGAAAATATCGCGTTGGAACAAGGAACATGGGAAAATGTGCATAACTACGAGGACAAAAAAAATAAACAAAAAATTAAACCACTCCGACTCAACAGTGTGAACTAACTTGTTGAAGTCAGTACCCTGATATTTCAAAAGTAACTACATATTATAAAAATACTGTGCGCATGGTAAAGACTTCGACAAGTTGTTTTACACTTTTTAGTGTTGAAGTCGGTTTTACTTTTTTCTTTTTTTTTTTAATGCTTTTCAGTGATCTTTGCAACTCACGAAATCAATTGTCAATGTGTAAATTCACCGATTCTTCATCCTCAATAAGGAAGCCGTTCAGATAGACGTACCAATTTTCAATTATTGGAGTGTAACTCAAAAACCGCTTGAACGATTTTCATGGAATTTAAATGTGACCACACGGGAAGCACCAGCTTTTAAAGAAAAAAATTCATCAAAATCGGCTCACCCAGTCGAAAATACAAAAGTAACAAAAATAAAATATATATATTTGAATTGAGAACCTCCTCATTTTTTTGAAGTCGGTTAAAAATGATGAATATTGAAGTTGTTTGAACATATGAGCAGAAATAGTAAAAGTTTGCTAAAGAAAATTACGAGAATATCAACCGTTCGTACAAAAATATTATATAAATTTTATTTATTTATTTATTAACATTCACACAAGGTTTTCAGGTCCCAAACTAGGCAGAGCCTGTACTAATATATATATTGCCTGATGACTAATATATATATACTTACAGACATGTTCATACACACAAATGTTTGACCTGTCCGGGAATCGAACCCGGGACCAAATGGGTTAGGTCAATGGTTTTTCTTGGATAACTTGTGGCGAACAAATGGATTCCTATGTTCTTTCCGCTTGGATCAGTTTTAACTTAAAGATAGAGGTTATAAAGGTGAAAATACCTGAACACTGCTGGTGAAAGCCTCACAGTTGAAGTCTATTTGGACATGATTCACAGCCACCGATATTCCATCTATCACCTGGAAATAAAAAAAAATATATAATCGCCTATGGCAAACCAAAAAACAGCTGATTTTCGGTTAACATTGGCTTTGCCATCAATGATGTAATGAATCCAAACCACAAAACTTTCAATACCAAAACCGATACAAAAACAAATTGGGCTAAATAGACTTACAATAACGGGCGGATTTGAACTGCAACTGCTTATTGGCAGACTTCACTCTCGTCATCAGACAAAACGTTAGCCCTTCTTACTTTTTATCACATTTTAATTTCAGTTTTAAGACGTTCACGGCTTAACGCCATTACGGTCGGTTAAAGCGATTTGGATTCAGGTTTCTTCTGTGATAATTACACTTTCCTATCCCCTTTCTTTTTTTAGATACACCACACGCTCTGCTCTTGTCCCAGCGCCTGCGCTCAAGAACTTTCGACCCTCCGGCCATTTTTTGCGCGTAATGAGCCCTACCCACTACGACTAGGCTAGGCTATATCAGTTACTTTCCTTCGTCTACGGATCATGTCATTTAAGATTCGTACGTACATTCGAGTACAAGATCCCTATTAGTTCCTTCTCTTAAATTAGAGACCACGTATCGTTTCCATCTCTTCGCTATCTGAAGGAAACATACCTTATGTATGTAGCTATATTTCCCAGGTATAGGCATCGCTCCAGTTGCTGTCGGATTCATCACTCGAGGTTCTGAACATACTTCTAGAGCTATGTGCACCTCGTCCAGATTCTGGAAATAAATGAATAAAAGATATGCCTTTAAACTATTGTAGAAATTAAGGAAGACTTTTTAAAGGCTACTCGTATGTGTTGCGTCGTTATTAAGCAGCTAGCTATCGCTCAACGACCGGGGAGTCAACGGATAGACCCCACCTCAACATGCTTTTGATAAGAATGTATTTCTTCTATTTGGAACCGCACGGCTTGTGCTTGTGACAAAAAAAACAAACCATGGCGTTTTATAGTATCAAGTGGAGCTTATAGCCTTATAGCTCAGAGCGTGCATTTCGAAACCCCTATGATTCAGTTAAGCAAGTTTCACTTTACTAAGTGTAATAAGAACAGATTTGGCATTTAAGCCATTTTGTTCTACCTTCCTATGTTAGGTAAACTTTTCCGGCCTCAATAAGAGCAAACACACTCACACCCTAAACTAGAATACCCTGAGTCGTAGGAAGTATGGGCATATTAACATCTGTAATTTTCACGCAGTCTATCCATGCCTAGTTATTTACAGATCTTGGATTTGGAAACTGATACGGATATAGGAATAATATGCCGGTGTCAGATACGGTTACGGATACGAAATTATTTCGGATTACCCGCGTGTTTCAGATAGTTTCAGTTACGGATGTTAGATTATTAACAATATTTGTAAAAGTAGAGTATAAATCAGCAAGAAATATTTGACTTCATAAACTACTTTGTGTCGGCTCGGCCGAACTAAATCAAAAAACTGTCGTGTCATTTTTACTCCGAAATTATAGTAAAATTTTCATCAGTCTGTTATGGTTACATACAGACATACAGATAGATTTGACATAATTGGTACCTCCAAGGTTTGCGTTCTACATCTCGCACCACTTTATCGCTTTACATCAAGCTAGGTAGTGGTCAAACGCAAACTCATAATACTTCAAATAAAAAAGCTTTTTTTGTTTAGTATTTCCGATGGTATTAGTTCCGTAATCCATACTTGAAAGGGATATTATAATAATACACCTAATAGTAAATATTTCCCGGCACAAAAATGTGTCATTTTCTTCTAAATATGGTGGATATTTTATTCTTTTTTCTTATCACACTCACCGGGAGTCTGTGTCGCAAGAGGTATGGACACAAGCAATGGCATCACACCAAACATTCGAAACCCGGAACACACCTCCATGCGCATCACATAATTGTTTGCCCCTACCGGTATTCAAACCCAGGGCCCGGGCACCAGTGGTCATTATGAAAAGTATGTATGAATCATTTTAATCATGAACATGCCATTTACGAGCAATAATAGCTTGTATTATAAATAAGCCAAAATGCGATTACACTCTAACACAACATTTATCAGCATCGATAGTGTACAGTATACTCATTAACCGGGTTTTCGGTGATTTATCACTGATAAGGCCTTTATGGTATTTGAATAACGCAACTGCGTCGGTACAATATAGTAGTTTATGTTATAAACTGTACCGAGTCAGTAGGTGAGTTTTTTTTATAGCATTACAGGAGTGTTAAAGACCAAATTATGTGCAGTTTCATGCACTACTTTATCTAATCTCATAAATTTTTTATTTATTAACATTCACACAAGGTCTTCGGGTCCCAAACTAGGCAGAGCCTGTACTATGGTAACCTGATGACTGATATATATACTTACATACATATACACACCCAGACACAGGTCAAACAGACATGTTCATACGCACAAATGTTTGACCTGTCCGGGAATCGAACCCGCCGAAATCCATTTGCTGGTTGCGCATGCGTGTTGCGCCGCGTCCACAGACTATATGTAGAAAAACTGCATTGCAACCTCCTTGGTCCAGCTGAAGTTGTATCTTAATCGTAAAAAACTAACATTTCGATACAGTTGTCATAGAAGAGCTATATCATAATGTAACTTGTTAAATTATTTCAATATATTGTCTATAAAGACTGTCATTCTTCTGTTTTTTATTTTTTAATCTTTGTATTTCAGTATGAGATAAGATAAAAGTTGTTGTCGCATTTGACTGTTATTTTACTTGTACGGGTACTAATACATTTATACGTATTACTCGACCAATATTTTTAACGAGTCCACTGCGGCAAAGTAATACTTATAAATCCATTCTAGAGTGTACTGTGGACTGACGCGGTTGTTGAGTAACTAAAAAGTAAACTAAGTCTTTCACGGCCGGCGTTGCATGTTGTATGTATTGCTTCCGGGCTGTTTGGGCGTGGTCTAAGTGAAACTTGTGTTCCAGACGTTTCGTCGATCATTGCGGTCGACATCTTCAGTGGTTCAGGTCCGAGCGGCGACAAGAGCGTAGAACTCTCCTTTGCGGCGTCTTCTCTGTTACTGATCCACTGAAGATGTCGACCGCAGTGATCGACGAAACGTCTGGAACACAAGTTTCACTTAGACCACGGCCAAACAGCCCGGAAGCAATACAACTAAAAAGTACTTTTACACACTATGAGCCTTGTAAGTAAGCTCAAGGTCGCGCAAAGAGCTATGGAATATGCTATGCTCGGGGTTTCTTTACGAGAAATGAGGAGGACCATAGAACTAAACTCACTGACATACATAGCCCAGCAAAGTGAGTAGGGCACATATCTCGGAGAACTGTTCGGGTCGAAACGTTCTCGAGTGGAGACTACTGACAGGCAAGTGCAACGTGACGTCCACCTACAAGATATAAACAGACGACCCGACCAAGATCGCCTAAAGGGGATGGCTGCGTGACGCTTGTAAAGATCAATGGATATCCAATGATTGAGATGATAATGACTTGTACACTAATAAAGAACATTTTTGGATACAAAGGAATGCAAGTTGACGTGTATTAGTCAAGTAGTTACTTTAAAACAAAGTTGCGTGCATATGTCGAACACAATGTTTACATAAATTTTAATTAGCACTTTGCAACTAACACTGTTATAAAGTACTCTTAGCACAATATTTACTAGATAACACGGATGTTACAAGGTTGTGAAGTTGTATGGAGTAATCTCTAGATCTATCTAGATACTGTATCGATTTTGATAATTATTATATCAATAGAAAGCCACGTTATTTGTGTTTGTCATTATCATTATAAATTTAAAAACCATTTTTCATTACATATAAGAAAATTACCCCCCAACCAAGCCGGCACCTGTCTGCTAGCTGTTAATAAATGAATCGGGTCTCGATCGCGTGAAAAACGTTTAGTAATTTAATTTCTTCGATTCCCAGTTCCTCGTTTCGACCAGTGCAACTTGGTCAAAACAACGACAACAGAGAATCGGACCACGGCAACAGTAGTTGTCTAAAGTTGTAATAAACTAGAAACTAAACAGTTCGGATGTAAATAAATTACATAAATGCGAAAGGTGACATTCGATCCGAGAACAGCTTATAATACTTGTAGTATTCGACACGTGCATAAAGGTGTTTTATACTATCAACTACAAACTTAGTCGAAAGTTTATTACAAAACTACAACTAAACGATTTCCACCACTAATACGCGGAACATTTTCTACCCAAAGCTACATCTTCACCAGAATCAGATCTTCGGATTTTTTTGAAAGATTTCGTTTGTCCGCGTGTCAACTGATATTAAGTGAAGACGCGGTCTTACGTGTAGCACGACGTTGTAGATTTTCCCCTGATCACCATGGGACCCTATGGAAAACTACATACTACTATGACGACCCTTACAAACAAAAAAAGTTTTCTAAATCGGTCGGGCCGCCTTCGAAAAATCAGGAAAAAATCATACAAAAAGAAAATTAAATATTGCGACGAATTGAAAACCTTCTCCTTGTTGAAGTCGGTTAAAATGGCTGGCCAGCGCCCCCTGTATGCAACCTTTACATTTGATAGCTTAACCTATGTCGGCATACTCCCCGCATCTCTCCGCAGTTACTCTTTGCAATTACGGGTCGAATTGAGAACCTCCTCCGTTTTATGAAGTCGTTTAAAAATAATAAATAATGCATCTGCAATGCATTGCAAACGCAGTGCAATGCACACTTGGAAGTAAGTATATAGAGTTGGTACTACCAAGTGAAAACATCAACTTATAGTAGATATACGGCGACAACCGAAACACGAAGGTTGCCGAGAATTATAATGAAAAAGATGAACTGTAGATATTGTTAGCATTATCCTATCAACTACAACGTGATCACAGCAATCCCGTTATGGAACAACAATTGTAATAATATTGTTCTTGTAGTTCCTAATGCATAATTGATATCATGTCTTAACAGACCCGATTTGTACCTTTTGCCGGATTTGAAGTACTCAGACCTTGAGAGTACTGGATCAATTCTTTTGTATGAATAATATTCTAGTCTGGTTGTAAAGCATATTGGATTATGTTTTACCTTCACATTGGGAGTAATTATTTGCTGTCCGTTTCATAACTTATCGATATCGAAGTGCCAGAAACACAAAGTCTTATAATAATAAGCAGGCTAAATTATGACTTTGTAACATGGTTGGGCAGCAGAATGACGAGCGCGTAAAATGATGCGGCAAAATAAATGGTGATGACAAAGCAGCTAAATGAAGAGCTGGAAAATGATAAGATGACTAAATAACAAGCTCGTAAAGTGTTGAGGTGCCCAATTATCGATTGGCTGCTAAAATTAAAAGGTGGAATTACGAGCACAGGTGTCTAATAGATAACTTCATAAGGTGCCTTATTGACAACTTCATACAATGAGTTGGTGGCCAAGAACAACAACAAATTTCAACTTATTTTTACTGGGAGTCTGTTTGTATGCCTCGGCTTTTAAGACCTGAACCACGGAAATGATTTTGTTGTGGACTCTTTACACGCAATATAACTATTGCGTGTGAAACAAAGATTATATTTTTTTTAATGGAAATTCGTCGGTATATACATCTGGTTTAACACGTTTTTAAATAAGTACTAACACTCTTCCAGTAAGGACCATAAATATTTTTTTTCAATAATCATACTAATCCTACTAATATTATAAATGAGAAAATTTGTGTGTATGTTTGTTACCTGTTCACGCTCAAACGGCTACACCAATTTCAATGAAATTTGGTATGGAGATAGTTTAGACCCTTGATTAACACATAGGTAGGCTACTTTTCATCATCATCATCAACCCCGCGGGTAAAATCGCGGGGCACAGCTAGTAATTTATCATACTATGAATTTCTTAACCTCTTAAATATCGGGAACAATACTCGAAAATCCTGATCTAAGATGTACCATGGGCACTATTACGAGCGGCAAAAAAACTCGTGAACACAAAAATGACAGCATATTCTCATATCTTACTAATCTCACTAATATTATAAATGTGAAAGTTTGGATGGATGGATGGATGTTTGTTACTGAATTACGAGCGGAAAAAAAACTCGTGAACACTAAAATGACAGTACATTCTCATATCCTACTAATCTCACTATTATTATAAATGTGAAAGTTTGGATGGATGGATGTTTGTTACTCAATCACGATCAAACGGCATGACGGATATGGATTAAATTTGGTATTTAGATACTTCAGGTCCCGGAATAACACATACGCTATACGCTACCTTTTATCATCATCACATCATCATTATCATCATCACCACGCGGGTAAAACCGCGGGGCGCTGCTAGTATTATAAATGTGGAAGTTTGGATGGATGGATGTTTGTTACTCAATCACGTCCAAATTTGGCACAAATAGTCTGGAATAGCACATAGGCTACTTTTCATCATCATCTCATCGTCATCAATCAGCACGCGGGTAAAACCGCGCAGTGCAGCTAGTTTTCTTATATTATTATAATCTTGAGCTCTAACGTCATGAAAACGTGACGTGACTATTACGTTCCTCCTTAGATAAAATAACCAAGGCGGAGGCTGTATACTCAAAGCGTTCCTCTGTACATATGACTTTGTATTTATTCGAATATAGATTCATTTTTACAAAACTAACCACCCGCCTCGGCTTCGCACGAGTGCAATGTAGATACTAATGTGGTGACGCTGTGGAATGAATCAAAATATTATTATTTCTAATGTAGTACCATACTTTACGTACTTATTTATGTACAATGTTTTTTTACAGCAGTTTTTTTCATCAAGCAACAAAAAATGTTAATGGCTTAGTACTCAAGTAGTAGTAAAGTATCTTATATTTTTTGTAATATGTAAAAGATAAAAATGGTTACTGTGTGTGTTCTTAGGAACTAACGACTAAACGAACTTAAAACTAAATATAAAAATGAGGTCAACCACGTGAAAGGAAAAGGTTGGTCTTAGGAGATAGACAACTGTATACCATTATGGACTTTTTTGGCTATTTCATATATTTATGATATACTCGTACAACTCTGTAGTACATTACGTTGATCTATCTCGTAAGATTTAGCAAACGTTTGCAATGACAGCGAAAAAGCGTATTTTTACCGACATGACAATGTCATGACATTATAAATCTTTGAAATTATCGGATATTCTGTATTATAATATGCAAATATACACCTTCCCCTTGAATCACTCTGTCTATTAACGGATTATAGTCCGTTGCGTAGTTCTAAAAGATCTAAGCATACAGACGGCGGGGACCGACTTTGTTTCATACTATGTGAGAGATATGAAAAAAAAATCTTGCAAGAATATTTAACAGTCACGCCAAAACACATGTTACGGTTCTCGGACTTTGATTAGAAAACATGACCGTAATAGATTTAATATAAACAAGAAACAATACACACACAAACGCACACGTGAACAACACAACTAGAGGTGCGTGGTATCAATTAAAAATACTCAGACTATGATCGAAGCAAAAGAAAACCATCAAGTTCCAGGATTGTACATATCGGGAAACTCATACTCGGGCAACGAGTTCCATTCCTTGGCAGTACGCATTAAGAAAGTGGAAGCAAAACGCTTAGTACGTATAGGTGGTATATCTACTATATAGCGATGGCGAATTGCCGTACGTCGAGTCGATCGATGATAGTAATTTAAAATAGGTACTGTTAATTAATCTTCACTGTAGACCACGGTATTTCATAATAAGCTTTCTATATGAGTACATAAATGTGAAGTCCCTCTAAGCTATTTTTATATTAATGTTAGCCAACTAAATGTTAAGTTAGTTAGCAACTCATAGTTGTAGGGTAGTTAGCTAGAATAGGTACATTACATAAGTACAGTTATAATACATGTAGTTAAAATACATTTCACTTAGTTATCCACAATAGAGATTTTACGTGCCGCTACTAAGCTGATTAACCATGTACCAAGCATAGGTACATGGCACATAGGAACATAACGAGATTAGCATTATTACCTACTGTAGTTTTGTTGCTAATTGCAAGGAAATGTAACATGTATTGAATAGTATTTTACAATTTATGCAACATTTTATGGAGGTTTTATTATTATTATATATACAAACGACGGTCGCCGTGGCTCAGTAATCATGGTCATGGCCCTGGGTTTGAATCTTCGAATCTGGGCAGAGGGAAACGTTTCTGTGGTGAGCAAGAATGTTTGTCTCAAGTCTTGGATGTTTGTGTGATATGATTGTGTGTCCATGCTAGATAAATGGCAGTTAGAATTAAGTTAAATTGTTTCACGCCACAATACTGCTGCGTTACGATTACGAGTGTTTCATGCTCCAGCCTTAGGCCAGATGAAGGCACAACATGTACAATTTTAATCTGCATTATATGTTTATACATTTTTAGGAATCTCCATCTAATTTTTCTCCTCCAATTTCTGTGACAAACAAAAACATTCAAGTTAAAGTTTTTGTTGACAACAATCAAATATTACGGCTTCGAATATTAATTCAGCGTTTTGCATGCATATCATTCAATACAACTTTCTATTTTTTTATAGAATTACTATGTTGGCTGTGTACTAAAGGCTGAAAACAGGAAAATCACCAAGACTCACAAAAAAATAAACTAAGCAAGCAATACTCGACATGTACTGGATTGTGAAGGTCAAGTTTGTTTGTTGAACAGTTGTCAGATATACACCTCTAAGTATGTATATTATTTCTACAAAAACAGCATCTTGGCTTCATAAAAAAAGCGGCATTTTCAGTTTTGTAAACAGTTTCAATAAAAAAGGAGGAGGTTTTCATTCAACTATATTTTTTTATTGAGTGTAATATGCATAAAAAAATTACAGTACTCAGTACTTTTTCTAGGTGACTCGATTTTGATGGATTATCCTTAATAATACGGATTTAACTGGCTTTGACTACAATAATGATCTCCATTTTTCAACAAATCATGTTAGTGGCTTAACAACAAAATGCTTTGTAGTGCATTTCGGGTCTCCGTTGTTGTCTTACTAGAACAACAGGTGCTGTTGTGCACCCCAATGGAGGGCCATGTCGGATATTGACATTCTGACATTCGCCACTGTGATGGCGAGCATGGTGGAATAAGAGCAAACACCTCTCTCTGATAGGAAGGCTCATGTCACTTCATTAGGAGCATAAGACGCTGATTAAGGTAATCACATATTGAAATGACCACACATTACTGAAATCAAGAGAGGTGCTGATAATAAGCTCTCTACTACTCAATTCAATGCTATGCCTGCAATCACAATGCTATATTATAATGTAACTTTATATTTATAAAGAACTCACTAAAACAATAGGTACAGTCTTCAGCTTGGTCCATTGTATCCTGAATGTGGCCCGGTTACACTTGGCTGAAGTAAGACGCACCCAACCAGGAAGCTCCAGGAGGTCTGTGAGAAGCGCTTCATCTAGGGTCAAGTCTTGAAGTTCTCCTGACCCACGTAGTGCTGAGAGGGAGATCTGCTCTGGCGACAGATTCTTGGTGAACCTGTTGGCATCAATAGTAATTAATTAAGTAAGTTAACAGCCAACTGGTTCTATTGTCTATGCAGCCTCTGACACTCAGTTGCCACATTTATTGAATGCATTAGATTTTATTTATTTACACTCAAACATTATAAGTGTTAATGCAAGTTAAGTGTATACACATGAATTAAATAAGTACTTTAGTTTTAATATTAATTGTTCTTCTATTTATTTAGCTTGCATATCATGTTTGTAAAGGTACTTAGTGTTAAAAGTTATTTTAGTAAAGAAATGTTATATTTACCTACTTTGTGAAATGTGTTCAAATGTACATGTATCTAAAACACTTTAATTTAGATAGATGCACATGTAATCGCAATATTATTGATATTGCAATAAATTACTACAACCAATCTAGTATTATAATAATTAATAGGCAAAATTAATATGTACAGAGATTCCACCTATTTAACATAGACTGCCTGTATTCATCCTTTATATGCCAGCAAAAATATAGTGTTACTAATACACACATGATTAGTGAGGTGCCCTAAAGCAACCCGAATATTTTAGCAAAATACCTACTTTTTTCATTTGTGAGGTGGAATTATTTATGTAGCAAAGCATGTCAACATTTATCAGTATTGTGCTCTGAATTTAGTAATTCTGAAGTTGTCTGATTGACAAATGTAGGTAATCACTTAGCCTTACAATAGATATAATAAGAGTGGAGTACACAAAAACTTAAAACATCCGATTATCAATTAAACCATCGGTCAAACAGTTTGTTGTTATGTAAAAACTGTTTGACCTACGGTAAATTGATAATCGGATGTTTTAAATTTTGGTGATCTCCACCCTAAGATAGTAATGGTACAGATAGTGTTTATGAAATAAAATTGGTGTTATAATAACATGCTTCTGTTGTGAATTAATAACATGTGATATTACTAAGTACTTTTATATCAAAAGTTTAGTACTTTATCACACTTAATCTTTATATGCTATACTTGGATTGACCGTCACAATATTTCAAAAATATATAATAAACATACACGGCTATATGCCGGTATAACAATAGATTGGCACAATCCTACATTTTATTTATGTTTTGAGAACAAAGACTAAATATTTTTAATGGGAATGGTAGTTGTTAGCTATAGACTTGAAATGAATACATGATTTGCCAGTGATTTTTGTTCTACCTAATTGACTAACAAATACAAATTATTATCTCTGAGTGCATGCAGGCTCATTAGGACATACTAAAAGAAAAATAAATTTGTGTCTAAGATCAATATAATAATCACTTGTGGCACATACCTTGAAAGATGTTTCAGCAGCTGGTTTTTTATGATTGTTACCATTTTGAGTTCATAAATTTAGTTTGTAACTAAAATTTAACGCAGTAATTAATTAGAAAAAAACCCACATATCACTCACACTAAAATTCCCCTCCCCACACAATATTTTCATTTCGAGTCATTCATTTCTTCATTCCAAATTCTCACTTGTTGTCTTTGATTTGATTCCCACTAACTAGTCTGTGAGTAGTGTAGAGTGCACAATATAAATCGATATTTCATAAATATCGATATATATTCGCGATATTTCGCCTCGATCCGATACTATCGAATCATCTAAAATCGATATATTTCATCCGATAAAATATATCTTATGAGTTGGTAGTAGTTCATTAGTAGGTCCATTGTTTTAATGCGAAGTAACATGTAACAATAATAAAAAATAGAGGATAAAGAATATTTCATGCAAACTAAAAATCATTGAATATAAATTTAAATGCATAATAATCATTCATTCATTTTCATACAATTGTTAAATATATATGTTCTTCTATTTGGCTTCGCATTTTATGTGTATTCAGCCAGTGTCACGTCTAGTAAGAGTTAGGTACTAAGGCCAACTTGAATCAACACTAATAGAGATTTTCGCTGATATCATTGACATCAGCGAAAATGATATGCTTTATTTGTGGAAAACTGAACAAAATAAGAAAATAATGGAGTAATAATTTAGCTTTATTTGTTGCCACAGACCAACTACAAATCACATAATCCAGCCAGCCCCAGCAACGTCGTTCAACATAGCAACGATCTAAAATATGCAACTCAAGGGCGCGATATTTGTTTGTATGTTGCTAGGTGCAGTATTGATTTTTAAATAAATAAACTTGCTCATTTAATTTAGACTTTTCAATTCGAATATATGCTACGATATAAGAAACAAATAAACTGGCTGTATAGATTTTTAATGAGTGTTGGATTATGATTGTTGGATTCGAAAAGCAAATTTTTTTGACGGACACTTTCTTGTAATATTGTTGTGAAGTTGCCGTTTTAACGTATATGTTTATGTACACGTTTTGTTTATTGCATTTTTTGTAATTCCATTATCTCATTCATCTATATTCTTAATAAATAAATTAAGGCAATACGGATTTTACAGCTTCGTCATCGTCTCAGGTATTTAAAAGAAATATGTATTATTTATTTAATAAGCCGTAGAGGTACACTTTATACTTTTAACACGAAATTTATTAGATTAAACCCACTGAGCATATAATCAATCCATTTTAAATATACCTTGTCAATAGTCGGTAAATATCATGTGGCGAATTTACACAGTAGGTACAATGCAGTACAATATTTCTCACAGTAGTGTTCTCTGTAGTTCTTGATCTTAGTACAGTTTTGTCACCTAAGTACCTAGATTTAAAACACTTGCGTAGGTTTTGATATAAATCTTTGTTTATTTACATACTTACCTACCTAGCTACTGTATTTAGATTTGACTTATTTGTTAGACAACAGAGTAATATCAGATATGCAATTCGCATTATTTTCCCATCGCAGTTATAGTACAGTTAAACCAATAAAATCCTGAAAAGTTTGTTTGTTTGGTTGAACGCGCTAATCTTAGGAATTACTAGTTAGAATTCAAAAAATATTTTTGTGTCGGTTAGTCCATTTATCGGGGATGGTTTAGGCTAGGCAACATCACGCTAATGCATAGGTAAGGTAAAGCGAAATCCGTAGGACACGCGGGTGAAATCTTAAGGTGGAGCTAGTCAGTCAGTCAGTCAGTCAGTGATGATGTTGTCGAAGATGGAATTACGCTAGACTTAAAATGTCTCGTATCTCTCAAGGACAGCTGCCAGAACAAATTGTGCTGGATACAGTATTTCAAACTTAAGGGGTGCTAAATGCGGGTATACTACACCGATAGCTAAACGCCGACGCTACCATCACTTCAAAACCATTTACTATTAGAGAATAAGTTTGAAAGTTGGTTTTATCATATTTTTTATTATTTTTCAAAATAACAGCAACTTAATCATACAATTATGAATCAGTTGGGGTATAATAAATGTCTAAAATTATTTAGTAGTATACTTTACATAATTTTAAACTCCTAACGATGCGATGATTCGAACACTGTGTAATTATTTTTTACCGAGGCCGGACTTTTTTAGATCACACAATGTAAAGAAGCGCCTTACCAATAATAAATAGCAAATATAAAAGAAGTCTTGCCTTTAAAATAGTTTAAGGTAGATGAGGTTTATTTTTTTAACAGCTGGGCACTAGTACGCTTGCACTAGCCATGTCACGCCAGGAGAGCAAAGTAGAGACGTATATCGATACTCTATCTTCCGGAGACTATAACGATATGAAATCAACTCAGAGCTATAAGGAGGTGAACAACAACGAAGTCGATGAACTCTCTAAAGAGTTCTCCGAGATGGGATGCATCGTCGATGCGATGAAAAGACCTCCGAACATATGCGTGGAAACCTGCATATATGAGTCTGACACGGAGAATTCTGAAAACCCTGAAAAAATTGAACAACACCACGACGACGATGAGGCAGCTTATTCTGATGAATTCGAAGAGGACAAGAGTGAAGAAGAAGACTCAATCAGGACGCTGTCCAAATCGGAAAGGACCCACAGAACAGAAAAGAATCACACCTTACTCAAGTTGTCCAAAAGCCAATCCTCTATGAGCATTAATAAGCCGCCAGCCTCCATATCTGGGACATCAGGGCGTTCTGATTTTGGGTAAGGTGCTTTCGTTATTAAGATGTTTTTTTGTTTTACTTCTCAGAGAAGTAGGTACAATACATCTGGCTGAAATAGAACACTCAATGTGGCTGCTACTGTGAAGGGCCCTAAGTATCTAAAATGACGGATTGCCGAACCAGCTAGACTTGAATGAGCAATTTCATTACTATACGAGTATTATATTTGGTGAAAACATTAATTCAACAGTTAACTTTTATTTCTCATAATAAGGACCTTCATTACACCCTTATTAAGGAGTTGATTTGTCAAACATCTATGGCGATACCTACGCCATAATAGGTATCTATCTGTTTGCCAATATCACCCCAATGGTCCACGGGCTGGCCTTGTGTCAGGGTATCAATTCTACAAAACACATTGCTCATACATGATTAATAATTTTCTTTTTTGACAGTTTTGCTATTCTACTTGGACTATATAATTGTAACAACAAATCAATCGAGAATCAATTGTCATTTTAGCGGAATACCAAGTTTATTTATGACTAGCGGTCCGCCCCGCATTCGCACGGGTACAAAACTTCAAAATCAAAAATTATAAGGTTTCCTAATATTTTGAAAGTATGTAAGAAAGAAAGAAAGGAAGAAAGATAGCACATTTATTCAAGACACTCACAACACACATTACACAAGAAATACACACGAAACAATAAAGAAATGACAGATTATTAATGATGTTGTGAGTGTCATGAATATGGGCCCGGCTCAGCATAAAACCAAGGCAAAAGCCTCAGTATGTCATCCGGAGATAGTGTAGCTTCGCAACAGTGAAAGATTTTTTCAAATCGGTTCAGGAATTTCGGAGCCTATTCAACGCAAAAAAAAACAAACAATCGGGTTTCTGGCCAAGAAGAGTGCCCCGGCTTACTAGACACCCTCAGATACTTGAGGACTTGATCTGCTTGTGAAGTCGCAGGAGAGCTTATAGACTTACTCAGCTTATAAACCCTGATTTCTAAAGTTGCTATTACTATACATTGAAATTAAAGTACTTTTTTTATTTATTTTATTTATTACAATCAAACCCCTGCACTAGGATTCCCTGTGTCGCGGGAGGCATGGACACACACAATCACAGAACAAAAACAACCAAGACAAACACCTAGACTCATCGCAGAAATTTTGGCCCCTGACGGGATTCGAACCCAGGGCCCCGGAGACACAAGTCATGTCACTGACCACTAAGACGCGGTGACCTTTGTACTTAATGCATTCAATCTCTTATTTAATAATATATTAAGTAAAGAAATAAATAACTTATTACCAAATAAAAAAAAAAATACAGAAGAAATGCTTTAATTAGTTAAATAACACTGTTTTTTTTGCCTACTCCTAAGTTCGGAGGATCGTCTTGACCGAGATATATAGAAAGAAGAAAAAACACCTACAAACAACAGCTTTATTTCCAATATGATCAAAATCATCATTTCTTTCCGAATCCCACGAAAATCATATAGGCGAAAGTTCGTAATATGTGTGTGTGTATGTAAAATCCTTCTTCACACTCAAACGGCTGCACAAATTTTAGAAAAAATGTATGGAGATAGTTTATACCCTAGATTAACACATAGGCTACTTTTTATCACTATTTTAATGAAATATTTGCCTTATAAAAACATTACCTAAATATAAAATATAAGAAAAATATTGAACATTCGGTGATAGACTATTTATTTAGTTACAGTGCCACTTTTCTCTTAATTTTTTTTAAATATTGTCCCCGCAGTGATATTTGACTGCAGCCTTTTTGTTTTCAGCTCCGTCTCAGTTCCACAAACCAGAAGAATTAACATGTCTTTTTCCAATGAAAGATTGAGAGAAATTGAGAGGCACAACCACATTCTTCTCACGAAAATCCTAAGCGCTAGAAATTCGAAGAAATCTTCCATACCAGCTCGAGAGCAGCCCATAAAGAAGCCAGTCCCATCAGCTGCAGTATCTAGGAAAAACCAGCAGCGGAAGATTGATCACGATAACATGGTAGGTCAACACCACTACATTATTTTTTAAACTTGTTTTTAGTACTTTTACTATGTACTAGCAAGCATGGGTCCATCTTGGTAAGTAGATTTTACAGTTCGCATTCCCAAATACTTTGCCTGAAAGGGGTTAAGGTCTATTTAAGGCCGGCATAATGGCAGCAGTGGAACTACTTTATCCTTTGAGACTTTATCATACTACATTATATACCACAATATTGGATGAATGTTTGTTATTCTTTCACGCAAAAACTACTGAACGGATTCGGATGAAATTCGGCGCAGAGATAGATTATAGTCTTCAATAGCACATAGGCTTTACGTGTATACTTTTCATCGCGAAAATAGTAGCTGTTCCCGTGGGATAAGCAAATACTTCAAAAACTTCTGTTACTCCTTCACGCTCAAACGGTTGTACAGATTTCGATGAAATTTGGTATGGAGATAGGTTAGACCCGGAAATAACACACAGATTACTTTTATCCCGGAAAAACATAGTTCGCGCGGGATCATTGAGGTAGAATCGTAATCCACGCAGGTAAAACCGCGGGGCGCTACTAGTGGTTTATATGTTTAGAGGCTTAGACTTGCACCAATATCTCACCTGACGTTTAGTGACAAAGTGGTTATAGATGAAATCACGCTATTTAAACCGTAATCCACGCGGGTGAAACCGCGTGCTACTAGTCTAAAATATATCGTGAGCGCTATCGAATTGTCGAATTCAAATGTTTTAGCCGCAGTGAAGTGACGATGTATGGTTAGTAACCGGCCTAGAGTGCCGTGGTGGTACCGGCCTAGAATAGTACTCCCCCATCTCTTCCTGTAGGTGCCGTAAGAGTCGGCTAAGGGATCACGTACCAGAAGGTGGGCTGCAGCGCCTTCTGAGGATTGGAAATCATACTACGCTTGCCAACCCGCATGCAAAGCGTGGCGAGTATTGGCAAATCCCTCCTATATGGGGGAGGCATATGTCCAGCAGTGGACGCACATGGCTGAGAGATGAAGAAGAATCCATCTGCTGGTGAAGCAACGTAATCTGGTCTCGTAGGTTCCAGTTGTTATTTTAGGATAGCTCTCATTGAGCCATGTAAGGCCTGGAGCAGTCTAGAAACTGTGACATTTGGGTCCATCGACGACAATCCATTCACTAAGTTGCATTGGCCGCTAACATATGGTTGGATTTATGGCCAAGACAGCTTTTTCTGAGAGGACAGGCATGGTGTTACGTCTGTCGAGTCTGATGGGAAGAACCCATAACAGTTCACATATCATATAAAACTGTGACGCGTCATACAGTTCTAGTATATGCTGTGCATTTCAGGGAAATTATCTAATTATTCTTATAAAGTTGTTGGCTAAAAAAACGTGTCCTATTATCACGTGTCATAAAATGTTCCTTTCATTCGCAGTTCTTATCGAATGTAAAACTGTTTTTGAAAAACATGGCAGGCAAGGTGAATGCCGTCACGCGTCACAGCCACAAGCAAGGCACGTGCCTATTCCACCATGTTTTGTTTCACTAAACGTGGAAATGAAGCTCTAAATTACAATCTGCTTATGAACAATACTCAGCGACATTGTGTCGTTGTTACTCTTATAACTTTGAATTTACATAAAAAAGGTAGTAAGGACTTGTATATAGTCGTTGGTATAATCGTAACATGGAGAAATATTTATCTATGTTTATTTAGTTCAATTAGTACAACATATTGTATCATGATCGAGATGTTTCATCTAAATATATTGTTAGAAATATTTTATTGGAGGAGGGTTTAGAGAAGCCTAAAATGGTTTGTAGTGGTCCTCCAGAACTGTGAAAGTAAGCAGTTCCTCTCTATCACAGGCTTTTTAAAGAAAATCTAATGAGCAATCTCTGCGATAGACTATTCTCACGATTACATCCTGGAATCAGACATATGTCACGTCCACGTCTCTTATCCTGACTACGGATTTATTCGTATATTCGTTTTTAATAATTTCCAGATCCTGCTGAAGAAGATCCAGCGAGCCAAGTCGTCAGCGCTGAGCATCCGTCGTTGATACATGCCCGCGTCCAATCGGGCGCATGTTACCTTTGTACCTACTTACTGTTGTTATTGCATTTATTATACTTTCGTGTTTTATACCATACTGAGTTTTATTTATAAATAAAAAGATTCGCATGACACGAACAGTTATTTGTCATTTTGGCATAGATTGTGTATTTACCCGTTGCAGGTTACAAAACACCAGTCTTGAATTTTTTTCTTTTTACCTTTTTTAAATTTTTATTTACAAAATTACTTTCAAATTGCAGTTTGTTGCATTCGGGGGTAACCTGACAGTTTAGATCTCCACTGTTATGCCTTATGATCACAAACTGTAACTTAATATGATTAAGTAAAGTTTTTATACTTTATAGACCAAGTTCTCACTTGATGGTCAGTGATGATGTCTAAGGTATAATCACGCTAAACCTCGAATGTTTACTGGCTTTCAGATACTGCTGACTGAACACACTGTGTTTGGTGACACTCTTTCAAACTTGAGGGTGGTACCCAGATAGGTAGGCAGGTCAATGATATTATAAACATCATTGAGGCAGGTACTCGAAAGTTCTTAAAGCTGGATTTGGGATAATATACCTACTCTATATTTCGATTGATGCGGGTGCAGAAATATTTAAAATCTAAGTGATCCATGGCCCTCATTTTGATCATGAATTGGATAACGTTTTTTTATACTGTGTACATCTAGCGTTTTACCACTATCTCACTTGATGGTCACTGACCATGTGCTCGAAGCTGTTATCACGCTAGACCTAAAATGCTTACGGCTCCCAAGGAATGCTGCCTAAGGATACTGTGTGTTTGTTGACAATTTTTTCAAGCTGGAGGGTGGTAGCTCGAGTTAGATTTAGTTAGATCTTCTCGACTTCAAAAATAGGAGGAAATTCTCAATCCGTTAGAATCTTTATTTTTTTTTAATGAATGCTACTCGACGTGTTGATGACGCCTGGACCGATGCGGCAAAATAATTTTTATTTGTTTTTATATGATATACTTCCCAGGTTATCCCATGGTCATTCGGTCAGGACTCAGGATATAATGATGGGATCCTGAAAAAATCGAGTGAACTCTTCAAATTTTTAGGCACTCTGGAAGCGATCTGGGTTTTTTTTCAAGAAAATTTTTTACGGGTAAATATTGGCGTCCGTTTGTAAAAAGTTTAAACTACATTATAATAGATGTAGTAATAGACAGATATTCTTGTTTACAATGTTCTTATGAGGAACAGAATATAAAACAGTAATTAGTGGAAACTTTATGTGTATTGTGTACAATATCCGCGGAAGATTATATCAATATCAAAGGCCATTGGTAGTCCCCGCTGCACAATAACACGTTCCTAGGTCACATAGCTCTTACCTACATTGTTTTGAACAAACATGTTTGCTGTGGTCGAGTCAAGAATCACAATTTTCTGGGTATATTTTAATTGTTTATCGGTCGTTGAGGTCGAAAGGTTCTCAAGCGGAGACAGTTGACAGGCAAGCGCAGCATTGGACGTCCACCGACAAGATGGACATAATAATATGATATGTTCAGGTCGCAGGAAGAGGCTGGATGTGGGTCGCTTCCAACTGGTCCTTGTGGAGAGCAGAGGGGGAGGCATATGTCCAGCCATGGACGTCTAATGGTTGACATTATGATATAGATACCATGAATAAAATGTAAAATCATAAATCGATTTAATTCTTTGTTTTCATTCATTCATTATTTCTGTAAAATTCAAATTTGAGAGTATATAATATTTTGCAATAAAGAAACTTTGTATTCGTATTTTTAACTATTTTAGCAGCCACAGCAACGCCTGGCTGGGTCAGCAAATAACAATAGGTAGAAGATAGCAACTATCAGTATAAAGATAAACAATGACGGTTTTTTATGTAGGTAGGTATTACCGTTAGAAACGTATTTTCCCCCGTTATCTCCATGTGAATAGTATTTACCTAAGCACTCTAAATAGATAATAATTAATATATTAGGTACAACAAAACCTGCCACTCGATAATCCACACTTCCAATAACCATCGATGATTCACCATTATGTTTACCTAAGTAACATTCGAGTCTTTGGCATCTATAAACATACAATTCTTAGATATTGACTAATTTACAACGCACATTGAAAAACAAGTTTAAATGGATTAATTTTAATATGAATTAAGATAATTTAAAGTTGATAATCCCGGTGACGACGACGACTAGACATCGATAATATAAGTTGATTAAGATAAAAAAAGGATTATTTAGCAGTAGTTGTATTCTTACTATCCATATTATTAATTTGAATGTGAGTTTGTTATCCTTTCACGCTCAAACTGCTGGACCAATTGTGATGAAGATTGGTGTAGAGGTAGTTGACGCCCTCGAATAACACATAGACTATTTTTCATCATCATAACTACCTTTTTCATCACCACGCGGGTGAAACCGTAGGGCGCAGCTTGTGTGTATATATAGAAGACATACATACTTTTTGCACTCTGGTTGGATCGATAACGTCTTAGTTGTAATGTATGTATATATGTATGTATTTAAATGTATTTATAAAATACAATTTTAAATACTTTTAACATACAATTGATAACACTTTTGTCTTTCTAAAGTGACTTATATAATAGATTAGATGAGAATTTGTTACATTGGGCCCGAGGGGACCAGCTGTTTATCGAATTTTCCAAATATTATAAGGGGCTAGATCGAACCGACGACGCATGAACAACAAGCTCGCACATATTTGGTTCAACGAATCAGCATTGCAATTTCACGGGCCAATGCTGCTAGCATTCCGGCACGCTACAAACTGGTAGTGGGTTACAGCATTTGAGCTATCTATAGCCAGGCTACAGCTAGTGTATTATTCAAAGAAACATTGCGCTGAAGGATTTTCTGCTTTCTGTTTGCACCGGCAGCACAAAACAGGTCATTGCGTTTCTTACGGCGCGTTTGCATTTGTGTTTCCTAATTAAGCGTTTTACTGCTGGGGAATAACCCTTTTCGTCTCTTGCATAGAATATATACTTTATTACCTGTCTATCCTATCCTTATATTTATTGAACTTTGTATAACGTAAGGCTTCAGAGCCTTGAGCACCGGCGTAGAGTAGCATGCCTATCGGTTTTTTATCGGTTACATTCGAAAAATGTGCTCTGGATTTACATAATTTAATTCCACCATCCGCTTTGTATCATCGACCGACTCGATATAGAGCAATGTTTCAAGTTTCAAGTTTATTTATCTCATTAGAAGTAACAATATTACAATAAATAGTTATTAATAATGCGCCATTGCTATATGGTATATACCACCTATACGTACGAAGCGTTTTGCTTCCGCGTAGGCACTGCTAAGGAATGGAGCTCGTTGCCCGAGTCTGTGTTTCCTGATACGTACAATCCTGAGTCTTCAAGTCACGAGTTAATAGATACCTTCTAGGCTTGCGTGTTACATCCTAGACGACCTTAACATCTCACGTGATGTTAAGTGACGACGTGACAGTTGTGAAACGCAAGGTTTTAATGACTAAAAACTAATAATAATAGTTAGCTTCTTCTTCTTCACAACAATTGGTCATCCACTGCTGGACATATGCCTCCCCCATATAGGGAGGATTTGCCAATTCTCGCAACGCTTGGCAGGCTCTTACGGCACCCATGGGAAGATATTGGGGAGTACTATTCTAGGCCGATACCATCACGGCATAATAGTTAGCTAATTCCACTTAATCCACTCACATTCTTTTCCATGTAAATGAGGTCATTGTACCTATATAATTTGAAATTGTAATGAAAGGTCAATAGGTTTTATTTTTGTATCGCGACAAGTGTCTTTTTGTAATATTATAATTCACATTATACTGAAGTATACCTACTACAAAAAATAGCTACTAAAAGTTCTCGAATGGAGACCACGGACTGGCAAGCGCAACATAGGACGGCCACCGACCAGGTGGACAGCCGACTTGACTAAGATCGCAGGCAAGGGCTGGATGCGGGCCGCTTCCAACCGATCCTTGTGGAAATCTATGGGGGAGGCCTATGTCCAGCAGTGGACGTCCTATGGCTGAGATGATGATGATGATACCTACTACTACTACTACATTACCTAAGAATTCTCTAAACGTATGTTTCTTGCTTCGCGCCATTTTCTTATCAATGACGATTTGAACAAATAAATGGTTAATTAAGGTTTATAAGTTTATATACTTTGTTGTTATCAGCTCAACAAGTAAATAAAAGTTGTTGCTAGTTGCTATCCTATCTATAAATATGTACATATTTAATAATGTTAACCTTCATTGTCATTATATCCAACTATAGTTCGTTGTTTTTTTTTATCAGGCACCTGCAACAAAGTTGTTGTCAAAATAAGATCTAAATGTGCTCATTGGCCCTAATTAAACTACTAAGATCGACCTAATTAAACTGCTAATGTATTGAACTAAGTAAAAAGTTTAAAGACAATAGGTGATTGAGGTAGGTCCAGGGCAATCATGCTTTGGGTTCGATCTGTCGGTGAAGGTATCATGGTGAAATGATGAGATGAGCATGAGAGGTGATGTGATGGGAAAAACTTTCACGTAGGTAGTTTGATTACTTTTTTTTTAAAGTTTATAAGCTTGCCTTTGACCACTGTCTCACCTGATGTTAAGCGACGACGCGGTCTTAGGTGGAGCACGCAAACTTAGAAGGAACCTACTCACTCGCGACTTGAAGACTCCGGGGTTGTACCTATCGGGAAACACAGACTCAGGCAGTGAGTTCCACTCCCTGGCAGTACGCATTACAAAAGTGGAAGCAAAACTATACACGCTGACATCCACTTTTTGTGGATCATTTGAAACATTTTCTTTAATATGTATGGAAATCTGAAAGTCGAAACAAATCAATTTAGGTACAAATGAAAGAGTTCTAAAGGCTACAAACATAAAAAATAGAGTACATTGCGTTAACATCATGCTAGGCGGAACTTACGTTCAAATTTTTGTAAGAAAAATTCGCCTACTGTAGCGTGATTTGTATCGTTAATAGTTCATACAATTAAAGGTAGATGGCGCTAAGATAACATTCACTGAGATGTTAACTACAATTGAAGACTAGTGGAGTGCTACCATAGCTTAGAAAAAATAAATACACCCATATTATGAATTTTCTTTTTTTATAGGAGTCTTTTGAAATGATACCTGTCAACCATTAAATTGGCGGTATTCAATTTGCCAGCCAATGTCAAACTGGATCACTTTGAGTTCACATAACTCTAAAATATAATCTCACTAAGGCTACTGTTCACCAAAATTCAAACGTCCGATTATCAATTAACCGTCGGTTAACTGTATGGTAAAAACTGTTTGACTGGCGGTTAAATTGATAATCGGTTTAATTGATAAATCCCGTGCGAGACGGGACGCTGCGACAAACGCACCGCACTCAAGATCCTGATGAAGGCTTCCGGAAGAAGCCGAAACAATTGTCAATCGTGATATCGACCACGCGTAAGTTCCACGTTATACTTTTTGAAACAGTGTAAAGTAATTATGAATGTGGTAAACAATAGCCTAAGTAGATAGGTATAACCTAGTAGCCTAAGTAGGTAGTACCTAATATCATAATCTTCATATTCGTCATATGACGCCACATTATGACATTAAACAGGTGTTAGGTAAAAGGATGGTATCTTAGCAAATGAAATAGGTACATCATTTGAGTACAATAATTTCATAACAATGTATTTTTCTAATTAATGTGTAGGTCTTACAGTTTTTTTTTTTTTTAATTTATTTAAGGATCTTCAGACAGTACATAACAAAAATTTACAATCCAATGCGAAAAATACAAGTATAGGTAGTTGATGTACCAACAGCGAAGACCACAGATTAATCACAGTTGTAATATAATGAATAATAAAATAAATATAAATAATATTATATTTATCTATACCATGGATTATGCTTTCAGTCCTCAATGACGCACATCTATGTAAAACTTCAACAAAATTATACGTCCCGAGGAATTAATTCGTAAAAGTAGCGTTTTGTGTTCTGAATACAAATGGTTAAAGATAAACGAAACAAATTTACTTTTGCGTCAGTGTTTTGTTCGTGATAGCGCATTATCATTATACATTAGTGTTTGTGGCATAATTTCTCGATTGTATCTACTTGCATTGTTGTACATGTCTACATTGGATTATCATACGGATTAATATATCCATAAGGCTGCTTTTGGAACGCGGTACATTAACTTGGTGATAGAATTAGGTAGGTACCTACTTAAGAAACTTTAATACCTTATACCAACACATTACGATGAAACTAGACGTGCTAACCAGTCTTAAAGCGAATATGAAACTTTTTCAAAATTGGCTGATAAAATATGATTTATTTAGTTATGAGGTAAGAAACGTTTATAAAAACAACCAAATTGTTCTATAATGTAATTTGTCCGCGACATCAGTCTATACGTCCTTATATTTATGAAGTTAGTTGGAGTAAAGGAACTCACATTTGCATCTATGATAGACTAGCTGCTCCGCGGTTGAACCCGCGTGGATTACGGTTTTCCTACTACCTGAGTTACTTACTCCATAAGAACCATACTTTTTCCAAGACGAAGTAGTCTAGGTTCTTCTCCAAGGTCCCATATGTATTATGTATCTCTATACCAAAATTCATCAAAACTGGTCTAGCGGCTTAGACGTGTAAACGTAACAGAGTTTTGATTACGTTTTTGATGTAAACTTGAGGAACAATCAATACAATATATTCGGGGTAAAAAGTATCCTTTATTTGAGTCTGACTATCGCGAGTTACGTGCTGAGGCTCGTGCTCGCCGCCTAGCACGATTATAACTCCCAGATGAAGAACTGCAAATAAGTTCGAAACTGGTCGGAGAGTAATTTTCCAGTGTTTACCACGTGAGTCCTAGTCGGTTTGTTACATTACAAGTATCCTTTATGTCCACGTTGGAATATATCATCGAACATAACTCTAATTATGTTAATTTTGTGACACTTACGAGGAACAGTTGTAGTGTTTTCTATCTATCTATCTATCTATATTAAATACGAATTTCATTCAATTCACCTCTATCAATCGGTCAAGGTGTAAAGATGTAACAAACACACTTACTTACACACAAACTTTCGTATCACTAATATGTATTGGTTATGTATATGTATACTACACACCTGTATTTCTTTTTCCTTTCTATGGCTATATTGGACTAGATTGAAACAAAAAGTTTTAGTGCCTCTTTGTCAATGGAAATGTTAGTGAATTGTTATTTTTCGCTCTTCCGTTTGAAAAAGTAGCCGACCCCTGCATCGAGTGAGTTCACGCTGCCAGGTTTCGGCGATTCGACCCATAGCTTAACCTATATAATGATCGTTAATTTACTAGTAGAATTTAAGCGTATTTAAGGAAATCCTAGAGATTTTGGCAAGGTTAATAGGACAAAATGATTGTATTTTCGTCGTTCCTTGATAATTAGAGTACAAAGTTTCAAATTGATCCGACGCCTATTTTCATATAGTTTCATAAGTTGAAGGGGGTGAAAATTACGTTAAAAGTTTCCGTTACGCAGATACAGCTGAAGCTAATAGAAACATGCCAAAAAAATTGTGTTTCATTCCATTAAAACATTTTTTTATATTGCGACTGAATTATTTCTTATCGGAGAATAAAACCTTGTCTACATTGTAATATAAATTATCATCAGAATTCCATGTTACTATATCATATCGTATATGCAACTACATTAGGCGCCGAGACACTAATTGTAACTGATAAAATTATAGATAAATGATAAAATATGAATAATTGTGGTATTTGGTATTATGAGTATTATTTGATAATGCAATAAAACATTGATAATTGTAATAAAAGCTATTTTTGTCACATTGTGTCGTCAATCAGTGAACAAACTTAAGACAAGGTTTTTACTTTGAATTTATTTTCTACTAGCCCGCCTAGCGCCCGGTTTCACCCGCGTTGTTTACGGTTTTCCCGCTACCTCAGCTATCGCACAGGAACTATACTTTTTCCGGGATAAAGTAGCCTGTGTGCTAATCCAGAGTTTATACCATGTCCATACCAAATTTAATCGAAATTGATTTCAGCGTGAAGAAGTAACAAACATATACACATACACACATGCACACAAACTTTCGCATTTATAATATTAGTAGGATTACTTCTCAGATTTCACCACTATCACATCACTATGTGGCCGAAGATGTAATCACGCTAGACATAGAATGTTTACTAGCTCTCAATGACAGCTGCCAGAACCCAGACCAGGGGGGTCACAGTTCAATATCTCAACCATCTCAGCTCTAGCCTAGTTAAAGTGGTAGTTGCTACGTGCTCTATCTACAGGAAGCCTGACATCATTTCCTACATTACACCCATTGTATACACGAAAAAAGTGAAAAACATAACTCATAACATAATGTTGATCATAATACATCCGCTCGCGATTGTAAACGTTTTAGACAATGCTGTTATTTCAATAGGATTACAATGGTACCTCTGATTAATTGACCTAACAGAATACATATGTATGTATAAAGTTCAAATATAAAACAATGGTATTATTAAAAAAGAAAGATAATGTCTCGCTCTTAGAGCACGTAGATAAAACTACAGGCAAACGCGCATACAGTTATTAGTTTTATAGCATCTATTTGTTACGGTATAGGAAAGCCCAAGAAAGCATTATTTCTGCTATAATAGTATGGTATATTTTTTTATTAAGTATAAAAAAATATACCATACGTGGTACACAAATGAGACATGCCATGCCGGTTGGATTGCGTCTAAAGCAAATTATGTATAACGTAATTTACAATATACGGTCCACGCCCGAGGAACCAGAGCCCAATCTCTCCTTTTTATTCATATCATTTATGTAACATAATCTCACTAATATTATAGATGTGAAAGTTTGGATGGATGGATGGATGGATGTTTGTTACTCAATCACGATCAAACGGCATGACGCATATGGATGAAATTTGGTATGTAGATACTTCAGGTCCCGGAATAACACATAGGCTACCTTTCACCATCATCACATCATTATCATCATCACCATGCGGGTAAAACCGCGGGGCGCTGCTAGTAATATATAAAGTACACGGATTTAAGTTTGAACTGACATGGTCACTTATTACAAGAATTTAAATTATACATCTGGTTATTATCCATGTATGATCGTAAATATCCCGATAACTATGTTATTTCGTGCATAAGGATAGTTTATTAGGAGTATTGAAGCATACGATACTATTCTTCCAGAAAAAAAACAACCGGTTGCACTCCGGGAGTGCCGGCAGAAGTGAAAACTTGAACATGATTGGTCGTGATGATGAAAAGTGGCCTATGTGGTTTTTTTTATTTTTTATCACACTCAGACGTATGGGGAAAAAATTTGACGCGAGCTTAACATTTTTTCCCCATATAAAAGTGCACAACTCCGCTAAAGAAGTTTTCACTTCAAAAATATGGGTTATTTTATGTATGAGTTATTATACTTTCTTTCGAGACCTAATTTAAAGGTCGCGATTATGGACGAAATGTGTAAAAAATAATTCATAAATCGTAATAGTAAATTATATGCAGAATCGAGACTTTGTCACAGTATAAGTCATATAAAACTATGATATTATGAACAGAACACTATGATAGTTTCGCGTCACTAGCTCACACGGTTTTATTTATACCGTGACGTGACGTGTTTGGGACGCAGGCGCTATAAAACTTGACGTAATTTTATACCTGTACTGTAGCATCATACGATGTGCGCAAATTCGGTGATTACTGATTACGAATTATCGTAAATATACTATAAGGTACCTAGTATTGACATCGACGCGTACTGATCGCGTGTGATCACACCATCTGTTCGACATTTTCAAATGATGTGTGACGCAAACCTAGGTAGCGGAAGACCGAAGAAGGTACGGATATATGAACTGCGTGATAATGGTAAGTTTAGAAAAGGTGTGAGCACTGAGATGACTGGAGAGATCAGATAGAACGCAGTGGAAGAGGAAAACATGTGTCGACTTCACCTACATGAGGAAGAAGATGAAGACCTAACCTAAAATTAAACAAGTATAACCCTTCATAATTCTACTTTCTTAATACGTACTGCCAAGGAATGAAACTCTTTGCCCGCGTCTGTGTTTCCCTATAGGTACAATCCTGGAGTCATTAAGTCACGAGTGAATACGTACCTTCTAGGCTTCTCCAGTGCTACTTACATCTTAGACTCGAGACAGATGTCAAACGCAAGCTTTAAATGTTTCGGAAGTGGATGCGGGATTGGAAGGAAACAAAACAAATGAAAGTGACGGTTTATTAACTCAGCGTACCACGTACAGAGTCCGAGAGTCCCGTGGAGCGAGTGTCTTTACACAGTCACTGAGAACACAGACACTGGTTAAGCTGCTACTTAGCACTGACACTTAAGCACTGTTACTATTTCTTAGGCACTTTTCTTCACTTCATAACTTCTTAGGCACTTTTCTTCACTTTTCACTACACTTCTCTATTTTTTTTATACTGTATAGATCCAGCGTTTCACCACTATCTCACTTGATGTCCAGTGACTGTGGTCGAAAATGTTATCATGCTAGACCTAGAATGCTCACTGGCTCTCAAGGACTGCTACCTGAACACACTATGTGTTTGGTGACCGTTTTTTAAACTTGAGAGTGGTAGCTTGTCAGGCGGGTACTCGAAAGTACCCTACCACCATGCTCGGAATTTGATAACGGTGTTGCCTTCACCGGAAACTCAAGCTGATGTTGTGAATCAAACCAGTGTCCGTCAGTTTGACAGGCGACGCTCCCCCCGCTGAGCTGTCATCGCTTCATATCATTACATACACATATATTTCTCCTTTCTCCTCCGTCACTCGTTATCATGACTCATGACTGAGTGTCGTGACCATCTCCACCAATTATTTTTTCCTAGATGATCGGGCGCCATCTGGATCTGTTGCCGGCAGTTTACAGAGCCCTATGTACTGGCATTTCAAGTGTGGAGCGTATCTGTTCAGACCAACGCATCGGAGTGCGACCTCAAGATCTTTTTCCTTCTATTTTGCCAGTTACCATCAGCCTCTTCAGGTTGTCACCATTTTTTCTGGCTATGTGACCGAAGTACTCCTGAATTCTTTTTAGGCATGTTGATGAGAGCCTGATTTTGACCTGCAGTTGCTTTATGGTGGATACGTTGGTCCTTCGTGCCGTCCACGGTATACGCAGCATCTTTCTCCAGCACCACATCTCGAATGTGTCAATGCGTTTACGGTCTGATGCTTTAAGAGTCCATGTCTCAGCACCGTAGATGGAGAAAATGAGAGGCCCTACTAGTTTCTTTTTTTTCTTAGTGATAAGCTACGCTATTTCTTCTTACTTTTTTTTTAAATCCCTAGAGCTGAACCGATTATGTTGATGTTATAGTGAAAGCTTTTAAGAAACGATCCCATATTTTCTATTATATGATACTATTATATTTACCTCCTGCTATGAAATAATCTGTTGAAACTATATTTACGTCAATGAACAAGGAACGTCGTAGCTGTTGTCGTCATCAACGAAATCGTAAAGTTTTTCCAGTTTCTGCTTTATTCTCAACTTATTTCGACTATTTAAAACAAAAATATATTTTTTCTTAGGGATATAAACGCCGTTTTAGAGTTTCATATACAAAATAATCACGTGTTATTTTTGGATCACCCATTTTACACGTATGTTTTTCGTGTTACATCTATTGCGTATTACATTTACTGTCTTATCAGCCATAATTGCCATTATTATGTAAACAAAATTTCCATTGAGCTATGGCATTGAACGTTTTAAACAGTTTATATACATAACCATTAATCGTGCCGTAACTTTATTATTGATGGAAACTATGCAAACTAATTGCGCAATACCAGTTCAAACAATGACTGGTGAAAACAAAGCGATTACCATAAGATTTACTATCGTTATTTGTAAATATAATATATTGCTCTGATTTGGTGGATAGATGTCTTTATTAACATAAAATGCTAATAGCTTATTAGATTACTGCTTCAATATCATTTGGGAAATATACTAGCTGTTACCAGCCCATGGATAGCTCTAATGTTACAACCCGCGAACAGTTGGCAACGTAACCAGAATAGCAGCATTTCCCGGTTGAATTGAAGTTGTCACGCACAAAGCGCATGCAACAATGGAAACGAAGAGAAGCGAAGGTCTTCTCTACTGCGTCTTTGTAGACCTCGATTCATACCGTGGGCAATATTTGAGGGTGGCATTTAGAAGGGCAGGTACTCGGAAGTACCCTACCAGCAGGATGGGAATTTCATAACGGTCTTACCTTCACCAATAGAGCCGCGGTGAGGGTCGAACCATCAAGCGTCAGTGGGCGTGTTGCAACAAGATATTTTTTAATCTGTCAAGTTCGTTGTGTGTAACGGAAATCCGTCAAAAATCCGTTTTAAATATTTTTTGTACGTCAATAACAGCCGTAAAAATTCTAACATTACATATTTTCACATCTTAATTACAATTTTAATTTTAAGTACTCACCGTACTTGAAATAATATTATATAGGTCAAGAAATATAACTATACTTCATCTCTATTAAAATTTAAGTATGTTTGTTACCTCTTCACGCTCAAACAGCTATACCGATTTCGATGAAATTTGGTATGGAAATATTTAAACCTATTATTTTGATTGTGTAATACTTGCCTATTATAGGTACTGTACATGTAACAATGATCACAAGTAATACTATTCTTAGTTATTTTGGCCACTATTTTTGTACGCCATTAGTATTTATTTAATCCACATACACGTGTAGAATAATGTTCTCAAAACTAATTATGTTAGTGTAATTTATTGCTCCACACTTTTTAAGTTTTAAATGAAGCATGAAGGTCTGATTAAAAATAGAGCGTTAATATGTAACTAAGGCTACGTTTGCCTATTTATAGAAAAAAAAAACATAAAAATATTACCGAATCGAAAACCTCCTCTTTTAAGAAGTCAGTTGAAAGCAAAACTTAAATATTTTATTCTGATACTGAAACCAAACGTCGTTGTTAAAAATTTGATACAGACAATATCGTAAGATTACAAGCTGTTATCTTTTCTTACATAATAAAACTGGACATGTGCGAATATATTGGGTGGACCGATGGTTCCATAGAAACTTCAATATCATCATCATAATTATCCACTGCTGGACATAAGCCTTCCCCAATGGAAATTTGATGTACCGAAACTGTTATGAAAAAATAAGCCATACTGAGGTGTCCATGCACCATGGTATATGATGTAATATGAATGCAGTCAGTAATATCGTGCCAGCCCACTTCCGATTCGTTATTAGGACTTATGTGAGGGTATCTTTTATCTCAGTTATTTTTTGTATGATAACTTCTTACTTCGTGGAATGACAGTAGATATATATTTCTCCATAGCTTTTTGTGTGATATCTATAAGAAAAAATATGCAGTGACCGAATATTGTCACGCTATGACACAGATAAATGATAGTTTTTATGAATGGTACGTGCGTTATTCAATTGTTTGTACGATATACATGCGATTGACTGACGCGTGACGCAAATTATTCCTGCTTCAGGCACAGGTACCAGTTGTCTTTGCGTACCGTCTTTGGACGCGCGTGACTGTCTGTTTGTGAGCGTGACATAAGACACTAGAGAAATGGTGACTACATGATGAACATGACATTCACTCATGAAACTATTACAAAACTTACTACTATTAACGTAAACGATTAAGTCATTATTTTTAAGGAAGTCTGATATGTTTAATGACGATAATAAAACTAAAGACGTGGCATTTGACACATTGCTATGAAATGTCTGATGGTGCAAGTTTGAGAATGTTTCATTTGGCGTATTGGCCTTAGGCGCATTTGTATCACTGTAATTCGCAATTTTATTTTTTGTTCGGGTCAGGGAGTTCGGATATATCATTCAGCGATTTGTATGAATCTGTAAATTTAAGGCAATGGGGTTTCGAAAAACTCTTTGCGTACGGCGTAGGGTATGCGTAGGGTTTTCATTTGCAATTGGATTTATAGATAACATTTGTTTAATATGTGTCCTGGGCACTATCCGTGTAGCAGGATAAATTATATCGATAAATGACTTACAAAAGCTTTTTTTCATGAAAGTAATGTTACATTTATTGTGGAAGCTTAAAGTGCGCAAATAATACAATCTAGCCTATTAACCTTTCGGAATAGCCACAGTAATTCCCACCATAGTTCTTTTCGCCGTCGTAAACATAGGATATCCTGGAAAACCTTCAAACATCAAAACGTTGTTGGCAGACATGAGTTTCCAAAAATTGATTGAGAAAACATTACTGACGTTTATAACAGCCAAAAAGATTTTATTTGTGAGTAATTTTGAACCATATAACTGAAAACTAAATTAAAAAGAGACTTGACACTTTCAAGACTGCGCCACGCAGTTTTCCCATCCGTTGCCGTACATTTTTCCGGACAAAATGTGCTATTTTAGACTATAATCTATATTCATATATCTATGTCAAATTTATTTCAGATACGTATACCTGCTCTGGCGTGATTGCGGAACAAGGATATAATTATTATATAATTACAAGACTACTTAATTATTACTTTATATTTAAATACCTACTTTAAAACAAAAAGAACTGCTTTATTTGGAACGAGCACTTAGTAACCCTTAAACGTAGCCAGTTAAATTGGCACCATTATAAATCAAAATCATCGCTCAATTAATAAGGTTTATTGTGATAAGTCCAAAATAAACATTACGCCGGTCAGCAGAACCGTCACAGGTGCCGGCCCCTTGGCCACCTGCCAGCTGAACTACTGGGAAATCTCTCAGGAAGTCATGACACTTAGTGCATTTTTTTATATCTTCCATGAAGTGTGTGTATGTGCCCGTGTACGTTGAATTAGTCCAAGGGAACATTAAGTTCTGTTAACTATAATACTGGCGGACCCTACAGATGTCGATCCTGCTTACAACAATCTGGAACTCATAGGAGTTTAATTGGGAATTTATGCCTTTCAATGACCTATACTATAGAGTAGGTAATTGCATGGCATAAATTCACAAAACATACGCATAAAGGCGATGAATGCACGCTATGCACACTGCCGAAGACAGGTCAGGATGGCGTAGCATCGTCCGTCGAAAAATGATCCATGGAGGGGGTCACGACCCTCAGCACTGAGGAAAACGTAGGCGTATGTTTTTTTCCTATATACTTCTTTAACATTTGAGTGTTTTATTTACACATGTATATCATTTTGTTGCTACTTTGATGTCAAGGTATCCGACATTAATGCTACGATAAAACCTTTTTGCCCTAAAATGAACAACGCTACCTGCAATATTTTCTTAGCCGGTCGGTTAGGTTAGGTGAACCCGGACTTGCTCATGAGTGGTCTCCACTTCAGAGTTTTTCGCACATTCATGAGTTTTTATTGAGAAGAGACAGACGTTTGATCTCACGACTCACCTGATGTTATGATGTGGTCTACGAAATATCACGCCTTCCAACATGTGACACAGATTCAGTCGTGCCTTACATCCAGATTGTATCTATGCGGACACAGACTTAGGCAATGAACTCCACGCCTTAGTGTTATTAAATGAATCCACCCACTATAAATGTGGAACCAAGACGCTTGTGATCAAGGTAAGGTTCTACTTCATAAAGTCACGAACTGGCCTACGATATAAAATCAGCGCTGGTTTTTAGACAGCGAGTTGGGACCGTTCTGTAATATTTAATAAATGTGGTTCTGGTGAGTACCTGTAAAAGTATATTTTGTAGTATAGTCTCATTTTTTTTTGTATTCTATTATTAATGTTAATGTTACAATTCTTAATTTTGATAATTTGATTTTCATTTCAAATTGAGGGACTACGGTTCATTGTTATATGTCAACTCTGGCAGTACTTTTACTTTTACTTTTTTCTTTCAGTACTCTTCCATTGAAAACTTATAGAGTTTTAAGGCACTGATGATATGCTATAAAAAAGATACGTCATTATGAAGTTTACTTGATATTGGGTTTTTCATGAGCTTCTAATTTATCCAAACGTCCAGGCAATCAATTCAAAATGTTATGATTTCTCTAAAATAAGCAGTTTGAGAGTTAAGAGTTCGTCACGTGTGAGAGGTTTGGATATCTGCCAGCTAGTCTGGTCATGCTGAGAATATACTTCATTGCATTTATTACAGGTGTATTTAGGTATATTAAAAATGTCTGTTAGGTTATCCTTGTTAAGGTGTGTACAACGTTACGTTAACTACAATTTTTTTACATCTTCAACGGATGTAAGGTTTAATAAATGGATTATATGGGTTCGTTGCCATACGCATAATATTAAATGCATATGCCTGGTATATATTACGACACTAGCTGCGTCCCGCAGTTCTACGCACTTGATCTACAGTTTTGCCGTTACCTCGGTTTACCACACGGGAACCGTAAACATTTCTAGAACAAAAAGTAGCTTATGTGCTAGGCTAATTTATGTGCTAACTTTAATCAAGAATATAAGATACGTTCAGCCGTTCTGGCATGATTGAGTTAAACACATTTATCGAACAATGTTTTGTAGAATCAAATTAATCATGAATGAATGATGTTGAATCAATGGCTTATCCCTCGGGAACAGCAATTATTTTAGAGATGAAATGTCCTATGTGTTAATCTAGACTCTAAACTATCTCCATATATATATTATAAGTAGGTATATGCATCTTGATGTATTATATATATTAAGTATGTTAAATTCTATTAAATAATTTTATATGACACACCACCCTCCAAGATCATCTATTATTTACTCTCCATCCAAAGTTTGTCTGGAAGATATAGCTGTTAGTGATAAGACCACCTATTGAACATTACTTATTGTAAACATTTCTTTTTGTAATCTGTAATTTTGTGTCAATAAATTGTATAAATCGTTATTGTATTGTATTGTAAGATTTATGAAATAAAGATTCTGATACTCCATAATCAAAAGGAGAGCAAGCTTAGCTCGCGAGCTGGGCCACTGCGCCTGGACAGATAAAAAAAAGTTTTGGTGTTTAAAATAATTGCTCGTTTAATAGTGGAAGACATGATTACCCGTAATCTAGTTTACTGTTGTTGTACTTATGGCTTTCTTCTTCTTCTCAGCAATTGGATATCCACTGCTGGACATATGCCCCCATATAGGGGAGATTTAGCAATTCTCCCCACGCTTGGCAGGCGGGTTGTCGAGCACAGTATGATTTCCGATCCTCAGAAGGCGCTGCAGCCCACCTTCTGGCACGTGATCCCTTAGCCGACTCTTACGGCACCCGCGGGAAGAGATGGGGGAGTACTATTCTATGCCGGTACCACCACGGTACTTAAACTTAAGGCTTTACCATTACCTAAACAGATAATGTTGAGTCTTTCCAGCATATTTTTTTCAAACCCATACATATCCAATAAAATTTTAATAAATACCACTTATGAGAACAGTTCATGAAAGTGATTCTGATTTATCAAAATTTGATTTCATTCACTAATTTGTCAGTAAAAAATTTCTCGCGGTAAGGACAAATGCGTCTTAACTGGACTCCAGAAAAAAGGAAATTAAAAAGACAAAAATTGTGATTAATTTTTTTGAGCCCGTAAGCCATCTGTAAGGTGAATTTTCATAATAATTTAAATCCGAACGCATCACGATTTATTTAAACTGCTTCTGCCTGCAAGCACCCGCGAGCCTCTGTAATGTCATCGGCTCGGTTTGAATTCTCATGTTAGTGAAATGGAGAAGTAAATATATGTGTAACCTAAAAAAGTTACCATATCGTTCTGCCAAAGTGCTTACCAAAACCTACTTACCCACTGAGTAAATAGATAAACAAACGAAAGTTTTAAATTGAAAAAGTTTACTACCTTTTCAAAGAGCTATTTCAATATTGTTTACCCTGAAAACAAATTTCAATAAAGTCCTAATATAATACAGGCGAAAAGAATACCATATTAAAATGCCTAAAGGTTGAATTAAGAGCCTTTGACCTTTTTTAAAAAAAGATTACGCAATAAAAGCCGGAATTTGATATGATCGAAGGAAGTTTAGGATTTTTTACTGACGCACTCGAGCATTTCACTCACAAGTTGTGTGTAATCTGTGACTTTACTAAGAAAAATGTTTTCTTTTGAAAATACCGTTTTCGCTGTAAATCTGTAAGAGAACTATGATACGATTGACGCGCCAACTTCTCACAAATCTTATTGTTGCGATAAATTTTATTTTTCTCGCCTGCCTTCAGACGAAATGCAATTGTGTTTACGATGGGGAAATGGCCTCGTTGTTTTTCTTGAAGCTGGTTTCTTGGAAAGCTCTAATACTGAGACATCTGCCACTTAGTTATTCTTTAAATAATATATAATATTCTTAACTGTTTTATGAATTGGTGGCAAACAAGCAGATGGGCCGCCTGATGGTAAGTGATCACCGCCACGTATGGATATCTAGCACTATCTCTAACACTCGGAGCGTTACAATACGATGCCAACCCTTTTTAAAACATTGTTAACTCTCCTTTTGAAGAGTCCCATTTTGTAGGTAAAACGATCGCTAGAATATCACAGTGTGTGACTCCCAACTCCTTGAAATTTCGATAACCTTTATTGCTTATTAAGATATATTATGTGCATGAAAAGTGTGAGGGCTGATATGACATACGGTACAGTAACTGTAGAGTAAAAGAAAAACAGAGGTTGTTCGTATTTTTATTTTTTTACACTGTAATAGATTAAGCGTTTGACCATTACCTCACTTGATGGTCAGTGTCAATGTGGTCAACGATTTCATCACGCTATACCTAGAATGATTACTGGTTCGCAAGGACTGCTGCCTGAACACTTTATGTGTTTGGTGACAGTTTTTCAAACTTGAAGGTGGTAGCCAGGTAGGCGTAAAATACCCCCGAAAGTACTCTACCACCATGCTGGGATTGATAACGGTGTAACCTTCACCGCAGGAAGCTCAAGCCGTTTGTATGGATCGAACCGTCAGCGTCCGTCTGTTTGACAGCCGTCGTTCCCACCGATGAGCTATCGCTATTGATTCACCATCTGTTCTGGCCCCAGGTAGCACGGCTTCCGTGCTACCTGGGGCAACCTAAAGTCAGGAAGAAGAAAAATTGCTGATCAAGAGTAACTTTCTTTCTCTCTCTCTCTCTCTCTTCCTCTCGCAGTTTTGTAAGGGATTTGTCTGGAACATGCTGTTGAGTGCTTATAGTGACAATTTTAATGTAAAGTAACATTTGTGCGATCAGTTTAGATGTTTATCCCAGGTCTTGAGTGTTTGCGTGCTGTGATGTGTGTCCATGCCTCCCGCGACACAGGGAATCCAAGGGCGGGGGTCTGAGTGTAACAAAAAAAGCTTTATTGTTGTAATTGTAATTATTAAAAGTAGGAACCTACTCATTATTGTTTATATTCATTCATTTTTTATTCATCGCAGCCATAGACTGTCTGGACATATGCCTGTAGAAATAAATGCATATATGTATATATATATATATATATATATATATACATATATACATATATGCATTTATATATACATATTTATATATATATATAATATAAATATGTATATATTTGTCTATGTTAATAGTGATAAATTTCACTGCGCTATATTGTCATGTGACGTCACTATATATGTTGAGATAATCCCGGTACTTATGCATAACGAAGGTTACCAAACACATAGTGTGTTCAGACATAAGTCCAGCCCATGAACATTCTAGGTCTTGTGTGATTACATCTTCGACCACATCAACACTGAGTCAGATAGTTACATACATTGACTGGCCGGTTGGCGCAGTTGGTAGCACTCTGCCTTCTGATCCGCTGGTCCCGTGTTCGATTCCCGGACAGGTCAAACATTTGTGTGTATGAACATGTCTGTTTGACCTACGTCTGGGTGTGTATATGTATACAAGTATATATATATCAGTCTTCAGGATACCATAATACAGGCTCTGCCCAGTTTGGAACCTGAAGACCTTGTGTGAATGTTAATAAATAAAAAAAAATTAAAACCTAGATCTGTTAAAAAAACAATGCAAACATTGGCATTTATAATAGTAGTACTGAGAATTTTAACGCGTAATTAGCAACGTGAATTACGTATTACATATTATCGGTTCAGGATTTAGATACCACTTTCAACTTTACATATCTCGTTGTAAATACTTTATTCATAAATATTTATCACTAAACATATCACACAGTATATTAGGTATATATAGTATATTAATTGCGCAAGAAATTGTGTGTAATTTTCCATTGGTGAGGTTTATATTATTCTTTAGAACGCAGTGATAAGAATGTGGTCGCCTGGCGTGCGACAGCTGATAACGTTTTATTGTTTTTAAACGAACCTTAGTTGTGTATTGGCATATAATAAACAATAACACTATTGTTTATATCTGGTTGAACCTTTCCGCCGTCGTTGACAAAAGATTCCTTATATATAATGTACCATAAGCACTTTAGCAAGTCGCATTTCTTTATGATAAAATTTTGGCCATTAATATATATATACAACGTGTCCTTAAATTCAAAGATAAGCAAGTGCAAAAAAAAAAACAGTTCAATTATCTACGCCTTCAACAGGAATAACTTCATCAGGAATGACACAGTAATTCCTGATGAATCGTATCGCAATAGTATAAACAATTGAATAACACTACATGCGTTATTCAATTGTTTATTCTGAATTAAAGGTATCTAGCTGGGTGGTAGCTAGCTGGGTACTTTAGAGTACCCGCCTGGCTAGCTACCACCACCCTCAAGTTTGTAAAACTGTCACCGAACACATAGTGTGTTCAGGCCTTGAGAGACAGTAAGCATTCTATGTCTAGCGGCTTCGGCCAAATCGTCACTGACCATCAAGTCAGACAGTGGTCAAACACTAGATATATACAGTATAAAAAATATCCTCCCGTAAAACTATAATTTCTTTATCACAGCCGTACTAGATCCATGACAGTTGGTGCTGTGTTCAATTGTTTCAAGCTGCGATACGGCTGCTACATCTACGAAAGTGATACATGGCTTGGACGCTGAAGGCCGGTAACAGTAAGACACCTGCCTAAATGTTATTTTCCTAGTTGTAGTTCTGTAATTAGTTCGTATAAAAAACCACAAACTGCACAAATACATAATTGAACGCCGATTCGCTTCGTTAGGTACCTGTAATATTTATCTTTTTTATTGATAATAGGGCTGATGCCTTTTTAAAATAAAATACTAATTACTAATTACAATTCTACAGCTACTACAAAAATATTTGAGCAATCCTCTAGCTATTGTCAGCCTATTTATGTTAACAATATTTATGTTCTTTATAACGTCTCTTTTTGGGGCCGGAGGTAAACCATTACTGAAAGTGACGCAAATAGTCACGCAAATGTGTGACTGTTGTGGCTGAACTTAGTTTTATTAGTTTGACAAAGCATTTACAATGATTAGAATGTTAACAACGACACTAATGTTATCAACGGATATTGTTATTATGACGAATCACAACAAAACGTTATTTTATCAATTTAGATTAAAGTTCGTACATTACACAATATTATTTTTTCCCTTTATATGGGTAACAAGTAGCGTTCCGCGGTTTCACCCGCGTGGATTACGGTTTTCCCTTTACCTCAATTATCCCACGGGAACTAAACTTTTCCCGGGATAAAAGTAGTCTATGTGTTAATCCAGGATTTGAACTATCTTCATGCCAAATTTTATTGAAATCGGTGTAACCCTTTGAGCGTGAAGAAATAACTAACATACACACAAACTTTCGCATTTATATTATTAGTAGGATTATAATTTGCATTCGTGTAGACGTAACTCTCTATTTATTTATTTTTTATTTTTTTTAACAATCACACGGTCTTCAGGTCCCAAACTAGGCAGAGCCTGTGCTATGGTAACCTGATGACTGATATATATATACGTATATACATATACACACCCAGACACAGGTCAAACAGACATGTTCATGCACACAAATGTTTGACCTGTCCGGGAATCGAACCCGGGACCAGCGGCTCAGAAGGCAGAGTGCTACCAACTGCGCCAACCGGCCAGTCAAATAGCGGTATTCTCTCTATTTTCATTTACTTCTAAATGTCTATCTACCTAATATATGATAATTTTATCATAATCACATAAACTAATACTAACAATATTTTGTCAACGATCTAAGGGAAAATTATGGTATGAAACTAGTATGAATTATGGTGGTAATTGTATATTAAAACAATATTTTATGGCTTCTTATAACACCGTATCGCTATGATATATTTTTAAATATATAATATTATATTATATTCAACATATTATACTTTCGTAATATGTCTCTATGATGATTCCAGTGCTTTCGTTAAGATTAACGGAACTACACTGAATGGTTTAGTATTGCAAAAGGTATTAGGTATATAGGTAATGGTAAAGGTCTATATTAATATACCTATACATTATTAATGTCGTGTTTGAATTAGGCAGGGATATGTAGCGTCACTGTGACTGTTCAATTAATAATCATCATCATCTCAGCCATAGGACATCCACTGCTGGGCATATGCCTCCCCCATTGATTTCCACTAGAACCGGTTGCATCCAGCACTTGCTTGCGATTTAGCCAGGTCGTCTGTCCAACTTGTCAGTGACAATCTGTGGTGGCAATCCTATGCTGAGATTGCCAGTCCGTGCTCTCTGAGAACTTTTCGACCTCAACGGCCTTCAGTTCGTCGAGCTTAGTGCCCTACCCCCTGCCACTTAAACTTGCTTATCCGCTGGGCTATATCGGCGACTTTCGTTCTTGGTAGTGTTAGAAGAGAAAGGCCTAGGTGAACGTTCCAAAATCATATTGATAAAGTTCTAAGAAAGGGCCAAATCAAAAGTACTCTAAGCCGACTGCCATGACACCATACAAACAATATTGTATTGGAGGTCTGATGAGCGTGGATAAAGCGAAAGAAGTGTGTCGGCATGAAGAAACTGGTAGGCTGTGGTCTCAGCTTACTCCTACGGGAAAGAAGCATGAATATATGTTTGTTTATTTTCTTCCTTTATGAATATAAATGCGTAGTTTTATCGGTTATAATTTCTAGTTCTCTATTAATAATCTTAATATGGAGTTTTGAGTATATTTTAAAGTAATTAGTTTTATGTATTAATTTAAAATATAAATTTAAAGTTGTTGCATTACTAATCACATACCTATCATTATCATAGTAAAAATAATATGAATAATAATCTTTGCAAACCAGAATACTAACTAGTACCTATTATTGTCTAGCTTCCTTTTAAGATTTTACTAAGCAATTTAATGTATGTACATATGTTTACAAATGATTTTCATGGTATCTATCTACTTACAGGTATCTATCTACTATTGCCGTATGTTCTGTGACGAAAAGTTTAATCGAACTGCAAACAAAAGACTATCGGAGTTTTATCTGATAGCGAACTTATGTGCAATATTGATATTCAAACTAGGTCCTTTAAACTTGTAATATGACAGGGTATACCAAACTCACGTCGCCAGGCAAAAAATAAAAAGAAAACCCTAAATCTTCAAGTTGACTCCTATTGGCATTGCACTTTTTTACACTGTATAGATTACCACTATTTCTGATAGTTTGTTCACTATCTCACTTAATGGTTAGTGTTAACAACACCGATAGCATAATTCGCAATATGGTTGATATTGCGAATATTGATAACGGCGTTACTTTCACTCGAAGCCGTTGGTGGGGGTCGAACCAGCGTCCGTCAGAAAATGTCCGTCAGCTTCCGTGCTAATCGCCAGCTGGTTAATTTGGAATGAAATTAGTAGTTTAAAGTGGAATACCTCAATATATTCGCGATACAACATTGTATGTATGAAGCACAGTTTTGATGATCGTCCACAAAGACCTGCCTCATCAATCGCAGAATAGGCACAACGCTCACCCGTGAATCAGACCAGATTTAACAGGTCACATAACTGGCTAGCTTGTTTCCAATTTAGGATACGTTCAAGGGGCGCCATTCTGCTGTCAAATGAAATCACAGTGACAGCATGAAACTTTAGTAACATAAGCTATAGAGATCTTTGTGCTTATTTGTTAATTGCTTAGTCTCTTCACTTAATACCGTTAATTTCGATGATACAAAAGTTAGTCTGCATATCATCATTATATTATCAGTTCACTGTTGGATTTTTAGAACTTAGATATTTATTTTATAACGAATCAAATGCAAACTTTTATATTTTCTGCAACATTACGCATACGCTATTGTAGCTATTTATTATAGACGACAAAATAGACTCGTACTACATACTCATACTAGGCTAAATACCTATGAACAAACCTTTTCACATCAATTATACGGGGTTAAATCAATTCAAAGTAAAATGAAAATGAAATGTAATGAAATACATTTATTTGACATCAAACAAATAATAAAAAACACTTAAATCTACGTACATTTAGTTTTTCCTATAATTATAATTCATGACAAAAAAATAATAATAATAAAAATTAAGGGTACAAATTTAAGGTGGGTAAGAAACTTTTAGGTATTTATTAAAAGATGTCAAAAAGGTCTTGTCTCAGCATAATTCGACTCCACATCAAGGTACAATTCAAAATACATTATATTCAAAATACATTATATTCAAAAGAGCAGAATTGAGTTCCTGTTATTGTAGTCGCTATCACGTACCTAAGTATGATAAGTATGAGTCAGTGTATACTGTTCGAGTCCACATTTCCATAGCAAAGACCTAAAAACCTGATTGTCATTTTTTTAGAGCATGTTATTTCCCACGATCTGTATTTACAGCTATCTGATTTGTTGAAGGCTAGTGATATGATGTTCAATGTAATGGAGTAAATGGGTGTAATTCTATTAATCGCTCAAACCAGGTAAAATTATCTAAAACTCTTTGAAATCTACGCTCTTTTTTGTTTATAATCTTAAATTGAAATGGGTGTAAATCCTTGCACGGTTAACTCTAGTATGTATTAGAATTTTTTTACAAAAGCTACTTTTACTTACTTACTTTTACTCTGCACCAGATACCGTGACTTATTTTACATAAAACTACCCGCATTTTCATAAAAAGATTTAATTTAGACATGAGTGTCAGAGTATTTGGACTTGTATATGCATATCCGTATAAAAATATGTTACTTTACAGAATTTTTGTTAGTTTGAACAACAGAATAACACCAATATATTCTGTATTGCCGTTTTTGGTCTAACTTTGTCTAACTAACGTCTTTAACTTATCTTTGGCACTCCTTGCAAATAATTTTCTACTTACTATTCTCCTCTACTCTCTTCTATTCCTAAAATTCCTATCAAGAAGTGTCAACCCGCTCAATAATTTTGGTTGACTCGCAATAGTACACATGGTATATCTATTTATTTATACTTTAGCACTATTTAGTACATGGAGGACTTAACGCTAAGTAGCATATCTTCTTCTTCTAATATATAAAATTCTCGTGTCACTGTATTGTAACCGAACTCCTCCAAAAAGGCTTGACCGATTTTCATGAAAAATGAAAATTTTATACGTGTATATTCGGTAGATCTACATGTATTTTGTATATTCGGCAGTTCTGAGAATAGGTCGTTAAGTATTTTACACCCTCCATTCCCCAACAACCATTCTTATCACGATTATAGTATATTTTTTGTATGAATAAAATATTCATTGTCGTGGAGTAACTTAAATGAAGTTTCGTGTCATTTTGTCAGTTCGATAATTTATACGGGAGAACAACGTTTGCCGGGACGGCTAGTATACATTATATCCTAGTAATATAATATTATAAATGTCAAAGTTTGGATGGATGGATGGATGGATGTTTGTTACTCAATCACACCACAATGGCTGAACTGATTTGGATGAAATTTGGCATAGAGGTAGTCTGGAATAACACTTTACTTTATTTTTTATCCCGATAAAATGTATGATTCCCGTGGAATAATAGATGTAGCGGGAAAACCGTAATCCACGCGGGTGAAACCGCGGGGCCCTACTAGTATACATATATACACGAAATCTTTTGTTCGTGGTGAGGTTAATACCTTGTAAATACATTTTACCATTACTGGTGACGAGGTGAAAGAATAGTAAACCTGATTTCAAAATCTTTGTGTCAACTTTTCCCGGAATTTCAATCTTTCATATATTTTTCAACATGGAGTCGTCTTTTGTATGTCTAGTTCTTTATTACTAATATTATAAACGAGAAAGTTGTTATGGCTGTACAGATGTTTGTTACTCAATCACGCTCAAACGGCTTCACGGATTTGGATGAAATTTGGTCTGTAGATACTTCATATCCCAGAACAACACATAGGCTACTCTTCATCACCATTCATCAATCATCACCACGCGTGTAAAACCGCAGGGTGCAGCTTAATATTATAACACTAAGCACGGTGCTGTTTGTTTTAATTATGCAGTTTAAAAGCGTTCCTATCAAGGTTTAAGTCCAGTGTCACCTACATGCGACTTAAATAATGATTGATGAGGTATTAATTATACATGACGCAGCGTGGGATTAATTAATATCGTATTTAATAACACATAGTGTTGCAAAAAATATTTATATATTCGCGAATCTGTCGTGTAAAATGTTTTTCACGCGATCACGTCCTGATAGATTACATACTGGTTATCAATTCTTCTCAACACATTGCTTATATATGATTGTTAATGAATTGCCATTCTTGATAGTTTTGCTATTCTACTGGGAGTATAATTGTAATGGCTACACAGATCTAATTTCTACCGCCATGCCTACAATGCAATCCAGATGCAATTGTAATTTTAGCGGAATACCAAGTTTATATATTAGGTAATCTAAATATAAAATTAGTATTGCATTCGTTTTATTGCAATTTCAATGATTTGCTTGTCTTAATAGGCTTAATTATCTTATATTAAGCAAATGAATATTATGTCAGTTGTACCGCCTTTTCAATTTTTGTTGGGAGATTGGCCGAGTACCGGGCGACTTGTGTAAGGCGATAATCATAAGACTGTACAAAGGAAAAAGGACACAATAGGAATCCAAAAAATACCGGGATATCAGCCTCCCCGGCGTGTAGGTAGCACGCTGATATCACGGTAATCGAAACTGTATGCGAATGTTTTGATTGAAGGGGTCATGAAATAGGCAAATTCGAAACCCAGCTTGTAAATCCCATATTTATTTCATATGGGATGTACTCGCTGGGTTTCGAAAAGGAATGGGATGTATAGACCAGGTCTTTCCCTTACGGTGCATAACCGAAAAATGTTTGGCGAAAAGCCAAAAGGCTTACTGCGAATTCGTACACTTGGAAAAGGCCTATGACAGAGTTAGGAGGAATGGTTTGTGGTCAGCATTGTCTATGTACGGAGTGAATGGTAACCTGATTCAAGCGCTGAAATCTTTATGGTGATTCCAGTTATTGGCGTTAGGATAAACGGAACATACACATAAGCATCGAAAAAGGTGTTAGGCAGGGATGTGTAGCATCACCGTGGCTTTGCAATTTATTCATGGATAATTGTCTGACCAATTTGATAGAAAGTGAATGTGGAGTGCAAATGAATGAATTACTTAACAAATCTCTTCTTCACAGAAGAAGGTACCAGTAGTGCATGAAGATTTAGAGAAAAGGGGATTGAAAATAAATGTAAGCAAGACGAAAGTTACGGTCTTTGAGAAAATTGATGAAACGACAGACTGCAAAAAAAGTAGAAAAAGTGACAGAGTTTGTATACAATAACATACATACTTGTTGATTGGTCTAAAGTTCAATGACCTACAACGCGTTAACTATTACTTGTACTGGAAAAATATTGTATATCTAGATTGAGGTCATATAGGTATAACTTTATCAAATATCAACAAAATCGGGAACATCAACATTTTTTACCTGTCCGCTTTACGTGGAATGCCCCGGCTATAAAAAAGGTTACATAACATAACGTTCTATATCTAACGATAACAACTTTACACGTAGGTACTTCATGCCTTGAATCATGCTGAGTTCAGCGCAATGAAAGCTTTTGGTTTGCCTTATAATATGTACTCGTAGTTGAATTACTGTTCTAAAAATTGACTGTCTCGATATTAGCCTTCATGTGATTGTATTAAATATGTCATGGTCTTGAGTTATTTCTTTATAGGTCGCATACATAATAATGGCGTCTCTCAGTAAGGCCAGAAATTTACATCGGATAATGGGAAGCACGAGGTGGCACGGCTTACTACTATTTCAATAAGAATTAGATCAGCGTGTCATTTGGAGATTTCATAATAAGATGCTTTGTTAGTTGGGCACCACCGCCTCTAAGCTAAGTATAATCAGGGCATTATGGCTTCAAGAAAGTTGTTGTTGCCGTTCTATCCAACGCTGATCTTTCTTTCCTGTGTATATTTTGGTCCAATCTTCCATTTCAGTCGTAGAATATCTACTGCTAGGCATAGGCCTCTCTCATTGATATTCACAAGAACTGCTTGGAAGCATAACCCAGCCTCTAGGGACGTCTACATTCTCAGGAAGAGTCTAGAGGCGTTCTGCTTCCAACCAGTTCTTGTGGATATTAATGTAAGAGGCCCTATGTCCCGTGAGAAAATAGCAGTGAGTTCATTTTACTCAAATGAAAACAAACATATATTATTAGCTTTCTTTAGCTGCTTAAATAGGGAGAGTACAGCTGGCCATAATAAATCACATCTACCAATGTTGGTTGGCTCTAAACTCGACGGGCACTCACTTTGCCTCACTGTTGGCCTTTGTACTAGAATCGGTGGCAACATCTTAAAGTACCTTCCCGGAACGCGGCAAAGCTTAGTTGATAATCCGTAGTCCAGACTCCGGTACGACAGCAGAGTTCGTTGATTAATCCAGTTGATCGATTAAAATCGTATAGTTGAAAACTACACATTTCAACCTATATACTTAAGTACATAAGACTTTCACTTAATCATTTCTCCGTGTTGAGTTTTTAATCTATCGGAATGATTAAATTACAAATTACACCTAGAGACGTCATTGTGATTGTGATTGTGTAACATTACACCGTGCGTCACTAAACACTCTGTTGGTATTATATATACACTTATAGTATATCCGTCATTAAAAAAACCTACTTGCAACATTGCACCGAGAAGGTCGGAAAGCCTGTGAATGCTATTTATACAGTATCCTCACTTATCAAGCTTCAATCCTCTTAAGCGGGTCAAGCACACCTACGTGTGTCTATGCGCTCCTAGTATTTCATTATATTATGATCATAATAATGTCTATCTATACATATAATCTCTTTTTGTCCTTATCCCACGGTAGATGGGGTTGCCACAGCAAGAAATAGAAACAATTATTCGCCTTATAAAAGTCAAATTTACATCGATGTTTTAGTTATATAGGTACGGAAGTTAGTGTTACTAGTATGGTCTATGATATATGTAGGTATAATTACTGGCTCTTTATTTTGTATTGTTCTTGTCTAATCTCTCCTTAACATTCGCGTCTCTGCTACATAATAATGTTATGGTAAGCAAAATAAAGGTAAATTATATCCAAAGCTTTCGTATACAAAATTAAATACGGAAAATTAATTAATAAATTAACATGATATACATGTAGAGCGATAAACTAGTAGTGACCTACTAGACACATAACACAATTATTGGGCCTGAAAAAAATTATTTGTCCATTCGTTATCTACCATAAGAACCTTATGAAAAAAATACAGTATACGATAATGTTTTACACGTTTGTGGAGAAATTAAATTACAAATAATAAAAAATACAGGAATATCATACTATAAAGCGCGTGTTTCCCAACCAAATTACAACAGTTTTCAGAAAAGTATTAGTATTTTATTATCTACCAGGAATCTCACGGGGAAAACGAATTTCCACGCTTGTTGGCGCGTGCTACGTGTTTGTGCTACGAGGGTTCACTCACACAGACAAAAGCCGTGACGCTAACCGCACACAACTACATTATCACTTACACGAGACTATAAATAAGGCGAAGCCCGCCACCTCCCCGCACTCTGGTCGCAGAATTTGCACAGAACGCACGTTACAAATTTATAACCAACTCCAATTAAGTTATCAATATGGTTGTGAAACTAGAAACAGCCTCTACCTTGTACGCGGACGTGTACCCGACTATCAAAATACGTCGCGACATGGACGCTAGCGTAGGGGATTGCTCACGCCGGCAGAAGAACCGACGCGCTGCTCTCCCGGCATTGGTCGAGGATGAAACTGAGGAAATTTTCGAAACTGAGAAGACGTCCAACTTGCTGCACACTGAAGGTTTGAGGCGGCAGAAGTCGATTTCTCCACAACGGCGTGAGAGAATGCGCCGCCAGCTCGCGCTCCCATCTCTCTCCGAGGATGAGGAGCCTTGAAGGTATCTCCGACGCCACTCAGGAGTGAAGCTACGAAGCGGCTGGCAGTTCGCTTCATCTTCTAGGAACATGACGGTCTCTGGAAGAGGAATGGTGAAGTTGTACCACCCGTGGGGGACAACCCTGACCTCAACGTGTCGTTGCCGTAATCGGACACAGTGATACAAAGCAATTGAATAAAAAAGCATCAAGTGCCGGAACAATAGTGATGTGTAACCAAAAACATACGCCAAAGCGCTATCAATAGGTGTTAAGGTTATTGTAAGATTGTTTAAAAATCAAAAATAAATTGTGTATGAAAATATTTTGTTCATATTTTGGTACGTACCCATTTTACCCCATAAGTGTAAAAATATTGAGAAATAAGGTAGGAACAATGCGCATGCATTAATTGTTCCTACCTAAGAGCTGGAAGCTAAGAGAGTTTACAAGTTTAGAAATTTGGTAAAAACCTATAGAGAATCTTTACCTTTTAAATAAAAATAAATAACCAATTTAAGATCTTTATTTCTAGTCGCTACCACTTTGATTTTTTAATTTATTTTTAACTGGTTTACTTTAAGTTTTAAATACAAAAACAAATTTTTAGTACCAATTTATGCGTTACTATTTTAAAACAAATTTTAGTTTTTGTAAAGATAAACGCTATGTAGAGTTAAGCGTACCTAGTAGTATTTATATTTACTAGTAGTACACATTTACTACAATATATACTCAAGGATCTCTACAATGCAATCCGATTGTTCAATTATATCAGACAAAAATGAAGTAATTCTAAAAATCTGGATTTAAATAATCACTATAAATTTATGCCGTTCACAATCACACATCCTACTAATATTATAAATTGCGAAAGTTTGTGAGTATGGATGTATGGATGTTTGTTCCTCTTTCACGCAAAAACTACTGAACGGATTTTAATGAAATTTGGAACATAGATAGTTTATACCCTGGATTAACACATAGGCTTATTTCCATCACTATCATCATCATCAATCATCACCACGCGGGTGAAACCGCGGGGCGCAGCTAGTATATATATATAAAAACCTTATATATACATTATCTGCAAATTACACTATCAGCAAAATATAACAACTCCGAAAAATACATAATACATCTTAAGGTAACAGTCACATGTCTGTACCGAGATTAATTCCGCGCTTTCAAGCAAATCTTATAGATATAATAGATAAACTAAAACCGTCTTGCAATAACCGAATTAACCGAGATTTCAGCCCGATCTCCGATCAAATCATGATTTTTGCCTGCATATTTGTGATTTAATAGAGAGATTCAGGTGAAAATCTAGGATGATTTGGTTGGTGCAAGTGGCCTTTTTAAGCATAGTTTTATCCAATGTATAGCTTTCATCCAAATCAAAACATCCGTAATAGTAATATACAATAATTATTCTTTAATAAGTATATGATTACATATAACAACATTATATAAGTAGAGATAATATATATATTATTATTTCGCATAATATTGCATAACACATAATATTCCATTAGAAAATGTAAACAATTGTTACATAAGACTTCTAAAACATTTTTACAAATATTGAGACACCCTTGTTACAGTGGAATGAATCAGCTGTTGGGACACCAATACTTTGTTGACAAAGACACGACACGACAATGTTTACAGAAACATTAATGTTGGTCATCTGATAGTTGATATCGAATACTTGCTCAAATAAGAACATGTCATTATACAATTTTAAAAATAAGAATCTATTTATTTAAAAAAAAAGCAAAAGACGTTGCTATAAGCTAAAAATACAGCTCTAGATTCGTGTACGATTATAGTAAAAGTTGATTTAAATTTCTCAATAATAATAATTATAACAAAACGTTTAATATTATGCTATCGTAACAAAATACAGGTCTAGCAATCATCCAGATAACTATTGCCATCAATAACTAATAATAATATAATGGCTTTCGCAGTAACGTTACATCCACCTATAATATTCGCAAAAAACAAACGAGCAAACATGTTTTGCTCTCATATAACGGTAATCCATGTACTGCTCGCTCCCTTTTTATTCATGTTTTTTAAGTATTAGGTTGCCTTGACCACCGTTTCACCTGATGTTAAGTGAAGGCGCGGTCTAAGATGTAGCACGCAAGCTTAAGGGAACCTATGTTATAGTATACCTATTTATTTTTATAGCACCCTAGAATGAATAGTGATACTTAGGATTGGGGTTCATATAAATAAATAAATAATGTGACTCAAACTAGGTGAGAGCCAGATATAAATGCGTCTGTATATCCTAAAAGTTGATTTATCTTGTCTAATCCAATATTTATAATCAAGAATTTCGTATGGCAGAAAACTATGAAAATCTGGGTGAGTCTAATATTACGTTTTCTTTTCTTTTAAGCAGTAGAAGACGCCGTATATTGAAGTTTACATTTTAATCTAATCATGTGGCTCAAAATTTTGATAAGTGACTTTCGACCTACTTCTCCGTGGAACAACGACTTAGCAAAAATACTAAGCCGAATTTAATTAAATTTGTTTTATATTCATTATATTCTTTATTAATAATATTCTTTCGAAAATGACGGAGTTCGGAGATATTTCGGCTTTTAGATAGATCACATAGAAATTCAGTTGCTAATAAAACTACACGGATCTCTTTATTTCTGATTAGATCGCGTAGAGAATCCCCGAGCATAGCCCTCCATAGCTCGTTGTGCGACTTTTACCTTGCTCACAATGCCCATAGTCAGAGACTACGTTTCAGTTCAGTCACAATAATGTATGAAATGGCCGTGGTGGTACCGGCCTAGAATAGTACTCCCCCATCTCTTCCCGCGGGTGCCGTAAGAGTCGGCTAAGGGATCACGTACCAGAAGGTGGGCAGCAGCGCCTTCAGAGGATTGGAAATCATACTGCGCTCGCCAACCCGCCTGCCAAGCGTGGCGAGTATTGGCAAATCCCCCCTATATGGGGGAGGCATACGTCCAGCAGTGGACGCACATGGCTGAGAGAAGAAGGATAAAGAAAAATTGTGCGTAAACCTACACTAGTACTATTACTAGTGTAGGTTTTCATGACTGGTGGCATGGTGGCATAACTCGACTAAAGGAAGGAAAATATAGCTTTTGAATCTATATTCAAAAGCTATATTTTGTGGACGCACATGGCTGAGAGAAGAAGAATGTATGAAACATATGTATAAATATATTGTAATAAACACATCTTCAAACCTATTTGACCTATTTGATAGCCATTTTGCGACTTATTCTCGATAGTAGTCCTCATGAGTTTAAATTTTTACTAGCTGCGCCTTTATGATTTTCCCGCGTGGACTACAGTTTTCATTTTTTTAATTCAACTGTATTTTTGGCGGAAGTCTGGGGGTTGACAGCTATATATACCACGGAAAACATTAAAAATCAAGGAAATTAATTTTATACAATTTGGGTACTATTAATATAGTAATGCCATATTCAAAACTAGCTTGTACGTTGTCAAACAGCGCTTGGTAAATATGACCAGTTCCATCATCATCTCAGCCATAGCACGTTATAGGTTGGCATTAGTTGGTAGGTCGCTCAACTGATATAGTTGCAGAATGTCAGATTAAAGACTATAATTTAACTAAAAAACTATTTGCCAAATTTTGTCCCATAAGTTCAGCCATTTTGGAGTGTATAATTAGCAAATATTCATACAATCAAACTTTCGCATTTAACATAATAGTTAGCATCATAAGATTCCAGCTAAATCCTTCTTTGTGTAATTACAAAGAAGCTTGTATCACGAAAGAATGCCTCACTTCATTCACCAAATTTAAACAGTTTTCTATCCAACATCCGCGTTCTCAAAAGAGACATTTCTGCGACCCCGTTGCAAATCGGGGTTGAGGCGCAAAATAACTTATACAAGACGGGTCGGGTGAGTAGGGTAGGGACTGTGGGTAAAAGCACAGATAAAATATTAGTTGCTATACCACGTAAGAGAGACAGATGGATGCTGGCCTCTATTCTGTGGCATGGCGACGGAATGGATCAATGAAAGTAGATACAATTATATGTTTACCATGTATAGAACTGTAGCTGGGGTGAATGTATACCTGGCTCGGTCGCAGTTTCCGAGTATTTTAAACGATTGCCTGAAACAATGTTTTGAGATCGTTGGTACAATTATTTGGTTTTGTTTCATTAAATTTGTGTTTACTTGGAAAGAAAGCAAGAAGTTTGTTTTGAACTATTATTTTAGATCTTGTTTTTGTATTACTAGCAGATTACGTAAGCGGTACGGTTAAGGAAAAGCCATTTAGGCATACGCTTTGATGCTTGGGGTTTTAGCTTTTCGTGCGAGCACTTTTATTTAGATAGCAGATTTTTATAATACCTTTTGTTTGTAACATTGAAAGACAAAGAGACTTACAGAGTAATGATTGATCTCCCCTGACAAAGCAATCACCTCAAGTAAATGGCGCTGTACAATTACGTGGAATTTATGTCTGTAAAAATGAGTTTTATCGTCAGGTCTAATTAGGTATAGGAAAACTGACCTTCACGCGGACAAAGTCCCCATAACACCAGCTGAGTGTTTATCCACTTGTCATGTACATAATTAGGACAACGATAAAACCGTTGTCCTACATTTTCGAAAATAAGTGTTTATACATACATACTAACATTGTTTTCATTCAAACAATTATGCAGATTGCGTGATGAATCAACTATTATTGTGTTACTAATTTAATTAAACAGTTGTTGTTTTGCGCATCTTTCGATTGACTGCGTTGTTTTGAAGGTGAACAACTGGTATAATAGGTAGGTACAAACTATTTTGAGAGCTGAGTGGGTATAGTTTGATTTTTCATTCGTTTTTTAACACGCTTTTAATAACTTTGCCTGACGATTTTCGGCCACTTCAAAACCTTAGATTTAAGAAGAAGAGAAGAGAGAAAAAGAAGAAGATTATTCCAAGACAAACAAGAAAAATATACAAAGAGAACAAAATAATAATGATGTTGTGAGTGTCATGAATATGGGCCCCGACTCAGCACAAGACTAAGGGGGAGACAATAATGTATGGCCAATACTCGTATAGGTACACCCATGGACTAAGATAGAATTCCCAGCTTGCATGTCGATGCTTACTTTGCCTTGTGCCAGTAGCCACAGACTTCCAGATAAATATGATATTCAGTTCGCGTTTGTGATGATATGAAAACTAAATCTGCCAACCCCGACTCTACCTGGTACTTGTCTGCCCTACCCCTAGAGTGTATATAAAAAGCCGGAGGCGCGGAGAGAAAGGGGCTGCACTTCCCGCAGCGCCGGAGCAGTCACAAAATATATATTCAATGCATATAACCTCAAAACATTTTTCTAAATTGAGGTTATTGAGATTTGGGAACATGCCATAATCTTCTGGAAGACCATGTCTATAGTCTGTGTCCTACGATTAGTTGATTGCACTGGATCCTGCAAACGAGGCTTTGTCTATGGGTGTACACGGATTATTGGCCGTACATTATAGGGACTCGACTAAGGCATAGGCTTTTGCTTCAAGGAGAATACGGGGAACACTCGTCGCACAAATATTTGCCCCTGCCGGGAGTCGAGCCCAGGGTCCTGGAGACACAGAAGTCATGTCACTCACACTAACCACTGTGACACGGCGACCGTCCCGTGTTTTATACATTCGTAACAATCATTGACAGCTGTGCTAGGGCATACCTGTGTCATTGCTGCCAATATCTTCCTCGAGAAGAGCACAATTAACTATGGAGAGGGCTATGCTCGGCTTTTCTCTACGCGATCGAATCAGAAACGAGATTCATCTAATTATCACGTGTATTTCTGTCGTTAATCTAAAAGCCCAAGTACCTCAGAACTGCGTCATTTATCAACTCTGAATTAAAAAGTACGAAAAGAACTTATAATAGTCACTCTTTCTAAGCCACATGATTATTTTATAAATTATATTCATTCTAAATTTCATTTGATACGAACACTAGAAAATCGTGTATTACCCATCAATGTGTGAAGACAAATAAGCACGAATTAAGGAGGACTTAAAACTAGGTCAGATCTTAATCCTGATCGAAATGGGACGGCATGAGAAGCACCAGCTTTCAAATGAAAAAAAGAATCAGCAAATCGGTTCCTCAGAAAAAAATATGTTTTTTATGTATTCCACAGAAAAAATAAACTGAGTCTAATTGAGAACCTCCTCCTTTTGTGGAGGTCAGTCGAAAATATTTCGAAATATTGTAACTACATATTTAGTAACGAGTTTTGAGCTAAAACGCTGATTTGCGTAAGTACTACTGTCGGTGACGCAATCATGCGACATGTCCATTCGATCACGTCTTTCATTACGATAGTACTTTTTTGTGTTTTACGCAATAATTCAATACCTTAATTAGTTAATTCGTTTCGCTGTGACTGCGATAACCGTCACCAATTTTCAGAAGACACTTAGTATGCTTAAGCATTGATTACCATTTGTAGTATACTAGCTGCGCCCTGCGATTTAACCCGCGTGGAACTACGGTTTATTGCTTTCTCAGTTATCGTATCAGGAACTATACTTTTTCATGACCAAAAGTAAAGTGACCACTAGTTCCCTTACTACTCTGAAACAAAAAGGAAACAGGGAGGGACTTTCGGGCTACTTTTTAAGGTCGTGCCCACAATTTGATGTAATAAAACTCAAAGTAATATAGTCCATCATCATTGTTACCATCATCTCAGCCATAGCACATCCACAGCTGGACATATGCCTTCTCCCATTGATTTCCAAAAGGACCGTAAAATCGTCTGTTCACCAATAGGCACTGGCTACACATGAAATGCTCTGCCAAAAAGATGAACAAAAAATTAGATCAGAATAATCCTTTATAATGAACATAAAATGGAGTGGGAAATTTTGATAAAGATTTACGTTTTATGTATTTAGGGAGTGATTTACGAGTGTCGTCGGTAGCGTTATTTTTGTGTACAAATAAATTTATTATACGTACATTTAAAAAATGTCCTACCACCGATGTAGGGCATTTTGGGTTATGATTTGTCACCATATCATCTTCAAAGCTTAATCAGGAGGTAGATTTGTATACCATACTTTACTCCATTGGGCTATCATACATGAAAAAATTACCGAATCCAAAAGCAGGCTTACCATAGAAACAAATATATTTGTTACATAACTAATGTATATATAATCACTCTAATCCTTGTGTGTGTATATATGTTTGTTACTTCTTCACGCTCAAACGGCTACACCAATTTCGATAAAATTTGGTATAGAGATATACCCTGGATTAACACATAGGCTTAGCTTCATCGTCACCATCATCACTCTTTTTCATCACCACGCGGGTAAAAACGCGGGGCGCAACTAGTAATATTATATATGCGTATATATTTTTGGTGTTTGTTACTCCTTTATGTCTTAACGTCTTTATAGAGGTGAATGAAATTGATTGATGTGGGTCACCTTATACCTGGAATAAATTATAGGCTATTATTCATCCCGAATAAATCGATGGTTCCTCAGGCAGGGATACCACGAAACCTAATATTCAACAGAAAGTTATGTTTTCTGTTCGGTTACGTTTGCACGTCTAAAGAGCTGAACCGATCTTGATGAATAATGGTAAAGAGATAGATGTGACATGGAAATGGACATGGGCCACTTATTATCCTGGAAAAAGTATGGTTCCTGTACTGTCGCTGTCGCCGCTACAACTGAGCTAGCGGGAAAACCGTAGTCCACGCGGCCGAAGCCGCGGGACGCAGCTAGTTAGAGCTTAGGCGTAGACTGTAAAATAGCGTTATGGTGACTCATTACATTTCAGGTAGGTACATAAACATGCATTTTGTATTTTTTTATGTAGCAATAAATGATTTATTTATTTAATTCATTTATTTATTTAGATATAGGTTTATAGGTTCAGGCGTTACTTTGCCGAAATCCATATAATTTTTTTATTATTAAATAAACAATATTTAATATTAATTTGTAAAACTTTTAGTAGTACACACTAGTAGACAAGTAGTTTAACCTGGCGTAACCGGAAACTCTTCGACACGTGTTTCGCCTCTGCACGAGGCATCCTCAAGATCTGTTGACTCGTTGACTCTCATCCCGACGGTAGATTAAAACTGGAATAATTTAAAGTTATAATACAGCTTTGAACCGTTTGGAGTCGGGACATTGAGCCTGTGAGGACCAGGAGCTCATCGGATTTTCCAAAAACGGCGATGCTGCTAGTATTATGGGCACGCTGCCAACTGGTAGCGGGTTAGAACGTTGCAGTTATCTATTGGCTGACAATAGATATTGGATTGCTCAAATGTTATTGCAGTAGCAGCAGTATTGTAATTAGTTATTAGTATTTTATTTTAATAAAGGCATCGGTCCTTTAATTTAAAATTGCGGAATTAACACTAAATATTGTTTATTTAATATATTTTTTTAATAAACACTACTTGTAGACTGCCGCAAACTAGGGAATTTCAGCAAAACTATTAATGACTTGTATATCTACAGACACACTTGTGGATCGCTGAATTGCTGTGTCGCTTTGTGATTTCCTCATAAGAACACAATTTATGAAAAACCCATTGAAACAGATTATGCTAATTTTAACCATACCAAATAATGATACCGTGTGTTGTTATGGAGTTACGAGGAAAACGAGAGCTCTTTGGGAAGTCCATATATGATAGTGATAACCAAATTTAGTAAGCGATGTGAATATCTAAAGGAATAACTTATTCGATTTTTTGCATTTGACAATTTGTTTTTTGGTTGTTTTTCACATTATCAACAGTGATTTGGCTAGGCTACGCACAGCCGTTTTATATGCAACTAGCAATCTGCCCGGTTTCACACGGGTAAAAAAAATAAAAACTATAATGATCCCTAATTTTATTGAAAATATAATATAGCCTATTGGAATTTTTAGACCTTCGCGATTCGAACACATTGTTAATAAATCAAACGGGGTTTGATCGCGAGAAAAACATTTAGTAATGACCACTGCAACTTGGTCGAAACGTCGAGGTAAATAAATTACTAAATGTTTTTTCTCGCGATCAAGCCCCGTTTGATTTATAAACAATAATATATAACCTATCCGTCACCCGGGGATAGTGTAGGTTTCTGAACAGTGCAACAATTTTTCCAAATCGGTTCAGTAGTTTCGGAGCCTATTCAAGGCAAACAAACAGGGATTCAAATCTTTCCTCTTTATAGTATTAGTATAGATGTGTGGCAAACAAGCAGAAGGCCCGCCTGGTGGTTAGCGATCACCGTAGCGTCGTCTATGGGTATTTGTAACACTCGGGGCGTGGCATTACAATCTTAATTAAATTACAATTATATACCTATAATACTAGCTATCGATATAATATTAATACTAACTAGTATTTTCGATAGTGGCGTAGTCTGTCCATCATCATTATCATATCAGCCATAAGACGTCCACTGATGGACATTTGCCTCCCCCATTCATCTCCACAAGGACTGGCTGACTGTTTCATGGATGACGGGAAGGAAGACTCCAGAAGGTAGGTACCATTTCACCGCGGGTACCACCGCAGGGCGCAGCTAGTTGTTTATACAATATTCTCGTCAAAACGTGTAAAATTTAACGCAAGTCATTAGCACTACGAGCTCGGTACAACATGGTACCAATTGTACTAATAAAATGTACAGTTTCCAAAAATACGTAGTAACCTTTGTGTGTATTAGAGTACGCAGCAAGCTCTTTGTCTCCTTCATACTGGAATCATATTATTTTAGAAAATACATTGTTGTTTTAATCCGTAAATGTATTCAAAAACATTGTATTCAGCACGCTATGGCAAAATAAGTGCTGTTGTTGAAAAAGCAATGTTTGAGACAATGTTTTTTTGTCCAATTTCAATCACTTGTTATGAGCAAAGTGTTTTTGACGTCACGAATAGGATTGAGTTGTTTAAAATAATTATTTACGTTTTGAAACATTCTAGAAAGCGGCACTAATGGTTCTTGATTAAAGTTGTTCAAGCCAGGTCTATTTACTAATGGACTAGCTTTATACCGCGGTCCTATCCACGCCATTGATTGTTTCCTGGGCTGATTCAGCTCTGTGTTGATAGGTCAGCACAACAAGTTGACACACCTGTTGTGTAAATATACAGAAAACTACCCGGTATTTAAAATAAATGCCCTTTTCCTCAGCTATTTGGCAATGGAAGTTAGGATAAAACCGATCTAGTCATTTTTAAGATTAAATTGTCAAGAAAAACATTATGCGAACATTTCTACCATTTTGGATAAAGCTGTTATTTTGAGGTACCTAAGAAAGATGTTGCGTAAGGAAACGCAGAGTTGCGTTGTTGACTCTTGTGTACCAACTGTACGTTTCGCAGTTTTTTAACGTTTATCCACAGATAAACTATAGGTGTCTCTGTGCGTTTATCTAATGTGCGATTATGAAATTTAAGAGAGCATTACGTGTCAATATTTTAATAAATACACCATAATTAGGTCACAAATCAAGAGTTTAAATATAAATGGTCTTAATTAACCGCCTTCAAAAAAGGAGGTGATAACTTCGTCGTTTATGAACCGATTTTGATTATTCTTTTTTTGTTAGATAGAGTATACTTCCGGTATGGTATGGTATGGTGGTCCCGTTCAAATTTCATCAAAATCGAACAAGCGGTTTTTGAGTTATACTCCAATAACTGAAAAGTGCTACGCGTATCTTGATGATATTATTGTCGCGGTTGAAGACATCGCAGAACACACAATGAAAATTAATTGATCCCGTGAGTAGCAAAGGTCACTGAAAAGGGTGAAAAAAAATTTTTTAACTAAAAATGCAACCGACTTCAACACTCAAAAGTGTGAAATAACTTGTCGAAGTCGGTACCATGAGCACAATATTGTGATGATAGTTACTTTTGTGTTAACTATCATGGTACCGACTTCAAAAAGTGATTTCACACTTTTGAGTGTTGAAGTCGGTTGCATTTTTTGTTAATTTTTTTTTCAATATCCCCATTATTATTATTTTTTGCTTTGCTCTTGTTTTGTTCGTATCCCCAAACACTATACAAATACAAACCCGAAATTCTTTATTGTTAATATACATAGCACATAATAGGATAGGTGGCCTTGCCTGCTGATTTAGCGTTAGCTGTGTTGCAGCAGGCAGTGTCTTCCCAAGGTTGGCTGAATTAACAATAAAAAAGAACATAAAAACTATATATTTACCAACAAAATATAAAAACGTAACTTAAAATGGATCTTAGATACATCTATCATAGATAAAACCTCTGTGATGTGATTAGGTGCGCGTGTATGGATGTGTGGTGCACACAAACGCCTGTCAGTTATTTTTAGATTTTCAAACTTTTGTAATCAATTTCATACTGTATTTGTTACCTTGTATGACAACATATTTTTTATACGTACTTTAGAGTCCAGTTTGTTATATAATATAGGTGCCATATGGTTATAGTGCCTCCACGCCAACATACACTTGTTACATTGGAATTGGACATTTTACAATTAGTTTGTGGTTATAGGTAAGAATGGAAGAGGATATTATAGGAGTGTTTTGGGATACAAAACTACCATTAAGTTATCAGAGCGTCCGAAGCCGTATAGGTACCTACCTACCCCATTTTCATTATCTTGTAGAACACGGCAATAAAGATTTTCATTAAAAATCCTTAATGTGATTCGCATACATGTCAACCGCTGAATTATAATAAATCAGTAATACAGTAATAATATCTTTATTATTGATAGATAGGTAACATTATGCATTAAAATGGTACCTACCCTTGATTACAAGCTTAAGATTCCATCTAGTTCTACAAATCATGTTTTCATTCACAGATAAGAAATAATATAAACTATAAACAAACAACTCATTGCCTTCCAAATCCAGTAACCGTCTATGCCCATATTAATAAAACATGTGTCCTCAAAATAACACTTTACATACGGTACTGTGTGACGTTAAACGTTTAGAGAGTTCGCGCTGACGTAACTGGTTACGTTGAAGTAGATTCGTGTTTAGCATGCCATTCAATCTAACATTGAAGGTCAGTAAAGTAAAAAAATAAACAAGCAAACGGAAACAGTATCTGTACCATTGTCGTAAGCTATGTTATTTATTAATCTCTGACGTTATAGAAACAGGCGAGTTGTTTGTTCTTTTGCAGATGGTATTACCTTAACCTTTGTCAGCAAAATATTACGTTGAAATTTCGATCCTCATTGTACAAAAACAAACACAAAATAAAAAGGTCCTTTTTTGATTGATCTGTGTATGTTTCAGTATAATAAACCAAATTACTAAACGTGGGTTAATCTTTGCTCACAGTTATAATGACGTAGGTATCCGCTAGGAACGAAAAACCTACATTTTACGGTTTACCTACATTGCTTCTTATAATTCTCCTTGCATGGTGCTCCCTTAACCACTCATACCGGATATAACCAGTGCGTGTTGTTCTATTACTGTTGAAACCTGACCATCAATCCCAGGGTAGCCGGTGCGCTAGCAATCAGTGCTGTAGATTCGACCACGCAGCGAGGCTCTCTTGCCGAACCCTGATCACCTATATACTGGAAGTAACCAATGCGTGAGGATTGCTCATGTTTTCATCCGTAAATTCTACCACCCATCCCAGAGGTAAATGGTGCAACAACATAAATTTAGCGTTTGACCACTATCACACGGTCAGTAACGAAGTGTGAAAATATGTGTCGGATATCGAAGCATCCGCCATTCATGCTGAGGCACAACATTTTTCCCTTATATGGAATAACAGATGTATAAAATACTGTAATAATAATTATAGTTGTTCTGGTGGTTGTTCTTTTTTTGTGCAATCAATTAGGTACCTACTTCTATTCATTTCGAAATTGAATCACGTAGAATTTTAAGAAAGAGAAAGAAACCTAGAATGTTGACTAGCTCTTAGCGACAAATGCAGAAACCCAAAGTTTTTGGTCACAGGTTTCAGAATGAAACTGAAAAGTTACTCCACCACTATTCTATGTAATTAATAACCACGTTACATACACCGAAACTCAAGCCGCTAGTGGAAATCGAATCAGCTACCGTCAGATTGTCCAGTCGACGTCGGGTAAAGTGACTAAACGGAATTGTTCAGTTGTGGGTATAGCAATCCCAGAAAGAATAACATGTTTGTTGTCCATGTCAAATTTGAATTTTATTCTCATTTGTATGCATCAATAAATCCACTTTGTCACATAAGCAAACAAGAACCTATTTTTTTACAAACAAATTAAATAAGACAGTCCCCGCACCTACTTAAAATTCAACGGTACCACAGCCTATATGACTGTACCTACCTGAATTGTATATTTCAGCGCTCTCGTTAAGAACGCTTGTTTTGGTCGATCACTTGTTATTCTGTTATTTAACTCGATAACAGACTATTTCCACGAGAACAAGTTTATTATAAGCTTTTCAAGTAGGTTAAAAATATCGTCCGAAAATAAACTAAGTGTTACTAATTTTATCTGTGTATTTTTAGCATTGTTATTTTATAGAAGTAAAGTAGGTTTCGAGGAGGTGTGAAGTAAATTTTAGGATTACGTATCAAAATGTATGTTGAAAAACGCAAGCACTGTTTTGATATTGTTAATTTCATTTATAATTCGCTTAATATTTTCATTATCACTTTTAGCATATCTAAAAGAGCGATTCAACAACAGATACTAATTTATTATGACGTTGACATTTGCCAAGAATGTATTTTCAACCGAGGTCCAAAATGAGGAGGTTCTTAATTTGGTTGTATGTTTTATATGTTTGTTATCTCAGCGGTCTGTCATTTATAAACTATTAATTACTAATTTGAAAAAATAACATATCTAATCGATTTTTAATGAGTCAATAATAACGTAGCTAGATACTTATATAGTTCCGAACAACATTTTCTTTTCCAAAAACGATTATGAAATGTTCCAAAAAAAATATGTATAACCGAATTGAAAACATCCCCTTTTTTGGAAGTTGCTTGATAAATAGCTTTTATTGTAACCATAATTTATTGTGAGAATCGGATGTTCTCAAATGTTATTTTCTATACATCACAAAATATTTTAATTAATTAGTATTAAACATAGTAATAAATTACAAAATAGTCCCTATTTTGGATATTAGCGCTCAGGTTTAGTGAAAAGATTTATTAATATTATTTGGAATGCATTGTCAACAATATTACTCATTCGTGGTTAATTCATTGTGTTATAAATTAATTAACCACGAATGAGTAACTAATATTGTTTAGACATCTTTTCATTTACCACAATAGGTACATTGTACTACTTTTTTTTTGTCTTCTCACTGCCTCAGTGTAACGTTTTATAAAACAGACATTGTTATACTTATTCATAAGCGTAATCGTTCTAGCAACTTACCCAAAGACATGGTCCATCAAATTCCGTAACCATATACATAGTTACTATCTGTCCGGCAAACGCTGCTCTGACACATACATTATTTATCCTAATGTCAAAGTGACACGACATTTTATTACTACACGTCAATGATGGACGGTTTATTGATTGGATATTTGTTTGTACTAAAATATTAAAATCGCTATATTAAGAATGAGGGATGGGGTGAAGGTTGAAGGGTGAAAATACGTTACAATCTATTCAAAGACCTACCAAATATGCATAAAAAATATTTAAAAAGGCGATTCGTTTCTCTGGATTCAATAAAAAACCTGTGACACAAGGATCACATCTTTGTATATTATTAGAAGATTTTGCACCAAAAATAATAGATTGAATGTAGTTTTGCGTTAAGCTACTATTTTTTATTGATTTGTGTTCGGCCTACTTTTTATTTTGGATAAACCAGATGGCTACATCAACCATGTCCTGAGATGCTGCACCGAGCTTCGAATTTATCTATGCAATTAATTATCATCATTTTCGACCTGTATTACATAGTAATCCGACTAATCTCTTTAAAAAATATTGCCCGCATTAAAAAGTAGAGTATGCAGAGTTAAGTACATACTCATCATTTACTTCTGGATCGATTCATTTTTTAAAGTGAAGTATGAGGTCATCATAGCCACGGCCTCAAAAAATAAATGGAACGCATTACGGATGATCCTTCAGATATTATAAATATTATTAAGAGTTCATTATAATCATCATCGTCAGTCATCATAATAATAATACCTAAGTATAGAAACGTAAAAAACACAGATAAAGCGTTAATTGCTTGTTATTACAATTATATATCTTTTGTATTACAAACACTTGGGGACGACCACAAAACGAGTCGCCGATCTAGTGAGAAAACACCGTTCGAGTTATATAGTTTTCAGTGATAGCGTGTTTGTGTAATGTGGTTAAAATACTGCTCATCAAGAACACATCAACATGGGGTCCCCCTTAAATAAAGACAATACGAAAAGTGTTCATGGACACATTCTTAGTACAATACATTTAGCAAGTCAGTTAGACTGAAATTAACTATAAGCTTATTTAGACTACATCTTGATGAGTTGATATGTAAACTATATTAAATAATAGAAATTGTTGCAATGTTCACAATATGTCACTGCCCAAAGGAAGACGTCAGCTGGTTTGTAACACAGGAATATGATCCACCAAAGCTTTGGTACATAAGAAAATGTTCGTAATTTCAACTTCCGTTGATTTACATAATTGACTTTTTTTATTTGATTTCCTTATTTATGCAACTATAAGATCTTTTTCTTTGCTGTCAGCCTATGGGCTTCTCAAGTGTTACCTACGTTTTATTAGCAGCATACCCAGAAGGCGCTTTTAAATCCAATGCTAATTAATTGAGCCGGATATCTTAACTCACACGGTTGGAACCGCGGGGCGCAGCTAGTGCTTACTACTTCTGATTTTCACTATAAGAACATTTTATACTATGTATATATGTTATATATAGGTACTATGTATATTTTTAGTATTAGTTAGGTGTATAATACCCCATTTCCTCCTGTTCTTGTACTGTTTTTATAAAGTGTTACATGTCTACGAGTGAAAACTTGGTGATGGCCTTTCGTAATGTTTTTCCACGCCGTTTTGTAACTAGTTGTAAGTTTTTCGATATGAACACTGCTTTTATTCTGTTAACCACACCAACTTACTAACATTATTTTAGAATAGAATAGAAATAGTTTATTTGTGACATACACAACATTATAAAAAAAATTTAAAAGAAAATAAAATTTCACAAATTATCCCCATTTATGTCAAAACGCATATTAATTGGGCTGAAATTCAAATTCGTATAACTCCTTATAACTCTATGTCTAATATTAGACGAGATTTATTATCTTGTTGGCCAATTGCGCGTAGTTTTAGTCGGCACCAAATAAGTGACGGCTTGTCTTACCCTAAATGACACGCAATTTAAATAAAAGATCTAATTTTAGTGTTGTTATTGATAAGTGTCATATTAGTTCCAAACTAATACATATAATTTATCGTAACTGTATATTTTAGTTTACTTTGGTTGAATAGGAGAATCACTACCAATGTGTTCAATGCGGAGATTAAGTATATAAGATTGATAGTGTATATCTACAATTCAATTTATATAAGTGGTGCGACGAAACACTCATTATGTATGAAGACTGGGCCTTATTTGAGTTTGTAATCGAGTCGGTTATATTAAGGTCATGCGAACAAAAAGTAGTCGGTCTCCGAAAGTCATTCACATGCCGTATTTGTGAACAATCGGGCGAACTTGAAAGTTATTGCCAAGTTTGTACTTGAAACAGGCTTAGAGCTTTTAACAATAATTTAAACACAAACTCATGTAGCTTTTGTGCGAGTGTAAAGCTGAGTTCTTCCATACCTGGACTCAGGTAGTATTATAACTATTTTCCTTTCTTCTTATAAGCCTAACAACTATTACAAACAATGCTTCGAACATTGTCTTGATAATGACAAGTAGTACTTAATTATACATTAATCAAGTGTTTATGAAAGGTTGAAAAAAATGAGTCACAATATCAATATACATACGTTGCCTGGTGTTTGTGTAAGAGTAAGTATGTGTATAAGAGTAAGTATATGAGTGTATGTGTGTGTGTAAGTGTGCTGTAATCCTGATGGGATAGAAATACCGTTTTGTGGAGAGTATTTTCGGCCGATGAAGCTCAATCCAGTGATTTGGTCCTGAGTGTTCAAAATATAGATCGTGTTAAAAATACACATTTTGGTATATTCGTGAGACAATAATAGCAAAATTGTAATTTAAAAAAGCTAAAAATATTTTCATTATGCTGGTGACTAGGTATGGTCCTTGCTAAAACAGTCATAATAATATATATTCGTCTACTACGGGGATTCGAACCCAATAGTATAGGTTTAAGAGTTTTATGGTTAATTAATGCATGCCATGGACCATACAACAGTTCACTAAAACTAATAAAATTCTGTGAATGTATAGTCCTGTTTGTAGCGATGCATTTTATTCTCAAGCTGAAATCTCGAGATCGATCAATACAATACAGTATCTGTATGCCGATTACTTGCGGCTAGACAGCTGATATCTATGGCATCATGTGATGCATCTAAATTGATTGAACATGCCTGTCATTGATCTGATGAAAGACGGCGCCAAATTCGTATCAACGAACACAGTACTGTACGCGTCTGTGTTGGTGATAAGGAATAAATTGGAAGTCGCAATACATCATTATTTGACCTTTTAGATGGGTTTGTCCGACCAACAGATCGTGATGCCTTCTCACTGTGGGGGAAAATTTTATTCACCTGCTCAATGGTCGGTACAAAATCTTCTCTTTTAATATATAGGTGGCAAACAAGCAGATGGGCCGCATGATAGTAAGCGTTCACCGTGGCCTATGGATTTCTGTAATACTTACTGGGGCCACTAAGGGTGGAGTTAACTACAATTTAAACGTCCGATTATCAATTAACCGTCGGTTAACTGTACGGTAAAAACTAGTTAACCGACGGTTAACTGATAATCGGACGATTAAATTTTGGTGAACTCCACCCTAAGATACGATGCCGATCCTTTTTGGAAATCTGTTATCTCTCCTTTTGAAAAATCCGATATTGTAACTACTTGGGAAGACTCAGGGAGGAACCTCTTTCTACATTTTGCAAGTGTATGGCAAACACGATCGGTAAAATCGCACAGCGAGTGAATCCCATGAGTTAATAATATGTGATAAGTTTTCAAGCGGTGTCGGCTACTGGGGTGGTAAAACCGATGCCGGAAAAAGGTTTCATCAGAACACTCCCCGTAGTGTACGGTAGAATATACACAGAGTTCGCTATCTGTTACTGACGATGGACTGAGGTATCTATCTCAGCCATAGGACGTCTAAAATTGGCCAACAACGCAACTTTATCAACGTTTCTTCTGTGACTTATTGCCAAGCCTGCCAATGGCAGTTGGGCAATTCGTACGAGTGCCTATAAGCAAATAATATAGTCGCCGTGGCTCAGCGATCAATTGCATAACCTCTGAGCTCCGAGCCCCTGGGTTCGAATCCTGGCAGGAGCAAAACGTTTATGTGATGACCATGGATGTTTGTCCCGGGTCTATGATGTTTGTGTAACGTGATTGTGTATGTACATATGTAAGTCTTGCGAAACAAAACAAATACTTTCTTATTTCTCCAACGGTACTTTTCAGTGATGTGTGTGTGTCAGTGATAAGTTATTATGGATGCTAAATGATAATGGTTTCCTGATAAATATCTTTGCTCAGTGATCATCATGTCAGCCAATACGTGCCCATACTCGCCACGCTTGGCAGGCAGATTGGCGAGCGCAGTAAATTTTGTGACCCTCAGAAGGCGCTGCTACCCATCCTCCTGGAATGTGATCCCTTAGCCAACTCTTACGACACCCAGGGGAAGAGATGCGGAGTACAATTCTAAGCCGGTACCACTACGGCACTACTTTGAACTTCTACCTGATAGTTGTACATTTTAGTAGGTACTGCAATAAAGTTTTCTCTGTTGATTGTATAGCAAAGGGCCAAATTTCACCGAAATTCTTATACTTTTCTAACAATGGAATAGTTTAAATTTTACCACGCGTCGTGCAATGTGCCGTTACGTTGTGAGAACTACATACTTTCGAGGGACGCGATGTCGGTTGCAGACTCCTAAAAAGGTATTGTGTCCATTGCTTTTATTTTTTGCACGTATACAAAAAGTGCTCCCATGATTGCTTTTAGAATGAGAGCTACTAAACGTTCTTATCACGAAAAGAAAGAACAACTCTTGGCATAGGTAAATTCAGAGTACCGCAGAAGTACTTATAATATATTTACAGCTTTGAAAAGAAACTGTGATCCAAAGACAAAACGATAAGAAAAATAAAAAGGGCAATACTTGTTATTTATTACATTTATATCTATCGATGTTCTCATAACAGGTTATTTAACTTAGTACACTTTGAAAGTTACACATATGCAAAAACTTTACAAGAATAGTGCTCGTAATACGTAAGTATATTTATATTATTTTCTAAAATAATAATATATTGATCATTCTATTTGAGTTCTTCTATAAAAGGCTATTGATGATTCCAACAAATGATTGTAAATTTTGAAGTGTCAAGTGTTTATTCTACTAATATTATAGGTAAATGCGAAAATTTGTGAGTGTGGATGTATGTTTGTTACTCTTTCAGGCCTAAACGGCTGTATGGATTTGGATGAAAACTGATATCTCGATACCTTACACCCTGAATTAACACGTAAGCTTATTTTCATCACCACCATCATCACCGTTATTCATAAACACGCGGATAAAACCGCGAGCGCAGCTAGTTACAAATATGTTTAAAAAAAAAGGTATATTATAAGTTCGAACTAATCTTCTGCAGATTCTTTAGTCACCTAATTTTGGAAAAAAAATCCATGTTTGAGATCATTTACTAAAAAATGTGATTTAATCCGTTCGAAGTTGTTTAATTCTGGATACAGTATTCTATATTATTTTTTATTAGTAGTATAACGTGTCAGCATCTCCCAGACATTGTTTTCGCCAGGTGTGCGACGGTCACACGTGAACGGAATAATACATGTCAGCTGACGATGCTTACAATATCTGACGTTACTGTATCTCGCTGTAACAGTCATGCAACTTGCATGAGATAACCAGATGTTTCACTGTTTATTTATCGCATAGAGTGAATAATTATAGCAGATGTATAAAAAAACAAAGCGACTTCCGCCGATTGTCCTCTATTTGCGAGATTTTGGGAACAGAAAAATAACCAAGGATAACTTTTTATAACGTCAAGTTATTAGCATCTTTAAATAAAGAAATCGTTTGTGCCTTCCTGAAATGTTACAGTTATAAATATTTCAAAAGCTGATTTATATCTACTATCTCTACAACGATCCCACAATAATCTTGTATAATCATTATCTCACCCAGTGATCATTTTCTAGCCCGCTATCTTACTAGGTACCTGTTGGCTCGTGACTCGTGAGTTGCAGAATTTGTGCCTATCAGAAAACACGGAAACAATACCACTCTATGACAGTACGCAATAATGAAAGTGGAGGCAAAATTCTTTGTGCATGAATCTGTCAAATAGCGATGGCGCATCGCGGTAAAAGATCTAGTCCACCAAAGAGTCCACCGATGATGGAATTGTTTTTTTTAAATATTAAAACATTACTCACCACTGATTTCAGGGTCCATGCTATTTTTAACATAATACTTATTCAATTAATTATTTACATTTACACATGTATTGTATGAAATGGGGATATTCAAAATAAATCACTCGAATGCGAGAGAAAATAAACATCTTTTTTTTCTTTCAGATATGCGCCGCAATATATTTGATAGCAAAACAGCAACGAAGCATCAATTTCATGTCGGTATTCAGAGCTCTGAAGTGTACATTCTACAAGAGATGTGCTGCAAATGACAGAAAGGGTCTGGGTGTGTGCCGCTTCCCACTAGTCCTTGTGGAGATAAATGGGGGAAGCCTATGTACAGCTGTGGACGTCTTATGGTTAACGTGATAATGATGATGATGATGATATAACTTTCCTATTTGAGAATCGTACTGTGAGAAACAAGACAGCTTCACTTTATAGCGAAACGCGAATACAATACTTGACAGTACTTGTAAGTAAGTGCATAATTACTGTAATAGGCGAAGTTTTGAAAATTAACTATTTTTATTGGATTTTAAAAACTGAATTATGATCACACTAGTGACTCGTAGTCTATCCAGACAGGGATTTCTCAGCTATAAACAATGAATAATTTAGAGTGGTCATAAAACTTTATAGAGATACCTAGGTACTCTACTTGCCAAAACACTTCAAGTTCAAGGATGTGATGTCATTTGATCAAATAACCGATGCGAATAAGAGGGCAAATTATGTAAAGTTTTTACTGAAATCTATTAATTAAATATCTTTACTTTGATTTTAAACACACCGAAATAAAATAGTCGGGAAGCCTCAACATTGGTTGGAAAAACGAATCAAATATAATTCCAAAATCTCGGATTAAATCACAAATTTGCGAGCATATATTGTTATTTGTGCCGTGGTGGTACCGGCCTAGAATAGTACTCCCCCATTTCTTCCCGTGGGTGCCGTAGGAGTCGGCTAAGGGATCATGTACCAGAAGGTGGGCAGCAGCGCCTTCTGAGGATAGGAAATCATACTGCGCTCGCCAACCCGCCTGCCAAGCGTGGCGAGTATCGGCAAATCCCCCTACATGGGGAGGCATATCTCCAGCAGTGGACAACCTATTGCTGTTATGAATGCATGAATTGTTATTTGATCCGAGAATCACGCATAATTTAGTTAGTGACGTGGGCCGAAGTATCTCTAAATCAGCAAGATCTAGAAAAATGGATTTTCTCAGTCTGCGCTTAAATTATGGCGGCTGTACGATTTTTCAAACATGAGTGAGATTAAATTTTAGTTTCTCTTAGATATAAACTGGAATACATTTTAATGCTGTTAAGTGGCAAAGATTTCTTTAAGGCTTGACGTTTGCTTAAATTTGGAAATTCCCATATGTCTAATAAACTTTTAAAAATTACCACTTATGAGAACTTTTCATGTAAGTTAATTCTGATTGAATGAAATTTTATTTCATTTGCTAATTTATCAGTTACCTTTCTCAAAATTTCTCGCGGTAAAGATAAATATGCTAGAACTGTTTCTTTCACCAGAAGAAAGATAATTAAAAAGTCTAAAAATATAATTAGTATTTTTTTGAGCTGAACATATGACCAAGGGGTCATTCATACAGTCAATCGTATTAAATAAAAATCATTAAACTAATTCACACATTCAACCTAGTGTTATCTAAACCTAGAAACCCTAATATATCAGCAAAGACAATTTCATCCATGGTCCGAAAACAATATCCTAGTTTCAATATACATTTTCCGACAGAACTTTCTATATTTTTGTCTTTGTGCCAATTTCGGGCGAAAATACATCGAAATGTGGACGCAGACTTTCTGCTATTCCAAGGTTTATCTGACCTTTGATTGTTACCAAAAATGGTATGATGCAAATTTAAAGAGCGAGTACGTAAGTACTGACGGCATCGCGTCAAACCAAAACGGGTCATGATATTGATAATTTAATGTAGCGATACGTATGAGTGCCCATGGGAGCATTTAAACAGTTGTTGCCCTTTGTACGACGACGTCAACTATCACTTTATTAGTTACTGTTGTCACGCCGAAATCTTTTAGTCCTTTAGTCATTTTGACCATCCTTTAGGCGTTATAATATAAAAAAAAATACCAAAAAATGCAACCGACTTCAACACCCAAAAGTGTGAAATAACTTGTCGAAGTCGATAATGTTCAAGTCGGTTCGATTTTTTGGAAAAACATTTTTTTCACCCTTTTCATGACCTTTTCTACTTACGGGATTTATTGTCATTGTGTATGTTCACCGATGTCGTCACCCGCAACACAACTATAATGTCATCGAAGTATGCGTATATAGCACTTTTCAGTTATTGGAGTGTTACTCAAAAACCGCTTGTAAAAAAGAAGAATCAAAATCGGTCACCCAGGCGAACTTCTGAGGTAACAAACATAAAAAAACTTACGAGTTGAATTCCTCCTTCTTTTTTGAAGTCGGTTGAAAAGTCTAAAATGTGATTATAAATATTTTCTTTGAGCCCGTAGATCATCTGTAAAGTACCTATTTATATCTGCCTGTAGTAAACACCCGCGAGCCTTAGTAAGTATTAAAGCAAAACTGTTGACAGCTGTGACATTTTACTCCCATGTTTCATGAAAAGATACGATCGAACTAAAATGTAAACTTATTACAAGAAGAGACGAGGAAAAAGTTTAATTTATTTTGAAGGTATCAAATAAGAAAAAGCTCCACTACTAAGATAAGATAAGATAAGATAATTTATTTCAATAATGACATTACAAATTTAAATAACATTACAATATTTCTAGATAATAATAGCAGGTTAAGCTTGAAAACAATGGGCCCCAAACTAGGCGTGGCCTGTATCTTGGACTAGTATTGCTACTTGTTAGCACAAAGGGTTGATTTAGACGATAGTTATCCTTGAAGTCTTTATTCGCAGCATCGGAAACGTTGAATGAATCCATTGTAAGTATAATCGCATACATACTCTCAATTCAACCAATAGACTTTATATTTTGCTGTCTATGAATCATATCGACATGTACCAATGTCCATGAACTTGGCATTGTTTCGAAACACGGACAGGTTTAGTTTGTATTTTATGATGTACATACATAGTGCCTCAATTATATGTTACCTTATATGTATAAATTCATGTAACAAGTGACGTGACGCGATGGCTATGACATCTACTTATAACAGTTACCAAATGAAGGTATGTATTGTATTTGTCTAATTCATGCGCTCGTGTATTGCCGTAACCATAAAGATTATTTATATACGTCGTGTACATAAGGAACGGCACACGAGACATTAACCAAACGAAATAAGGTTTTAATGAGGCTTATTTGACTATAAACTAAAATATAATTTTGCTCATAATGATAAGGAATGATAAGGAAAAATAAGTGGCCACTGTGTCGGCGCCGACTATAATAACACTTCACGCAATTGGCTAGCAGTTGAATAAAACTCGTCTAATATTAGAGATAGCGTAGTATGGAATTATATGAATTTGAATTTTAGCGTAAATGTAATATGAACTATTTCATTTTAAATAATATCAGTGAATTTTATATTATAAATTATTTATATCCTAAAATAAATAGACAGCTCAATATTGTATACCTTACCAGGAATAAATGTATTAAAACCGTCAGGCAATGGCTGTGCTCAAAAACTTAAGAAGAGAATGAACAACTAATACAGATTGATAAATAACTAATCTAGCAAATATGATGTAAGAAATAAGAAAAAAATGGTAATTGGTAAAAAAGTAGTATTATACATTTGTAATTATATAAATCCTTTTTGTTTATTAAGTGTGCTGTTACCTTTAATCATAATTAAGTTTAAAAATTAAGTAATTTTAATATTATCGTGCTGCGACCACATCATCACTGACTATCAAGTGAGATAGTGGACAAACGTATATTTTTTAGTGTATATCTTGGTACGCAAAAAGATAAAGTATTGTATTATCTTAATATGTATTGGGTGGCAAACAAGTGACAAGCCTCTTGATAGTAAGCGATCACAGAACATCTGTAACACGGAGACATTAAGGTACGTTGGCAATCCTTATAAGACTGGTTGCCACGCAATCGCTTGTTCGGGGCAACGGAAATGATAATAGAATCCCCATATATGTACTGTGGTATCACTTACTTACTCTGATTCAGTTTGTTTGTTCGTAATATCAAAATATATGCTAAATTAGATTATACTTACGCGTTAGACAATGATCGAGTACTTACGAACAACATTTCATAAGTGTTAAATTAATAATGAATAAATAAGTAAATACATATAACATTTTGTTATTGAAGTGGGTTTTATAAATAACTGATCAAATAATATGTAATTATTTAAAAGGAGAGTCAACAGAGTCATGGAAGGGATCGGCAACGTATCGTAATGTGCGAATTTTTTCGTTTGTGAACCTTACCGTTTATGATTTACGGCCCATTTTAATAACCGGTTTTTCTATCTCGGCCATAAACTGGAAACCGGTTCTTAAATGTTTTTTTTTTTTTAATCACACTCAGACCCCCGCACTAGGATTCCCTGTGTCGCGGGAGGCATGGACACACACAATCACAACACACAAACAACCAAGACCCGGGACAAACACCTATACTCATCGCACAAATGTTTGCCCCTGCCGGGATTCGAACCCAGGGTCCCGGAGACACAGAAGTCATGTCACTGACATTGACAACTGCGCCACGGCGACCGTCAAATGTGAAAATGTGAAAATGTGAAGGTAAACGGTAAGTTTTACAAAAAGTTTACAGGAAACAAAAGATGCGAAATTTTATTCTCAACAATAATGATCTCAATAACTTTTGCCCAAAAGTGCATAGTTACCGAGATATCGACCATAAACTTTTAATCAAGATAGCGCTTGAAGCTCCACCTGGATCTGTTAGCATTTTGTGATTTTATGCTCAGTAAGTGGTCCTAAACCTTATATAAGAAGAAAATTGGATTATAACTTAGTGCGAAATTGACCAAATAAACGGCTATTTTCACTACCCTACTGAATAAAATATTTATTTATAAGTTTTACATATCAAGAGCTCTCAAAAATAATATACCTAACATTGTAAGGGACTGGTGTTTGAAAGAGATCATAAAAACCTGACACAGGTTACCAGGATACCTCCCGTAGATAGGATAAATGATACCTTATGAAAATCAAACTACACTACGTATATAATATACAATATTGCCAGGGATAAGGCCATATCATCTGTATCTGTGTTTGATAGATAGAAAAAGACTGTACGAACTCTGACGTCATCCGCCGTAACGACGTCGTCTCTGTTTGCAGAGCGTGGGCACGATGACGTGGCCTGTCTGCCGCACAAGCTGTTTGTATGGCAACACTAAACCAGCATAGATTAGGTTATAGTTACCAATCATGAGTACAACACTTAAGAATGTTTGCTCGGATTGGGTTCGCTCAAACTAAGCTAGGGTTGCTTACGCTATAAAAGATTTCATTCATAATTTTTGGTACTCTTTACAGTGTGATGGATAGAAATATGCTATTAACAAAAAAATGTACCAAAAAATGGAACCGACTTCAACACTCAAAAGTATGAAATAACTTGTTGAAGTCAGTACCATGATAGTTCAAAAGTAACTGATATTAAAATATTGTGCTCATATAATAATTACTCGTTACAGTATTTTTTTTTTATTTATCATCATTCACACAGTCTTCAGGTCCCAAACTAGGCAGAGCCTGTACTATGGTAACCTAATGACTGATATACATACTTATATACATATACACACCCAGACACAGGTCAAACAGATATGTTCAAATGTTTGACCTGTCCGGGAATCGAACCCGGGACCAGCGGCTCAGAAGGCAGAGTGCCACCAACTGCGCCAACCGGCCAGTCGATCATGGTACCGACTTCGACAAGTTATTTCATACTTTTGAGTGTTGAAGTCGGTTCCATTTTTTGGTAATAATTTTTTTTTTACTCTTTTTAGTGACCTTTGTTACTCATGGGATCAAATGTAATTGTGGTACATACCTATATGTTCAACGATATCTTCACCCGCTACTATAATATCGTGTAGGTATAAACACGCATTTTTCAGTTTTTGGAGTGTAACTCAAAAAGTGCTTGTCCGATTTTGATGAAATTTAAATGGGACCACACGGGAAGCACCAGCTTTCAAATAAAAATAGATAAAAAAAAAAGATCAAAATCGGTTCACCCAGTCGGAAGTTATGCAGTAACAAACATAAAAAAACATACGGATCGAATTAAGAACCTCCTCCTTTTTTTGAAGTCTGTTAAAAAGTGGGTTAAACGTAAAAAACGTAAAGAAAATATCCTACTACATCCTACTAATATTATAAATGCGTAAGTTTGTGAGTATGGATGTATATTTGTTACTCTTTCCCGCAAAAACTACTAAAGGAATTTAGATGAAATTTGGAACACAAATAGCTTATGCCCTAGATTAACACAATGCTTATTTTTATCATCATCGTAATCATCAACATCATCATCATCAATCATCACCACACGGGTGAAACCGCGGGGCGCAGCTAGTTTACAATAAAGCTTCATCATCCATCACCTTAATCATCCATCGATTTAATTTAGTTCAAATCAGAGAATAATGGAGATATAAATAAATAGTATATTTCTAAATAGAGTTTAGCACCTAAGTACATATTTAATTATTTTATTTTATTTAATATGGCGATTTGGCAGATGTGGACCATTCCAAGCATATTTTTTTTCTGAATAATGTTTTACATCATATACTATGGTTCATTGATTAAAATTGGTTTTATATTTGAAAATTTGAAATTATCACTTTAGATAAAGTTCTCGGGACTTTATTGACTTTAAAAATATTGTTTAACACGGGATACGCACCTTGATTTAGATTTTGATTGAGTTCCCGATATTTCGGCGCGGTTCCACGCACCATGATCACGGAGAGACTGACTTTATTGACTTTGTTGGCATCAAGTATCAAAGCCAATGGACAGCCCTATGGCTAAATTGACTTTTACTTGCATTGATGTCTGCATCACGATGTATATTCTGCCCTTTTACAATTCAGTTCAGCTAAATATTTAATTTGACCTATTTATACGTATGGCAACGTCAATCATGTTACCTTCTTTATTTAGACCAAACAATTGATAAACACTTTTGAATATCAAGAGCATGTTCACATTATTATATATGTGACTGTATTCTCGTGAACTAAATTATATTGGAAGAGAAGTGTCGGTTTTCAGTAGTATCAGTTCAGTTCAGTAGTTCAGTAAGTATATTTTTTTTTCTTATACTCAAACCCCTGCTCTATGATATCAGATGATGATGATGATGATGATGATGATGATAATGATGATAGTGATGAAACCCCCGCTCTAGGATTCCCTGTGTCGCGGGAGGCATGAACACACAAGACCCAGAACAAACACCGACGCTCATCGAATAAATGTTTGCCTCTACCAGGATTCGAACCTAGGTCCCAGCGAAACGGAAATCATTCCATTGACGACTGAACCACGGCGACCGTTAAATACGCCCGTTTACGCTCTGCGGCCGAAGGTAGCATCACACAATAGAACTAGACAAAAAAGTTGACAGATAATAAAAACACCTGCTCACACTTTCTTTAGTCCATGACTCACACACACCAGTGTGTAGCCTGAACAATCTCCTTATGTGAACGGCCCTAAATTATAATAATTACCATCCAAAGTCGATTAAAAGTGCTTCTTCTCCGAATACCTTTAAATATACATAAATTAAAGAAACTACTACTATTCTACTCCATTACACAGTTTACTTAGGAGGACAATGAACTATATACTAATTAATAATTTTTATTTATTGTGAATAATATTATAACATAGTATTTACTTAGTTTTTATAAAAAATAAATACTTGTAATCTATTTACCTACAAAATAAGTATTATTGTGTTTTAAGCATACCAATGTCATCGTTATAATGTAGCATCTAGCGTATATTTTTAGAATCATTGAATGATGGATCGCACCTTCAGGTTATGAAATGGTGTCATCCCCATAGTCTTTCCTTGTAGTTATACGTATGTATATAAATTTCCTGTTTAAATAAACATTTATTTTCACAAATAATCTACATTTTGTTTGATCCAGAGATTACCCAAACAATAACAAACAATAGCCAAACCATCCAGTATTTTGCGCCTTCAACTCCCGCACTCCCTTCTCCCGCAAACAAAACTCAACTAATTTTCCATTCTGAAATTGATGATTATGTTGTGATCTCATAGTTAATTTGCTTCGGAAACTTAAAAGCTAAGCGCACTAAGTGCTCTCATAAGAGATATCTAGCCAAAAATGTGAGTGAGAGCGCGCTCTGCCTCGATACTAGATAGGTACGCGATGTCCTGTGCCTCCTGCTTCTGTTGCCCCATATATTTTCGAATGAAGTAGTGACAAACATGTTGTACGCTCGTGTATAAATTAATGTAAGGCAGCTAAATTCACGACGACATAAAACAATGCAGCGACAAATAACTGCGGGAGAAAATATTTGCAGATTACGTTTTAGTCATCATAAACCTTGACTTATATACCGGAGACTATGCCCCAACGAAGTCGCAGATTTTTACCAGCCGTTTACCTCTTATTTTTTGTCACAGGCACATGAAAAAACCACTCAAATGTTCTTCGACCTTGTCAATTTCCCTTCAGGGACTTGCTGCTACGTGCCACTGTAAAGTAAAGCTTTTAGCTACAACGTTTGTTTCCACAGTGTCTTTATACACTACGAATGCCTAAGGGATACCCGAGGGGAGGAAGAAACTTGGGACTTAATATACTGTTCTGTTACTGGACTTTAGAAATCTATTTTATTCTGTAACCTTTTGATATTTTAATTAAACTGTGTTTACTTGAATAAGTACATTTATATTCTTCTAAGAGGTAATTTATTACGAGTTTTCCTTATTTTTAACAAACATTTATTATATATTTTCCTTATTTATATGAATAACAGTGCTGTCTTCGCAACCCTGTGCTACTGTTAGCATCAGTAAACACCGAAATGTCCCACATTATGCGGTTATTTGTGTTCTGACCTTGATTGAATTTCCAGAACTTCAGTAAAATATTCAATTCAATTGATTTAAGATTGATATAATTATAGTCTAGCATATAGGTTACTTGTTATCCGGAAAATGATAGGTATAAACATAGTGTACGCCGGTAAAACCGTGAGATAATAATAAGAACTTTATTGTCTTAAGAAAGAAATCACAAAATTTCACTTACAAGACAATTCCATATTGTAAAGAAACACAATTTACGTAAGTCTTAAAAATATTAGATGGAACTGATATCATGATAAAAGTGTCATTAGCCGTGGTGCAGGGCCAAGTGGAAGCCAGCTCGTTCACCAACACTCTGGACTGATTAGATCAGGAATGCGACACAAGTCAACCTTAGTACAGTGTGCCCAACCCACGATACAACTATCCATCCAACAGGCGGTGGATGTGATACATTAGACTTCGATATCGCATAACATACTACGCGATATGATAGTCTTATTTAAACAAGGCCGATACCTTTATTAACATAAAATACTAATAACGAATAACAATACTACAGCAAGTACAAAAACTTTTGATAAATCCACTATCCGTTGCCAACCTATACATAGCTCATATGCTCTAAACCGGTACCAGTTGGGAGCGTACCCAGAATGCTAGCAGCATTGTCCCGTTGAATTGCAATGCTTATTCATTGAGCCAAATACCTAATGTGTGATCATCAAATTACAAGAATTTTGATGATCATTTAAACAAAGATAATGTTGTAAGACCCACTTGCACCAGTCAAATTGTCCAAGATTTTCGGATAAAATCACAGTTGTGTTCAACAAGTTTTTTTGAAACTTTATGCTTTAATCCGAATTAAAGCAAAAAGATTTCGGTGAAACTCTGAGATTATTTGGTTGGCGCAAGTGGGCCTGAGGAACTACGTTGTATTAACTTTGGATCAATGTTAGTTAGTAGACGAATCGCACGCATCGACGTTCCTGTCTATTCGTAGATGGCCCTTCTGTTTCCACACCTTCAGACTTCGTAGTGTGAGTTCGGGTACCATGTACTGCACCTCTGTGCGATTATCAGTAAGTAGGACGTCATCTAACATCCGCGGCTATTTCTGTGCCGTGGAACTACACTGACCGTGGCTGAAACGAGGGTGTGTCAACACCGCTGTGACGCCGCGTTGTAACTTGGATTTATTGCTTGTGGATTACGTTGAATGATCAACGTATTCATTACAGATTAAACCTCTACTTCCCTTTTATTGTAGACTTTTATTTTCACTGCACCTAAACTCCAGGTATTATTTATTTTTATATAGATTTTGCGCATGATCCCTGTTTTTCTGTATATTGGTGGTGTCCGTGGTGACGATTGATGATGATGATGAAACGCTCGCTTCTCGCTCAAACGGCTGCACTGATTTCGATGAAATTTGGTATGGAGATATTGATCCAACTTTATCTAAGGTTTTGGTAAAGCCGCGAGTTAAACTAACTAACATTTAAAAAAGTCTGTAACTGTGACATATCTATCTTCGCAGTCTGGTCGTCGATCATAGTGTGTTCAGGCAGCAGTCCTTGAGTGAAAGCATTCATTCTAGGTATACTTATCCGTGATAACTTCGTCGAACATATAGTCGTCACTGACAATCAAGTTAGATGTGTGTGGTCAACTAGATCGATACAGTATAAAAAAATGGCAGAACAACGTTTGCCGGTACAACTAGTGGATAATAAAAAAATATTATTTTAGTTTAATAGGTGCTTCACGTTATGAGTAGTATTCTTAAATAGTATTCCTATTTTCTAATTCCGTAAAGAGTTGAAATATTATTGTTTCAATCGCAGTTCCTGTGAACATCATGCGACGTTATTTTGACAGTTATTCCGCACCACGTCAAAGTGTATATATCAGTTACGATGTTTCTTGCCAACATTTCACCGACAAATTACAATTTACGAATGTCTAACAGCATTTTAAACTCTAAATGCGGCTGGATTGATTCGAAAGTTTTTATTTTGCAGACATATAATTAAACTTTGTATTCTATTGTTTACAAATTCAGGCGCATTGTCACTGGGAAATAGTTCTGACGATTGTAATGTGGTCACTTTAATACCGTACCTAAGTACAAGATATCGATATTCCATAGAGTAAAGTAACATGTTCCCACAATATTTATTACGACACAGTTTTAAATAAATTTTTTAACACTGTCTCGTGACCCTACCGGTCTCCAATTCGAATGACATCTTCAAAACAGTTTTTATGCAAATCACTTAGGGACAAAGCGTCCATGTGTTATGTGATGTCACAATTAGATTTTTAGTAAATTGTTGGTTGCTATATTAGTATAATTTATTATACTGTCAGCGAATAAATTTAAAGGACACTCACAATGCAAACAAACAATAAACAAAATATTTATTTGTAATAATATATTATAATAGTAGGTGTTTTATAAAGTACATGTATCAAATATTCTACCTTGACAATAGTATCAAGTATTTCTAAACGGACTTATTTAAACACTTACATTTAAAAATGATGTATTTATTTGATTTACCTTGTCTTTGAAAAAACGTTTACATGATAATAATATGTATTTGACAATGCACATCACACCTATTGTACTCCTCTTCAGATTAGATTAGAAAATTATTCGTTTTATTATTTAATTACCCGTTAAATAAAACATAATAATAATTTTTAAACACATTTATTACTAATATTTCAATTATCTGATAAAGATTTAATGAATATTATTATTGTGCAGCGTGTCACGCATTATCTGTACTTTATTTAACTTTGCAATAATAAACGTATAATTCTTTTTTTTAACCAAAAGAGCCCGGCCTTTATTAGTAAATGTGATCTTTTTTTCCGTGATTCCAATCATCCAGACAACGACAGATACTCACAGGTATTACATATTACAGTGAGCATTCTAGATCTAGCCTGATAACATCTTCGACCACATCGTCACTGACCATCAAGTGATATGGTGGTCAAACGCTAGAACGCAGTATTAAAAAAATTAAAATAAAATCGTTTTAAGGCTTAACCATATGCTAAATAGACAATTTTGAGTCTTTTCTGCAGATTTTGTTAAAATATCGACTAAAAACTTCTGCTTGTGAAATATATAAAAAAATACTAAAGAGAACATTTCATAAAGGTTAATTCTGATTGAACAAAATTATACTTAATTTGCTAATTATTATTATTAATTATTATATAAAAAGATAAAAATAATAAAAGACCCGTTTATATTTTTCTTTTATTAAAAATTATCGCGGTACTGACGAATGCGATTGAACTGTGTCTTAGACCAAGAGGAAGGTAATTAAAAAGTCCAAAAATGGTAATAGTAATACATTTTTGAGCGCATGGCTCATCTTTTAAGTACATATTTGTAATATTTTAAATCAAAACGCATAAGTATTTTTCACGCGCCTTCTGCCTGTAAAACCTTCGAGCCTCTGTAATGTCATCGGTATCTGTAATGCCCTTAAGCTACATAACATCTAACGTCTCCAGAGAAGAGATGGATAGATAGATAGATAGAAAACTCTTTATTTGCACACTAACAAACAAATATAAATACAGTGATACAAAGGGCGGCCTTATCGCTCAAAGCGATTTCTTCCAGGCAACCAATGGATATGGATATATGGATAATAGATTATCAAAGTAAAGATACATATAATTAATTTAACTGAGGGTTCAACTGCAGCAGTTTGACATAGGCTGCATATAAAATGCGAAGCCAAAAAGAAGAACAAAAAATTTAAACAAATTAACTCCTGCATTATCTCGATGTTATATACTGTCAATGACCATACCAATAAAAAAACGTTCGGTCCACTTTGAACAAACAAGTAATTTTTTCTCATTTTTTACCGACTCCCAAAGAAGGAGGAGGTTCTCACTTTTTTTTTTATATATTTCGTTCCGGCATAACTGACCAGCAAACAATCGTTTTTCACTCGATAGGATAAACTTGGTCCCATACAAATTTCATCGAAATCGGTTCAGTATTTCTTTAACTAAACTTTTTAATGTTGGCGTTAACCGATCTTTCTTATTAAGGCGCTGAAGATAGACAAATCGCTATTTTTAAGATTTTTTCAGTTTTAGTATTTTTATTCAGCATAAAGGAACATTCAGGAGTTAAAATCCAGTTAAGTATAGTTTTATTTTTTGAAGAATATGCTTTTCAAAATTTAAAACACGTATATCTTAAAAAATAATAACAACATTCATACGAAACTTAGTTTGTTTGGTAGATAATAGCACTATCTAGGCACAATAATGATTTTTCAATATTCCTTTTTTTTTTCAATTTTCATTACTGTTGATTTTAATACGAATTTATTTTGTTAAATTTCTAGTGCCACGCAGGATCACGAGATCTCAGCTGGCTTATTCACTCTGCTCTCCACCCGCGCATTCCTCCCGTGACCACTGTCAACGTCGGACCTGTGCTTGCATTGCTCTGCCTCCTAATATAATTATTTTAACATTCATGTTTAGCCCTTTGTATTCACAAAGGGCTCTAACATATCTGTCCAAAGAAAGAGCGCTCGTGTGATATTGATAGCTCCTGTTGTTTCCCTATAGAGATAACATTTATTATGTACCTTGCAACACTGAGGTACTATAGTAATAGTAATTCAGTGCTTGCATATTACTATCTCAAGAACCGTGATAGTTAGACAGTTGAAATTTTCACTGATGATGTATTTATGTTGAATTAAATAAATATTCGAGGGGGGCTCCGATTCAACAAACTTGATTGTTTTTTCTGTTTTTATAGATATTAGTACGGAACCTTTGTGCACGAGTCCGATTCGCGATGGAATGCAAATGGATACCTCCTGACTGTGATTTTACGCCTACCGAAAATGCGGCGCAAATTTTTTTACTACATCTTTTGATATTCACTAAATCCATACGTTTTCGCGTTGCCTAAAACTACCGTGCGCGGTGCACCCAGCGCGGGCGACTCTCGCTACTGTCTTGCTCTAGCGCGCCTCAAATACCTAAACATTTGGTATAAAGGCGCCTTAATGGGCAATTTGAGTATTATATAATTATCTCTGATGGATTCAAGGTCAAACTAAGGGGAAACTGCCAATTAAGTATTGCAATGTTAACGACTCCTAAATGCTATTATATAAGCATAACCTTTCAAGACCCTCTATTCTTCATGGTTCACTAAAAGGTTAATTGCCAACTGACTACATAAAAACAAAGTAACTACTTGCTTTTATAGCTACCTAATACCTACATGTTGCAAATAATGCGCTGTAAGAACACTATTTTTATCCACTGGTGTAATGAACTATAGATTATTTTTATATTATCCCACTTCCCACTAATATTATAAAGGCGAAAGTTTATAGGATAGTAAAACCCCTACAACCTTTTCAAATCAAATTGCTTATAAATAGGTTTGTGAAAAAATATTCAGCTATATTAAACCTGACGACAAGTAATATAAAAGGAATCGAGCAGGAAAATAACTAAAAACTTTAACATGTATCATTTTATCTTTAAAGCTGTACATTACACATTATAATTACTATAGAATAATTGTAAACGTTTTACTACGTAGAATTATTGCCAAACAGATACATAAACCTACTTAAACCTACCTACAACTTGGACTTGTTTGTGCATTGTCTGTCATAATACGCAAAGCAGGTGTTGCCAGCAAATATCACGTGAGTCCTAGCCGGTTCTTAGACAATAATGTTGGACAAAACTCGCGATAGTTTTCAAACTCAAATAGATAAGCAAGGTTCTAGATTTAATTGTATTGCTTTACAGTCACATTTAATGATTAAATAAATATAATGTTAACTTATTTTTCAACGTCAATAATTGTCCGGGAATAAAATATCGGTTATCTTTTAGTGATCTGGCAGGAAATAGGCGCCCTATCGATCGCCGTCTGGGCATGTGGCCATTGGGTATGAGGGGTCTCTGCGAAAACATCTGACTTACAAAGTTTGCTGAGAGCCAGTGAGCATTCTAGGTCTAGCGTGATAACATCTTCGACCACATCTTTACTGACCATCAAGTGAGATAGTGGTCAAACGCTAATTCTATACAGTATTAAAAAAGGGAATTAAAATTAAGACAATGAGATGTATATTATGTCCTACTTTACATAGATATGTATAATGTATATAGAAGTTGTAGCTGTGCTTAATAATAACAGTTTTATCAGACAGGTTGTTATCATTGCTGGCACATGTTAAACTAATTAAACTCTTACGCACTCAAAATATCAAATAACAAATTCACCTCGCTCGCGCTGTGCTGACCTTTGTAAATATTTACATTAGAGTTAATTTTAGTCAATTTACTCGTTTCTTGGTGAATAAATTGCTTAATTGTTTTTACGTTTATCGAGAAAACATTGGATTTTAATTGCATTACGTCTTACATCAACACATTTTCTAATAGGTTTTTCAATTAGTATGTACATAAATGGGAGTTATTCAGTTATTTAATCAAATCGACTAAAATTATATAAAATGATTGTTGACTAGTTACGATAAGGTCCAAATTGGTCATAAAATACGTGCCAATGCCTATAATTAGATACATAATAAATCGTTACGTAATTTGGTGCGCACTAAAACTAGCCACAACCGAAGAGAACTGTTCTGATATTGAGAATAGCGTGGTAAACAGATTTTCAATCTATTTACATAAATTTATGAGGCCTATCAAGGATAATTTTAATAAGCCGACTTTAGCATCTAAAAAAATGAAACCGACTTCATCCCTCAAAGTGTGAAATAACTTGTTGAAGTCAAAGTATGATAGTTCAAAAGTAACTGTTATCAAAATGTTGTGCTAATGGTACCGACTTCGACAAGATATTTCACACTTTTGATTCCATTTTAATAAACATTTATTTTCACACGTTGGTTACTCTCGGGATCGTTTCACCCCCAATAAGGAAATCATGCATAAAGACGTGACACTTTTCAGTTATTGGAGTGTAAGGTTTTTTAATCTTGCTTCTTTTAACTCTTAACTAACAATAACCATAACAAGCCAATTTACCAAAAAAGCGTTTTTATAAAGTCCTTTTTGCCATTTAAAACAGTTTACAATATTAAACTTTAAAAAAGCACAAATATGAACTATCCTTGTAACACACCTGTTTGATTCATATTTTCCAACTACTTTGAGTAATAAACCTAGTGTAATTACTACTAATGATATGATAACAGTCCAGGAGCGGGAAGGTCGGCTCAGTTTGCTGACGAAAATAATTATGGTTTAAGCTAGATACCCAAATACTTCAATAATTTTAATAAAAATGGACCAAACATTAATTATGTAGAATTCCTATGTTGTGACTACTTCAATACCAGTTAGGATAACTTTAATCTCGAAGTAGAATAACAGTCCTTATTGGTAGTGATTTGCTTAATTCAACTGAACTATTATTACCGTGGTAGTACCGGCCTAGAATAGTACTCCCCCATCTCTTCCCGCGGGTGCCGTAAGAGTCGGCTAAGGGACCACTTACCAGGAGGTGGGCAGCAGCACCTTCTGAGGATTGGAAATCATACTGCGCTCGCCAACCCGCCTGCCAAACGTGGCGAGTATTGGCAAATCCCCCCTATATGGGGGAGGCTTCTGTCCAGCAGTGGACGCACATGGCTGAGAGAACATTATTATTATTATTATTCAACTACAGGTTTGGATTACTAGATAAGTTCTTATATGGTTACGATAAAGTCTAAATTAGTATGAGACTTATTAATAACATCACTAAAATTAAATGTATTATTAAATTTTCCGAGTAGTTTTAGGTAAATTAAGTCGCCACTTATTTGGCGCCTACTAAAATTACCCGCAATTGGCTAACAATGGAATAAAACTCGCCTATATTAGTGAGATCAAAAGTGTCGAGGAACTGTTTAGGTTTGCCCTGAACAAGGAAAAATATCAAAAGATGACCGCCGACCTTCAGTGATGGAGAGGCACCGGAAGAATATTAGTGAGAGCGTTGTATGGAGTTTACGAATTTGAACTCTCTGTCTAATGTTATTACGCACATGTGTGCTCTACTTGTGACCCTAAGAGTGATGAAGAGGCTTACTTTACGAGCAAGTGTATTGAAAACCATAAGTCCTTTTCAAAAAAGGTCCGGCAAGTTATTCGGCGAATCTCAACGTATGTATATAGAGAGAGAAGTAGTAAATAAAAAGTCATAAGAATATCTATAAAACATAACTAACGGAGTTTTACTGCTGACTGAACTGAAAAGAGGCCAATGTTTTATTTATGTTTCGACACAGCATGAAATATGTATACTTGACGCAACATTTTGAAAACGGTTGATTGAGAGAGCTCTTTATTCAAATTGTCTTGCCCTATATACACGGAAAACTGTAAACAAATCAAGGTTTATGCGTGCAATGAAATTATATTCATGAATGATTTCTTTATATACCGGTCCTTTCCTTATTATCTTATTATGAAAATGATAACAAAAAGTCAGTAATCGCACTAATACCATAAATGCAAAAGTTTGTGTTTGTGTGTGTATATTACCTTTTCACGCATTAAAGTCTTGAAAGATTTGAATAAATTTCGGAATATAAGTACCTTACACTCTAGGTCAACACAAAAGCTTAACATCCCGAAAGAAATATGTTTCCTGTGGGATAGAACAAAAAATCAATATCATAAATGTAAAATTAGCTCTATCAGTCTGACGTTTTCACGCCTAAAAACCGCTGTACCAATTTTGATGAATGTTGGTATGGAGATAGATGGGAAGGACATAGGCTACATTTTGTCTTGCATAAAATATAGTTCCCGTGAAATAACTATTTTTAAATGTAATAAGTTGCAAATAAGCAGACGGGCCGCCTGATGGTATGCGGTCACCGTCGCATTTAAAAGGATTGGCAACGTATCGTAATGCCTTCAGCGATACGTTGCCAATCCTTTTTAAGACTCTGTTAACTCTCCCTTTAAAGAATCCCATATTGTAGCTACTCGGAAACACCCAGGGAAGAAGCTCTTTCCACATTTGCAGGTGTATGGCTAAAAGGATCGGTAGGACCCCACAGTATCTGACGCCTATGAGTCAATTATAAATGGATGGACTTTCAATAGGCTAGTTGTTGGTTAGTGCGGTGGTAAAACCGTGATGCCGGAATAAAGTTGAAGAGTTCTTCAACACCCCCCGTTGTATATACGGTAGAAAATACACACAGACCGTATATATCTCCGCATATTGAGAGGCTCTAGGTTTTCTGAGGTATCGGGAAAACCGTAGTCCACGCGGGTGAAATAAGTCAGCAGTTATTCTAACACGAGACTAGACGTTTCAATTAAAAATTAAAAATTATTTCTTTATTCAAATTTCGCAAACCAATGACGCACCTATTAACGTTACCGTGTTGTAAAAATTGGCTCCGGTATTAGTCTTATAGTCTTGGAACAACAATCCGGAGGCCATATGGATCGGAGCAGAAATCTTTCTGAATTTCCACAAGCGCTTGTCATTAGTAAATCATCAGGTGCGCACTGCAGCGTGGTTATAAAGACCTCAGTCCGTATTCAGATAGCAAGGCCCATACTTAGGTAATAAAAATAAACGCGACATAGCTCGAAGCGATGATAGCTCAGCGTCGCCTGTCAGGGAGCGTCGCCTGTCATACTTACGGACACTGGTTCGATCCCCAACAATAGCTTGAGCTTCCAGGGGAGGTAACACCGTTATCAAATTCCCAGCATGTTGGTAGGGTACTTTCGAATACCCTCCTGGCTAGCTACCACCCTCAAGTTTGAAAAACTGTCACCAAACACATAGTGTGTTCAAGCAGCAGTCCTTGTGAGCCAGTGAGCATTCTACGTGATAACATCTTCGACCACATTGTCATTGACCATCAAGTGAGATAGTGGTCAAACGCTAGATCTATAGAGTATAAAAAATATATAACTCCATAAACATGGCTATGGGAAAACCACAACTAAAACTATTGGAATCCCACGCGATATCACTAATCAAAATTCGTGATATCGCGTGGGTTTCCCATAGTCAAACATGAAATGTGGTAAATGGGTATGGCAGATATATATGGTACAGGAAATGGGTTTCCTGCCATACCACGCTCACCAGAAGAAACCTATGTTCCTACCACGATAAAGGGGACGACACTATAAAATGTGTATAGCCGGCCATCTCTAAAGCTACTTTGGCCTATAGTCAGAATCAGGAGAAGTCTATATAACCTTGTATTAGCGACACAGTGAGTGTATATCTTTGAACATTATTTTCAGCCCCTTGAAAACTTCGGAGTAATTTGAATCTTTGGACACTTATCATTGACCGATGACAACGCAATGATTCAGATAATTTGTCCCATTATCTATTCCAATGTCTCCAGAATGAGAGAATTTTTGTTTATTCGTTTTTTTAGCTATTATTATTGGAAGACGCGCGAAGGTAACATTAGGGCGAACAAAATCGGCATGTCCCCAATATGCAAGTGAATTTTCTCGTATTTATTTAAACTTACATTGACATACACTTCACTTTAACTGAATATCATAAAACATGAATTCTGTTCTTTGTTAAGTAAAGTAGACTTAACTAAAAACCTCATACCATTTAATGGCAAATGTCATATAAAACTTTTATCTAATCTCATACTGAAATATAAAGATTCAAAAATCAAAAACAGAACTTGTATGACAGTATAGACAATATATCAAAATCAATTTAACAAGTTGACATAACGATACAGCTCTTCTATGACAACTGTATCGAAATGTGAACTTGTTTACCATTATGATACAACTTCAGCTGGACCAAGGTTGCAATGCAGTTTTTCTGCACATAGTCTCTGGGCAACACGCATGCGCGACCAGCGAATGGATTTTGGCGCTAAACGATTGCAAATACATGCAAACATAATGCTGTGATTTTACGTAAATATTATTATCTATTTTATGAGATTAGATTAAGTACACAGTGTATGAAACTGAACATAATTTGGTCTTAAAACGCTTGTGTAATGCTATAAACTCTGTATTAACTGTAACTGTATAAACTCGCCTACGGCTCGTTTTTTAACTTACACTCGTGTATACTTGTAAAACCTTAATAAGATACAGTTTCATATACTACTATTTTAGCAGGCTATCTTTGAACGTCATTTCCACTCCCTTCAAAAAGTCGGCACACTTATCAAGGGCCGATGATTACGCAATACAGTTTATTCCATTATTCTATCCGGGATCTCAAGAATTACCATTTTTTTAGTTCGACTAATTACAAAAGCCTTTTTAATAATTTATATACTATTATTACATGTTATGGTTAGCTAATAAATAAGGTAAATATGTTTCAATTTTGGAGAACGGCGAGACTTTGAGTCGCCATTTTCCGGGTAATCATGATATTTTTCAACCGCTGTCACGTGAAACACATTTCTCAACTTTTTATTCGTGTTTTCAAAGAAATAAACTGTCGTCATCTGACATTTTCGTGAAACGTTTGCTATTCGGACATAATTTCTGCGTTATAAAAGTTCGAAAAAGATCAGTATTTGAATTTAATATAATAGCATAGGCAAGCTCATTGTAAAATGTTTTGTTAAATGTGTCGAAACTTTTCGTCATAAAAAGTTTACTTTGCCGATTGACAAAGATAAGTATGTAAGTTATATACCTAATATAGTTTCCCCGAAATCTTGTTTGCAGCAGCGAAATTGGAATGGAATACAACTTAATATAATATCGATATAACAAATGTAAAATAGATTAATAACACTCGTACGGGTATCATAATCATCTCATCATCCCAGCCATAGAATGTCCACGGCTGGACATAGCTCGCCCATTGATTTCCACGCGCATCAATATACACAGTTTACATAAAAGTATAGTCCCGATTTAATATACCTACTCGTATTTGCGGTGGACTTCAGCTAAAATTCCGATTTTGTTGATTATTCGTAAGACCAGGAGTCGGCAACCTGCGGGTCGCAAGCCTCATGCGGTTTTTTCGACGTACAGTTGCGGCTCGTTTGTACACATAGACTTATTTTCATCATCAACATCATCACCATTCAATATTAAATACAATTTCAATACTACAATTAATACAAATTCAATATTAAATACAATTTAATATTTAATAATAGTATAACAATAATAAAAAACTTTATAAATATCATCAATTGTCACTTTCGAATGTTTAATTTTAAATGAACTTTTATATGGTTTTTTTTTTAATGGATTAATTTTACATACAGATTCACAAATTATATTTTAGGACAAGTATATAATTATAGTAGTATTTATAAGATGCTTCGTTGTATTCTTGATCGAAGATAAGATGTTATATTTATAATATTAGCGAACGGCTGAAAGTCGTTGGCTCAACAGGATGTTGGCTCGGTGGCATATTGATTGGCCGTCACCGAAACCAGTGACAGTCAATCAATTTACTGAATATATTATAATTAACTAGCAACGCCCCGCAGTTTCACCCGCGTGCACTATGTTTTTCCCGCTAACTCAGTTATTCCACGGGAACCATACGTTTTCTAGGACAAAAAGTAGCCTATCTTATTTCCCAAGGTCCCACCTATCTTTATACAAAATTTAATGTTAATTGGCCAAGCCGTTCACGCGTGATGCCGTGACCGAGGGAAATAAAGAAACACTGGTCAAATGTAAGCTTATAATCTAAAAAAATAAACAAAATTCATTTTTATATAATTATAGATTAGCGATAAAATCTTCAAAGCTTGAGTTTCCAACCGTCCACTAAACTTGCTTGCTATTGGAACTGCGATATATTTAACCTGCTCACCATTTCAGAAGATCTGTTGAAGATTCAGTTAGGCATATTGCTCATCAGATAGGCAATCTTTCCTTTTAATTTTATAATCATAGCACCCATACATGCAACTCTTTTACGTAATCTTCTGTTTTGCCTTTTTAAATTTTTATTATTATTAATCAGTTTTTGTTTATCAAGACTTATTTTTCTAACACATTTTTCTATACAAGGTATGCCTAAAATTGACTCCGAATCAACAACTTTTTCTTCAGTAAGACTGTCAGGTAAAGCGGTAGTAGATTGAGAACCATGAGATGCCTGCAAAAAGGTCCAAAATACATTTTCAAGAATCCGTTAAAGATGCAAGTACGAGTATGTACTTGAATACCTTAAATATTGTAAGAGTTAAATAAAAATGACCTCTAGAACGGGAAGTGCTGACTTTTTTAATAAGATTAATCCCTTTCCAGAAGTGTATTTATCCTCGTCCATGAAATGCTTCGAGCAAATTTTACTAAACTTGTTTGGTTGCCAGTCTTCTTCACGTCTTTGTTTGCGCACAATATCAATCCAGCGGATGAGCCTTAATTCGTGTAAAGGAAACCTAGAAAAAATACTTTAGGTACTTACATATTTATAAATATACCTACTAACTCCGCGGTCCACAAGATTCAAATAAAATGAACTGTTGAAATAATAATGTTATATCACTTAATACGAAATATACCTTCTTAATGAGTTTACCTTTCCCCACAACAAACAAGCACATCAGTGAACACACATGAGTAACCTCTGTTTGTTTTGTAACTCTATGATAGAAATGCGCTAAACACACGTAAATTCACACAGAAGTCACTGTCAGTGTTATATCTGTGTATAATCAGTTTCATTCAATTATGTATATAGATAGACAAGGGCGATGCGACGTGCCGAGCAATTTGTGCGAGTGAGACAGTATTACCCACCTAGCCGCCCGGACTGTGTCATCGGCTCCGGCCGAATGTTCACGTACCTATTATCTATCTCGCTCACAAAAATGGCGGAGCTTCAATATGATTTAATTTACATCATTTTTGGTTTTACTTACGAGTGAAAACTAATCCCGTGTGACTTGTTATTCTTCCTTGAGTGATTAAAACACTTGTAAAATGCACAAGAGGGCATGGTGACGCGTAGGTATCGTTAACAAAAATGGAAACAATCAAGTTTTTGTACTATCGACAAGCTTTCAAAACAACGTTCCGCGCACGTTTGAGTGTAGGAAGGTGAGATCACAGGACTCGGTTTAGTAGGACGCGCTGTTAGAACGTTACTTATCTCCCCTTTAAACTAACAATGCCTCTCTTTTTTAGGCTTATAATACCTACTCACTAATCGAGAGTTCTTAACTCAGGTATACGCTTTGTAGAGTTTGTGAATTAATGAAAAATATTAACTCATTCATGATGAAATTATTAATGTAAAATTAAAAATAATTTAATATAGGTAATACTACTAAAGTTTGTGTGTTTGTTTCTATGTGTGTATGTCTGTTACCTCTTCACGGTCAAACGGCTGCACCGATTTCAATGAAATTTTGTACCTACGGAGATAGTTTATACCCTGGGCCTGGATTAACACATAGGCTTATTTTCAGCATCACCATCATCACCGTTTTCATTACCACGCGGGTACAACCGCGGAACGAAGCTAGTTTTTAATATGTATGATTTTCATACAAATAGTTAATACATAGATAGTAATAGATACGAATGAATTGTGGTTCCTTGACTTATGTTAACTTTGTTAGTGTAGTTTGTGAAGAATCTCATAACGCAAGACCAATGATATTATATGTTTAAAACATCATTGCGCAAGACGACATTTTCGTTTCTTTGAGAACCGAGATAGAATATTGAAAAAAACAGTAAGGGCTCCGTCGTCGCCGGCTGCGCGGTCGCGAACTTAGAATAAATTATTCTAAGGTCGCGTAGGTAACTAACTGCAGTTTAGCTAAATGACAAAGTTTTAACGTGGCAGTCTAGTTGAGCGTTAAACTTAGGTAGGTACTAAGTACATAATATAGTTAAGTTACTAAATTTTACAGGGCTATAGAGGCTCGCGGGTGTTTACAGGCAGAAAGGGTCGGGACAAATTATGATGCATGTTGATAATTATAAATTTTACAAATAATGTACCAACTTTACAGATGACCTACGGACTCAAAAAATATGAATAATCACTTTTTTTTACTTTATGATTTTCTTTCTTCTGGTGTAAGACACAATTGAAGCGCATTTGACGTTACCGCGACACTATTTGAAAATATGGTGTGTCGCTTGAAAATAAAAGTAATATAAAAAAGAGAAAAAATAAGACGTATAAGCCTAGTAAATAATCTGTAGATTATGTATATGAAAAAAAATAACCGAAATCGGGTCATATTCAACGGTCGAAAAAAGGTCAACACGAAAGTGTTGAATGGACAAGTACGGGGTATATAATCCTTTTAAATTCTTAATGTAACTGCAAACAAAAGACTATCGGAGTTTTATCTGATAGCGATCTTATTGTATCGGGCACATTGATATCCAAACTAATATGGCATGGCATACCTACCAATGCCTCCTCGTAGGACAAAAAATAAAAAGAAAACCTTAAATCTTAAAGTTGACTCCTATTGGCAGTTACTGAGGTACTGTACCTCACAAGTTCTTACTTATATACTGTATGTACTTCACTGTACATAATACCTCAGTGTAGGCATTCTGATTTTTTTTACTATAGGTATAGATCTATCGTTTGACCACTATCTCACTTGATGGTCAGTGTTGATGTGGTCGAAGGTGTTATCACGCTAGACCTAGAATGGTTACTGGCTCTCAAGGACTTCTGCTTGAACGCTCTACGTGTTTGGTGACTGTTTTTTCAATTTGAGGGTGGTAGCTAGGCAGGCGGGTACACGAAGGTATCCTGTCACCATGCTGTGAGTTTTGATTGAACCAGGGTCCGTTAGTTTGACAGTCGACGCTCCCACGGCTGAGCTATCATGGCTTCTATCTAAATAATATTTTTCTAAATAATATCTACTCATTGTATATAAATGATATCCGCTCAGTGTTCATAGAATTGCCACACTAAATCCTGTTCTACATGTCAGTTGAGCACATACTTATTTCATTTAAAAACAACATTTATATTCTTTTTATTTATATCAGTTGGCACTTGGTGATTCAGATATCTTGTGGACATTAATATAAAGTAGAGCGAGACAGCGCGGCGCGGCATGACGGAGGCGACCGCGACTGGGTGACCTTTAGTTTTTTATTATACACTAGTAGCGCCCCGCGGTTTCACCCGCATGGATTACGGTTTCCAGCTACATCAATTATTCCACGGGAATCATACATTTTACCGGGATAAAAAGTAGCCTATGTGCTATTCGAAACTATTATCTATCTCTGTGCCAGATTTCATCTAGATTCGTACAGCTGTTCTGGCGTGATTGAGTCACAAACATCCATTCATCCATCCATCCAAACTTTGACATTTATAATATTAGTGTGATGTGATTTATTTGGTGTCGATAGGCTGTGGTTTCAACGTGCATGTTTGTGAGCGTAGATCTATCACTAAAAGGGTAAATAACATAATCCCTCTACTGCCGAAAGCAAAGAGTTCCTTAAAACACTATTACTTAAAATTCGCCAAGGAGTTTTAATTGCCTATTTAAATCTTTGATGCCAAAATATAAAACACACATTGCTTTTAATTAGTTTATTGTGCGATTATGTATATGTATATAGTTTGTTATGTGAGATCAACTTTGTGTCTAATTAGATTATATTATATCTAAATTTGTGCTTTAAATTAATGTAACAATTTATTAATGGATATAAATGAACTTTGAACTTGACATTCTGTAGCGTTGTGGGTGAAGCGAAGGTAGAACTATGCCAAACCGGGAATGTGGACTAGCTGTCAATGACAGCTTCCTGAAGTAACTTTGTGTATATTGGTGATAAAATTATTTCAATTGAGGGTAGCAAAGTGGGTACCTGAAAGTATCCGTCAATGTTGTTAGGTCGGAGGTGTATTAACGTTAAACAGTCCGGAAGCAGATGAGTTTAGGAAAGTGGGAATGTTCGTGCCTTTATTTTTCTGGAGTAGTGCGCATTTGGGTAAAAATCTTAAAACAAATCGCCTTCGTGGGCCAGTAAGGAAAAGGGGGGAGGGGGGGGGGGGGGGAGTCTAATCATATAATATAAAATCGTATTAATTTACTCTTTATTGTAAACGTATTTGACTACATTTATTTTCCTATATTCCTCGAAGGCATCCCTGTTGTATTTAAAATTATCTCTTCACCACAAGTCCTTAATCAAAGCCAAAGAGAGACAACATTCGCGCAACTGAAAGAGAACCGACATGACGTTCCATTTCATGTTCATGTCATTCTTAAATATTTTCGTGAGCTCACGTATTTTCGAAAAATAATTTTAATTATTTCGACGCATCTCCGGCAGCAAATATTGCTTCAAGGCCCTTCGTACGAACCCCCTTGACTTCCCCAAATTTTTTTACTCAAATTTGTGCGACTTGATGTAAGACCTAACCCCGCATTTGCTAAAATATTATCGCAAAACTTCTAGTCTCCTACCCCATTTCCCCTATGATTCAATAATTAAAATCGGCTCACTTCGCTGGACTATTAGTTGGAAGTTGTGTGAAGAGAATAAAGAAATTAAGATTTCGTATTTAGAACATTTTGTTTCAATTTCCTATACTGGTGCATTTTCTCGGACATTAAGTTTCACGGTTAATAACCCACCATTATTCCACATTCACACCCAAAGAAACACACATTTCGGAAAATAAAACAAAGCGTAAATCTTCTCTGTCAAAATTTCCCGCCACAATCAGGACTTAGCATTTACGTGCTCACAAATCAACGATCTTGGTGGTCCAAATTTAAATTTGGAACAAGGTCTCAATTGATGTTTTATTTAATGTAGGCACGACGACAACATTTTCCGTTTCTGAGAAAATTTTACACTGAAAATGCTGGTATAGAAAAATTCGTGGAAAACATTCCGTACAAAATATGATATATGTCGATTGAATGAGTTTGTACTGTTAATCTTTCCGCTGCTGTGAATAAAATGTTCGGTGTTAATTTATTGGAGTACCTAAACTACCGAATGGATTGTAATTATTTTTTCACTGGGATAGATTGTAAGCCGACTACATAGGTATGTTTTGTCTCTATAAATCAAATCATTTATAAACTATTTCACTCGCGTTCTTATCGACAATAAAGTCATGCGACCTTGTTATTCGCGGTGGCATAACTTGAGCGCTAACTAAAACGCGCTTTCAAAGTCTATTATGTACTTGTTCTGTAGTAAAGTTAAGCAACAAAAACCTAATAAGTACTACACTTACGTAAGCCCCTCCTTTTTTAGTATTTTATTGATTTACTTGTCAGTGATAATCTTTTTTATCACAGCGTTGTTATTGTAATTGACCCGCTCCAGATGGGATCAAAGGCGTTCGAGCGTCACATCTAATAAGTGTGTACAGTTTCAGCTTCAGGGCTATTTTCAGCTCAAATTACGGCGTAAATTGCGTGGCTGACGAGGTTTCTAGTGTAAAGAGCTTTGACCCTTAGTAAACAGAACAATATTTATAAATGATTGAAAGAAACATAAAACCGCCTCGTAGTTTATCCTGCTCATTTATAAATCACTTTATATTATATTTTTATTTTATTCTATATTATTTTTATTTTATTATTATAGTCGCAGAACAATTTAAAAGTCACGACAAGAATTTAACTCTCAGCCGCGTCAATCGCCTTCATAACCATAAACTTGGATATGCCACTGCTGGTGGACCCAACTAACGGATGGAGTTAAGAAAAGCAATTGCTGATGATTTACATTACAGCGTGTTAGTTTGTGTGCCCACCTAACTGCGCCTGACGTATAAAACTTAAATGACATAATTATAATGGACCAAGTCTGGCAATTCCTATCTAAGCGTAACAATGGAGGTTGATTGCAACAGACGCAGATGGTAAAATCCCCAAGGGCATGGTCCGCAGCGCGCCGGATACAAACTTTATTAATTATGCATGAGATTATTGACATTAAGTAACGGGAAAACAATTTACTCTCTAAAGGATTCTATTGTTATGAAAAATAAACTACACTTTGTTCTGCAGTTGTACCTGTGTCTCACCGTTTCACTTGATATTATGGTCACATATTTGTCTTATTTTTTTTTTGTTTTACTAGCTGCGGCCCGCGGTTTCTCAGACTACGGTTTTTTTAGTTACAGTACATTTTTCCGAAAAAAGGCCTATATTTGCTATACCAAACTATAATCTGTTCCAAATATCATTCGGACACAATTAGCCGTTCATACGTTATTGAGTATCAAACTTCTAAACATACAAACTTTCACATTCATAAAATAAGTAGGACTTACTCAAGGATACCAAATTTCGGGAAAATGAAAAAAACCATAGTTCAAAATAAAATTCCGAAAAATTCCGTTTCCAACTGGTTTCTGTGGTAGTCGATAGGAGAGATCGACGTCCTATGGCTGAGATGATGATGACAACCTGTATGATAAAAAAGACACTAATACTAAGTAAATAATGTAATGTGCAATATATAACTTATATAAGATACGCCGATCCAAGCTCGATCGAATTTGGTCTATATATAGTACAAATCGCGAAATCCTTGTAATAAATGGATGCTTATGATTAATTACTCTAATAAATTAGGCCTTCTATTTATGTACAAAAACTAGTTGATATTCGAAACACCGTTTAACGAAGGCCAAACAATGCATGTTAGTAAATAAGGAAAACAGTTTATCTGGAGGCTATTCCGTGAAGACTCGTAAACGACGTGAGAAAATTTAAGATTTCGCGTAAACTGTGTCTAATGAAGGTAAATATTTGTGTTTAAGTTGGACAATATGTTCTTTTTGTATATACAATCTTGTTTGTGTGGAGATGGTAAGGAACACGGCGTGAATTCTTACCATCAAGTATTTTAAGGTCAATGGTACGAACTGTATCAACACCTAACAGGACAATCACTAAGCCCTCAAATTAAAATGAAATAGTAACCAAGCGTGTCGATCGGCATGCGTGCGAATCACCGAACAATAGCATAAAAAAATATTGGTCCAAAACATACATTTTTAAACGTTACATAAAGCTCCATGTTTTGTAATTGTTTTATTTTTTTTATATTAGCGAAAGGTGAACATTTCCTAATCGTCCGCGATTTGTACTGTAAATAACCTGCAAATTGTCATTGTTTACATTACAATAGCAAAAAAACCAACCCACGAGTTTCTTGTCTCCACAGCACGTGATAACATTCAGAGAAGCGTGCCAACTACACAATGACAGAGAGTTGACACACCCCGGATAGTAATTAGTTTGAAGTAGCGATGGGCGATTATTACTAAAACTATTAATCGAATTAGCCGATCGTTCAGTTATTTGATAAAAGTTTATAAAAGGTAAATCCATTGGTACCTATCGACAAACGGCGTACAGTGGGCGAAAATATCTGACTTACTATTACTACTACAGAATTTGTAGCGTAGAGCACCTATTGCTATGCTCATACGTACCTCTAAATACATAATCGATAATAGCATACACACAACAAGCGCGAGTTATGAAGCGCCTATATGCCCCAATCAGCTTCATCAACAAAACTACACAATGACATCAGCAAAAACTAGGTAGGACGTCATGAGGCACTGGTGAGGAAATGCCGAATTTCAGTAAATTAGTGTATGAGGTGCAAATATGCACCAGAATAATTTTGCTTATAAACAATGTTTTCACCCGGGTCGTTTCATGTATTTTTTTAAACAAAAACAGTTGTCGGTTTGTTAATAGCGGATTGCAGTGTGCATATACTCGTAGTTGGTAGTTTATCGGTTGTTATTCGAGTAATCATTTCAAGAAACTACTACATCCACAATCTAATATGCAATGGCACAATTTTCTATTCGGTCGATAGTTTTTTTTTGCAACGCCCATCCCTAGTTTGAAGCTATTCTATATTTTATGGTCGCCGTAAATTGCCCAGCCACAGCTGAATCCAACTCTGACACCTGGCGTCTGTTTTATTTACTTTGTAGGCAACAGTATTACGCATCATTGACTCATCTTAATTATTGTATGGGTTTTACCGTAGAAGTGTTAGCAGATAACTGTAAATTCTGTAGCTCACAATAACAATGTGAGGAGGTAGTGGGCAGAGCAAGAGCATATCATGGAGTGGTGATGGTCAAATTCCTCTAGTACGAAGAGTGATAGGTATAAGGACAGAGGAGGACTTCCACTGGTGGGCTGATAGACTGAAAAACATTAGAAGAGATTTTTTTTAATCAAAAAAGCCGGCATTTGACCTCTATCTCACCAGATGTTAAGCGATGATGCGGTTTACGATGGATCACGCCTGTCTAGAAGATACCTGTTTACTCGTGGCTTAAAGATACCTGCAGATTGCATCTATGTGGAAACATGGACTTAGACAATGAATTTCACTTGTTAGCTGTACGCACTATAAATGTGGAAGCGAAACGCTTCGTGTGACAGGTTGGAACCTCTACCATATACGGATGTCGCATTGCAGTCCGTCTGATCGTTCTTTGATGGAATGGGGAAGGAGGAAATCAATTATGTAGCTTAGGAGCGCACTCCCCGAAATGTGTCCGTTAAAAATCTAAGCTAGCGACCTTACGTCGGTGCCGCAGGCTTTGAAGTCTTGACTCTCACCGCAGTTGAAGAGAAAGCTCTAAAGGTTCCAAGAGGTCCTTTGAAATCAATGCGGAGAGGCCCGTGTTGGGTTGGATACCGAATATAATATTTCTTTTTTATTATAATTTTGTGCTTTAATTCCACGGAGATTCTTGTCACTATTATGGTCCTTTCTGTAATGTTACTGTAATTTAGGGCAGTTTATACGGCTTTTGCACATCGTGCTCATATCAGTGGGTTAGTTACACGTAGGTACCTACTAACTAGCATGGTCCAATGCGAGAGGGCGTAAAGCTCATGAGTTTTCAACAATTATTGTCCGAACTTGATCCTAACGATTTGGATGTAACTTTGTAAATAGATAACGTTACGCATTTACTCCTAGACATATATATACATAGACATAGACATAGAACACATATAAGGACAAGGATAGAAGACATAGAAGGGTCTTGCCTGGAAAAACACTGAGCTAAGCTCATATACTTACGTGAATTTTAAATCATTGATTTCATAGCACTAATCACAATCGAAATTAAATCGTATTAATATCAAAGCGTAAAACAATTAAACTCGATACTAACTGCCTTTTAACTGAGTACATCTAGACTATTTTGGAAAGACTATTTTGTACATGGAAAAGCCACGTGATTCAATTGTTGATTTAACAATGAGAACAGAGCCGTGAGCACATCCTTCAGACATATAACGAGTATAATCCATCTTAGAAACGTGCCTACGGGTTTACGAAAAAGTCAAGTTATGAGTCAATGCCCTTGAAGGCTTATGGTCTAACCTTTAATTAAATGTGACTCTATATCCATCCTCATCAGTGGTCCTACCTAATGAATCCCATCCCACTAATATTATAAAGGCAAACGATTGTGTGTATGTCTGTATGTTTGTTACTCCTTCACGCTCAGGCGGCTGCACCAATTTCGATGAAATTTGGTATGGAGATCATTTAGACCCTGGAATAACACATAGGTTTTATCCCGGAAAACGTATAGTTCCCGTGGGATAATTGAGGTAGCGTGAAAAATAAGAGTAGAGGATAGTTGATGATAAGTTAAATTTGTGGTGTTCAAATGTCATACCTACTTAATTTTCGTTAACACCATTCTATAGAGACCTACGTATCTAATTAGCGGCTGAACAAAGGAAAATAAGACAAAAAAACTGGTTAATTATCTCACATTACTTAACTAACAATCTTTAATATGTCTGTCCATCTAGGTGAACCAAATAATTATAATAATTGCGTAGTTTCAAAACTACAAAATTAATAATTACACAATATTTAGTGTGATTTCTACGTGATTATATCACGTAATAGTATTTTATAAAATACTCCAGGTAAGAACGCAGTGTATAATGTACATAGAAATCGAAATTATCACTGCACTGATTTCCATAATCTGTTATAGGAATAATACGAAAGTAGCTTTTCTAATGATAACATAATTGATCAAATCGTCTTTGTATCGTACACTCGGATGTTTCGTTTCAAATAGATAGATAGAAAACTCTTTATTTGCACACTATGTAAAAAACACAAACATAAATAAAACAAACAAATATAAATATATATATACATAGGGCGGCCTTATCGCTTGAAGCGATTTCTTCCAGGCAACCAAACATACCGGAATTGTCATACATTTTAAGGGGCAAATGCAAGGAGCATTCAAATTGTTATGGAACGCGGACAAGAACTTTGCTAGTGCCGAGATTATGTAAAAATTGAGAGAATTAAAAAAAATTATCTAAACCAGAAATAAATAATAATGTAGCATTGACGACTGTTGAAAGACTGTTGAACAAAATACCCGAGTTAAGTAGTTACAAAAAATATAACTCTGAGTAAATAAATTAGTACATTACTAAGATGTAAAATACACGTAAACATACTGACCTACCAATTGTGAACTTTGATAATGAGAGTTAGCGTCTGCCTACATACTTCAACGCAGTTTGGTAGTTTTCTATAAATTGATAAGTAACCTCTTTATTTGTGTAAATAAATTAAAAAATAATAATGATGTACTTCTGAAGGAACAAACTAACTGAAAAACGCTTATCATTTGTTTTCATCCCACACTTTGTATTAGAGTGAGACAGGTTGAACTTATTTGCGAGTTCAACCAAGTTTAGGAACCGCTTTGGCGCACCGCCAACAGCTACCACAGACTATACACCTACATACATAGATGTTAATAGATATTATTAAAACTAAATGATCTTCGTCTGTTCCAGTCGGTTAATCGTGAAGGTGAGTGTGGCGATGTACATAATTATCGCCTATTTACAATATACCAGTTGAAAATCAATGATGTTTTACTAAAGATGACGTATATTCATACTGCGCGGTGCACAGATTTTGTTGCTTTACGACATAAACATGCTTACTGCGACAGATAATACGGTACAAATAATATAGAAAAGGATAGTTATATGTTTAGACTTGCGCTTGAAATACGCGTCGTAATCAAAAATTACTACAATTGACTTAATTTTGCCGCCTCTGTTTCCGCGCGCTTGTGCGACTTCTACCTCATATAAACATAAATAATATCATTGTTGAAAATAATGAGACGTAGCTACGGCGCGGGCGTCTTCGTCTTCCACAGTCAGCACATATAAAATGTCAAATGCCGTACTAAATCTACATTGGTTGAGCATAGATTCAGGCCGCTATGGACTTAATAGACGAATTTTTGACGTTGTCTTATTTACATGGAGTCAGCCTTGCACCGGACTTAATCTGAATATGAAATTAGTATAGTTTTCACACATAGATGTTTTTTATTTATTATACTGTATCGATCTAATACTATCTCACCTATAGACGATGTGGTTGAAGATGTTAACACGCTAGAACTAGAGTGCTTACTGGCTCTCAAAGACCGCTGCCTGAACACATGATGTGTTTGGTGCCAGTTTTTCAAACTTAAGGATGGTAGCTAGCCAGTTAGAGTACCCTACCACCATGCTGGGAATTTGATAATGATGTTACCTTCACCGGAAGCTGAAACTGTTGGTGGGGTCGAACCAGCGTCCGTCAGTTTGATAGCCGACGCTCCCACCGCTGAACTATCATAGGTTCAAAACGTCAGTTTGAATTGCAACAACCCTAACCATTCCCGGTGCAAGGCGCGCATAACCCATTACGCGTTTCTCATAATTCGCCATATGTAACTAAGAGATCCCGAAGAGAGCGTACTTCAGCAAAGCGACATCGATACCTACTGGTAGACGCCAACTTGTCGCACAAAGCGTTTTGCCTCCACATTATGCATAGCGTATGGCTTACACCGCGTGGAATTCATTCCTAAATCGGTGATTCCGCATAAATCAAATCTGGATGTCTTCGTCACGACAGGAGTGAATAGGTAGGAGTGCCTTCTAGGCAGGCGTGCTCCATCGTAGATCGCCATTACTAAAAATCAGGTAAAGATAGTGGTCTAACACCTGTCTGTTCTGTATAAAAAAATCAATACGAGGTGACACCACCACACCGTCACTGACAAGTGAGATGATCAGTAACTATGTGGTCATAAGTGGAAAAAAGTGAATTGTATTTACTCGTATTGAAATAGGTACCATATTGAAACTTATGTCATTAACTCTTAGTAACTAGAGGAATTTTATATTCTAAGGAATATTTTAGACTCCAGTGCGGTCGGCCTCAATATCAATAATTGAATAATTGTCTTATCATTATCTGTAAATTTTCCTGAAATAGCGCGTAGGTAACTGCGTAGTAAATTTTACGTTACGTTTTACACAATGTCTGTTTTTAGCCTTTATCTATTTATGTCAAGGCAGTTGAGTAGACATGTCTGCGCCACAGACACCATTGCATTACAAAGAGACGAAAGAGCAGGTACATACATAGTTCTGTACTTATCACATTGTCACATGTCTGTATACAACAATACAATAATGATTTTTTTACACTCAGACCCCCGCACTAGGATTCCTTGTATCGCGGGAGGCATGGACACACACAATCACAGCACACAAACATCCAAGACCCGGGACAAACATTACACTCATCGCACAAATGTTTGCCCCTGCCGGGATTCGAACCCAGGGTCCCGGGGACATAGAAATCATGTCAATGACACACCACCACTGCGCCACGGCGACAGTATTGACACACATGATAGAAGAAACTATATAAGAAAAACGTTTCCGGAAGATGTGTTGTGTTATTTGAGAAACTGAGCTTGGTTGCTTAGTTATTTCAAACGATGATACCTCAGCAGTGGGAACGTCGGCTATCAAACTGACGGACGCTGGTTCGATTCCTACCGACGGCTTGAGCTTCCGATAAAGGTAATGCCGTAAGCAAATTCCCAGCATGGTGGTAGGCACAGTTCTGATAAATAAGGTGATCTGTGGTCGTAGGGTACTGATAGGTAGGGCCTGGCTATAGCTACCACAAAAGGTGTATCAAAATACATAGTGTGTTCAGGCAGCAGTCCTTGAGAGCCAGTATAATCATTCGATCATCAATATGAAATATCAATCGTCCTGACTATCAAGTGAGATAGTGATGAAACGCTAGATCTATTCAGTAGGTACCTATAATTATGACCTTGTGTGAATGTTGTCCCATATTATTATTATTATTATTAATTAAAAAATTGACAACAGCAGTCTGTAATCGTAAGTTCAGGCACAATTCTGCGACACAATTTTATACTTCTGCAGCTGTTGGATTCTCATATTATGTTTGTAAACCAATCATGTTTATTATTCCATATAAGTGAATAAATTGCGGGCCGCTTCCAACAGGTCCTTGTGGAAATCAATGGGGGAGGCCTATGTCCAGCTGTGGACGTCCTATGGCTGAGATGATGATGATGATGATGAATAAATTGCTAGCCGCGTACGGAGCCTACCGGGGCTGGGCTACCGGGTTTCGCTAGGCGTTTTTCACAGGTAATGGTTTCTTTCTTACGAACTAATGCTGTTTACCTCTTCCAGCCATTTACAGCTTCACCGGAGTGGAGGCCAGCATAGACGCTGCTCAGCCCAGTTTTTGTGCGGGCGCAGAAGGCGCACCGCCTAGTGGGGTCTAGCGCTGACGACGCTGTGCCACTAGGAGAGGACGAGGCGACTTATTTTTGTTTAAAACATTAAAAATCAACTGATACAATAGCGTCTTTTCCTGACTCCTACTTTTTTAAAACTTCTTCAAAATTGGTTCATTAAAATCAAGTTTTATAAAACTACTTTTTAAGTTTTAATATTTAAAAAGATTAAGTTGGGTATTCACGTAAAATAATAGAGTGTACAGACCTTGGGGTGAAGTTGTCATTCAGTGTCAATTCGTTAATTCCAAGAACAAATTGTAGTTGGCAGGTATAACAGCGCTTTGCGCCATCGCTGGGGTTGGCTCTAATTTCCTCAATTTCCACGAAAACTAGCGCGAATAGAAAAAGCCTTGTTAATTGAGTTATTCCGGCAATCGGGTGCGCCAAGGACGTAACTAATGGACGAATTACTTTGAGTTCACGATAAGCGTATTTTTACGCTTATCATTTTTTATCATTTTTACAGCACTACATGCAACTCGCACTTGGTCAATTTTCGAGTGACTTTGCCAACAATCTATTGTGACACCTACATGCAACCTCATACTTAAGGGCAGCGTAGGCGGTCAAGCAGCCCTAGACAAGTCTACAATCGTTAACGCTGAGAGAAAACAAAAATATATGTATTTCAAAACGATATATCACGTGATCGACGAGAACAAATATAAAGCGCTAGCGGTCAGAGAAAAAGAATCGATGCATTTTGTCTAGGCCCAAAGGGCAGACTTTCAGACTTAAGGACTTGCAGAAACATATGGATGGATATAGAGGTAGAGGAAGGCCGAAGGTGTGGATGGACTTCGTGAAAAATGATTTGTTTATGTTAGGTGTGAGCACTGAGATGACTAATGATAGAAGAGAATGGAAGAGAAAAACATGATGTGCCGACCCCACCTAGTGTGGAAAAAGGACAAGAAGAAAGAGAGACTTATTTGAAGAAAATGATGCGCAGTAGGTAATCCATTACTAGGTTTGATCGAAAACTGTTTGCAATTCAAAGAGTTTTAGTTCCATTATCAAATAAAAAAAAGAAAACATCAGGATATCACATGGATGGAAATTATAGGGACTTCAAGGTGGCAAACTAAGATGTCGAGTAATCTTATAGCTCATAGGTCATTTTGGCGGGAAAGTTATTTTTAGTCATTATTCTAGAATTAATAACAATAGTAAATGAACGTAAAAACAATTACTATTCCAAGATAAAACACATTTATGTATATCAAAATTAATAGAGACGGAGAAACCACCTCTATTCTCTACGCATCCTCAAAACAAAAATGAATCTACACAAAAATAGATCACAAGGAACGCAAATGACAATTACCTCATTTTGCACTTTGCTCACTATTCGCTACTACATCCTATAAGCAGAGTACTTTAGGAAGCCCATTCATGTCGTTTAAATGATTTAAAACGACACACGTTGCTGCTTAGTAAAGAATTAGACTCACATTTCCTCTTCAAATTGTACGTGACGAATTTTAAGCAATGTGCTGAGGGTGGGGTGCTACAATCGGCGGTGACTTTATATATAAAATAATATAATATAAAAAAACCCTAATGAAGATGCCGGCATTATACTGAGTTAAAATTTTGATGTGGAGCATGTAGCTGATAAGCAGTAAAGGTTACTATGAATAATAATTATATCTGAAATGAAATAAAAAGTTTCCCTGGTACACCGGGCTTGATTCCTAAACTGAATAGATTATTTTTAAATCAATGTGCACTTAAATCAATAAAATGCTTCCTAAGCACATATCTTGTATGTCTTGTAATTTCAGGCTGGCCTCATACTCACCAATTTAAATGGCCTACTCTGTGTTATGTAGAGCGATTTTTAAAGACATTTCAAAATCGCTTGCCCCGATAGTACATCGTCTCCGCCCGAATACTAAGCGTTGCAACGATATACCCGGCCACACTCATATTCGCCGTAGCCCGCTAATGTAGCCGCAGAATAATAGAATATAAACTATCGCTTGTCGTCTACAAAAGAACCAAGCAACACTTGGTTTTGAAGTGAATCATACACGTACAGCTACAGTAGCTTTAAAACATCCTTATCAATCGTTTATAATTCAAGTCATGTTTTACGAGTGGTTTGTTTAATTTACACATAACATGTAGAAAACAAGACTTTTGTTTGAGTGTTTATAACTCCATATGTCACGAGTAACATCTGCATTCTGCAAGCACACAGATACGATAAAACACAAGGACTAGTTGCCATGGCTGCGTTGTAGCTTCTATCAAATCTTCAGTCAAATAGTTACTATTAAATGCTGCATCAGCTATGCTTTCATTCCGACCACAATTGCGGAAAATTAAAAATAAATCTTGTGTGTTGCGATAAGGTTTTGTCTTGCCACTGGCGATCAGCCTTTTGTGAAACGATGTTAGCCTCGCGGTGGGAGCGTCGGCTGTCAGACTGATGTTGGTTCAATCCCCGCCAATGACTTGAGCTTCTTTTTAAGGCAATATCGTTATCAAATTACTAGCATTGTGGTAGGGTACTATCGAGTAGTATGAGCCAGCCTCAACATTGAAAAATACATACATCTCATATTGTATTCAAGCAGTAGTCTTTGAGCAATTCACTAGCTCTCGGCCTATAAATAACTCAAATGCTGTCTAACCCGCTGTCAATTGGCAGCGTACTCAGAATGCCAGCAGCATTGCCAAGTTGAATTGCAATACTGATGCGCCAATAAGATTTTGGTCACGCGTTGCATCGATGAAACGCTCTGATAAGTTTTGGAAAACCCGATGAGATAAATAATTGTGTAATTAATAACAGTAGGTAGCTACTAAATCTAAAAGAATACAATATACATTATTAATAACATACAAATATATTAATATACATTTTTAAAATAACTAACTAAATCTTAAAAAGGGAGCTCTCAATAAAAGACGGCTCATTTATTTTTATTTTATTTATTTTATTATTACACTCAAACCCCCGCACTAGGATTCCCTGTGTCGCGGGGGGCATGGACACCAAAACGACCCATGGACCCAAAGACACAGAAGTCATGTCACTGACCACTGAGCCACAGCGACCGTATTATGTGTAATTAATATATTTTTATTTAAACATATGTCTTTGTAATTTACAAAGTATATTTATTAGACCTATAGTCTGCCGCTAACACGGTATCTTTAAAAGATAATCTAATACACAATTTATAAAAATCAGTAACAATACGAAAAGGGAATTATTAATAAAAGGAGGGCATTTTTTGATTATTTGCAATTAATATAACTCTTATTTAAACATATGTGTTCTATGTAAAATATAATAAGTAAAATTATTATAGTCTGCGCTAACACGCTACCTTTCAACCATACCTTCATACTCAATCTATACTAATATTATAAAGATTAAATTTATTTTATTATTATAATAATTAAAATAATAAAATAAATAAAATACTAATATTATAAAGAAGAAAGATCAGTTTGTTTGTTTTATTGAATGTGCTCTGAAACTACGGAACCGATTTGAAAAAATTCTTTCACTGTTGGGAAGCTACACTATCCCCGGGAGACTGAGGCTATATTATATTTTCTAATAAAATAGGGATCCTTATAATTTTTAATTTTTTTACATGCGGGAAGGGTGGTGATGGCGAATGGCGTACCACTAGTTTACAATAAATACGAGAGACAGTAGGCGCTTGAACGTAATGTTTTAAAATAGATATTTACAACCAAAGCGTTCGCTTCACGCTGTTATGACAATATAGCATACACAGTGTGTCACGTAGTCACGTGCATCACGTAAAAATAGAAAACACGAGTCAATAGATTCTTCTAGAGGATGTGTGTATGTGTGTGTATTATGTGTCATGTCTTATGGATTAGCGCCTGCTTGTGTGGATGTATACTAAATCCTACTAAGTTTATAAATGCGAATGTTTGTTACTTCTTCACGCTCAAACGGCTACACCGATTTCGATGGAATTTGGTATGGAGATAGTGAATTAACACAAACTACTTTTATCTCGAAAAATTATAGTTCCCGTGGGATAAGTGAGGTTAACAGGAAAACTGAAATCCACGTGGGCGAAACCACGGGGCGCTTCTAGTATAAAATAATCCTCATTCTAACATATGATGACTCAGAATGAAGCGAAAAATATAAAAATGTATATAAATAAATTATATAAATTTCAATGCAACACATTATACGAAGATACGGATGTTTTTTGCACACCCTGTTTGATGGCCAGAGCCGCAACTTAAGTATGGACCTCATCATCTCAGCCATAGGACATCCACTGCTGGACATATGCCTCCCCTGTATAGAGGGAATTTGCCAATACTCGCCACGCTTGGCAGGCGGGTTGGCGAACGCAGTATGATTTCCGATCCTCAGAAGACGCTGCTGCCCATCTTCTGGTACGTGATAGTATGCACCTATTTTGACTTAAATAATATCCTAAATAAATAAAAACCTCGAAATCCATAACTCTTCACTTCGCAGGCTTATCGATTTCGAGTTGAATGTGGGTCTATTTATAAATTACTATTAAAAAAAAAAAAAACCACTGCAATCATTATCTAAATAAATTACATATAATACACACATTACATAAATACACTTGTATCAATGCTTCGATCAAGAATTCTTGATCGAAGTATCACTGCTACTTCACAACGAATGTCTGAGGATTATATATTATTAGCTGTTTGATCCATTTTTGTCTTTGTATTTACTTATTATTTAATATTATCATCATAGTGTTATAATATATAACATATATTATCATATCATCTTTCTTAATACTAATCTCATGCGTCGTAATGTGGGCGTTATGCCCGCCTTCCATAGACAATCCGGAGACACGTCTATTCCAGCACTTTCTAGAACTATCCTGATCATCACAGAATACTTGCTAGTGGTTGGGTCATTGTAACAGTAGATCATGGGTCACGAACTATCACTGAACTGTGGAATCGTGTGCGTATAGCTATTGAATTTGTACGCAAATGTGCCCTTTGAGATAAACGTCGTAACATTTCATTGCAAGTCTACATTTAAATGTCGCATTTTATGACAGTTGTTTGATGAGTTGTATTATTGCATATCGAAGGTTTATGTCTTTATTTTATAGTGGTTGAACAACAGATTACGTAATATTATTTTTCCTACAAAATATAGGTAGATAGTTTCAACGTAAAATAGGGCTCAGTTGTAAATGCCGCTATAGCGGCCACCCATCCATGGTTTCACACTAATATTACGGTGCAAACCTTGTAATACGTAACTACCATATATAATTACTAGGTTTTATTCCCAGCTTTGTTTTTTTATGTAATAGGTGGCAAACAAACAGACGGGTCGCCTGATGGTAAGCGATCACCGTCGCCTATGGATATTTGATTGAAAACTGGATCCTTTTGAGTGGAATATGTGACACAATACAGTCAGTAATATATTAAGTAGTTTAAAAAATTGTTAATGCGAAAAAGACTGTAGAATAAAATAGAAAAACAATAGAAAAACTCTTTATTATCAGTACCAAATAACATATCATACTTAAAGCTAAACTTATATTGTAATACTTGATACGATAACGGGCGGCCTTATCGCTTGTAGCGATTTCTTCCAAGTAACCTTTGGATGGACAGGAACGGAGAAAGGAGCAGACGGTAGGTGTAGTGCATCTTTTTGACTAATTAGATATATGTATAGCAAGGTTTTTCTAAATTCTAATACATAAATATTTTTACTATGCACTATAAATTAATAAATATTTTATATTTTAAAAATGAGAAACATTAAAAAAAAAAAAAGTAGGTAAAATAATCATAAACATACATGCTCATATAAGAATCAGATTTGTGAAATTAATGATAAAAAAATATTTTTGACCATGTTTTTGAAAATGACAGTGATTTAGCTTGTCGTATGCCCACAGACAATGAATGCCAAAAGTGTATTGCTTGAACAGTGAAAGACTGCATAAAATTGAGAAGTATGCACAGGCGTACGCCTGTGCATACTTCTCAATTTTATGCATCATAAGTAGAAGATTAACGGAGGAACGTAAAGATAGAGAGTGAGTGTCGTGCACGAAGTGGAAACGCTCTTTGAGATAAGGAGGTGTAGTGGGAATAAAAAGGATAGTGTAAAGAAGGTTAACAATGTGAGCATTCCGGCGAAGGCAAATGGGTAACCACTCCAGCTTTTTACGATACTCCGAAATGTGGTCAGACATTTTGTAAGCGTTCAAGCTTATTTAGCTGGTCCTGGGTTAAATCTGTATAGTACTGTACTTACACAGAAAATATTTTCACAAAACCTTTCAGACAAGACAGTCTAGGAAAGACTTGACAAGATTATAGTGTAGAAAACCCAAAACAACAACATAATGTAGGCATTAAATCACCGACAACGAGGACCAACTGTATAAACAGATCATTTCCAACGAAATAGGTGCAAATACACCTTTAACCTCATTGGAAGCGACGACGGGTTCAGCACGAATCTGGGTTATATGTGTTTTGTGAGAATCCAATTGACGTAAGCGGGTGGTTATTACGGAAATTACAAGGACGGGTGGGTATTTTGTAACGTATTACATAACTCTACATACCTAAATGAAAATTTACTTCCGTTTTCTTATTCCCATAAACATTGTACCTAAAATTGTTTATCTATTCAAATATTGGATGTATGAAATCGGTTTCATAATAGGAAATTAGGACAATTTTTTTTCTTCTTTCTATACAGTTATATAGAACTATTAAAAAAATATATACTATTAAAAACAATACAATATACAATGTTTTATAGTCTCCTGTGTTATAAAATCCTTCTGCTAAATCTATTTTTGTGATTTATCAGTCATTTCTAATTGCGCATTGCTAAAGTTAATAGCCGTACATGTAAATATAATAGATACCGAGACACTGTAGTGGTACTATTCAACAACTGACCATGTATGATACTGGTCTCCACAACACAGGGAATCCTAGTGTGGAGACCAGCGAACAATTACATCGTTTGGGAACTAGCTGTATAAATAGTATATATTTATATATATATATCATATTTTTAAGGCTAAGTTAAGTTATGAAACTTTATTATTAGTATTAAGATCCATGTATGCCTTGGTCTAAATAAATAAATTTCATTTCAAATTTCATTTCAGTTTATTCGTCGTCTAATTCAAATTCGGGGACAGTGGAGAAACATAAGCTATACATTGTTTGTCTAGCTTATGTTTTTTTAAAGATGAGAATTTTGATACTTATCGGTCCCTGTCACCTCGTAGACAGCAGGGAAGATACCATAGACATATAGGTAGTATATGTATGTCTGCGTATAACCGACACCTATTTTACCGATTTTTTTTTCGAATCGGGTTTCTGGGATGGCTAACGAGCAGTCCACATTGGTCGATCAACATTTAACTTTAAAACGTCCACTTATTATATTCCTGGTCCAAGCCGGTTCACGTATCACAATACTGTGTTCCAGTTGTGTAATGGTTGTCAATTTGTGCTATTTCATTATCCTCGCAAAACACATGGCTTATTATTTATTTCAAAGATAAATAATCTTTAAAATAGTATCGTGCAGTCAATGTAACCAAGGAATAAAGACTTCCATACAAACTGTACTATCCTGTGTAACCTGCTTTATTTATTATTTAATTTAATTATTTTTTGACACAATTATACGCCTATGTGTTATTCCAAGACTTAAACTACCTAAATGTAAAATTTCCTCAAAATTGGTTTATATTGATACGTGGTAACAAACCTTCACACACACACACACACACTTTTGCATTTATAATATTAGTAGGATTTCCAGATTTTTCTCAGAATTAATTATAATTAATAGTTAATGTGGCATCCATGGCTGGGCATACGTCTCCCCATTTGCATCTATCTATAAGGACCGGTTGGAAGCAATCCTCATCCAGCTTCTTCCCGCGGCCCTTATCATGTCGTCTGAACACCTTATCGATGGACGCCCTACGCTGCGCTTGACAGTCATTTGTCTCCACTTGAGAGCTTTACGACCCCAGCGGCCTTCAGTTCTGCGTCTCCGGATATAGTTACCATGGACCAAATGTATTTAGTCCATGTAGTTACTTATCTATGGTTCTGCGTAATATTTGACTGCCCGCTGCGATTTTGATTTACGTAATTTGTTTGCAAGTGAAAATTAGGCTGTAACCTCATTCAAAGCGTCTCTGAACCTGATGTGGGTTAATGTATTTCACGAGAACCCTATTGACGTAAGCGGTTTGAGCTATTACCGCACACTGATTGATTACAACGAAGGAACATCAACCAAAATATAACTTGTTTTTGAGATACATTTTCAGACACCGTTACTTATGTAGTATTCTGTATCCACTACAATTGCAACTCCAGCTGTAGGATATAGGTGGCCACTTAGCAAGCCCGATGAGAAGCACGTCCGTTTTCTTGCGTGGACCCGTTTGGAGTTTGTATTCATATATATCATATACGTCTCGTGAAACATATTTTTCTATCACGCTTCTTTAAATATGATGAATTTATCAATGAAATAACAGGGTAGAAACTGCGAGTTATAGTTACTAAAATGTATTTATTTATTTACTAAAATACTCTCCTATCGCGTATTTTAGTAGTATATCATCCTTGTACAACTGACGGTTCATTCCCCTCCGTATGTTTGCTTTGCCTCTGAGCGATCGTGTGTGGTGACGTCACAGTGAGATTACGGCCTTGTTTTCTATGAATAAGTATGTGAAATCAATTCGTAGAAAAATATTTCAATTATTGCTATCGAGAATAGAAAGTTAGGAAAATAACATATTATAGATCCAAGCGTCTTCGACTAATCGGAGAACATGGATATAAAAAAAACCGACGACTTGAAAATTCTTTATTTTTAAGTGGGTTTAAAAAAGGAATGAATTATTAGGTATATCTAGATTTTTGTGTAATTTCAGGTCTCATTTAATGAATAATTGAAAAAACAAAATGACACATTCCGAAAATATAGGTAGGTATACATAATTGAATCTGTGAATGTAGGACGATCAATAGTCCTCAAGGATGTGTTAGTGTGTGATGGTCACTACTCACTCACGGGCCGTAACTACTCACGAATGCTCATTGAATCGTCGAAGTTTATAATTTATTCAGTAGTATTGAGCGAGCATTGCCTATGCAAGTAGGTTGTGGCTTTTCTCGCGGTAACGACAAATGCGCTTGAACTATGTTTTACAACAGAAAAAAATATTAGGATATTAATGTGATTAGTACATTTTTTGAGCCCGTAGGTCAACTGTAAGGTACATTTTTGTAATATTTTAAATCAACACTCATCAGGATTTGTCCTGCCCTCTCTGCCTGTAAACACCCGCGAGCCTCTGTAATGTCATCGCCATCACCTCCCACTTCCATAATTATTTCTCAAATAATCCAGTAAAGTATCGAACACTATACCGAATCCTTACTTAGACTTGTGCATAAAAAAGCAAAGATAGCTATTGTTTTTCGTGTTAAGAAAACAAATTCTAAAATTAAACTTATCTCATCATCATTCTTTTAGAAGATCCACGAAATGGAGCCCTTTGGAATTGGGTCAAAATCTTCGATGAACAACAAGACGATAAGCCCGGGCATTGTGAACCTAAAACCAAGGTATTTATTATAACTATTAAGAAGCCAAGTGAAAGTTAACTTTCTAGAACATTTTTTTTATATTTGTTACAACTTGTACATTTAGTATAACATAAGGTCTAACAAATATAAAAAAATAAAAAGAAATCGAAAAAAGAACAATTTGAAATAACAATAATGTAACAAATACTATTTATGTCGGTTTTTATACATACGTTTTAAACAACACTAGATCACATTAAACGGTATTTTAGTGGCGCTGAAGTTATTTATTAGCTCTGACAACTGAAGCCTAAAATAATAAACCCGAATACCATCCTGTCGCTTTGCCATCTAAGCTCTAGTGACACTCCAATAGCAGTCCGAATTCATTATCTCATTTCGGTTACACCTTAGAGGTTGTTTTTCTTATTATTATTCTATGCTGTAATTGTAATTATATACTTACAGTTGTTATACATTACAATTATTATTTACAGTTGTTTACGTTTCCTACAACTAATACAGCATATAAAATGTGAACGTGATCTTTCAATTAACTGATCCAATGTCAAGAACCTCAACACGATTGACGCTAATGAAAATAAATTACAATGATGCGAGTGAGAAAACTCTGTGAAATCAAGTTTATTCCGGTCTTGGTTTGTAGGGCAATACCATAAACGTTTCTTTATTGTTTAAATTCGGTACAGTGACATAATTGGGACGAGATAAAAGGTTTTTCAATGTTTAGTATAATGTAAGTGTGATCTATACTTCCTATAGTACTATAAAGAGGTAATAACGTCTGTGAGTTTGTGAGGTTGCAGGGGGTAATCTCTATATCAACTAAACTGATTTAGAAAATTCTTTTCCCAATAAAAAGCCACGTTATTTGTGAGCGTTATAGGTTCATCAACATCACCATGATTACCACCACCGTTTTTAATCACCAAGCGGACGAAACCGCGGGACGCAGCTAGTTTTAAAATACATAACAACAAAACATTTTTTAACCGAATTTAATAAAAAGGAGAAGGTTACTCAATACGACCGTATAATATGTATAATATATGTGTGTTCGCGGAATACTTCGTCGTGTATGAACCGGTTTTGATGATTCTTTTTATGTTTGATAGAATATACTTCAGAGGTGGTCCCATTTAAATTTACACTCTTAACTGAATAGTGCTACGTTTATGTGGATGACATTCTTATGTAGGGTGAAGAAATCGGTGAACATACACAATGACAATTGAACCCGTAAGTAGCAAAGGTCACTGAAAATCGTGAAAAAAATTGTTTCTATTCAAAAGAAACGGAAACCTGCTTTCTTTTTCATTGTAATGAGTTATTGTTATTATTAGTTCTTTCAGAGTAATTGGGTGGTTGGGTAACTGGGTTCGAATACCGGCAGGGGCAAACATTTGTGCGATAAATGTAGGTGTTGGTCCCGGGTCTTGGATGTTTGTGTATTGTAAGTGTGTGTGTCCATGCCTCCCGCGACACAGGGAATCCTAGTGTGGGGTATAAGAGTGATAACTTTAATTAGGATTATATATTTATTCTTAAGCTCAAGTATTTATAAAATGGACATAACAAAAGCTATTTGTTTTCCAAGAACGTAAAAATGAAAATATAATCTATGGCACAGTGATCATTGACATTTCGGGTTCGAATCCCGGCTGGGACAAACATTTCCATGATGGATATGGGTGGTCTTGCATATTTGTGAAACGTGATTGTGTGTATCTCTATACCTGCCGTGACACAGGGTGCCCTAATGTGGGGGTGTAAGTATGAATGCGTTTGTTGTTGTGTGTTGTTTTGTTTTTTATTTTCATAATAATAATTTAAAATATCGCAGTTGTTTAGGCCCTTGATGTGGCACTTTATTAGTGAGAAAATAATTTCCGTGTAATGTTTTTTTTTTGCTACAGCGAAGAGGTAGTTAACAAAGGAAATACTTTTATAGAGTATTACCCGATTCAGTGATTTCAATAATGGATTAGAGCGTGAGACATGAATTTAAGCTCAAGGTTCCCGACTAGACTCGCAAAAATACAACAGAGTTCACTAGCCTCATATCCTAACCTACCACTAGCCTAAATGCATGTAAAAATGCGATTATGCTAATTGGATTGCTATTAATTATGAATATATATGAATAGCTCGATTATAATTCAGTATATAAGATTCAAATTATCACAAAACATTTTCTTTCCTCTAACAAAAAGTCGAGATTTATATGTAATTTTTTTGATAGAATTTACGTTCCGTGGCAAACCACTTTTCTTTTACTAAATTGTAACAAAAAAAATGTTATTGATGTCAATCGCTTGCTTAAGGTATATTTTAGGTTTATACATTTTGTTGTTTTCTATAAAGTTTATGATTTTGAAAAATATTGTCTTTAAATCAGTCAGCGCAAAAATTTACTATAGTTGGTCGGAGAGTAATTTTCCAGTATTTACCACGTGAGTCCTAGTCGATTTGTAGATTACAACTGACTACTAGTTGTGATGCTTGTAATGTATTTTTAGAGTTTATAATGAAAAAAAGACTGAAAAAAAATAAGACGTATAAGCCTAGTAAATGAAGCGTAAATTGTATGAAAAGAAAACCGAAATCGGACAATATTCAAAGGTAGGAAAAGGGGTTTTCTTTCTGTATGTACAAGTACGCGGTATAGAATCCTCTTAAAAGCTAATAGCATTGATTTTATCGTAGGATACAATGGATTTTATCGTAAGCTGAAAACTTGTTCATTTCTGTGGAATAACTAGATCTTTATTAGAGATACAACAATCATAGACAACAACTAGTACAGCGGATATAGTACTGCTAATATTAAAAGTTCATGGTAATTATCGAGTTGTCTAGCTATAAATTACCAAACTCCGTAAAAACTCATTTTCTTAACCCATTTAATAACAATGATAACATCAATTTGATGAACTGTTCTGTGAACCAGATAGCTCCAGATATATGGAAAGAACTAGATCTATTCGACTCAGAGAGGATTCTAACGAGTTTGCGACGCTAATTGATGAGTCGGACTGCACTGGAATCAAATTCGTAGGGGTGGCAGCCATCTTGTTTTCTTTTGTTTATTAGAGTAGTAAACAGGCGACAAGCGTTTGTTTCTACGAATTAATTTAGACAAATGTGTGAGGCCGGTGAGTTGTTTATCGAATATAGTTGATGATTTTAGAACATACTGAAATTTGTAACTGGGCGACATAGATCATAAATATTTCGACCTTTTTAACGTCATATGGCAGGCAGTTGCACCGCGTTTACGGGATGACATTAAAAGTAAAATAGTATGCGGTTTTACCCGCATCGTCTACTGTATTCCTGTTAGCTCAGTTATTTCACGATTACAGTATTTTATAAACGACTTCATAAAAAGGAGTAGGTTCTCAATTCGACCCGTTAGTTTTTAGTTAGTCTATTATAAAAGATATCTATGTCCTATCCCAAACTATTATTTAAATCTGTGCCTAATGTCATCCGGATCGGTTCAGGCCCGTTAAGCGTTCTGACATGTTATAATAAAAACTATCAAAACATATTATACAAACATTCGCATTCATAACAGCAGTACGAATAATAGCAGAAAGTTATGACAACCCTGGCTACTATGTAACAAAAAATGATACTGAAACATTCCTTGAAAAATTAATGGCGTCACGTTTGCACGCTAAATCGCTGACATCAGTTGTAATTCGTTGAAATGTAATGATTAATCTTTTTTGTTTTCATTTTAACAAGCAAGAGCTGCGCCCGCTGTTTCACCAGCGTGGCCTACAGTTGTCCCGTTTCCGTACATTGTTCCGGAATTTTACAGTTTTCTTCAAAGTTTTCGTAATTTTATTTCTGTAAGAAACTTCTAGAAAATATTAGAAAGCCCTAACGTGCATTTAAATTTTCAGCTTCTTGAGAATGTATGCAAGGGTGAATGTTTATTTTGACCGGACTACTGAAGAACTCTTCAACCTTATTCCAGCATCGAGGTTTTAACCATCGTACTAGCCGAAATCGGTTAAAAGCTCATCCACATATAATCGACACATGGGGTTCACACACTGTGCGATTCAACCGATCGTATTTGCCATACACCTGCAAAACTTGGAACAAGCTTCCTCCCTCGGTATTCCCGAGTAGCTAAATATGAGACTTTTCAAAAAGAGAGTTAAGAGAGTCTTGAAAGGATTGGCAACGTATCGTAATGTCCCCAGCATTACAGATATGCATAGGCGACGGTGATCGCTTACCATCAGGCGGCCCGTCTGCTTGTTCGCCATCTAATTCATTAAAAAAACCAATACTATGGCCTTGACTCATTTCAATCAACTGTAATAAATGAATTAATATAATAAATAATAAAATATTTTATTTCACACCAGTGTGATTAAAAACAAAATGTATATCTTCACCATCAAAAAGATTGGTAGATGTTTAAATATCTACAATTTAAAATCTGGTTAAGAAGTGTTGATAGGAGATTGTGGCGGGAAATTTCTATGCAGAAGATTTCCATTTCGTTTTATTCGCTAAATGTGCTTCTGTGTGCTGAGGCTGCGGGAACTGAAGATTGAGAACGCTTAGTTGCTTATAGGCGTGTATAAACGGGTGTGCGCATTGGAAATGCACAAAATATAGTAGAAAAATTAATTGAAATTCGATATTTTGCATACAATCAAGTTAACTCATCGACTGAAAATAAAATGATTGCCTCGGATCGTCTTGGAATTTATTCCCGAGCATCTGTTATATGTTTCTTCACAAAAAGATCTATGATTAATCAATATATAGGATCCATTTATCACATTCATGACGCCAATCGTGCTAATAAATCAATAGGTACAAAATAAATTATTTTCGAACTCTGATCACGAGTAGCGGTAGATCACAATAATTTTAAACATTTAAACGAGCAATTCGTGTACAATATAATCAATTAATATGTAGTTTTTAAAATACGCTAATTTATTGCTATGTTATCGGTCTTTGATAAACATGAAAATTTTCAAACGTTTTGATGGCGGTGAAAATCACTATCAAAGATCCCTTACATAGCGACAGGTGAAGCCAAGATACTAATATTATAAAGAGGTAAAATTTGTGAGTCTGTGAGGTTTCAGGGATCTCTGAATATCTGACGATATCTCTGGATCTACTGAACCGACATCATCACCACTGTTCTTCATCACCATGCGGGTGAATACGCGGGGCGCAGCTAGTAATAAAAGAACCTGCTTCCCTTGGTTACGCCATAACTTGAGCCTGTTGTTATCGATTTCTTTCATAATATATTTTGGATGCTTTCTATCAAAATAATACTATGTAATATTTTATTGGAAAGAAAAATTAGTATTGTAGAAATATGGATAATTCCGGCAAAATGTTTTGTAACCACGCGGAGTAAACAAGCGGGACGCAGCTAGTAATCAATAATTCGTAGTAGTCACTACACTCTTGACAGCGTAGTCGTGGTCGTGAATGTCGTGATCATCACATATCAGGGTGTCAAGTCTACAATTTCATGATCATATTCAGTCCGTTGCTAGGCCGACTCGATGCCAATAAGAAAAAGTTAAAAATCCGTCGTCTCTTAAGTTAATAGCGGCCTGAATCTATGTTGAACCTATGCCCACTCTATGTTGGTTTTGCACGAAATTGACAAGTTGGATGCTAACATAATTCGAAAAAGGGTGATCCACGTCATTGAATCTACGTAGATTGATTCAAGATGGACAAAGACTACCAAAACTGTGAAAATGGGCCGTTGTGAGCCGATCATATTGTCATATTGAATAGTAGACTTAAGCCCCAGTAGTGGTAACACGCTGCACAGTTCGTCCCCGCTCACCGCTGAATACTTTTAGATACTTTTACAATGATACATTATGTGCATACATATCTCCAGCTTATACATGTTTTATTTATTCAAAGGAGATATTTCAAACAATGACTTTGCAATGTAAATAATTTTAAATTAGATTTGGGCAGTAGATTGCCGGTCACCCCGTCTACCGAGGAGAGGTGCGAGAAACGGACCACCGCCACTGGGGCAAATTTGGTCGGCTTGAAGAGCTTCTCCAAGCGCTGAAGTAAAATTATCTTTGTCCTATTATCTAACAATTCTAAAATATCCAGGGCATACAGCTAAAAACAAAACAGCACTGAATGAGACTCAGAGATAATATACGACAAATCTAAAAGGCGTAGAAAACATTGAATGTTTTCTTAAGCTGAAGTGCCGCTGACCTCAGTAGAGATTTATCACCGCATTGAAAACTCTGATCTTACGCACGCAGATCTATATTCTAAAAACTGCTCAAACAAACAAAAAAGGCCCACTAATCGAGCGATGATCGGATTGGTAGATAACAGTTACAACCACGTTTTGTTTTGAAGCGCTAAGAGATTACGGAAAAATGATAATTTTCTGAACACGTATGTTGGCAATTCGTCGTTAAGTTGTCGATTCTGTTATTGCGCGACCTCCCCGTTCTACAGTCAGATCTATACTTCTGCTAATCGCCCGCGACTAGCAGACCAATACCAATATGCCACGGATCCACTAATTCTTGGTATAAGAAGCAATAATAAAATATTAACGGTCGCCCGGATAATACTTATTTCAAATAATGTCATGTACATGTGAGTTAAATTATTATAAATATGTTAGTTTAAACTTTCAAGTTTAAAATCAATATAGTTTAGGAGTTGAATAAATTTTTATATCAACGACATTATTTTTCTTTTTACACTGTTGTTACATGCATTATTTTAAATGTTGAATATATACATAATTTTTAATGTTTATGTTTAGTTTAATGATTAGAATCCTTTTAAAAATGATCAATTGATCTATTCGTCACCGTCTAATTATGAAGCGCTCGATGCTCAATTTACCAATTTGAATTGATCAACTGAGCTATAGTTATTATAAAGTACTTGATAATAAGTAATTACTAAGCGGCTTATAGAATTATTTTAAGAATAATACTGACATTTTTGTAGCTTGTCTTTGACTGCTGTTTCACGATAGATGTAATAACCACTATTTCGCTTCGCCAAATTAACCACTCAGATGCCAGGATAACACATTTTTTGGAAATAAATAATATAAAATATGCCACTGGCACTACCATGACTTATGAGTGTTACGAGTACCTATGGATCAATAAGCTAAGAAATAAGTGAACAACAAAGACTTTGATTTATGTGAAGTTCGGAATGCTGGAGACGATACCATAATTCTGGAATTCGGCCATCTCATGTATTTCAGATAAGGACTAGAAGCAATGATGTTTTACTAAAGATCACGTAGGTATACTAATGCTGCGCGGTGCTCAGATTTTGTTCCTTTACGACATAGGTAAACATGATTACTGCGACAGATAATACGGTACAAATAATATAGAAAAGGATAGCTATATGTTTAGACTTGCGCTTGAAATACGCGTCGCAATGAAAATTACTACAATTGACTTAATTTTGCCGCCTCAGTTTCCGCGCGCTTGTACGACATCTACCTCATTTAAACATATAATATCATTGGGCTAGAAGTATGTGTGGTGCTTCTATCATGTATAGTGACGCTTAAACGTGCGTATGGTTGAAACGGTAACGGTTTTCATTAATTTTTATGAACTCTCTTGTGAAATCTACCATTTTATTGCGTTGAGTTCTACTTCCTCTTAAGATTGGATTAGGAGTATTTATTTTCACCAGACGAATTTGGCTCAAGGATCCATTATTCTTAGGGTTGCCACATTATTTTAGTTATTTTATAATTAATAACGATACAACATGGATATTGTAATAACGATACAAATACAGAAAATGTATCTAGTAAACATGAACGAACATAGCGGTGTTAAAAAGGTTAATAAAGAAAGATAGTCACTTGTTTTCATAGAAAATAGGTGAGAAATAAAATAAGGAATTGTGTTTTAAATGTACTTAACAATGCACGTTTCATAGCATTAACATTCTGCTAGGATGAACTTAACTTCAAATTTTTGAAGGAAAATAATCGGATCGGAGGATAATAATTTGAACCTATGACCACAGAATACCGTCCTGTCGCTTTACCATCTAAGATTCTAGGCTTAGTAGCGCTCCAACAGCCGCCTAGCCGTCGGAATTTATTCCTTTAGTTTTTAGTAACCCAATATGGGGTATGTTTTTCTCAGCGCCATCTACATCTATGAACTATTAATAGGATTGATAGTCCAACATTGCAGTTAGAACCTTCAATGTCTACTACGACACAGGATAGATTTAAAAATATGCAATATAAAAATTGTTTTGGTGACATTGTAATAAATGTTAATATGATTTTATTTATATATGTATATGTATATTAAACAATGTAGTCATTTTATAAGACGCACATATATGTATTACAATGTCAAAAGTACGAAAAAGCCTCACGTTTTTCTCTATGGAAAATCATTTTTCCTTTCATTCGAAATCTGGTCTTACAATTTTTTATTCACTTGATTATTTGTTAGATCCATATGCGTGACATTGTACATTGTACGTTGACAATGTACAAGTATTGAATAAGACAGCTAAAATTATAAATACCTTAAATATTTCAATCCACTAGGTACTAGTTAAGCGCCTTCTTTAGGTGCTCTATTAGCATCATCATATCACTCATCATACCTGTGGGTGGGTTGCAGTGGGATCGGCGGCGAGATGGTAATTCAGTCAGAAATGAGCAGAGCTCATAAGTTTATGCTTCGTTTTTCAACACATTAGCGGGAAGAAACAAACTTATTAATGTATTGCTTATATCATAAATGTATAAAACACGGGAGTTACTCACGTAATAAGTCAGAGGGTTCCGACTATAGTTTCAACCACATTCGGTGGACTATCTTCAAGGAGAATGACTAGGAGTAGGAGTAACTCCCGTGTTTTATACATTTATAATGTGTCAAAACCACGTCAGTTTTAATTTGGTTTTCGTTTTCATTTCGTTATTAAATTGAAAATGCTCTGTTTACTCGGATATAACTTGTAGTAAGATATTAGTTTAACTTTGTAGGGAGAAGCATCAATCTGTGTATTGTTAATATGCACGTGTGTTGTGGCTCGGTTTATGGCCCTCATCATCATCATCTCAGCCATAGGACGTCCACTGCTGGACAAAGGCCTCCCCCATTGATTTCCACAAGGACCGGTTGGAAGCGGCCCGCATCCAGCCCTTGCCTGCGATCTTAGTCAGGTCGTCTGTCCACCTAGTCGGTGGCCGTCCTATGCTGCGCTTGCCAGTCCGTGGTCTCCATTCGAGAACCTTTCGGCCCCAACGGCCATCGGTTCTTCGAACTATATGCCCTGCCCACTGCCACTTCAACTTGCTAATCCGCTGGGCTATGTCGGTGACTTTCGTTCTTCTACGGATCTCCTCATTTCTGATTCGATCACGTAGAGAAACCCCGAGCATAGCCCTCTCCATAGCTCGTTGTGCGACTCTGAGCCTGTTCAGAAGGCCTATAGTCAGAGACCACGTTTCAGTTCCGTAAGTCATCACTGGTAACACACATTGTTCGAAGACCCTCGTTTTCAGGCATTGCGGTATTTTGGACGAGAAGACGTCTCGGAGCTTTCCGAACGCTGCCCAGCCGAGTTGGATTCGACGATTGGCCTCTTTCTCAAAGTTGGACTTACCTAATTGGACTGTATGTCCTAGGTAGATGTAATGGTCAACAACTTTGAGAGTCGAGTTCCCAATTGATATGGGGGCGGGCGCAACATGGGCATTTGACATAATTTTCGTCTTGTCCATGTTCATTTTAAGGCCCACCCTTAGGGAAACTCTGTTGAGGCCTTCGAGCATCGTGCTGAGGTCTTCCATGGATTCTGCCATGACCACAATATCGTCGGCAAACCGAAGGTGAGTGATGTACTCGCCGTTGATGTTGATGCCGAATCCTTGCCATTCCAAGAGCTTGAAGGCGTCTTCCAATGCGGCAGTGAACAGTTTCGGAGAAATAACGTCTCCCTGTCTCACGCCTCGTTGCAATGGAATCGCCCTCGAAATTTGCTCTTGTACTCGGACCGACATGGTGGCGTTATTGTACAAACACTTCAGCACTTCGATATACCGATGGTCAATACGGCACCGCTGGAGAGACTCAAGCACCGCCCACGTCTCGATCGAATCAAAGGCTTTCTCATAGTCCACAAACGCTAAACATAAGGGCAAGTTATACTCTTCGGTCTTCTGTATAACTTGCCGCAGCGTATGGATGTGGTCTATGGTGCTGTAGCCTTTTCGGAAACCGGCTTGTTCGGGAGGCTGGAAGTCATCAAGCCTACGTTCGAGACGATTCGCGATGACTCTTGAAAACAGCTTGTAAACATGGCTCAGAAGCGAAATGGGTCTGTAGTTCTTAAGCAATGTGTTGTCACCCTTCTTAAAGAACAACACCACTACGCTTCTATTCCATGCTTCCGGCGTTGACCCTTCGAGGACAACGGAATTAAAGAGCTTCTGAAGGACTTTCAGTATCGGTGATCCACCCGCTTTCAGAAGCTCTGATGTGATTCCGTCGTCACCCGGTGCCTTGTTGTTTTTAAGCTGCTTCAGAGCCATCCTAATCTCGTATAGGCTGATGTCCGGGATGTCTTCGGTATAGTGCCGGGTCAGCTTGGCTCTTGGGTCTTTGGCCAAGCTGTCAACAGGTTTAGCGACCGAAGTGTATAGCTGACCATAGAACCTCTCGATCTCTCCAAGCACCTCTGCTTTGGTCGACGCTATACTGCCATCATCTCTCTTCAGCTTAGTCATCTGGCTTTGCCCAATAGACCTGTCTCTTGCAAACACTTTGGAGCCTTTTCTCCGTTCGATCGTATCTTTAATACGATTTGTACTAAAGGTACGGATGTCGTGTCGCAAGGATTTCCATATTCGTCTATTGAGCTGCCTATATGACGTATCATCGGATGATTGCAGTTGCAACGAGCGTCGTTCAGCCATGAGGTCGAGGGTATGGCTGGAGAGTTTTTGAGGTCTATTTGTACGGCGGGGTTTAAAGAACTTAGACCCCACTTCGTGGACAGTTTCTACAAACCTGTTGTTGGTCTCGTCCACCGACGCAAAGTTCTCAAGGCAAGCAAAGCGATTGGATAACTCAAGTTGAAAGCTCTCGGGGTTTTCGATATGGACATTTTGAGGTCGGAGCGTGGATTTCATCAAACGGGACCTCTCAAGTTTAACATTAATATTCAATGTGCCTCTTACCATGCGGTGATCACTACCGGTTTTGACCATGTTGATCACAGAGACATCATTGAATATTTGTTTCTTGGTGGTCATGATGAAATCGATCTCATTTCTTGTGGAACCGTTGGGGCTCAACCAGGTCCATTTCCTTTGAGGCGGCTTCTGAAAGAAAGAGTTCATCATAAAGAGTCCCTCTTTCTCCATGAAGTCGGCCAGCCTCTGTCCCCTAGGGTTCTGTTGTCCATAACCAAATTGCCCCACTCTCAACTCTCCATCACTTCTTTCGCCCAACTTTGCGTTAAAGTCCCCCATAACAACATTGTAATGGGTCTTGGAGGTATGTATGGCCCTACTAATGTCCTCATACATAGCCTCTACCTCCTCATCGGTTCCGAGTTTCGAGGTCGGTGCATATACCTGAATGACCTTCAACGAATATCTGCTTGATATTCTGAGTATTAGGTATGCCACCCTGCTCGAAACGCTGTCGATGGTGATGATGTTGTTAGCCAGGGACTTGCGAACGAGAAATCCGACACCACCTTGGGACTTTTGGTCGCCTTCCCGGTAGTAGAGCAAGTTACCGGATTTGAGAGTTATGGTGTCCTCACCCTCTCTACGGACTTCACATAACCCTAAGATATCCCAGTGTAACTTACTCATTTCTTCTTCCAGTTCGACGATCTTCTCGTCTGCCAACAAAGATCTTATATTGTGTGTTACCAGGGCCAGAGGTCGTTTTTTCAGGGAGTGGTAGCCGGGAATCTGCCGGAGATTCTTAGCACCCCCTGCTCCACCGTTACACTGGCCGCTACCGGAGCCAGCATTAGCGGAGCTGCCGGGGACTGGGGGCCTGGTCAATTTATGTCGTATCATACTGGGGGGGGGTTTGCCAATACTCGCCACGCTTGGCATGCGGGTTGGCGAGCGCAGTGTATAAAATACGACCCTCAGAAGGCGCTGCTGCCCATCCTTCTGGTACGTGATCCCTTAGTCGACTCTTACGACACCCACGGGAAGACATGGGGGGGTACTATTCTAAGCCGGTACCCCACGGGTTTATGGCCCTAAATGCGATGTAATAAAGCTCACTTTACGAGCAAGTGTGTGAAAGGAATATTATAATGCAACGATAGCAGCCCTACGTTCTTTCCGCAACTGATGATGAGTTATTAAAATGTTGATCGATTTTTGTTACATAAACATTAGGTAAGTAGGTACAAGTAGTTCCTCATTACGAGATGGAAATACCCGGTTGAGGTCATGGTGTTGCAGAGGCAAGGAAAATGTGTACATTATTTCGGCAGACAGATTTCCTTGAATAGATCTCTGATAATCATAGTAGCATTTTGTTTGTTAAAAGTTACTAAAATGGCGCAGTGGCCCAAGGTAAGTCTTGGCCTACGAAAATAAGCCTGCCACTTATATCTGTCATGAGACAACTCTTGTCACCATTTGACCTGGATTTCGCTGAAATCTTGAAGGATGCTCATAATATTTTTGTTTTTGTTTTTAGATTCCATTGTCAGTGACGCTGTGGCTGAAGGTGGAATCACGCCAAACCAAGAATGCTGTCAAGAACAGCTTTTTTTCGCTTTAACTTTGGACCTATCAGATTCTTCACAATATATTATCTGATGTGTGTATGTACCTACGTACTCGTATGCTGACTATATGGGCTTTGTAAGAAGGCTCAGAGTAGCTCGACGAAAAAGAACTAAAGTCACGAACATGTACCAGCGAATTGACAATTCGAAATGGCAGAGGGCAGGGCACAAAAACTCAAAGAACAATAGCCGTTGGGTTCGTAAGGTAGACGAATGGAGACCCCGGAATGGCAAGCGCAGCATATGATGGCCACCGACAAGGCCAGCAACCTCACTAAGATCGCAGGAAAAGGCTGGATGAGGGACGCTTCTACCCGGTCCTTGTGCAAATCCATGGGAGAGGCCTATGTCCAGCAGTAGACATTTTATAGCTGAGATGATGATGGCTCGTACGATTAGCCCCCTACCATCAGCTTGCTAATCTGTTGGACAATTTTGATGACTTTTGTTTTCATGCTGATTTTATTCTGACTCAATAAGAGAAATCTTGAACATGAGAAGTAAAGAATTCAATTAAAAGTTAAATTATAATTTGTGCTAGATTATAATTTTAAAATATAAATTAGGCATTGAGCTGAGACGTTAGTAATTTTGTTCGTAGGCGTATTGAATGACGTCATTTCCTTATCGTTACGCTCGCTTCCTCCCACAACAACGTTCTTACGATTTGGAACAATAGACTAATTAAATTATCCACTTATGTAGCAGTAAGCTCGTAAATACTAAGCGGTAGAATAGTTTTAGTCGTTTATCTGGGGCTGGACTCTTTATTGTTATAGGTAAATAATAGGTAGCGACGACAGAGATAAAATTAGAAAAAAAAGAGTTTGTTAGAAAAAATGTATTGGATTTTATGGTAAAAACAAGTTACGAAGAAAACAACGTAAACTTTTAAATTTCCAGAAGACGGCCACTGACTGACTGACTGATTAGTGCGCAATTAATCCAACGTTTTGGAGGGGGTGAATATCACGTTCAAAGATTCCGGTACATAGATACAGGCGAAGCTAATAAAAGCGTGGTTGTGTATATGTATATAATATCAGTCATCAGGTTACCATAGTACAGGCTCTGCCTAGTTAGGAACCAGAAGACCTTGTGTGAATGTTAAATAAATAAATAAATAAAAAGATATAGATTATATCTGAGTGAAAAATGAAACGCATTGAACTTGTGGCTATGTTTATCCATAAACAAATCGATTTGGTTACTTTCCTATCGAGGAGATCCTCTGAATCTGAGGGCTGGTATATGAAACACTTTCGTTATAATTTTCATTTGTATTTAGACTATAATAGCAACTATCTACGTAATGCCTACGCAAGTTGGGTCCTGATAAATATTTGTTCAACTGCAAGAATAATCGCGTTTATATACCGATTCTACAATAATATTGATGCGGTCGACGGTTATAAACCTCTTATTTAACGGTAATGATAATTTGCATTTGATTTATCATATTGTAATTTACAGTCGCAGTATGAAAAGGTAGTAAACTTTTGCTTGCACGAGTGCAAGAAATAGTAGTGTCAACATTTTAATAAACTGCTGATAACGTCTAATCGACTGAATTTAATTAATCACATTAAAAATAATTCAGCCTTAGTCGAATCGAACCTGCATTCTTAGAGTTATCCATCCAGTGGCTTTTTCAGTTATCGATAAAATTGGTGCGAGGGAGAATTTTAGATAAAGCATTGTCCAAAATTTAGCTTGCTTAAAAATATTTGATATATTTTGAATATTCGTTAGGATGAATCGTCAAATTAGAAGCGTATTTCGTCTTAAAGCTATTTATTATTTACAACTTGTTCTGTATGTGGACTATTTACATAATACAAATCTTGAAGCTTTTATTAGTTCCCAGCATAGTGGAATACTTTCGAATACCTGTGTGAGTGCCTGGCTACCACCCTTAAGTTTGAAAAATATTTGTATTTATAATTATATATTTGTGGTAACACTTTTCTCCGTTCTTTCTATTATTTTGTTACAAAAATGAATTCTTACAAGTAGTACAGTAGTACTTTGAGATCATCCACCAGTGTAATTAACGGAGGCGTCCGTTATAAAAAACAATATCAAGACCGGCTTTTGAATCTTGGCTTTCACTTAAATTAAATGACCTCAACGAAACCCCCCATTTCAAGACTTGGCTACCCACGTACTTATTTAAAACCGTCATCGGATTTCCCAGCTCTACTCTAGCGTAAGATCGTAAATGCATTATAAACATTCGTTTTGTAAACTTCGCACAACACAAGTTCTTGGAAATTCGATAGTTTTTTAGGGTACGCTCCTAAATACACCTGCGCTATGTTTGTTTTCTGGAAAATGTTAGTAACGTAAATAAACATACAAAGCACAGAAGTAAATAATATCAAAGTCCATATTGGTAAGTTACAAAGTCCATCAAGTACGTCGCTTAAACACTTTGAAAAGTGAGTGCGGTATAATTTTCGTCACGTTGAGCGTTAGCGCGTCAGCTATAGTGGAAGGGATGTATTTGCAGACGGGTACAGTCGCGTCCTAAAGTATAAGCAACTTTATTGTCGTTAAGACCGTCAGATTCTGTCGCCTGTTCAGTATATCCCTACTGGTAGGGAAGAAAGTATATATTTTCCGATTCTCGCTACTAGAGAAGATGTATGGATGTTCTACTTTCATGCATCCCTACTGTAATTAAGTACAGCTATCTCCATACCAAATTTCATCGAAATCGTCGTAGCCGTTTGAGCGTGAAGAAGTAACAAACATGCCCACATACACACAAACTTTGTAATATTAGTAGGATTAAGTAACCAACAATTCAACCTTGACTTTCCCATTTCCCATTACATTGCCTATTAAAACAAATGGTATTCACCGAAATATTAATCAATTAAAATTAAAATTATTAATTAGTTATTGTTGAAACGTTTAGAACGATATGAACGTGAAACTTTATTGGATTGAGATGTTATTCGGCTGTAAAAACTGGTGACGATCCATTAAAAGTATTTATGAGGGTTTAGTTCTCGTCAAACATTTCTAAAATACACGTTCAGGGCTTGAACTGTTGTTTATTAAATCTCTATAACCGACTTAAAACAAAGGAAAAGGTTCTCAACTCAACTGTACATTTTTAAATGTTTTTTACCTCAGAACTTTCGAGTGGATGAACCGATTTTGATGATTCTTTTTCTATTTGTAATCTGGTGCTTCCCGTGTAATCCCATTTTTTATCAAAATTGGTCAAGCGGTTTTTGGGTTACACTCCAATAACTGAAAAGTGTTACGTCTATCTGGATGACTTCCTTATCTAGGGTGAAGAAATCGATGAACATACACAATGACAACAAAATGATCCCGTGAGTAGCGAACGTCCCTGAAAAATGAAAAAAGTAATTTCGCACTTTTGGGCGTTTAAGTCAGTTTCATATTAAGGATTTCGTTATTTTATTTATTTGTTTTTATTTATTTTCATTCGGTTTTAATGCAGATGACGGCGCAAAGACTAGCAGAAAAATAATAAATACATAGGTAATATATACTTATATATTACCCATAATAATAAATACATATTTGTTCCGGCGCTTTTCAGCATGACTAAGTATCTGATCTGTGGCTTGCAAAGATATTACTACAAATAAATACAGGATACGCTCTAAGATCACGTAATTCAAAACTGGACTAGGTAGAGATGTGCATTTTGTATAAGCACATGAAATCATTATATCTGCCTATGGTTACCAAATTAGGTGCATGCACCTAATTTGCTTAAGACGCCTAAAGCAAATTGTGCTTGCACTTAATTTATGCGGTCCCCGCCCGAGCAGCAATCTTATTCCTGTTTTTAATAATACTATTGATATTATATTGTATTAATCACTGTCTGTAAATAACGCTTTTTATTTGTCATCAGGAGACTCCACATTTTATTTCCTTACGATTATGTCTAGACTTGAACTGTGCTGCTGCCACTGAGAGAAAGCGGTCTGTCGGCCATTCAAATGTGTAAATATAAGTATAAAGTAATAATAGGCGTGAGTTTGAATAATATTATGTATGCATAAATTTAAATATATTATCATTGTTTATGTTTCACATTTAACTTAACATTCGAGGAGACGCGCCTGACCTAAGTCATGACACAGGCTATATTATGCCTAGCTGACGTACAACGTGACCTCATTGTTACTTAACTTACACTAACACAACTACTAACCAAATTATCACCAAGTGTTTGTTTTATAGAGTAAGTTATGCTTTGTTTGTTTGAAATTAATTAATTAAAAAATTTACAATACGAAAACTAATTGTCATAGACAGACGGCTGGTCTGGCCTTACCTACTCACAAGTTGGTAATCTCAATTTCAATTCAATAAAGTGCTTACTGCTGGTTTTAAGCGCGTCTAGGGGTGCTTGTGTAGCTACTTCGATCAAGATTCTTGATCGAAGTGTAGCTATGAAATATCCCAATCTGAAAATATATACATATGTCTATACATATATATGTCATTTGGAATGAAAAATAATTACTTTAAATCAGAGTATGAATGCCAATAAACTTACGCCGTGCCTTTTACGTCGCAGACCTCGTGACTTGATGACTCCATCACCCGAAGATACTCGCTTATCTTGTATTAAATCGCCACTCACCGCCCCCCGGCTCCAACCTGCCCCCATGCTGCACGAGCCGCGCACCACGCTGACTGTCCCACCTGGCTGGCCCCGTGGACTGTCTCATAACCACGCGACTTTCTTACAAAGTTTTGAAACAATGAACTTTTAAAAATGGAATAAAATAACACATTGAGAACCTCTTTCTTTATTTTTAAGTTGGATTAAAAATATACCCTTATTTAGCAGTTTTATTGCAACAACAATGTCAGGCAATAAGGTGGATGGACAACCTATTAAAGGTTGCAGGAGTAACCAGAATGCAGATCGCTTCCAACCGGTCCTTGTTCTTGGGCAGATATATCCGTCCAGTACTGGACGTCCTCTGCAGCTATTCATTGGCACTATTGCATTGGAACTTTCACTTATATCAGCGTATCAATCGAAATTTCATAAAATTGGTCAAGTGGTGTTTAGTTCTGTTCATGTTACTGACTTTGACAAGTTATTTCACACTTTTGGTATAATATTATGTGGGTCGACTTGAGAAACCTCTTCCTTTTTTGAAGTCGGTTATAAAGTATTATTTAAATCTGTCCTGACGTACGTCTACGTCAAGACTAATTTGCTTATTCATTTTCATACTATAAACCTACCGTAAGTAAAACATCTATATGTATACTACTAGCTGCGGCCTGCGGTTTCACTTACGTGAACTACTTCTCCTGCAAACCTGTAAAAAAATACTAACGCACACACCTAAAACTTTCGTGTCTATAACATTAGGTACAAGCTGCGCTGTGGTTTCACTCGCGTGGACTACAATTGCACTGTTACCTTTCGTAATCTCCTAAATATATCTCCTAAAGGAACGTGAACCTAAATTGTGATGAAAATATCCTTTTTTTTACTTAGTATATTCTAGATTCCAAAGATCATCCTACCTAATTTTATTCGAATTCGTTCAGCCCTTTAGAGCTGACTACTGAGTGCTAAACACATACACAAAATATAAACGGCTTGTATTCACAAAATATAATATTTTGTGAATTAGGACCAGCTTACAACTTCGTATGACGCTCGAGTTTCACCTAAATCGCTCTTAAGCGATAAGTACACCTTTTGCTCTGTAGTCTTAAATTTAAGTAATATGCTTTATACTTAAACTTTTGTACAAATCGCGTACCTACTGAACCGTACTGTAGATATACATAGGTAGGTACTGTAAACGTATTTTTATTAACGACTTTGTAATTAGCATAGAAACTAGACCAGAGCTATCAGCAAATGCTACGCGGATTTGTCTTCCTATTGTTACTAATAAGTAATAACTGAGCCAATGTATAAGAAAGGAAATACCTACTTACAAATACGTAAACCGACAAGAAAAACTTTAAAACAATATTTGCTATGACGCAGTTCAGGTTTTAGTCGCGTATTCGTTTATTCCATAAAATCTTTGTGTATTTCTGACGCGTGTATGTTAAGATGTTTTTAAGTATTATTTTCGATAAGTAGGTACCTAGCTTAACAATACCGGTTTAATGAACGGTGTTGACAGAGTAGCTGCGCACTGGTCATTGGCATAATCTATGGCGCTGGCTTTACCCGCAATGCCGCCATAAACCTATATAATTATGTAATATTAACTCCATGAATGGCGCATTATTTTATTACCCGACTACGACGAAGCAAAAGGTAGGGTTATTAGGAGTTATTAGAAAGAAAAGCAAAACGATTTCTTTTAAATGAAATTATTTTCAAAGTATTGTTACCCATTATACACTATCGCCGTATAATGGGTATTCCTTTTTGTTCCCTAATTCCTTTCCTGAAAAATTGTAGGGAGCGAGAATCAATAAAACCTTTAAATATGGTTTTGACGGCCTCATATACGGCATTGATTTTTTTTTCTTGCAAAAGAACAGTGATAATATGTTGGAAGAAGGCGCAGGAAGTACGGTGGTTGTCGGAGACATTCCCATCACAACTCCTCTAATTTACCGTCTGATGCGCAGTGTGTGGTCTAGCCTTGTCCTGAAGCAGCAGTAAGCTAGAGCAATTGAGCAATTGATCAATGTCGGTTGTTTAACGGCTAGCTTTTCCATCACAGCTTGCAATTATTGACAATACAGATCTGCCGGAATCCTTTTACCAGATCTTAGGAAGCTGTAGTGGATGACACCAATACTGGTCCACCAGACACTTAATCTTGGCCGAATCCTGCCTGCCCCGAGCGAAAGTTGATTCAGATAAAGGTACCTTTATTTGAATCAACTCTCACTTGGGGCAGGATTCGGCTAGATCTCCTGGTTTCAGCTATTGTGATGAGTGTTTCCGATTATCGTACAGGATTCATTTTTTATCACAATCAACGATACGATTCAAAACCCCTCGTTATTGTGACGGTAGTAATGTAACGCAGTACACATGTTTGATGGTTTGTCTCACTCAATTCATGTGTCTACCTTTTTCTAGCATTTTCACTTTTCTAATTTGTTTCAAGTGTATTAAAATTGTTTACCTAAAAATTCACACCGAAGCCTGCCGTTAACTCTGACGTGATTTCCGATAGATCCGCTTCCACGATCACTTTGAATTCTTCATTGTTATCTAGGATCCACTAAGGACTCGGCCAGCCTTTCACGGAACTGTTTTGCAGGTTTATGTTGCCTCAATAATTTGTAGATTCTATTTCGTATGTAATTAGAGCTAAAATAAGAAAGCAGGGAAATCATGTAACAAAGCTAAATCCTACGATTTCCGAAGCATTACCCATATTATTTTGTACTGCTTATATCCCACCGGGCAATTATATTATATAATATCAGACACTAACAGTAATCCGAACAGTATCTAGTATTACTTAATTATGTGAAAGATCACACGCATGTTTTTTATACATATACCTATGTATAACAAGAAATGTTATGTCAAACATTGCATGTTGACTTCTCTATGGGAAGCCGAGCTGGTGTTATACTTCTGTGCCTATAGACTCTGATCTTTGTACCACACGTGATATATACGCGATAAAGTGATGTTTAATTTCTCACGTTTTCAATTATAATTCTTTATTACATTTGAGAATGTTTTAAGCAATGTCTCTTACTGTATTTTATAATTATTTTAAAACATACCTAGTAGGTATTGAAAATACAGTCGAATTACGCCAGTTGCATACTGGGCCACTGGAAGCGAGTACTATAGTGGCTCAGTCATTGAAATACGGCCGTATTTGAAATACGGCCATTCAAACGCTGAATATTTATATTCATTCTTTAGTTTTAGGTAAAATTACTTATTTGGTGCTGACTAAAACTCCAGCCAGCGTTATAGTTTCACCTTTCTTTGATTATTTTTTTAAACTAAATAATGAATATTGCCAGACGCTTTTCAGACTTTAAGAAATGTATGTATGTATGTGTGTATTCGAAGCTGCTCTGAAAATAATATTATCAATTTCCCGATTGATCTCCACAAGGACCGGCTGGAAGCGGCAAGCATATGCAGCCTCTTCCGGCGATCTTACTCAGGTCGTCTGTCCACCTTGTCGGTGGACGTCAAATGTTTTACTAAAGATGAACGTTTATTCATACTGCGCGTTGCTATTTAGTTCCTTTACGACATATACATACTTCATCGAAATAATATGTACTACATACAACTAGTATATATTATTTCGATGACATACTTATCTCTGGCGTATCCATGGGTTACAACAACAAATGCGACAGTAAATACGGTACAAATAATAAAGAAAACGATAGCTACCTGTTGAGACTTGCGCTTGAAATACGCGAGCACTACATAGACTAGGAGAAATATTGTTACATAAGGGACATCGAATTAAACAATTTGTTTGTTTGAATGTTAAGATATAATTGATACATCAATGAATTTCACCATTACGTAAGTAAATATTTACATAGTCATTAGTGAGTATTTTATTAATTAATGAAAACGAAAATAATACCAATGGGTTATCAAAATAGGTTTTTATTATCAATATCGAGCAAAAACGAGCAAAAATATCACGTTCGTTGTAAGGGAGCCCTTTTTTATTTATTTTATTCTGTTTTTTATTATATCTGTAAAAATTTCAAGTGTCTAACTATCAGGGTTTATGAGATACAGACAAACGAACAGACGGACGAACAGCGGTGTCTTAGTAATAGGGTCCCGATTTACCCTTTGGGTACGGAACCCTGAACAATTACTGAAACAAAAAGAAGTTTACAGTGCTGATCTATTAGAATTTGAAGGTAAATTTATGCCTACGAAATCGCTTCTGAATACTTTTAATCGATTACTCTATGACTCACGCCCGCCGCACACTGTCTGTCCCTATCGCGCTGCGGTCAATATTCTCTATCCCTTTTTAGCATCATTTTAAATATTTGATAATTTACCGGTAATTTGCTGTAATTTCCAAATAAAACGTAAATTATTAGGTGTTTTTATGTACTTATGAGTGGTAAGTAACTCCTTCATCCTTTTTTACCTTTGTACCATAGTTTTTGCATTTTCGGAACACACAGTTCGGCATTTATATTGCAATACTGTCACGAGCAGCCTCGCTCGCTGCTATTATTCGACTAAATCAAAATTACGACAATTGCCTTAATTTTGCAGCCGCAGTCTCCACGCGCTTGTGCGACATGTACCTCATATAAACATATAATATAATTGGTGGACGTTCTATCTGCGCTTGCCAGTCCGCGGTCTCCAATCGAGGTCCTTTCGACTCCATCTAGATAAACTTACTATAGTAACAACAATGATATACTCATATAAAAAAATCACAATATTTATATTTATACATACATATTGTTGAATTTTTTATTTGTGGAATACATATTATTTGAAAACCAAGAAGCAAAATACTATTGAATACTTTAGTTCATGAATACAATGTATTATGAATGGTTAGACATTTCTAGTTATGATAAAGGTGGATTTGCAAATTTCTAACCCGTGTCTAATATTTTATCTATTCAGTACCAAACAATAAAACATGAACCTACTCTTCTCTAATCGTACTTTGAGGGTAATAAAATCGTATTCAAAAATATATTTATTTTATTCAAGCAAAAGCTTAAATTTGATTTATTTTAAATTTGGACAATAATTATAACTTCTCTAAGTAATAAAACCGGGCTTAGTGGAGCATACGTAGCAAGAAGTGCCGGTTGTTTATCAATGGTTGTCACCATTGATAAACAACCGACACTCCTTTATCATACAATTTCTCACAATAAATACAATATTGAGATAATTCATTAATAGTCTATGAACAATTACAACAATTTTAGTAAATATAACCTGATAATATTACCTAGTGTGGTGGTGGTACCGGCCTAGATGTGCCGTGGTGGTACCGGCCTAGAATAGTACTCCCCCATCTCTTCCCGCGGGTGCCGTAAGAGTCGGCTAAGGGATAACGTACCAGGAGGTGGGCAGCAGCGCCTTCTGAGGATCGGAAATCATACTGCGCTCGCCAACCCGCCTGCCAAGCGTGGCGAGTATTGGCAAATCCCCCCTATATGGGGGAGGCATACGTCCAACAGTGGACGCACATAGCTGAGAGAAAAGAATATTACCTATATCAGGAATCAAGGGTTATGAAAATATATTCATGGTGTACAATATAATTAATTTTTCAGTTATCAGAATACAAAACACTTAGCACTGTACCTACTTAATGAATTCGAGGAGAAACTCCCACTGGCGTTGTCCTTGATTCGTTCGCGGGGCACATCCCAATTCACGCAGTGACGTGCGTTGATTCTGAGAACTGGAGTAGGCGTGGGCGCGTTTCGGTACACGCATGTTACTACAGTATTAAATGTCCATTAACATGAGAATTTTATGCTTTGGCATGTAGTTCCAAGGTAACATAGAGGGACATGTAACAGTTTACAGTTCTAGTTCTAAAAGCATTACATTTGTATAACATAACCTAGTATATATAACACTTACTTGCTCTCTAATGCCACAGACAACAGCTAGCAGCCAAACGTTAGCTGATTATATCAGCTTACGTCACGTTACGAACATCGGTGGAGGAGAGGGGAGCTGCCGGCGGCTGTATACCGCGGTGGTCGGCTCCATGGCGCTCTATGGCGCCCCGATATGGGCGGGACAGCTCGATCGGCAGACTACCGCCCTGCTGATCGGAGCGCAACGCGTGATGGCAAAGAGAGTGTGCAGAGGGTACCGCACGCTCTCTCATGAGGTGGCATGCGCCCTCGCCGGGACGCTTCCGTGGGACCTTGAGGCTGAAGTCCTTGCCTCGGTCTACTGGCGTAGAGCCGAAGCACGGGAGCGTAACGAGCGACCGGCGCCGAGGGAGGTGATGCTCTGGCGGGAGGAAGCCAGAGCATCCGCCATCACGCAGTGGGAGGGAAGGCTCCTCGCAGAACCCACGCAGAGAGGGGATAGCGCTCGACGACTCCTCGAGGCTATCCGTCCCATACTCGGAGAGTGGGTTAACCGGAGGCATGGGAGGCTCTCCTATAGGCTGTCGCAGGTCCTCTCGGGGCATGGTTGCTTTGGGAGGTACCTGCACCGTTGTGCCAGGAGGGAAGTCTCCCCGGTCTGCCACCAGTGTGGGCACGCGGAAGACTCCGCCCAGCACGCACTGGAGGCTTGTCCGGGAGGAGCCGAGCCGCGCCGAGCTTTGGTCGCGGCTCTGGGAGGCACTGACCTCTCCTTGCCGGTCGTCTTAGCCAAGATGGTCGGTGATGAGAGGTCGTGGGAGGCGGTCGCCTCCTTCTGTGAAACGGTGATGTCACAGAGGGAGGCCGCGGAGCGGGAGAGAGAAAGGGACCCTCTTTCTCACCCGCTTCGGCGAGCGCGGACACGGAGGCGGGCTGATCGGACCCGCACTCCGTCTCCGCTGAGAGGGCCGGGGGTGCTAGATGCGGGGGCGTCTGGCACCCCCCAAGTATGAGCCCTCCGAGGTGGCGATGCCCTCGATGTGTTCCCGAGGGCATCGTGCACGAGGGGCGAGGGAGGAATCCCTCCCCGAGGTGGGCCCGTCGCAAGGCGGGCAGCGGCGTCGACGGGGGCTGCGGATAGTGCGCAAGCGGAACCGTGCCCCCCGTCACTTGCCGACGACGGAGGAACACCCCGGGGTTTTAGTGGGTACACTCGCCACTCTGGCGGGGACTCCCACATAACCACCGTGCCTCCCCCGGCCGGTGGTATCCATAAAGGATTTCCCCGGGTCAAGAAAAAAAAAAAAAAAAAAAAATGGGTATTAATGTTTGGGTTATTTTAACATTTAACCCAGCTGATAACAAGTTGAAGTGTCAGTAGGCAGTCCACATATCTCGGAGAACTGATGGCCCCTGGGGTCAAAAGTTTTCGTGTAGAGACTACGAACTGGCAAACGCAGCGTAGACCTTCAAACGACAAGGTAGACAACTGATCTGCCTAAGATCGCAGAAAGTTGCTGGATGCAGGCCGCTTCCAACCGCTCTTGAATATTCAATATTTTTTAAGTAAATTGGTTTCATTTTTTTTAATCTCAGAAGGCCAAGGGCATGGAACTACTCCCTGTATCCGTGTAGGCACAAAATAGATAACTACGTAGTTTTGTGGTATATAAGGTACTTATACAATAACCAAACCTCTCACCAAGATTATTCATTTTAAAAGATTTTTCATTATTGAAAATCATTCTACATTCTATATTCTTGCATTAAATTGTGACGATATAAATTTAGTAAAAGTCAAAATATTACGCCATTATATTCCAGCACAACAAACATAAAGACGTGCATTTTTTGTGTGTTTATAATAACTAACCGATGTATTTTTCACTAAATTTGGTTTGGTTTGAAGAAAATATGTAAAATTCCTTACATATCGTAACGTCTACTTTTTAAGTAGCTGTCTTTTACAACCATTTTCATCAGGCAATCGCAAGGCCATTATATTTAAATATTTAGTATGGCTTGTAAATCTTTAAATATGCTATCAAGAACTGAATGAATAAGATTAGTGGCAAAACCCTAAACAAATTATTTAAGATTACATTTAGTCTTGTGAGAATCATTGCTGCATAATTATATATAAGTAGATGCCTGGGCCGCCTGGCCGTGGGGGTACCGGCCTAGAATAGTACTCCCCCATCTCTTCCCACGGGTGCCGTAAGAGTCGGCTAAGGGACCACGTACAAGAAGGTGGGCAGCAGCGCCTTCTGAGGATTGGAAATCATACTGCGCTCGCCAACCTACCTGCCAAGCGTGGCGAGTATTGGCAAATCCCCCCTATACGGGGGAGGCATATGTCCAGCTGTGGACGCACATGGCTGAGAGAAGAAGATACGCCCTAATCTTACCCTAAGGCCCTGTCATGCTATATACGAATGAGGCCTGCTATTTCTGCTTCAATTCTAACCCAAAATAACTACAATCATTTAATTATATTTAGTTAGATGCGCCCGGCTTTTTCACCCGCGTGGCTTCGGTTTTCCTGCTACCTCAATTATAATCCGAACTAAAGTTACGTTTCCGGGATAAAACTGTAGCCACTGTGTTATTACAGGTTCTATCAGCTATCATCAATAACATTTAAAATTTGATGCAAATCCGTTCAGCCATTTCAGCGTGAAGGAGTAACAAACATACAAACAAAATTTCGAAATTATACCTAATATTATTTAGTGTGATCATCGACTATAACAATGATTCTACTAAGAAAATACTTTAAAGAAGAAGAAGAAAAAAGAAGAACTGTCAAAGTAATGTTCCGAAATAAATAGTGCCATTTGCGAAAATCAGTCGCAAAAATATCGGTTTTCTTTTTAAATAGGTTTTATAATGTTTATAAAATTATTGTAACATTACTTTACATATTTATTACGATTACCTAATAAGATAAATATAACATGGTGATTCGGTAGTAGTGGAGGGTAGGTACATATACGTTATAATGCAGCAGATATGAATATTTGTAAACCAATTTGAATTTACATGTCGTGGATTCTAATAATTACGTCTTTCGTTATAATATTGTAAAACCAAAATGGGGTCCTTTAAACCGGTGCCGATCCTGGTAAATGATGACCCTGGAAACGTAGGTACTTATATAATAATATGTAATTATTAATTATAATATCTCCATTTCAACAAGTATTTTAATTACTAAACGTGCATATTAAAGTGCAATATAATAAGTTGCAAAATGAATAACAGCCTTGTTTACGAATAAGATTCATTGACCACTGCTATCACGTTCTTATCATCTCGCATTCTTGACTCATGGACTGCATGTTGATTGATTTCTCTAGAGGCTAAATGTGTTTTATCAACTGGTTGAAGACATACTGATAATGCACATATATTTTGAGGTAAGTGAAGTAAGCGGCAGTCCTTGTACTGTCAATGGCGGCCAAGAAGATGGGCGCACTCTCAAAGATAAAACAATATTTCACATTGAAGCCACAAGTCCGCAGAGGGAGACGGATGGGCTGCACTTCCGGCAGCGCCGGAGCAGTTACAAAATATTATACTCAACTTATTAAAATATACGTAAATACCTCAAATAAAAAAAACAATATCTCATAAACTAAGCTCCTCCGCGGGGGGGAGTGGTATCAAGGGATAACCCCTTCCCCCTACCCTCCTCCCTCTCCTCCACCCATTATTTCTGCTCCTCAATTGTAAGTTTTTCACAAAATAAACCTCTAAATCAAAAATTCAATATCTCAAAACAGAAGGTCCCCACGTGGAGTGGTACTGAGGGATAACCCCCTTCCACCCTACCCCCTACTTTCCGCCCTCTCCTCTTCCCTTAATTTGTGCGCCTCAATTGAATTTTTTTCATAAAATAACCTCATAAAAAATATTAAATAACTCAAAAACTAAGAGCGGGAGTGGCACCGAGGGATAACCCTCTTCCCTCGTCTTGGCATCGAGTCGGCCTCGCACTGGACTGAATATGAACATGCCACCCAGGTACCTACTTACCTATTTTAAATTACAAATTGAAGGCCCAAGTAGATATGCCAGCGATCGCACGGATAGCACGTTCTTGCATTCTGCGAACACGTGTTCATTGCCTGAGTTTGTTTTCCCACTTTCCAGTTACAGAAAATACCTCCAGATTATCACCAGGGAATAAGTAAGTAGGTAGGTACTTAGATATCTTTTTGGCATAGGCGTAAAAACCTTGCAATCACTTGACCACCTTTGCTTTATGATCAGTGCACTTGACATCAGACAGAGATTAACCGCCCCTCTACAATGTTAAAAAGATTCTAATATTTTTGTGCACTTTAGCTGATTAAGTACTTCACAACTTTGAACTCTCCTTACACGCATTTGAGAGGAGATTTTAGATAAATTACAGGGCCGAGTTCAATTGTTTGACGTTGCGATAGTGTTTCCTGCTTCGGTCACTGAATACCTTCCTAGTTTCTAGAGTTCATGGTTTCGTATATACCTACACCTACTAGGTACATAAAACGCTGTACCTTGGTAAGTATTGCGGGTGCCATGTAGGTTAGCAGCGTAATCGACACAATGACATTTTGTAACACGCAGTTGGGTAAACGCCAGAACATGTAGGTCTAGATGTGTTCTCGAAACTCAATCGGGCTCATGTTTACGTTCGTGATAATACAATAAATACCTACGTAACGTTAGTTACTAAGTGCTGGTTATTTAATACATACTCGTAGTTAAGGCAACCAATGGTTGAAAAAGGCAATGAAGTGTGTAATTGGATATACTTATGCAAACTAAAACCAACCTACAAAAATCAATTCCGAGATACGATAGATAAGGCCTTCGTTTGAAGAGTGTGTAGACAACATACGGTTGATATCTTTAGCTGTATGCTTTCGTGTGAGTAGAAACTGTCTCCAGCAGCATAGTAGGTATGTAAGTACATGAAAGTAAATTTGTAGATTCTGTTGGTTTGGTACCTACCTACCATCAACTCTAATTCACCAGTTTTGTGGGTTGGTTCCGGTTTGCAAAATAGCGTCCAATTGTAAAGAAGAAGAAGAAACACGTTTGTTCTTAGCCATAAGCTAATGCTTTTCAAAAATACACACATTACAAAAACGACTTAAACAAGACGAACATAAAAATAAACACAGAAACAATAGAAAACAAATAAATATTAAATTAAACCCGATAATATGTAAGTACTCCACTTCTCATTCAAGATTATTCTAATCTTCGCAGTGATTTTCAGTGGGTACCGGCGTTACTGCCAATCTATATACCTACTCTTATACTTTTTTTCTGTGGTAAGTATTTAAAAATGTTTTAAATGTTAAGAACAGGTTATCGAACTATGGATCAAAAAACTGTTTTAACTAACAGTATCATCCTGCCAAACACATCACAACGAGCAAGCGGTGTGGCTACAACAGCGGATTTTCTGAAGCGTCGCAAACATTCCGGACTTGACAGAGGTTTTTGTGCCGTTTGGGGTCGAATCTTTAGTCCTATGTAGGATCTTGTTTTCTTGAGTTACACAGATTTAGCGAGGTGGCTTCAAGAATCTATACGTGACCAATATGCTGGCCTGTATTTTGCTCAACGAATCAGCCTCGCTATCCAGCATGGTAATTCGGCTAGCATTTGTTTGAACCGACTATAGAGTATGGGTATGTATATCTAGGTCGCTGAAACAATCTTTGGGTATTTATTTTAATATAATATATGTCATATTAGTAGTATTGACGTGGTCTCTGACTATGGGCCTTCTGAGCAATCTCAAAGTCGTACAACGAGTTTAGAGAGGGCTATGCTCGGGGTTTCTCTACGCGATCGAATCAGAATTGAGAAGATCCGTAGAAAAAAGTAAGTCACCGACATAGCCCAGTAGATTAGCAAGATTAACGTGGCAGTGAGCAGGGCGCATAGCTCGAAGAACTAATGGCCGTTGGGGTCCAAAGGTTCTCGAATGGAGACCACGGACTGGCAAGCGTAGTTAGGACGGCCACCGATAAAGTGGACAGACGACATGACTAAGATCGCATCCCAGGTAATTAAAGAGCTGGATGCGGGCCGCTTCCTACCGGTCCTTGTGGAAATCAATAGTGGAGACATACATATTATGTCCAGCTGTGCACGTCCTATGGCGGAGATGATGATGATGCTGATGAAAATCATAAATAAAAAAGTAAATGGATAAAATTATAGTTCACGCGGTTGAAGCCGGTAGGCGCAAAACATCGTGGAGTATTCATGTAGGTATACCTTATATTATGTATACTCGTAGAATGGAATAAGAACAACTCTTAGAGTTATGAAGTTCCACAGTATACGCGAGTGAACAGAGTATTTTACGACTCAATAAACATTGTAAAGATAAGATAAGCTACATTACATAAACTTTATGTCTGTAATAAGGAAAAGCTTTTATATAACACTGACCTTACGTTTCCCACAACCTGTTTACAATGTAGTTAAAACTATCGACGTAAGCTGTTACCTACTGAATTAAACAGCATTTACCAAAGTCCTTTGAGTCGCGACCCACTTTGGGTGGGCGCTGGAACGTACCGAAATAAATAGAACGTGTCCAACTCGAATTGAACTTGACGAGTTCTTGTCCCAACCTTACATAATCGGAGTGACTGAAGCCCACAGACTCCACTGGGGTGTCAAATCTTCAGTTTCAGTGGAATTCTCGGACACTGGTTCGATTCCCAACAACAGCTTGAGCTTCCTATCAAAATTCCCTGCATGGTGGTAGGGCACTTTCGAGTACCCGCCTGGCTAGCTACCACCTCCAAGTTTGAAAAACTGTCACCAAACACATAGTGTGTTCAGTAGTCCTTGAAAGCCAGTGAGCATTCTAGGTCTAGCGTTATAACATCTTCGCCGACATCGGCACTGACCGTCAAGGGACAGTGGTCAAACTTGATCTATAGAGTATACAATTTTTTTTTAAAGTCCGGTGCGAGGCCGAGGCGATGCTAATAAAACAGCCGTGAAAAATTCGTAGTCTGCTAAGAACATAGGTTCCTGATTCTATGTTGAATCTCTGCTCGGCCGATGCCGATTAAATAGGCAGGGTACTTGACACTATGTCCCAACAGATTATTGAAAATGACGCGATGTGTCTTTGAATCAGATATTGAATGAAGATTGAATCAATATGGATGAGTTAAAAATAGCAGACTGCCAAAGCTGTTAAAATCGACATTTGTGAGCCGAGCATATTGCCATATTGAATAGTAGACTTGAGTCCCGGGTTACGTGGCGTAAAAAGAGCTTTCCTAGATCAACCAGGTCGAATGCTGGTTAGACGCCCTAGATACAGATTGGGTGATACGGTGAAGGCTGATTTACTGGGCATTCTAAGCAAATCGCTGATCCGATTTTGATAAGTTTTGTGCAGAGGCATATTGGTGCCTACCCGGGTTATCTACCTCTTTTGTGAGGACTTCAAGGATTTTAACGAAAAAACATTATATCACACATTAAACGAATTTATTTTGAAAAACAACTAAGTACTTACATTTCTTAGAGATTACTTTAATATTTAATACCTAGTTCAACTTAAATGTAAAGACATATCACAGATAAAAATAGTTTGCCTATTTACAAAACAAAAACTATGTTTAAATTATACATGTAGGTATTTACATTACGTACGTTACGTAGGTAGGTTACATTATGCTAAAATAATAGTTTACAGTGTGTGCTATGATCTTTATATGAGACAAATGAGGAACGATCTGAAATGAGCGAGAATAAAGCGGGGCGAGGTATTATTAATTCAGGACAACTATATCTAAGCTTAAGTGTATCAGCTTTTACTGTCATATTAACATAATAACTGATAAACTGAAGCAATTCAGTTTACCTACGTAAGTACTTAAAATATCTAAATACCTATCTTACAATAGTTACAATAACGTAAATCAATAACATAGCCTAACAGTTTCATAATTTTATGAGGCAGTGAACGAAGTACATAGGTAGGTACATACAGTCTACTGCATACAAACAGAATCGGCACTGAGGGCTTTCGAGTACGTACCTACCTAGGTACGTGAGTGTAGTACCGACCCTACCTAACAATCTATAAAACTATCCTAACTAAATGCCTAAGTATAGGTACCTTCGTGCTGAACAAAACGGCGACACTAAACATAATTACAGAAGTGGCTTTAAACATTCGCCACTTATATGTACAGTCGGATAAATATGCCGTGTACCACCCTACGAATTAAAATCATTTGACATCAAAAACAAAAAGGTAGATTTTCCAATGCTTAAACCTCGCTATTGTGATTTATACACGGGAACTTGTGTCAAATATGATAGGCATTTTTTTTTTCTACTGTATGTAATATACACTACATTATGCAATTTCCTCTCCAAGTAACTACTTAATATGCTAAATTACATTTAAAAACGCCAATATTAAAGTTATATGAAAACTATTATCTAAATTATTCAACGCATGCCAATTACTAAATTAAAGTAATGATTATAAGTATTGTGCCATTGATTCTTTGGAACATTCTCACTGTAAACACAAGTATACAGTATGTACATAAATAATACGAGACTAACTGTAGGTATCATGTGAGTTTTGACATCTTAGCCAAAAAATAATTATAGATATGTCTATTGACAGATACAAGCCTTAACAATATGTGCCAAAATGCACAGCTGCAGCCATCAAATCAGAGGTATTGATTGAAAGATTAAATTATTGTTCTTAAAGTATCATGAACCAAATTAGCGGTCCAGTTATTCATTGATTCAATGATTCATGCACAATATATGTATACAAACGTCACATTAAATGACATGTGTGAAAATATGACTCGTTCGCTTTTATCTAATCCCGATTGCACCTGACAAATTTATAGCCTGCCGGCTGTGACTTATCTTTACATACCTGCTAAATAGTATCTTATCAAGAAACATAAAACAAATGAAACACTAAAACGATCTTTTGGTTTCACAATGGCCATCAATATTTCCACTAATTGCAGCTTTTCCGCCAAGTTCTTCTCAATTGCATGATAGTTTTTAACTCTCATCACGGAGTTCCGCTCAGTTTTCATGAGAAAATTCCTTCATAATCCTTTAAATTGATTTAGCACTCGTCATCTTCAGGCAAAGCTGGGAGTTTTAGACATTGCTTCCTGTACTTTCTTCGCCTTGACACGGACGCGCTACATTTGTTTAACTCGGTGTTACTGCATTCTTTGTCTTCTGGTAAAGGAGGTAGACTTCTCTTCGGCCGTCTCGGTAGAACACATTCCGTCGCAAAATTATTCATCTCTTTGCATCTCAACATATCGACGTCCGGAAACTCGGTCGCTAGAGATGGGAAAGCAAGTTTCACCAGCATATTTGTTTTGTTTTGTAAATAAACGCGCGCGCTCGGTTCGGGGCTTGCGAACTAACTGGCTGGCGCGATACACGAACAATTCGTCGTCGTACTGTACTGATACTAGTATGAACTATTTTTAGCTGCCGGCTATATTGAAAACAACTAATTGGTGCGTTGTGTGGTGCCAAATGCACTAGGATGCATGGCTTGAGATTGGGCCGCAATGACTGACCCCGTTTGATAAATTGCTTTGCAGTGCTAATGAGTGCATTGTTTCAAAGGACTAACTTATGTACATATTTCTAATCTTGATTTGCTTACATCGTGATAATCACTCTGTTGTAGTCGGTTTCGGTTGTCTAATCGAATTCTATCCCAGGGTTGAAGGCAGGCTTTCGGTTAAGACAACATCATTGTCCACAACATGGCCCTAACGTACTTTCCAGCACCTGCCTAGTAAGCTACCAAGCACACAGTGTATCATTATGAATGTATAAAACACGGGAGTTACTCACGTAATAAGTCTTAGGGTTCCGACTATAGTACAGTACTAGGCGAACTGGGACCGCATCCGCGAGCGCCCCGTATTCTCCTTAAAAAAGACTACCGAATGTGGTTGAAACTATAGTCGGAACCCTCTGACTTATTACGTGAGTAACTCCCGTGTTTTATACATTCATTTTGTGTCAAAACCACGTCAGTTTTAATAATAAAACACAGTCTATCCATCGGGCCAATAAACATTCTAAGTTTATCATGATTACACCTCGGCCACATCGTCCCTGACCATCAAGTGAGATAATAGTCAAAGTAGTCGACGAGTTACTGCGGAGTTATACACAACTTACGTGATGCCTACTGTATTAAAATTCAAATATAATTAATGTTTTTTATGCATACGCAATCTTCATTAAACTACTAACAAAAGCAAATACAACGCTCCCGAAAAGCACTTGACGGTTTTATTATATATATAGCTAGGTATCTATCGTGCGTGACAGAAATTTGTAGATTCGACGGCGATTTCTTTACATAAGTAATATAATTTAAATATGTGTAAATATGCCAAGAGATCTTGATATCTATTTATTTTAGAAACGTCTGGTATTGTTTGTACAAATTGAAATTGAATTGAACTACGGCAAATTATGATAATTTTAGTTTAAACACTTGTTTCAATAACATCTCTTTAAAAATTACAATGAATAAATTTGCCAAATCATTATAATAGGAGACAACCTCAGTATGTTCTACTACAGAATTAAATGGGCGACCGAGCTTTGTTCAGCCTTTTCCCAATTAGGTATTTTCTATATATATAAAGTTATTATATAAGATTGTAAAAACTTTAATCAAAATCGTTAGAGCTGCTTCCAAAATAGCTTGGACTATATAGATAGTAACTGATACAATATGAATAGTGTCTCAGCAACAAGTATATTTATTAAAGGAAAAAAAACACCTACTAGTGGGATATTAACCCATGACTACAGAATACCGACTTGTCACTTTGCCATCTAAGCTATAGTAGCATTCCACCAGTCGTCCGATTTTGTTCATTCCTTATATTTACATCTGAGGGGATGTTTTTCGTTGAATATAAGGTTACGCCAAGCATAATGTTAATGTAATGAATCATAAAACTCTTTATATTGGGCTCAAAATTGTGATCATAATTTCATCGTATCTAAAGTTCATCGTAATTTTGACAGTAATCAGTGAAAATGCATAAATAATATGCACCTTTTTATAATTACATGTGAAACGCGCACGGGTGCTTCACTAATATTAAGTCCAGATTACTTGTACTAGAGGGTGACAAATCTCTTATTCATTATGACCATCAATTAATAAATAAACAATGCATAATAATTCAAATGTCATAAATAAACTTGGTATTTTGCAAATATAACAAGTGCATCTCAATTGCATTGTAGGGATTGCGGTAGAAATGACATCTGTATAGCAATGACTATTATACTCCAAGCAGAATAGCAAAACTAGCAAAAACGACAATTCATTGTCTTCTATGACCAATTCGCTTAGATGAATCGACGCCCTATATTCAATTGTATGATCAACTAGTAGCGCCCCGCTGTTTCACTCGGTTACGTCTTACGGTTTTCCCGCTACCTCAACTATCCCACGGGAACTATACTTTTTCCGGGATTAAAGTACCTAACCTATGTTGTGTTAATCCAAGGTATAAGCTATCCCCATACGAAATTTCATCGAAATCGGTGTAGTCGTTTGAGCGTGAAGAGGTCAAAAACATACACAAACACTTTCGCATTTTTAATATTAGTAGGATAAGCGCATATCATAAACAAAAATAATAAAACGTTATGTAAGATAAAACTAAAACAGTGGCTAATGAGTAAGGTATTCATGCTTAGAGATAAGTCTGCTGACGCAATGATTCACTGAAAACTTCGACATTGGCCCTAATTCTGTTAAATCACTCGATCTAGCTAAAAATCTCTAAAATTCTTCAAAATGAAATGGCTCTTATTCTATTTACGCTAAAATTCAAATTCGTAAAACTCCATACAACGCTATCTCTAATATTAGACGACTTTTATTTAATTGCTGGCTAATTACGGGTACCTACTTTTATTCAGCACCAAATAAGTAGTAACTAGTATTTGGGTGGCGCGCGGGCTGCGAGCAGCCCGCGTTATTGATGTGCATTAGTATTATTAACAAAAATGTCGTTGCAGTTGCTAAAAAGATATAAAATTCTCATGCAAATCGAATAACTCACAGTTACATCTATTTCAGTAGAAAGTGTGGGCAGGGTTACCATGTGCAAGTTGATTTTTTTAATTAAATTTTAGTCGCGGTAAAACCGGACCAAGATTCTAAACGACTTTTGTTAAAAGACCCCACCTCTAAGTGCAGTGGTTAACGTGGGCAGTTGCCTCGGAGACCAGCTCTATATGTGAAAATACTCGTTATCCGGAACTCGGCCTTCGGCCTCGTTAGAGACTCCCATATGGTACGTTGAAGCGTTACGACCTCATTCGAGCTCGGCCTTCGGCCTCGCAGATTTGAAGCTCGGCCTTCGGCCTCGCGGTGGTTAAGACAGCTTCTTCAAGTTCAGTACAAAGTGACAACAGAGTTACAATATGCAAGTTTATATTTTTAATTAAAATTTTAGTCGGGGTAAAATCGCACAAAGAATTTAAACGACTTTTGTTAAGGGACCCTACCTCTAATTGTAGTAAATAACGTGGGCAGTTACATTGGAGACCAGCTCGAGATGTGGAAAAAACTCCCCATCCGGGACTCGGCCTTCGGCCTCGTTAGCGACTTCCATAGGATGCGTTAATGAGGTACACCCCACTCGGAACTCGGCCTTCGGCCTCGTAAGTTACTAACACGGCTCGGCCTGCGGCCTCGCGGAGGCCACGCTCGGCCTTCGGCCTCGCGGGCCGAAAGCTCGGCCTCCGGCCTCGCGGGTTTGAAGCTCGGCCTTCGGCCTCGCGGTGTTTAAGGCTCGGCCTGCGGCCTCGCAAGTTACAAAGGGAATGTTTATAAGCTGTTCTCAATGACGGCCAGCTCGGCCTGCGGCCTCGCTCGATTGCAGCTCGGCCTACGGCCTCGCAAAGGGAATGTGGCTTCGCCACCAAAATTCCGCATTCCGTAAAAAAAAAACAAATGACGTCATCAAAAAACTTTTTTCATATTTCGAATCAGGGACCCCAAATCTCCTTAAATACCTAATTTCAGCCAGATCGGAGCAACTTGGATTTTGGTATTGTATGGGAGAACCTCTTTTTTGTTCGGGAGGGTAATTTTTTTAAAATTTTCTAAAAGGTTCCCAGGGTTTTAGTCATTTTTAGTTTTGACACCTACCCCTCATCGATTATAGTTTCCGAGATCCCTACACCTGTTCCATGAAGGAAACCAAAAATGCCACTTTTCGGATTTTTCTGGGGGTCACGTGAGCACCCTCTATACAGTCCACACCATAATTTCAACCCAAAAATACTCCTTCTGGGAGAACAATGATGTCAGTGAGTGAATCAATCAGTGGGTCTTCAGCTTTATATAATATGTCTAAACCACAAGTCTAAACATATAGCTTTCCTTTTCTATAATATTTGTACCGTATTATCTGCCGCAGTAAGTATATTTATGTCGTACGCATAGAAATAATATGTACTACGTACAACCAGAAAGCGCACGTACCAAAATACTGCAAACAAAAACAGATCTTACAACGTTAATATAAAACTTGTATTTGAAGGAACAAGGGCCGCGAGCCGACATAGAGATCTAGCACGGGGTCAGTGTGTCCCTTTCTTGTAATTGCCAGGATATGTTATGGTAAACTTTAGTAGCTTTCTTACGAATAAAGCGAAATATTGAAAGTACCCTTTTGCAAGACAGAATCTTGTATCATACGTCACTTTCGTGAAATAAATTTACGAAACATGTCTTTTCCATGTTATCATAGTTATCAGTTTACTAAGTAGGCAAATACCTTCCTATTATTCTATTTCTATCTATTCTTCTTCTATCTATTTTTATAGTAAACCAGATATTTTTGATTTATTGAATCCAATGTCCGCTTTAGTTTGTTCATTTACAGTATTTTTTAAAATAAATATATAAATAATAGTTCGTCTTCTTCATTTCTGGACTCAGACACATAAATAAAATAAACCTAGCCTTAAATCCTATGTCATAGAAAGTATCTTTTGATTCTATCAAACACTTCAGTATTCATTTCAACAATATATATTATTGAGTCTAAGAATTGAATAACAAAGAGTGTACGGATTTACATACTTTTGAATTTGATAATTATCACCTTAAGACAACTATGTAAAAAATAAAGAACCGTAAGCACAATTGTCTTGTAAGTGAAATTTTGTAGTTTCTAAAGACAATAAAGTTCTTTAAACCGAAATTAACAAAAGTTCTAAACTGGTTATTACTATTACTAGTAAACTTATTTGGTAGGTTTTATTTATTACTATGACAACATCAAAAGAGTGGCGTGATTAGGGTGACAATATTTTTGTCGAGATTTAGTTCGATTCGTGTTTCATCTTTATCATTCAAAAAAAATATATTATTCTACCTACGAGTACATAGTATATCCCATATGTTACTACAATTACTTTTATCGATAAGCTGACTTTCTTTCTTCTTCCGCTTTCAGTGAAATTATGAAATAAATCAAAGGTGGCTAAACTAATTCCAATAAACGATAGTAGTCATACAGTGGTGAGCAGCCATCATTTAAAGCCAGATGATTAGGAAAAATTAAAAATTTTCATCAACTAAATTTCAACAACAAAATGATGCAATAGTATCATGTTCGCGAAAATTTTTCAATTTTTCCTGTTGTTTCCCATTTGCATTCTTGTAAGTTAGATATCTTATTAAACTTTGTTATCAGTTAATTTCATGTATGGATTTACGAATATTTGAATGAAATCCATGGTTTTATTAGGCAACAGAATTGGCCTGTGCCAAAAATTACATAAAACTATTTTATTTAGTCATTTGTAATTAAAACATGCAACATATACGGAAATGTTTTATTTAATTTAGAATTAAATCTTAGTTGCGTCCACTTAAACCTTACATTATTATATAAAAGCAAATAAAAAATACGTGGTGATATTATATACGTCATATGGTTAATACCTCCACAGATGTCTCATTAGTTGCTCAAATTATGGTCATACTGTGAACATCCAAAAGAGTGGGACAAACTGACTCCGTGGTAACTATCTCTATCGGCTCGTTTTTTCAGCTCAGTGCGCGTTCCAGTTGTACGTAGTACATATTATTTCTATGGTCGTACGTCATCTTTAGTAAAACATCCATAGATAAGTAAAAAACATCATGCTTCTACGAACACTGCCACTGACTTACGTACAGACTTGACCATAGTATGTATTCTATCTGATCTATGCAATTGACTGCCGGATCATAGACATGAGATGAACTCTAAATTAAATATGGCGTAAAAATATTGCTAATTGCTTGTAGATGCAGAAACGTTTGCTTGCGTTAGCGTGATATTCCATTCCAGAATTAATCACGCTTTCTTTCATTTAACATAATTATACCCAAGACCTTATACTAATACTTGTTTTGTGAATTTGAACATCTAAAATTAAGGGATCCCGATTAATAATAAGCAGGTTTGTAGAGTATTTGTCTGAAACAAACTGAAGTAACCGGGCTCATTGACTTCACCATTTAAAATAATTGTGATTTTAAACATGTAAGACCGCAGGGTCGTAATTCGTAATCAGTGTAGTCATAATTATCATAGCTCACTAAAGAATTATAAGTATCAGTTAGTTACCACTGTATATTAACACCAAAATACGCGCGTGCACCTGTACCAGTACTCCTGTTTACATAGCAGCCAACTACTAGATTTGGATCGTCTAAAATTGTAAAATAAACATACACGAAAAGCTGGATGTAGGCTCTAGCTATCCAGTCTTTCTGTTAGACCAAGATCCCTGAAATCTGTCGTCAAGTTAAAAATGTGTTGAACCCTTCGTCTGCCGCAAACAAAAGCAGTATGTAATTGTGATGTTTGTTTAGTTGTGAACAATCATCATGATTCTTGTGGATCACTGTTGGCCCATTGCTTTAATATGTATTGGGTTTGGGCCTATACAAGATGGATGTAATGCCTACAAATCACAGTAAGTCTGAATAATGATTGAAAAAGCAAAATTTTGCCATGTATATTATGGCCTATCAGTTTGAAAATGATGGGTGATTGAAAATTACATGCACTACAAATGACAAGTTGAGATATAACGATTGAAATTAATATAGGTAGGCTTGGCATCCGTCTGGGTTTCCCCGAGTTTGTCTAAGTTTACAGGGCATCTGGGGAGCATCCTGACGGGGTTTCATTTTTATTTTAAGTTGTCCAGTGGGTAACTAAAAAAACCTCTGCTGAACATTCCGGGTTTTAAGCTCCAAAATCTAGGGTTTTCATTTTTCTTGTCCTGGTAGACAGATTTTAAAGATGGCAACCCTAATTAAAGGGAGCTATAAATATGCATCAGAATTTAAAAATTCAAAGGAAATTGTTCAGCTGGTTATGGGAGTACTATGTACAAGAAGGATTTAACTGATGACTGATTGTGTGGAAGTGACTATTGTATCAGCAACAATATCAATTTATTGTGATAATTAGTCAGTTAAAACGTGACCCATAACATTGTAGTGATGAGCAAGATTGACGTGAAGGTAAATGAGATGAGTATGATGAAAAAGGTATCGCATCTGACCTTTCATTGAGAAGTTACAAGTTTTTTATTAATACTAAAAATTTTAATGGGCTGTGGTGTCTGCAAACAGACATGTAAAGGATCTAGCAGATAAGGAATCCAGTTTCATTCTATTTTTAATATTCATGTTAATATATTTATACTTCCCATGATTTCAGCAATCCTGGCGACCTCTGGCACAATGGCTACGCCAAACAGCTACAAGCAGAACACATCCATGTCTATGCCGAGTCCCCAGAGCAATCCGCGTTTGTATTCCGTTTATAAGCCCTTTTCTGTCATAGAATGCAGATGCACAGACACACTCATATTCCTCACTGCATCTTGAAAAACAATATGTTCAGAATCCATTTTAAAGCATATGATCATTATTATTTGTAAAACTACATGAACTGTTGTTGGGGTTACATAACAACTTGGACAACTTATACAAGTGCATAGTCAAATGTTATGGAATAGAATTGAATTGATGTTGTTAATTCAACTTCTTTTGTTTCTTAGTAATGTTCTGTTTTTAAATGAAGATGTGCTTCATTTAAAAACAGATATGTAACACGTATACAACTGACATATGTAACTTACATTCATTTGTTATTGACAAAAAAATCAGAGACAAAATGATGTTACTGTATTTTAAAATAGCCAATATTCTTCGTAGCCCTTCTATACTATACTGTTAATTAACATGTTATTGTTTTTAAATCAATAATAATCAAAAATGTATTCTTTCAACAAGGTTTGTAAGTCATTACATGGCCAATAATAATGAAAAACGAATACTACAAATACTGGTATTAGCTAGTAATTGCAACCCTAAATGTAGTCAGTTTTAGCTGTATAGGATTTAATTATATATTCAGGATGGCAGGTAATATATATATCATTATTATTCAATTTAATAAATAAATTAAAGTTTTGAAAAGCAACAATTTATTGATTAGATTTATGGTGTAACTAGTATGAAAATTGAAGATTGATATTCAGTTTGCCTGATAATAACCTGCCAGTTATGTAACTTCACATTTATTTCCCGACATATAAATGATTGAACAATAACAATTAAACTATAAAATGTTGTATGACAAATCTATACTAATATTATAAAGAGGGAAGATTTCATTGTTTGTTTGTTTGCAATGAATAGGCCCCGAAACTACTAACCAAATTTGAAAAATTCTTTCCCTGTTGGGAAGCTACACTATCCCTGGGTGACATAGGCTATATATTTTTTTTACATGACAATCAATAGTATTTAGAACCCAAATTTGATCCCAATGGCCATCAGTTCTCTGAAATATATGCCCTGCCCAATGTTACTTTAATTTGCTAATCTACTGGGCTATGTTAGTGACAGTTCTCCTACTTATCTCCTCATTTCTAGTTTGATCTCGTAAAGAAACCCTGAGCATAGCCCTCTCCATAGTTCGTTACGCCACCCTGAGCTTAAAGGCCCTTAAGAACATGCTACTAGAAAAAAATATTAATAGTAACTAAAAATCCATCATCTCTGTAGATTAACTTGATTGAACCCAAAGAAGAATTATAAGAATTAATATGATATGGTACACATTAAACTTGATATTGTACAAACTATTTATGGAATAACAGTTTTCCCGCTTCCTCAATTATTCCAAAGAAACAAACTTTTTCCAGGGTCTAACTTATCTCGATACCAAATGTCATCGAAATTGGTTCTGCCATTTGAGCGTGAAGGAGTAACAGAGGTTTTTAAATTATTTGCTTATCCCATGGGAACAGCAATTATTTTCAAGATTAAAAGTAGCTTATGTGATCTAGGGTCTAAACTATCTCCATACAAAATTGTCGAAATCGTTATCAAACATACAAATTTTCGCCTTTATAATATTAGTAGGATGGGACACATACAAAAGAGTTATCTCTCAATACACAGCTCAAACCGCTGAGCAATTAGCTAGTAATTTAACAAGTAGATAGTCGTTAAGACATAGACATTAGCTAAGAACTGATATTTTATTATTTTAAATTACCCTAGAAGATGACCGCACGGAGTAAACCAAGGGGTATAGCGAGTTAAATATTAAACATTTCCATGAAACCACCATGTAATTATCTGCAATTATAATAAGACTTGAATTGGTTAATAATATACCATGCTGCAGATGTCTCTATGCTAATATTTCAGTCTGTGCATCCCATCATTAGAATTTAATTAGATATTTCAAGTATTATTTATTTGATTGTAAAGTAAATCTGTTCTGATTTCAAAACCAACACTATCGAAATTGGAACAATAATTGTGCTTAGATTGTCCCGTAAATGATAGATGGAATGTGCCAATGTTGTTAGATACTAACTTTTTAACATCTGCAAGTACTGAAGTTGATGCCTGTGCAAGCTTAGCAGGGCTGAAGCACTCGGTATTGCATAATACTGGTATCTAACTGCTGATCCGAGCATGTATCAAACTCTACGCTTCTCATCTCTGAATATTTGCATTATGTAACCAAATCCTTTATTATTTCAACTTATTGTTTACTCCCAAGTTTTTGTACCTGCATTGTTATTCTTATTTTGGTTTTATTTCATGTTTTGTTATGTTGAAACAGACTACATGATTGCTGGGCCCCCAATGAGTTTCGGTATGATGAAAGGTAATGCCACAATCTGACTATTGTATTTTTATTCAAAATTTTGTTTTTCACCACTCATCTGATTTGGATTTTAGGGTACTCTATGGGGTAATAAAACTCAAAAATGCACCAAATTTTTTCTCGTTTCCACATCACAAGCCATAGCACTCTTTTACTTTTTTGTTGTTGTATGTTCTATCCGCTACTTGTAAGCCTATTAATACTGCTAGCGCTTGCCTAACTTTATTTAGCGTTATTGCATTAGATTTCGTTTCGTTCGCCTCGTCCCACCCTCATCCTCGTCCTTTATGCTTCGTTTTTTTTCTTTTCATTGTATTGCCGCCCGGCTGCTTGGCTTGAAGGCGGTATGAATGCACCGCCGCCGCACCATAACCAATACCAGTATCACGGCGGCCCGTACCAAGGTGGTCCGGCACACCCGGGTCACGGGTACGGCTGGGGGCATTCTCAACAGCCCCCGGCCCGTTTCGGTGCAGAGGGGGCAAGGCGAGCAGGAGGACCGGCCGCCGCCTCCGCCACTGCCACGCCTGGCAAAGACGATAAGACCAGTCCGTTTGTCAACACCGTGCATTCGCATCCTGGGTTCCAGCCGCAGAAGATTGGCAAGGGTGGCACTCCGGTGAGTATGAAAGAAATGAGTAAGATTCTTCAAAATAGACTTAATAATTCTCGAATGGAGCTTGCAACCGGGCTGCTTAATCAGATGGTCAACTACATCATATTTTGCTCCTATGGATGCAGCAACTATTCCAATTATAATAAGAATGTTTTGTAGTTCACTAAGCGAACTGCTTCTCAAATGAGATGGAAAAATAAAGATATTCAAATCTGGTATCAGTATTATGCTTTGGCAATCGAGATAGAAGTTAATCTCTTCCTAGGCTTTTTTTTGTCTCGTTTATACACTAACTAGGTTATAGCTTAGATGAAATATATGCTTTGAAATTCTAATGATAATTGAAAATCTACTAAAATTATTTTCTCGGCCATATGACGGCCGCTATTATTAGATTTCTGATTCGAATTAAAAAAAGTGCAGTGTTCTCTTTAATCTAGTTTCTGAAGTCGAAGTCTGACAATCCAGTTTTCTGGTCAAACTAAATGTTATTTTATAATATACCAACATACCAAAGCGCTGTCTATTCCTCGAAAGCAGAACTTCACATGATTGTTCTACGGATCAGTCGTAATGAATCAATATTGACCCCATTCTAAAATCTTCTTTTCATCAACTGCAGGGAGCAGGGCTCCCCAAGCCTCCCAAGCCACCAGAGAAGCCCCTAATGCCATACATGCGGTATTCCCGGCGAGTATGGGACTCCGTGAAGGCTGCACATCCCGACCTGAAGCTGTGGGAGATCGGCCGCATCATCGGCGGTATGTGGAGAGACCTTCCTGAGACGGAGAAGGCGGCTTTCGTTGATGAATATGAAGCTGAAAAGGTATGGCCTGCTTTATTTTATTATGATGCAAAATACTTTTATGCTCACGACGTTTCCAGTGCCATTCCATCTGAAAATTGGTGTATTTGTCATAAACTGTTCTCTGCTCATCTCCTACACATTGTTAGCGACAGTGCTTTCACGGTAATGCTTAGGTGCGTAGAATATCTGCCATTTTGACTACTACCCAAGATGGACCTATTGCTGAAGAGTCTCGTTATCTAATCACCATTATTCCATATTTTTGAATAAGAGATGAGTATTAGGTCTGTTGTTCTTAGACAGCAACTTATCAATTTTTTTTTGTAATATTTCGTATACGTCTTAAATTTATTTTTATGTATCAATTTCAAATAAACACAGAAACATCATTTAAAAACCAAATTGTCAACACTCTTGAATGAAAGTTGACCTTTCTTTTTGTAGAATAGTAGGAATAACTAAATATTTGAATGAGTTTAAAATACAGTTTTTTTTAGTTTTTAAACATTTTGATTTGTCGAAAGCTTCCTTTACAATCATCATAATCATCATCATTTCAGCCATAGGACGCCCATTGCTGGACATAGGCCTCCCCCATTGATTTCCACAAGGACCTGTTGAAAGCGTCTTTTATCACATTTAAGAGTCCATTGTTTAATTAGTTAAAAAAATGTTTTTTTAATTCAGTTGGCTCTTTAGTGTTGCACGCCTAACCCGTCTAGTATATTCAACCCAAAGACGATTGTGCAAACCACGAAAGAAGAGAAATATGTGCTGATCAGATTAAAAACATACATATTTTATGTGCACATCAGGCGCAGTACACAGAACTATTGAAAGCATACCAATCCTCGCCTGCCTACATTCAATGGCTGGCGCACAAGTCCAGAGGTACATTATTCAAACTTAATCCCATTAGGAAATGGGTAAAATTTGTGTTTAATACCCACGCCACCACCACACGGCTTAAATAACACTGGTTTTAGAGGCTCCGTCTAGGAATCGTGTTCTATTTTCATGTTTTCAACATGAAAATTTATACGTTTAGTAATCTGCGGCTGCTAGCGCAGCCCCATTTTATAATGTAGTTAACAAATGATTCGTAATTTTCTTGCTACATAACCAGTTATCGAATAAGATTTTTTCTCTTGTTTTGCAACCAAGCAATAGCTTTGACGCACAATAATTCGCGATTAGGCTTAATAATTTGTATTTAATATTACTCAAGTTACGGCTATTTTGAATTTTCAGAATTGTTTTTTTATAGTTGTTGTGCCCATCATTTATTATGTGATGGACCATGATGGGCATTAGACCTAGAAAGTTAACTCGAACTCAATTATAGTTGCCTGATCACGATGGATGTAAATGTGCCAAAACAGATCCCAAAAATCGGTCACCGGTGGTACTTGAACCCATCATCTCGGTGTTTCATTCTCTCTCTTTGCCAGTTATGCTTAAGTGGCCTCTTATTAAAGTTTATTTCGATTATTAATAGTATCTGTTTAAAATATTGAAGAGTATGAAATGTCTGGTCTAGACGCAGTTGCTAAGTTGCTACGAACAATAATAAGACTCACGTTCATAATTACTTTATACTGTTTCTACGGATATAACGTAGTACTTACGCGTAGTCGATATCACGATCGAAAATTGTTTCGGCTTCTTCCGGAAGCCTTCATCAGGATCTTGAGTGCGGTGCGTTCGTTGCATCGTCCCGTCTTGCACTGATTTTCGATCACTATCAACAATTGTGGTATTCAGTGAGTATTCTACGTCCAGCGTATTAGCATCTTCGACCACATCTTCACTGACTATCAAGTGAGATAGTGGTCGTACGCTAGATCAATACAGTTTATAAAATAAAAAAATATTGTGGATCGTGTTATCGAACACGCGTTAGTGCCACGTTATAGCCGTAGAAACAGTATAAAACAATAATGAGCCAATGGCATTGAATCTACAAACATTTGAATAATACATATAATCTTACAGTAAGTAGATGTCATTCATTACCAGCAAGGCAATAAGATAGAAGGATGGAAGGGATGCCATGGCATTTGACGGCGGAACTTGTAACTAGTCCAGTTTCTTTTTTTTATGCAGCTTTAATAGGCCTAATTTCTTGCTTGCTAGTAGCTTTAAATGAATGGCATGCATGGTAGATTCATGCCAATATCATCATAACTGTTTGACGGAAGTATGTCGTTGGATCTGGTTGAGTAACTAGGAAAATAAATATCTAGCTGTGAAGTGTTCTGGTTATGTAGCATAAAAATTGTTTCTTCTTCAACTACTCGCGAACCTCAATTGTGATGTCGCGACATAGGGAACCCGTTATTTGTTATTTCATTCTATTCATGCTCACGTATTCACAATTTGTTTCATGACCCCATAATCCATATCCATTAGAAAGTATATAAATGCTAGCTGGTACACTGACTAACGGATTCCCATAATAATAATATAAGAAACGACATTTGATTGCGTCAGCAATTTTCAATGTATCGTCTTAGAAGAATCCTTAGAAGAACTTTATCGCTTGCCATATTTGTTCCCTACACAGTACATAATATTGTGACTAACTCACTCACTGAGTCGTGTTTGTCCCCATGCACCCACACATGTAAATAACGCACTCACTGGGTCACGCACACGACCACAGCCGGAGTATGAAAAGAGTTTGAAGACGTATCACAACTCGCCGGCGTATCTCGCATACATCGCAGCTAAAAACAAGGGAGTCGGTAAGAGATGCATGCTTGTTTAGCTTGGCCAAAAAATGTGGAAATGGTGGTATATTTATTTTATTTTATTGCTACACTGTAGGTTGTGTAAATTACTTGAATTAATTTGTAGCTATATTGGTTTCTAATTATTTTTCCCTTCTTTTTGGCCATGCTTTATTGGAGATATTAATTTCATAAACATAATGGGCACGTTATACCGTTGCATATCATTTGAATAGCTCGTTTTCTCTTTCCATAATCAGTAGAAATTATATTAAATAAAGCCAGGCGCATTAGGGATACGTTTTTATCACACTTGCGCTGTACGCGTCTTGCCGTTTGTCTATTGGTTGCCTTGAAAATGTAATGAAAAAGATTACCAATTAAAAGATGTAAAATTGCTAGGTTGCATTTCCTTTTTAAACATACCCAAGATGTTTTCAATGCCTAAAATTGTGTGTTCCAGATTTCCGTATGCTACGATTTTGGAGCATATGTCTATCTTCCTTTTCTCTCATCAGATTTTTGAAGCGATGATAGCGTAGCGGTAGGATCGTCGGCTGTCAAAGTGATAGACGCTGACTCGATCCTCACCAAGGGCTGGAGCTTCCGGTGAAAGCAACACCGTTATTAAATTCCCAGCATGGTAGTAGGGCACTTTGGAGTACCTGCCTTGCTAGCTACCACCCTCAAGTTCGAAAAATGTCACCAAACACATAGTGTGTTTAGGCAGTCGTTCAGAGCCAGTAAACATCTATGTTTAGCGTGATTACTACTTCGACCACATCGACCATCGACCAACCATTCGACCATCAAGTAACATCATGGTTAAACGCGAGATGTATAAACTATTAAAAAAATTAAACATAATTTAATTGTCTGTTGAGTACTCATTACCTAGCTAGGCCTAGACAGAACGTCTTCATAGAATATGTGCGCCGAAGTCTTTTCTCTATTACTGTTCTCTATTTACACATGCGATACATAGATAATAATCACGCCTCTTCCCCTTTGAGGTAGACTCGTACTACGTTATTCCACTTTGTAAGATCCTGACTCACCTTTTTATTCTTTCACTATCGTGAGCACTTTTATACAGGCACATCAGTTGAGGGTATACTTGAAGTGGCTTTTCTCTAAATTGTCAGCTATTTGTTTGACACTTAATAACTTGGTCGTTTTGTCTTACAAATATGTTTCATTAAACTTTTATCAATACTCCTTGAACCGGGTAAGAAAACCATATCATGCGCTACTCACAATGTATCTATTCTCGTATTCGCTCAAGTGATGCAAAAACGTATCTCAAGCGCAAACAGCCTTTGTTGAGGTCACACACGAACTATATGTCGCTGTCTTGTATTACCATGTAACTGTTTATCATAGCATTTATACTACGCCTTTAAATGTTAGTATAGTATTTTATGCAGTTTATTTTACAATGAATTCACTACTAAAAATATACCTACATTACCATGTTCCTAATTAAGTGTAAAACTTAGTGTCACTGTGTTTGTAGTCATTGTGTCATCCGTTCCATACATAGACAAAAGTGCTTACTGATATAAACTAAAATGAGCAGCTGTTTGTTTATGGCCATTCAAGTGTTTTCCGTTGATAATATCAAATCTCTGAAGAGGATTTGATATTATTACATAAAAGATGAGTAGCAAGTAGAAATCGTATTGTAGCGTAAACAACAGTTTTGATATAGATAATATTAACTCTGACATAGATTGTTAACAGTTTCTTTTTGAATTTTTTATACGATGATACCAAACACTGTTGAATATTAATTTTGTGGTGTATAAAGAAAAACAAACGTATCAGTCCAGTACTCTATGTGTACTATTTGCCAGATAATCTAACACATACGAAAGGAAAATATAATTCTGTGTCCCAGTCTAATACCAAGAACCCATAAAAACATTTTTTCGTGAGCAGTAGGTAATCTGGAGGAGGAGAGTTCAAGCAAGAAGGGCAGCTCACAGAAGGATCAACAGCAGCAAGATAGAAGAATTGACATACAACCCGCTGAGGATGAAGAAGGTATGTATGTTTATTTTTATATATATTTTTCATAGCATCTGTCATATGAATATAATTGTTATGTATCAAATATTCGAACTTTAACACTGCTTCATTAAATGAATGCAGCCACAGCTAGTAGAACTGTGAATCATTATTAATAAGGTGTGTAAATGAGGGGCCAGTTGAGTACATTCAAAAGATTTTTGTCATAGATATTCTTCTATCTATTTTTCCGCGTTAAGTGGGGTAGGCTCTCCTAATTTTTATGTGCCTAGATTTTCTGTACTGGGTTGTCCCTTTATCTAACAGGGATTTCTTTAATGTTTTGTCAATACTTGTCCACCATGATTCAGAGGGCTGGCCTCTGCCCTGTCTTTTGCTGCCTTCCTTACCATGTTTTCATTGTCATAGATAATAGTGAAAGTCTATTCTATTCCAATTAAAACGGCATTTTCAACGGAGCGCTTCCGTTCTTCAAATGGCACGTTAAGCCGTCTCTCTCCCAGTTGTATGTAGCCAGATTAACAGACTTGGGGCTAAATCGGAGGTCCTTGGGCGATGTGAAAACTCTGACATAAGGCTGCCTACTAGTCTATTAGCCTGTGTGGTGGTTGTGGCCTACACACCTCTCTAGAAAGGCAGGCCTGTGTACCAGCAGTGGGAACTTAATGATCCTCACTTTAATTTTTCACATTCAAGTATACATGATTGAATACAGATCCACCTCACTACTCAGACGCATTAGCCAATTATCTAGAGAACTTACAGTTTGCCCTTTGCCAATCAGATTGTTCACATCTATGAGAACCTTTTCAATTAATAAACTCAATGATGGATAAACGTCAGCAAACTGATTTGTGCAATATGATAGATAATCTGACAATAGCCGCATCCAAGTTTTGCCTTCCAGAATCATGCAAAAACCTAATTAGCACCGATAACAAATCAGTGAATATAATAACGATGAATATAAGAAGTGTCAATAAGAATTTCTCAGAGTTGGAGTTGCTGTTGTTGCGCCTTAATTTTCAATGTGACATTATAGTACTCACGGAATGTTGGATCGAAAACAACAAATCCTTTCCTTCAATGGCAAAGTATAACTCAGCATACTCAAAAAAATGTTTTAACCAAAATGGTGGCATCATTATTTACTTCAAAAGTAACTTAGACCTACAAATTGAAGAGCCTGAATTCGAGGACTCTAATTGTCTTGTTGCTAGATTAGGTAAGAATATAGTTATAGTGGCTTTATACCGATCACCTTCCTTTTACAATACCGACCTTTTTCTGAACTCACTCGATTTTGTATTAAGCTCTTACAAAAAAGTTCAAACTATAACAGTATTAGGAGACGTAAATATAGATATACATCCATATAATGTAGACAGAAACTCTGCTGGATACATAGAGCTGTTAGCAAGTCATGGATTACTAGCCAGCCACAAAATAGCAACTAGAGGAAATAAATGCTTAGATCACATTATGCTTAAAACTAAATATCAGTGCACATCAGTAGTGTTAAATACATCTGTCACAGATCACTTTCCTGGACTTTTAAATATTAAAACAAAGTTGTTGAGTTCACGATTTACAAAAAAAACTGTAATTAAGACTGACTTTTTCGCTGTTAAACAAAATATTAAAACCCTTGGCTTAATTGATATTCTCCAGTCTCTAGATGCTAACATGGCTGCAGAGCTTTTTGTTGGAAAGTTAATGGAAATTATTAAAATTAATACGCGAACATTCCGAGTACCACATAACGAACGTATAATTAAGCCCTGGATCACTCCCGGAATGCTAAGATGTATTCGTACTAGAGACAGAATGCACATTAGTGTAAAAGGTACACCTAGTAATGAAACGCTTAAACTTACATATTCTAGATACAGAAACTTTTGTACAAATTTATTAAGAAAGCTTAAAAATGACTACTTTAGAAAAGAAATAGATAAAAATAAAAATAACATTAAAAAAACATGGCAAATTATTAGAGAAATAACGTTTACAGAAAAGGATTATAAAAGCAGTGATATTTTGCTGAAATCAAAAGATACTCCTATTGCATCTATCAATTATGTAAATAATTATTTCTCTAATATTGGTAAACATCTTGCCAGTAAAATTCAATATAATGACTCATCCAAGGATATAATTGCACTCCCTTCACAAGCGAACTCTATTGGTATATTAGAAACAAATGTAGACGAGGTTCTAAATATCATAAACAGTATGCAAAACGGCTGTGCAATGGGTTTTGATGGTATCTCATCTCGTGTTATCAAAGAATCGTCACTATTACTTGCCCCAATTATAACTCACATTTGCAACATGTCATTGGAATCTGGAACATTCCCTAACATTTTTAAAACCTCTATTATTACTCCTATCCACAAGAGTGGTAGCAGAGATAGTGTTGAAAACTATAGGCCTATTTCCATACTGTCCTCGATCTCCAAAATATTGGAAAAAGTTATAAATAAACGACTTACATTATACTTAGAAAAATATCACATATTGTCGCGTAATCAATTTGGATTCAGAACCGGACGATCATCTGAACATGCAGTTAATGAGATGACAAATTTTATAATTAACGAATTAGACAAAAAAAATAAGGTTATAGGTATATTTTTGGACCTTGCAAAGGCTTTCGACACTGTCTCTGTGCCACTACTTGTTAAAAAGCTTGATTTAGTGGGAGTAAGAGGTAATGCCCTGCTACTTATCGAGGATTATTTGAAAGGGAGGACTCAAAGGACGCGAGTGGGTGACATGTTGAGCAACGAAGAATTCGTTTCTTATGGAATCCCTCAAGGCAGCGTATTGGGTCCAAGCCTATTCTTGGTTTATGTAAATGACCTGTGTAACTTGAATTTAAATGGAGGCAAAAATTTTTCCTACGCAGATGATACCGCTCTCATTTTTGTGGGGAAAAGTTGGGAAGAAGTTCGAATACAAGCAGAAGCTGGGTTACAAATCGTTACCCGATGGTTGCAAAGTAACTTGCTCTCGTTGAACGTCAGCAAAACAAAATTTATCACTTTTACAAACTCTAGAGGTAGATTACCAGACTTTGATATCAAAGTTCACATAAACTGTGTTGCAAGTACATGTAGCTGTGCTTCGTTGCAAAATGTACCTAACATAAAGTATTTAGGTGTACATTTGGACCACAGATTGACCTGGAATACACATATACAAATCCTCAGTAGTAGGGTTCGTAAACTTATATTTGTATTCAAACAACTCCGGGAAGTGGCTGATAGAAGTCTGATAATCAATGTCTACATTGCTTTATGCAGATCAATCCTAACATACTCTATTACGTCGTGGGGAGGTGCAGGTGTAACTTATATGTTAGCATTAGAGCGAGCTCAAAGAGCCTTATTAAAAGTAGCAACTTCTAGACCACGCTTGTTCCCTACTTACAAATTATACAAGGATTGTGGACTATTGACAGTTCGTCAATTATACGTACAAAATGTAATATTGGCCCAACATAAACAAGTGACTTCATTAGAAATACTCTCACTAATAAATAAACGTAGAAAAGACAGAATTGTAGGTATACTAAAATGCAACACAAAACTAGCTCAACGTCATTTTCCTTTCCTCGGTCCATATCTGTACAATAACAGTAACAAAGTTATCGTTGGACTAGTCTACTTAAACAGCAGAGAGGCAAAATTATCTGTGGGCAGTTGGCTGAGTAATCTCAGCTATGATGAAACCGAAAAACTTCTTAAGATAATCAATTAGGCAATACGTTTCACTCACATACACACAACACCACACACACACACACACACACACACACACACACACACACACACACACACACACACACACACACACGTTTATTAGTTAAAGGACACAATTTATTCATCCCCTGGGACCTTACTTTAATGAACCAATCGAAGGTAAAGCAGAACCTACGACACAAGAATCACTTCTTAGTGTAGATTCTGCACGTCAATATTTAAGTGGAATTTGTATACTTTTTACGATAATAAATTGAATAAATTGAAATTGAATAAATTGAATAAATGGGCTATAATATGCTATAGTTTTTTTATTTTCATTAATTAATTTACCAGCAGTTTCACAAATTACTTATGATTAAAGTTTAATTAATATTGTAATATCAGTAAAACCAGAATCGTCGATGACAGATTTGTATGCTGAAGTTAAAACATACAAATAGTTTGTGATGAGAATGGATTTTTGTCCCGTGTCTTAGATTTTGTTGTGATGTCATTATGTATTTCCATGCCCCCCCGCCACATTCATAGGTTATATATATATTAGGTCATAGTGGTAGGAGTGTAATAAGAGTGTGATAAGGAAAAATACAATTACATAATCCATCTTTATAATGGTTTTTTTTTTTTATATTATTGTTTATTTTTTCGCTAAGGCGAATATGGCGCTCCCTTCATAACAAAAATCTCTTAATACGCTCCATAATGTTCTTTTACAATTATTACAGATCAAGACGAAGGACTTTCGGTGAAACACGTGGCCTACGCTCGCTATCTCCGCAACCACAGACTCATAAATGAGATATTCTCCGTTACCGTCGTGCCGGATGTCCGGTCGGTCGTCACTACTGCTCGGATGCAGGTATGTTACCCATCCTGGCTGCCATTTCCGAATGAACAATATATATTGTTATTAAATCAAACGGGGCTTGATCGCGAGAAAAACATTTAGTAATTTATTTACCTCGACGTTTCGACCAAGTTGCATTGGTCGTGGTCACGAGAAGACTGGAGAAATGCGGGTGGCAACACAACAACAACACATTTACAAGGTCAATTGCAGCTGCGGTAGTTCATATATTGGACAAGCCAAACGCACTATAGCAGAAAGGGTTAAAAAACATATCGCAGCTGTCAAAAATCGCCAGGTGAATAAATCGGCTATCTCTGAGCATTTACTTGACTCTGGACCCAATCATTGGATTGAACTACACGACCCTAAAATCTTCTCCACGGACCGCCATCATTTTCCTAGAATTGTACGCGAAGCGGTTGAAATCAGGAAACATAAAAATTTCAATCGAGAGGATGGTTTTAAACCTAAACAACCGTCTACATCTTGGAACCCAGTGATTTATAGATGTTCGCGTCGCGGCGGTTTTCACCCTGAAAAAACTAAAGATACTGTCAGTGTTGTGTGTCGTGACAACCCTGTGCTTTTTGCAGGGCTGTGACAGCCCTACAGTTTAATAATATCAAAAGTTGGCGAAACTACACGCTCTCTAATCGTCGCTCTAATGTGTTCAAATCGCGAAAGTCTAAAAATTACAATTGCGAACAATATATATATAACATAACAAAACATTAAATGTGAATATTAATTTATACTCTTCCATCGTAAAGATACATATGTCAGCAAGGAAATAAAGGGCATATAAGTATTATTTCATTAAAATTGTTACTGATACCTTTTTTTTTTTTTTTTTTTTTTTCGAGGGGAAAATCTTCCAAAGATACCCGACTGCAATGGGGATGTAGCCGGGTTATGTGAGATTTCCACTCACTAAAAACCCCTCGGTGGCCTGCCTCAGTGCTATTTGTGAGGGCTCCGGGATCTCACATGGAACGCGCCGGTGCCCTATTCGCACTTGTTTCGGTTCCCGGGAGCTGAACACCCCAGAACTTCGGTATTAATACGGTGATGTATGCCACTTACACCACCGTCCATCTCGGACCTGTTGGAAGAGTGGTCGAAACCCCCATTTCCACCACTCACAAGTCGGTTCCTTTATATAACTATATAAAGGGGACCTTAGACTACCCCTTTTATGGGGCAGACGGCAGACTGTTACTGATACCTAACATTAAAATATGTTGTTTCCAGATTTTAAAAAAACAAGTCGAATCACTGACGATGCATCAGAAGAAGCTTGAAGACGAACTGCAGCAAATAGAGGAGAAGTTCGAAGCGAAAAAACGCAAATTTATAGAGAGCAGTGAAACTTTCCAGGAGGAACTTAAAAAGGTATGTTACAAAGGCCTCTATACTATTCAGTCTTTTGCTTACAATATAGTTAACTTATTCAGCAATTTCTTCCCCTATGTACTAGCCCGCCACTACTTGAAAGGTCTGCGAGTCAATTGACTTATGGGAGTCAATTATAGAGCCATATACCTGCTCGTTGTGGAATGAGCTGACTCCCTCGGTATTCTTAAGTAGCTTCAGTACCGCATACTTACATACAAAAGCAGAGTTAACAGAGTCTTAAAAGAATTCGCAACAAAAAGTCGCATTTAATAGTCTGAACATTTGTGCATGTACCGGTACAACAGTTAGTCATCGTAGCCACATGCAGAAAACTTCTGCGACACGAACTTATGTTGCTGTTTTGGTCATTTATTTATGTATTACATTGGATGGTGTGCTAATAGTAAACTGTATGACATCTTATATATGTAAATGGAATTTACAAAAAACTTATTTGTAAATAAATTAAGAATAAGAGCGCTGGTTGTGTTGGAGCATACTTGCGTGGCAAGTACGAGCTTGACCATCTTGTGCTGGCGACGCGCGACGCCTGCTGTGCCTAAAGTCGCGTACGGTTAGCGAAAGTGCACTCAACACCGCCGGGTTGTTAACGTCATTGCGAATATACGCGTCATAGCTCTCAATAATGTACCAAAAGTAGCAATTTCCTGAGATTTAGTGTATACACTCCGATCATACCCGAAAGAGGGATGTAAATGCGAAAAATTTGTACTTTTACGGACTGACAGGTTAATAATCCATTTCTAGTAACAAAATAAAATATATTTTGATCTGTATGTCGCGCTTCCTTATTATATATTCCCTTATTTCACATGTTTTTGCAGCACTAATTAGGGTTGTCTTTTAACCCTGGATTATCATTGAATTTCTGAACATCCTAAAATTTTGCATATATTTGACAGCACTGCAAGCCAGCGGTGGACGAGGAGACTTTCCAGCGCATGGTGGAGCGTTCACTGGAACAGATGCGACGCGGCAACAACCCGCCCGCTCAATCACTCTCCTCGAGTGTGGACAAGAAACAGGTAAAATAAACTAGCACAATCATTATCATCATCATCATCTCAGCCATAAGACGTCCACTGCTGGACGTATGCCTCCCCCATAAAGGGGGGATTTGCCAATACTAGCCACGCTTGGCAAGCGAGCTGGTGAAGCAGTATGATATCTGATCTGAAGGCGCTGCTCCCCACCTGGTACAAAACAATATGTTAAACAAAAAATGTTGCTTGACCAGCGCGTCTGGCACAATCCTACCAATTTTGTAGCGAAATATGGAAAACAGTATGAATTTCAGTGTTAGTTATGTACCATGCTATAGTGCCTATATGTTTAGATTATATTGTTTTAATTTTAGTACTAAGCTGGTTTGTTTTCAATACAAAAAGCTATCATGATCGGTTCAACCAAACATTAAAATGCCGAAATTGACTTTATCTTTTTGAGGTTTCTTTTTAATTTTGGTTTTGTTAATACGTCCTATTGCAATATACCTTGCCTGGAAGCAACAGGGATTAAGAAATCTTAAAAATATCCAATTAGGTAACGACAATCACACAGACAAATAGTACTTGATTTTTCCATAGATTATTCTTAGCATCATTGACAGGTTTTTGCGATAATGAGCTCAGTACAGACTGTTTTGCCTTTGCAGTTTTATTATATTAGAGATAGATCTGATTTATATAGGATACTGTGTTCTTGAAAGCTCTATTTTTTGTTATCCTACAGGCAATGGATACAGACCCATCTCAGCCCAAAGTAGAAACCAACGGGCCAAACCCTCCTACACAAGTAGACAAAGTTTCCACTACAGAGGTGAAAAACGAGAGTAACACTACGACGGAGCTCTCGAAGGAACCGGAGAAGGAAGCTCACGAGAATGGCAATGGACCAGAAAATGGTGGTTAGTTGGAACACATTGGGTTTCCTGATTAATATAGTTAATTCTCAATTTCAGTGAATGGCTATGCAGCCTTGGGAATTTGGGCAAGTCTTGAAATAACTTTATATCTGAGCTGTATTTTAGCATATGTTTAGGCTTGATGTTATCCTACTAACATTATAAATGCGAAAGTTTGTGTGTATGTTTGTTACTTTTGCACGCTCAAACGGCTACACCGATCTCGATGAAATTTGTGATTGAATTTAAACCCTGGGTACATAACATAAGCTACTTCTATCCCGGAAAAAGTATAGTTCCCGTGGGATAATCGACGTAGCAGAAAAACCTAAATCCAAGCGGGCGAAACCGCGGGACGCTACTAGTAATGTATATATACGGCGGACGGCGGTAGGATAATATAAATTTGAGATTGAAAACTGTCGCGAGTTTCTTCCGTCTTTACTACCTAAGATCCGGCTAGGATAGGAGTTAGGACTCACGTGATAGAAAACAAAACAGAAAAAATAAACTTTAGTCTGAATAATGTCAGTCAGAATGATTCTTAATCGTTTATATCTGATATCCAGTGCATATAAAAGAAGAGAAGCCCCCAGTGCCGAAGGTCCCAGAGTCTGGCGGCGCTGCCCCCGCGCCCCCGGCCCCGCCCCCACACGCGTCGTCGATACATACCTCACATATCACTTCGCCGCCGCACCACCGTAAGTACTCCACCAGCAAGGAAATATAACAGTAGCCTTGACCTAAGTTAGTATCTGTTATATATATATATATATTAGGTATGTATAAATATTTTTATTATTATTTTTATGTTAAATTCTATGTAATATTTTATATGACACACCACCCTCCGAGATTATCTATTATAAATTATTCTCCATCTAAAGGTTGTCTGGAAGAGATCGCTCTTAGCGATAGGACCGCCTATTGAACATTTATTATTGTAAATATAGTTTTTTTTAAAAATTTCTGTTTTTTTGTGTCAATAAAGTGTATTTGCATTGTATAATCAATATATTTGTTATTATTTATTTATCTCTAAAGTTGTCTGCATGTAGCTGTGCAGTGCCTATTTTTGAGTCGTGAGAGACTGGGCTAACTATTGTTTATCTGTATCACTCACTCACGATTTCCTTAATAGCTGTATTAAATAAAATGAAGTCATTTATTGGTCCCGTTTTGTATCTCAATCCGTGAGCATTAATTAGCATAATGCTGACAAATACAAAGCAGTTCACACAGACCCTTGAGCAAGGATCAAAAGAGCACCATATCATCAGCATAGCTCAGGTTGTTAACCCACAGATTCCCAAGATGACACCCGACCTTAGTGCCCCTCGATCAAACCATTGATGGAGGATACCATGTTACTGCAGTGCATCCGGCATGTTTACTGAAGCATGGATCGATGGTTTTCATGCCAACATCCGGAAGAGATGTGCCTCCCTACTAAGCAGGTGGCGGGGTAGCCAGAACATCATTCTAAAAACACTGGTTGATAGGTGGGATAGCGCATTGTTCGTACATTGGATGCGACTACACTGTGGGTAGTAGTAGCAATCACTTGCAATTTTATTCTGTATTTTAGATTTTGTATTTTATTTGATTTTATAAGTAGTTAAAGTTTTTAAGTTATGGGTCTTGTCCTGAAATAATAAAATAATTTACATATACCTTAAAAAGCTCCAGCGAGGTGTCTCCTCCCTGGCTAACTTCACATTCTAGTCTAAAACTACGAGAAGTTGCGTATTTTAAGTAGTAAAGCGCCTCATGCAATAAGTTACATTTCACAGGTGTCCGTCTTATTATTTCGTAGATGGCATAGGAAAGTAGCCCTGTTTTAGACTGTCTTGAATGTGTTGTCAATAGCAAGTTAACTTAATTATACTTCAATTTAAAGTACGTGTTTAAATTATTTTTATGCTTTTCAGCTATGATGATGCCCCCGAATCCGTCCGGGCCCCCCGCCCCCGCCGCGGGACATCCTCCACCCCCGCACACCGGCGCCGTCCCACCACAAGTCGCACCCCCGCCAGGTAAGAAATACGGTCCTCGTGGCTCAATGATCAATGACACTGACTTTAGAACCGCAATCCTGGGTTCTAATCCCGGTTAGGGCCAACATTTCTGTGATGAGCGTAGATTCTCGGGTCTTGGGTATTTGTGTAATGTGTATGTGTGACCATGCCTCCCACGTTACAGGATATCCTAGTGCGCGGGTGTAAGTGTGAATGCGTTAGTTGTTAAAGAATAAAATAACTGACTTACTGAGAAATATATCACAATACACCCTGAAACGTTGCTACCCAGAGTATCATCATAATCTTTAAGACGGATTTACAAATATTGTTGTTGATCTCATCACCTTGTGTAAAACTTGAAAAGTGTAATAGTCAGTATCACAGTTTTAACATTAGGAATAAGGATATAATAACTGTACCTACTGTTAGATGAAAGTCGAATAAGTCCTTTCCATCCTGTTTATTTTATAAAAAAATTCCAAAGCATATAAATATAAATTGGCTATACATTCTAAAAGCAAAAGCATATCATGTAAAATATTATTTAGAAGACAAAGATGCTTGGAATGCTCCACTTATGCCAAGACATTTATTTAAAAGATCACCAACACGGTGTACACCAATAGATTTCAAAGGGAACAAGCATTCTTCAATAAATTCAGTGTCACAGCAATTATAGGTGAAAACAGCGTGTGATAATTTGAGATAAAATCACAAAATATCAGCGTGAGCAAGTAACATTTAAATATAAATATAATAAATAAATAAGTAAATATTTTCAGGTTTATAAATGCGTCTTGGCTGCTTAAATTTAATAAATAGATTTCGTTCTTTTTTTTTCACACTTAGACCGCCGCACTGAGATTTTCTGTGTCGCGGGAGGCATATGGACACACACAATCACAGCACACAAACACCCAAGACGCGGGACAAACATCTACACTCATCGCACAAATGTTTGCCTGGGATTCGAACCTAGGGTTCCGGAGACACAGAAGTCATGTCACTGACACTAACCACGGCGACCGTGATCGTTGTCTTATAATTGTTGTATTTTCAGGTGCATACGGCGCCCCGTACGGCGGTCGATATTACCAAGGCTACGGGGGCGCCTTCCCGGGCGGATACCCGCCCCATCCGTACTACCCAGCTCCCGGAGGCCCCGTGCCCCCCACCCCAGGGGGCCCCGTGCCGCCTCCGGAACACTACCCTCCGCACCATGCGCCGCAAGACCATGAGGTCAAACGTGAGTAACACGGAAACATACATACTTTTACTAATTGTGCATGAATTATGATCTCCATGTACCAATAGGGGCAGTGATATTTGATAAAGTTATACCTATATATGCCCTCAATCTAGATACACAATATTTTTGCAGTATAATAAATAGTTGAAGAGTCATAGGTCCCTTATATTATTTAAACTGACGTGGTTTTGATTACATTATGAATTTCTAAAACACGGCAAATACTCACGTAGTAAGTCAGAGGGTTCCGACCATAGTTTCAACCACGGTATCGAAAACACTCAGACGCACAGTCCGGTGTGGGTACAGTGTGTCTGAGTGTTCCAGATACCATCCCGGAGATCACCAGTGATGAAGACGCACCAAGTAGCACCAACGCAGACAGTACGTTTTATTTTCAATTTGAAAAAAAAAACATAGTTCTTGTTGAAAGAACCTTTATTTCAGAGGCAAGTGATGGCATATATTTTAGGAATGTGGCTTATGGAACATGATACCAACTTGGTATCAACTGTAGACCTGTACTACCAGAATCAATTTATTAGTAAAGCTAATTTGCATGTTGTAACCTCTGATAGATATATTGTCATAAAAATTACTAAATAAGTATGAATAACTTGAGTGGATGTTTTGTTTCGTATGTACTCTGTATCAATTCTAGATATTGTGTACAAAGCTTAATTGTTTTTTTCTGCGACACGAGCACGCTAAGACTTCGGTCGTGATATGCATTAGCATCTTATTATAGTTTGTGGTCGTGATTCGTTTTCTAGTGCAATACGTTGGTAAAACAGAAAATTTGGGTCAATCTTACAAGATTGTGGTCAAAATTATAATGTCCAAACATACTTAAAGAATAAAATAATCTTGTTACAGCTGAGGAGCTACAAGTCAAGAAGGAGGGTGAATGATTGTCGGCCAAGCGCGCCGTCAAACGGCGCCGCAAATCTGCCTCCAAGGAGGGACAGTAGGTGGACATTCTTGTGAACACTCATTGAGACAAGATTTGTGTTCACTTGTAGACATGTGTATACTGTGCGACTAGTTCGAAGCCTGTCGAGGGCACAGACTGGATAGTACAGCATCAACTCATAAGTTCCCATTGATAAGTGACGGGCCTTTTTTGAATAAAGTTGGCCTTAGCGGCTGGCCACTATCCTAGTTAGACTAATGGCCAGCTACCAGTGGCCATCGAGACCACCAGGTAGGGTAGTGTAGTATATCAACTAGATCAATAAACTTTATGATAGATTTAGCAGAAGACAACTCATTGCAGACCACTGTCAACTGACCCTTGTGGAGTTCAATATGTTTGTCTGCCTTGTCACTTTTATGTAGATTGTTATATTAAAACTTAATATGTGTATGTGTGTCAAGTCACATTTGCTTAAGAACTTCACTTACATTTTTAAAACAAAAACGTATAACATATATATTAAAGTATCCACACACAAAGTAAGTAAGGACATATAGAAAAGTAAATTAAAAGATGTGTTGAGATTGGACTCTTTATTATAAGATACAAATAGGCTATTTAATATAATTTCTTATTTGTAATATTTTTCGTTAGTTCATAGTTAATAGTCGTTAAACAATGTTGATCAGGGCACAAAAATATAAAGCAACCTTTCATAGTTCATAAGAAAACATTACACTATATTTTAGCCATGAATGCGTTAGTTAATTTCCGTGTCATACATATCACCGTAACTGTGTTGTAAAAACATCTCAGTCATCTTATAGTAACATATTTTTTATTGTATTACTAGTTGCGCCCCGTGGTTTTAACCGTGTGGTGTTGATGAAAAGTAGCCCACATATGGGTTATTCCGGGTTCTGGAATATCTACATACAAAATTTCATCTAAATCCGTTTTACCTACATGGTGATGAAAATAAGCCTATGTGTTGCCACGGTATGAGCTATCTGTCTTCCAAATTTCATCCAAATCCGTTCAGTAGTTTTTGTGTGACAGAGTAACAAACATACATCCATACTCACAAACTATCGCATTTATAATATTTAAGTAGGATAATTGAGTTTATCTTACTTATCCATAAAACATTTATCAAATAATATCTGACCATATAGCAGATTTAAAATCACAAGTTTTGGATACATCCTGACTAGATTGAGAAAGAACTTTTGAGAAAGTGACACAATGCAAAAAAATCCACAGTGTTTATCACTATGAGTCCAATTATTAGTGACTCGTAGGAATTAATAATATTGTGTAGTTTTCTGTCATAAGGGGTGTATAGTTTGGTATAAATAGATGCTACTTGCTTTTTGGTATTTACATATATATAATGCTTACGCCAATATTCTTAGTTTTTTCAATATTATGTATGTATTATTCATAAGATTTTTATGCAGAATCATCACTAAATTGGTTACTGTATAATTAATATAATTTTCGTGCAGATTTCAGCAAAATAACAGCTGAATATTTTGTTTTTTTTAAATTACTTTTTGTTTGTAATTCATTGTTACATACATTATTTATTTATTCTCAGTACAACAATCATTATGTATGTGTTACGTGCCCACAGAAAATAGACAGTTACATTTTCTGTAAGTGAGAACCACTGTGTAAAATTTGTTCCTATGGAGTCATAATGCTTTACAAACATTGTATATGTTTATGTGTATAACAATATTCTTTGGACAAAAGGATATTTTTGTGCACGTCCTGTGGTCACTAAATGAAATATTCCTGTTGACTCCATTGTTAAAAGTAAAAGGTGCGATTAAGTAACTCTTGTTTTTTATCATGTTGTGTGAAAAAAGTTTATAACTAATTAGAGTGTACTAAGAATTATTAGTAAGTAACTTTGTAATAATAAAATGTATTTAAATACAATATTATTACTTAAAATTGGCTCAGCATTATGCCAGCCACTTATAGACTAGAGTAAAAGTTATTCAAAGATCACTTATCATTATCTTAAGTAACTATAGATAGTATATACATTTCTAAACTGATGTAGAAATAAGAGGAATTTTATTTTAAGTATTGTAATTTCTTTTGAGTCTTCATCTTGTTTATGTTCATATATTGTAAATTTTTGCAGTGAGATGCCTTTATAGCGTGTCGTAAGTATATAACACGATGCATTTTGTCAATAAGAATCGTAAGATCTTGATGCTACCTGCTAGGGTTACTTCCCAGTGTCGGTTGACTAGCTACCACCCTTAAGTTTGAAAATTTGTCACGAAGGACACGTTGTATTCTGGCAGGTGTTATTAAGAGGCAGAGTGAATATGTTTGTAGTGTGGTTTCATCTTCAACCACAGATTCACTAACTATCAAGGTCATATAATATCATTAATGTTTAATCTTGTACAAAGGTTTATCTGTTGTCTTGTGAACTGTTTGTGTTGCGGCCAAACTGAATAATGATGGGCCTCCCTCTCATGATTGTTCCGTTGGTCTCTTCCAGTGCTTGTATTGCTATGTCTTCGGCTGAGGGTAGAATAAATATTTTGTAATGAGATTTTTCAGCAATTTTATTTTAATCCACATAAGTGAATTTGAGAAATAGCTTTCATACCTTGGACATTATTGTCGGGATTACGACATGGCGATATAAAGTATTTACAATGTACATGTACAATTTTTTATCGAAATTGTTATGAGCCAATACCGACGTATCAATAATTGCAACTATTATGTATAAGTTTCGATGGATGGATATTTGTAAAAAAGTAGCGCAAGAGCAGGCCTTGAATGAAATGTAATGAAATGGAGTTTAAGATGGTAACGTAGTTCGGCGTTACGTACATACTACAGCGCATACTGCCGTGTACAATTGATCGATTTTGAATCATTTGGAGTGTGCGCGTTTCAGACAACAATCGATCTTTTTTCTCGTCCTCGTCGGGATCGTACAGTAACAGCCTGTAAGTTACAATACCACCTACGTCTGACAATGGGTACCCGTGTCAGTGATCAAACTATCCGGAATAGATTGCACGAAGATCAGCAAATGTCAAGACAAGTTTTTCGAATTCCTTTGAACAGGGTTCAACGTGCAAACTGTTGAAGATTCTCCCGTCAGTATTTGAACTGGAGGATTAATCAGTGGGGGCAAGGGGCTTTTTTTTTAAGATGATCGGCGTCTTAGGTTTTGAGTCAACGCGGCGAGCGGTTTTCGGAGTTCTGCATCCACGAAGTTGACCATTTCGATCGTCCAAACGTAATGGTTTGGGTTGGGATTAACTTACACGGTAAAACTCAGCTCACCATTTTTAGTGCGGGTACCGTAAATGAACGGAGACGGACGACAGAACGTTACATCGAGGACATCATCAGGCCTCAAGTGATCCCATTTGCACAGAGAGAGGGTACTGGATTCATCCTGGCGCAAGACAATGCCCATGCACTCTCACAGCTCGAGCAACCTAAGCTGTACTAGAAGAGTCTCAAATTGAGGTGTAACTATAGCCAGCTAACAGTCTAGATTTAAATCCAATCTAGCATATATGGGACCAATTGAAATGAAGGGTTAGAGAGAATGAGCGAGGGGTCTACAACCAACAGCAGCTAATTTACGGTTTAAAACGTGTCTTGGAGGAGATTCCCGATGAAAACGTAAGGAATTTGATCTAGAGTATGCATGCGAGGCTTCAGGAGTGAATTGCTAAGAGGACGACATACTCGTTACTAAAAAGAAACAAAAGTGACTAGAACAGTAATTGTCTTTTTCTGGTGATATTTTGTTCATGTTTTCCATTCAATATGGCCAATTTCATTATGAAGTTAAAAATAGCAAATCATGATCATTATTTTAGACAATTGTTAGCCTACATCGCATGCAATGACATTATTTTGTATTTACTTAAGTTAAACAACGTAATGTCTACTGTTTTCGTGGTACAACAACAAATCTTAGTGGCCCTTATTTTGTTTTGGTTAGTATAATATATGTATACTATTTATCCCGGACAAGATAAGTCCTCTTGGGATAATTGAGATAACGTGAAACTGCGATGTAGGCGGGTAAATCCAATAGTCGTGTTTCGTAGTTAGTGGTCCGGCTTCGAACGGGTGCTGTTAAGAATTATTTTAATCCGGATTTTTTTTTGTTTTTACCATCGGCCATTACTCTGTCGCCAAGTTCGACTATGTTATGCTTTTATGATTTCATACTCAGTAGCCTGGGACAGTTATCTACACCCCAGCACTGAGTGGCGGTTCAGCTCAAAGAAAATTAAGGCCTCGCACTGGAAACTAAAAAAACGCCACTTTTTGACAAGGTGTGTGTGTGAAAGTGTTTCTATCGAAAAGGGAAGATATTCATGATTTGGAGGAACTTATGTTGGATTGGTAAATTGATAGGATCCTGTGGTGATTGCATTATAGTGTTATAAATAAATCATTACTACACTACTTACTTTTAAAATCAACAAATGCCTGTCCTCTCATCCGGCCAGTCATTAAGCGCACGTTTATAGGCCCTCCATTTGCGAGCATAAATTGATTGAACAGCAATGACAGCTGTTCTTGGGTGATTAAAGGTGCGATGTTCTTCAGGTAAAGGATCTGAGGAAAATTACATCAAAATTATTGTTGAGTAGCTTTTTATGATTCTGCTGTCAATCCTCAAAGTAAATACTGTCCTGTACAGTCGAGTTCAGAGTTCCTTTGAATATACCAAATTTAATTGCAAGCTAGGGTCAAACTGTCGCGCGCATCTATAGACCTAGACAGATTCTCAATCATAAAACATGTTTGAAAAGTTTGAGACTGTAACATAAGTATGATTTCAGAGCATATACCTCACTTTTTAATATCAACCAGAATTGATGTAGCTTACATTGAAATAGTTATGACCATTGGTTTTAATCCAACAAAAAAATCTCAATGATCCAGTAAAAAGTATGAGTCAACTTCAAAAACTATTTATTTTTGCAAAACTGTCAATTTGATAGGTACCAACCTTGGATGGAATTCCAGGTTTATAATCTTTGAACCTTGCAATCTTCTTTATGTCATCTACACTCATCTTAGTGCCTTCAAGCAGCTGTACTTCAGCATTGTTTACTGGGATAACAATATCAACAGCTTGGTACTCTTCCTTTTGTTCATGATGAATGGGCTCTAATCGAACTATCTTATGGTCCTTTATAGTATACATAGTAGGTTTATGAGGACCAATGATAGTCTTTTGAGAGTTTTGTACTATCCTTTTTTTTGGAGACTCTTTTAAATCCCATAAACTACCAGGCCTATCAATTTTATGTTCATTTGCCAAAAGGCTTATGTCAATTTTATTTTGTTGAGCAAGTATTCTCTCTTTTCTCCTTTCTAGGTGTCTTAATAGTTTTCTTCTTTTTGCAATTGGTAAGGTTTCATTGCTTTGTAAATGTCCAAATAAGCTTTGTTCAATGTCTTTGATTTGGTTCATGGGGTGCCCTTCAGGGTAGTAACTGATCTTTAGAATGTCATCAATATTCCTTTTTGTTGTTTCTTTTGATGTACTTGCATGAACTTCATGTTCCTCTGGACTTGAAATAAAATAGCATTTTCATATTGATAAAAAGTTTATATGCATTTGCTTGCATTCTACTAAAAGTAGACATGATAATGGTGAAACTATCTTAAGTTTTTTATACCCCAAGGTAAAGATTCTATTCTTTCGAAAACTTTCCACAGCATAGATGCCCATGGGTGAATTCACACACTACTGGTAAAGCCCTGTTTTGATCCTTGCACTCTACCGAAGTTTTATCAAACTCTTTTCAAATCACTATTTCATATGAGCTTGTACTCTCCGCATATACAAATGCACTTGATCATTCTTATTTAAGCCAACATTATATCAATACAGAATGTTTAAGAACAAAATTTGGCTTGGCTAAAGGAGTAAGCAAATGCAGCCCAGATGGCTGTCCCAAGGGAATATTTTTGCAACCTTTATCACTCACTTGCCAAGCATATTCCAAAGCAACATGCCATGTGGGCATCACACAACACATTCCATTTCCTTAGAAATCCACACACATAATTTTAGAAAATCTTACTGTATTACTGTAAACTTTATTAGCAGGCCATATGACCCGACAAATTCATATAGAATTTTATATCAAATAGTGTATTCAAAAACCTACCTATGAAAAATAATATGGAATAATTGGACTCCATTGGCAATCAATTGGTTATGTAACAGTAACGATATCAACTGCAATGTTGGTCTATGAATCCTGTTAATAGTTCATACAATTAAAGGTAGATGGTGCTAAAAACATCCCTTCAGATGTTAAAGGAAGGAATAAATGTGACCGCTAGTGGAATGCTACTATAGCTTAGATGGACAAAACGACAGGACAGTATTCTATAGTTGTGGGTTCAAATCCCATTAGTAGCTGAATATTTTCCTTCAAATAATTTGAATCTAATGATGAAGTTAATGAGCAATAAAAATATAATTTAAAAACTAGAACTGCAAAGTCAGTACTTTATAGACATGAGAATAGCCAGTTTCTTCAATTTTTATCAGAAACACATTGAACATTTCACTTCGGTTCAACTTTAATGCTGAATAATATCTTTATCTAACCCAATATTATTCAGCATTGTTGGGTCTAGTCTATAGGTACTTCAATATCATTTAGCTGCCTAATTTTCTGACAAGAAGAGTTAGATTTAGCATGATAGGGGTCGAAACCAAAGTTGTTGATATAATAACCCTGGTAGACCAACAAAAGTGGAGATGGACAGGCAACATGTTATGCGACCCACAAGAGAAATTGTGCAAAATTGATACCAACTGGTACCCCAGAGATGGCAGGAGAAGCAGAGGACCGCAACAAACAAGATAGGAAGATGATCTGAAACTCACGGTTGGACTTCCCTGGAGAATATAAGCAAGTGACAGGTGCCAATGGACATTGTTAGAGGAGGCCTATGCCAAGAGGCAAACTGTGGAGCTTGGGGACATATTATAACAAGAACATATTGCATTCATACTTATGAGTAGTTAAGAATATTATTATTACCATTATTTACTTACTTTTACTGTATGCAAACATACCTTTGAATTTCCTTTGCTATTTTATTAACTTTACAGTAAATCACATTCAACTTTTCTTTTTTCACATTAGATTCTATATTCTTTCGTTGACTCTGACCGGCTTCATTCTCTCTGTAAAGATTTATTTCTTCATACGATAGGCCAGCCTTTTTTAACCTCTCCAAGTGATAAATGTCTTTTTCGGCCTCTTTAAACTCGTATACGGACGACAAGCCAAACTTGGTGAATGGCAAAACATCTGAAGTATTTTCGAATTCTTTTGGATACGTTTGAGAACTAAAACATAGTAAAGAAAACTGATGAACGACGGAGCCGTTAGGTAAGTAGGCACAGAGCTATGTACATGGAGTATCTCCTCAATGCTTTGCGCCTGGTCCGTGGTGTGGTGGCAAGGCCCTGTATGCTGTCCCACTATCACTAAATTTGGTGAGACATGACAGATGCCCTTGCCGCACGGATCAGGCGCTAACAACCACGGTAACTTTCTACTGTAGCAAGCAACCTTACCACATAATTTAACTGAATTTAGCGGAAATACACAACAAATGAGCCTTTCGCAAAAAGTGAATCCTATGAGTATGTAATCAGTGATTACTAATCACTCCGTATAATGAATCTGATTAGAGATGTGTAACTCAGCTCTGAGTCGGTTGAATTAAGGTTGTGATCCGTAACTCAATTGTAAAATGCATGACTCACGGATCAGCCGTGACTCACACGAGCTGTGATGTTCCAGAGCTGTAGTCTGTTGATTTTGAACTGTTTATCTGTAGATCCGCTAAGTCTTAAGCGAGCTATGTAAGGCCGTATACTCACGGATCAGCCGTGAGTCACACGAGCTGTGATGTTCCAGAGCTGTAGTCTGTTGATTTTGAACTGTTTATCTGTAGATCCGCTAAGTCGTATGCGAGCTATATAAGGCCGTATTTATTTTAGTTCTGGAATTCACAGTCATATTATCTATGGCCAATATGACAATGTATTTCTTAAATTCAATCAATGAGTGTGAAGTAAATTAACAAAATTAGTAATTATTTCATTATCCTTTTTATAGTATATTTTTTTTATTTCTTAATATTCCTACACTTAAAATATAAACAACATTTTTAAGGTGTTGATATTTTTCTGACAAATATATTTTCATTTCAGTTAAAAATTTAGAAAAATATTATGCGATTCTAGCGAGGCACTCGTTTCTAGTCACAGAGTCATAATCAATTCCGTACAAAAAATACAAATTGATCTGATCTGTGAACCGACTCAAAGATCCGTCTTAGACACTTGAGCTTTGATCTGAGATACGGAACGTGATTCTTTAGTGAGTTACCCATGTCTAAATCTGACACATAGAGAATATGAATGATCCTGACAAGTGACCTAAACGAAACCAGTGTTGTTTCAAGCACTGATCAAAAAAAGAGAATTGAAGTCAATTTTAGGAATATGTAATCTCAAACTCAAATTACCCGCATTCCTAGAAAATGGAATACTAACGTGAAAAGTAAGGAGCAGAGGAAGTCCGAAATTGCGTCAGTGCATTCCATTACAGGAAGAAATAACGTATTTTTGACGGGTATGATTACGTCCGCATAATTTCAGACAAAATAATATACGGCTTTAAAAAGGCTGTCGTATGCCATATATTTGCATGGCAAAAAGCCGTTAAATACGGCATCAGCTGTATCAAGAATATCACCACAAACACTAATATGAGCCCACGATCGCCAGACCTTCGTTATTTTAATATAAGAGCTGGGGCCTTACTATCAGCTTTGTAAAATCCATTCAGGTTTAAACATGTCAGAGACAACAATAACCGTTCACCTTTGAGGTTATCAATGTTCAAACCGTTCACCGAAAGAAGCGTGATGCCGTGGTGATGGTATGACTTTACGCTGTTTATGCCAGGTTTTAGAACTGCTCGGAACTTGAATGGATTTTACAAAGCTGATAGTAAGGCCCTTGAAATTTCCCAGGGCATGTCCCCAACACAGGTAAGAACGCTCAGTGAGTATGGGTATGGAGTTGGAATCGTGGGAACTTGGGCACGAATCGTGTAGGTAGTAAAGCTGTATGAAATAGTTCCTAAATTTCGTTATAGTATAAGACTTATTTTTTTTATATTTTCTTCGGAATAGCATTAGAAATTATGTCACAAAGCAAAGCTGATAGTAAGGCCCTTGGAAGCTGATAACTATGACACTGGAGCTTGCAGCTCAAAAGACGCTTCGAAGCAAAGAAATATGACCTTGAGTGACGTCACGTATCTTTTCTATATCTTTAGGATGGCCACACAATATCCTCTGTTTAATAAACGTAAAGTTCTCGCTATAAAAAATGATGTGAAATCTAATATTTTGTTTTATACACGCACATACACACTATATTTAACTACCTATTTATCTTCTATGTAGAGATACGGACTAGCTTACAATACACTAACTTAAAGAATACACATACTTATATGTAATTCACTATAATACACATATATAATATACAATATATACATACACACTTCTAGTACATGTATAATAAAATTGTTTGAAATAAAAATATTAAGCCTAGAGAATGTAATACTACCGTGATATTATGTATCTTAATATGGAGATTTATTGCATATTTCATATAGTGTGGTTTATTTTTCGGAGTATTGAAGACAGAGTGCTCAGAGTGCATACGCCCGGTTTAAAATTGTATTCATAAAGATAACGTTATATACACGCTACCAAAAATAAACCGCAAATTGTACGCAATTGTACACCACCATCAAATGGCGAATGTCAATTGGTCAACTAGAGAATGGAATACTACTGTAATTGGTCAATTGAATTTGACGTTAGCACACACGCAGCACTACCTCGTTTTCTTGAACACCGTATTCACGCTATAAGAATGCTACAAATGACGTCACACCACAAACATGTACGGAGATTGTCATATTTTGAACCGACTCGTAGCGTGAATAATTCAAATAGGTACTCTGAATTTTAAACCACAGCAATATTGTTCACATCATTGTTCTCCCGTAGGTTAGCTATTACATTCTCTAAGTAGGTTAGCCATACGCAGTATAATATGTACTCTTTGACCCTAAGCCCTAAGTACTCTGTGTTGTTTACGACTAAACTTGTTTACTTGTTGATTATGTGTTATTAATTATTTGGATAAATAATGTAATAAAGCCATCAACTAAATAGAGAAAGAAAAGGTTTATTAAACGTTTATTTTATTAATACCTATCCTAGAATTAAAGCTTTTTGTTATACCGATGTCTTGAGGAAGACACTGCCTTCTGCAGAGGTTACAATACTACGTAAGACAATACACTATAATAATTATACTAAACCAGAGGATAGGGCTTCATTCTTTTAAAGACTATGACATTTTCTTAGAGAAAATAAAATAGTTGTATTTTTAATATTTATATCGAATATGATTTCTCTCTCAACAGCCAAATTATGAACCAATGGGGCAGCGAATCTTACAATATAGTACCGAGCATGATGGGCCCACCTGGGCCGAATATGGGGCAGGGCTTGTTGCCGACACCAATGCCTCCTCCAGGTCCAGGAGCAATGTTACCACCACTGGCACCTCCTAGCTTTATGGTAAACGACTGGGGTCCGGGAATCCCTGATGATCTTGCTAGAGCTGGCCCAGGAGGGTTAGGATCAATGACAGAAAACTTTATTGGACCCATAGTCCCTAACAAATCTCATATTGACTTGACAAATGATAAAGAGGGGAACAACAATGGGAATGAGCTGAATAAAAAAAGAGATAGAGATTCAAGAGACAGCAGGCGGGATATGGGCGATCGTGACAGAGGTATATATGCTCAATTATTATTTTTCTAAATAAGTGCCACGTTGGTAGGACAAGAGAAGTATTGAAAAAAGCCTTTTTTCAGCTACCCAATTTGATTGTGAAGAAGGAAAGCAAGATAAAGGTCATATAAATACTTAGAGTAATTTTAAATTTATGTCTTAGGAATCCAAAACTCATGGATAGAAAATTGTTTAAACACATTTCTCCTTCATAAGTAGGCATCTATATACCTTAAAGGTTTTGTTGTTTAAAATCTAGCTGAGCAAAATGTAAGTGAAGATCTTATTTCTAATTGAAGAAATTAAAGTAATTAAACTACCAACAAACTAAAAAAATTGTCCTTTCACTACTTTTTAGTGTTCCTTACATCAATAAGAACCCAGTTTTTCGGTACGTCTGTCTGTTAAGACCCTTTGTCTCAGGAATGAGTGAGGGTATAGAGTTGAAATTAAAACAATATACTCAGGTCTCATGTGAATAAACCTGTGAAAAAAAGGAACTTATATGGTGGCTTATGCCGCAGAAAGCTTATGTTTTGACACTCAAGGGAATCAAAATTTATAGGGTATTTTCCATTGACCTAGAACAATGACATTTGGCAAGTAATACAGTCTTATACTACATGTAGGCGTGTATAAGATGCAAGTGGTCATAACTGGAACAAACTCAGTAGCCCTGGGACTTTGACCCATGATGGTGGATTATAAAACTGGTTTTTACATTATGACAACATTCTCTCTCACTTCCGGTTCTTAAGTTCCTCCCTTTAAAGGACAGAAGAGAGAGATCTAACAGTTACAAAATATCACAAAAAAATTTCTCGGCTCGACTGTTTGCAAGCCACTGTTGCCACAGCACAAGGTATTACATTATGTAATACCTTGTCGTTAATACTTCCCTCATTTATTGGCACAAATCGAATAATAAGTGCTACCTTCACTTACTTTAACAAATCGAATACTAGCAAAACCTACGGTCTAATTTATTACTTTTAACGGATTCTATTTTGTTTGAGTTTTTTTTATTTATACTGTATAGATCTAGCATTTCAGTCTAGCATCAGTGATGATGTGGTTGACGATGTTATCACGCTAGACCTCGAATGCTCACTGGCTCTCAAGGACTGCTCTGCCTGAACACATTATGTGTTTGGTGACAGTTTTTCAAGCTTGAGGGTGGTAGCTAAGCAGGCAGGTATTCGAAAGTACCATACCATCATGCTGGGACTTTGATAACGGTGTAACCTTCACCGAAAGCTCAAGCTGTTGGAGATCGAACCAGTGTCCTGCAGTTTGACAGGCGATGCTCATCCAGCTGAGCTATCATCGCTTCGAATTCGTATGTCACAAGCTCCGACATACAAGTGCAGGGAAAAGCCTGAAAACTATACATTTGTAGTAAAATCATAAAAAAACAGGGTCTTTATGTAAGGAATGGTGATCCAAACGTAAAATTAAGTAAATAAAAAACTATTTTTATAATGTGTACCTACAAATTTGTACGGAACCCTTGGTGGGAGAGTCCGACTCGCACTTGTCCGGTTTTTTTAAAATATCACCTAAATCCACAGGTGAAACAGGACTTTATTTGCAAAGTTGCTTGTTTTGAAGTGTTAGTCTGAATATGTTATCCATCTATCTGGTGGAACCTTAGGCAATAATTTGCCTAAGGTTCCACCAGGATGGGTAAAGTTTGATCCATACTTCAATTCCAACCAGGAAACGGCTTTAATAACGCCTGACATTGTCCTACAGTAAAAAGGTATTGTGACAGCTCTATTGACAATATATAGGGGGTAAATGTAGACATAAGTGATAACCTTTTGAAGCAATGGAAACAAAGCTGTGGAAGTTTCCACTGTCAAAGTAATGGACACTGGTTCAATTCGCGCCAAGTACTTGAGTTTACATGAGGGTAACACTGTAATCAAATTCTCAGCATGCTAAGGCACTTTTGAGTACTTGCCTGGGTAGCCACCCTCAAGTTTGAAAAACTGTCACCAAATACATTATGTGTGCACAGGTAGCAGTTGTTGAGAGCCAGTAAAGAGTTTTTCAATACAAAGTTACAGTAAGATATTTTGAAATTAAATTTATTCTACAGGCTCTTCTTTAAATTTCTTACATTATTCTGGTCCATTATGACAAAATTTTGCTTGCCTAGGTATAGATCAGGAGTACCTACACTACTGATATTTTGTAAAACTGCATTATAATTTATTTCTTCCTCTTTGCCCCATGATGACCAATGGAAGGTAGGGTGTTCTTTATGATATGATCTTTGCTGTTTTGTGGTTCAGAAGTGCTCAATATTTAAAAAGAAATATGTTATTATCAACCAAATGTTACTATTTAGTCACAGAACCTGTCACATTTGTTCTGATATTTATGAAACAATTTTGATTTTAAATCAAATGCTAGAAGTATATACAAATTACGCTTTATTTCCAATATACAATATGACTTTACCTATTTTCTGCACACAGAAAGGAGTCGAAGACCACGGTCACCTCAAAACCGTAATTCTAGAGACAGGAATGAGAGAAGTCGAAGTGATCGCCGAGAGCGCAGAGGACCACCAAGATGGAATGACCCAAAAGAAACTCCTCAGGTGCCCGGCTTACTACCGGGAAATAATATGATGATGCCTGGTAAACATATGTTACATACATATATAATATATAAATATAGAATAATACTTTTCATACCATAAAACAAAGGCATCCTGTAGTATAACTGAGGTAACAGGGATATCATTGTCAATGCAGAGTGAGTCGAAGGGCACAGCTAGTTATTATAAAATAATCCTTATAATAATGCAATCTAGCAATGGATGATCATTACTACAACTAATCGAACTTAATGAATTGTTATCAACTGACAGAGTGTGGCTGGCAACAAGACTGACATGGTTACTGTATCAACTTTAAATACTTTTTTTTAGTGCAGCACACTTTGTCTATAGTTATTCAAATAATCATGGCGAGGAACTATGCAATCAACAATCAAAATATAGAAATAGCAGAATATTTGATTCATTTGGTTTTTTTTTTTAACAATCACCCATCTCTAAATGATCTCTATCCCCATGAGTCCTCAAATCTCATGAGATGATAATTAAAAGAAGCTATTAAATAAACCCGAAATAGGACAATCAGTACAGAACATATTGCCTCTATAGAATAACCAATCTATAATAACCAGTTGTGATTGAAAAGGTCCCTTCTAGGCTTGCATTCTACATCTTCCACCATATATCACCTCTGCTGATCAGAGGCGTATGCGGAGAAAGACCCACCTCGCTTGGGAGACCCACCTTGCTTGGGGGACCCACCTCGCTTGGGGCGGTCACTCTCTAACCCCAGACTATCATCATCATTTCTAAGCTTCGTCTCATACAGTTTCAAAGGAGTTTTGGAGTAATCTCTTGACTTTATAATAATATGTAGAAAAATTGTTTTTAGGTAACAACATGATGGTATATGGCAACATGATGGCCCAACAGCCAATAGAAATGGGCAATATGGCCAATATAGCTCACATGCAAAACTTGGGCAATATGAGCAACATGGGTAACATTATGCCGGCCATGAACATGATGCAAAACATGATGCCGAATATGATGGATCAGAACATGATAATGATGCAGCAGCAAATGCCGATGACTATGAACAGTTTAAATCAGCCCATATACATATCAAATGGTGTTTTGCTCCCACCGTTGCCCAATGCTTCAATGCCAGAAAGAAGAGAAAGGCCTCTGGGCTGTCGTACTGTATTTGTTGGCGGATTGCCTCATGGTGTTGGCGAAGATGCGATCCGTGAGGTATTTGAGCGTTTTGGAGCTATAAATGATGTAAAACTTCACAAGCAGGGGGTATGCCATGTCAGGTTTGAGAGGCAGGAGCCAGTGGAGCTCTCATTTATGATATCCGGCTATCGGTTTAAGCATCATGATCAAACAGATAATGAGGCTATAACTATTTTCATTGATTATGCAATGGTAAGTATTGTTCATAACTAATTATTATATAAACTATTATCATCATCATCTCAGCCGTAGGTCGTCCACTGCTGGACGTATGTCTCCCCCATTGATTTTTGCAGGGACCGGATGGAAGCAGGTTGTCTGTCCACCTTGTCGGTGGCCGTCCTACCCCGCGCTTGCCAGTCCGTGGTCTCCATTCGAGAACCTATTGGCCCCAACGCGGCCATTGTTTGTTCCAGCTATGTGCCCTGCCCACTGCCATTTCAACTTCCTAATCTGCTGGGCTATGTTGGTAACTTTTCTTCTTTTATCTTCTCATTTCTGAATTTCTGATTCGTTCTCGTAAAGAAACCCCAAGCATAGCACTGTCCATAGCTCGTTGTGCGACTTTGAGCGTGCTCACGAGGCCCATAGTCACAGACCACATTTCAGTTCCGTAAGTCATCACTGGTAATACACACTGATTGAAGACCGTCGTTTTCCAGCATTGCGGTCTTTTGGACGAGAAGACGTCACGGAGTTTCCCGAATGCTACCCACATAACCTAACACAATAATAAGATATCCCAGTGCAACTTATTCATTTCCTCTTCCAGCTCCACTATATTCTCATCTACCAACAAAGATCTTGTGTTGTATGTCACCAGGGCCAGAGGTCGTTTGTTGAGGGGGCGGTAGCCGGGCATCTGCCGGGGATCCTTAGCACCTCCTGCCTTAAACTGGCTGCTACCGGAACTAGCAATAGCAGAGATGCCGAGGACTGGGGGGCCTACTTTGTATCTTCATTATATATATAAACATCCGAATTGATGACTACCTCTGTTACAATATGTTATATAAATGTATACCTCGTTAATAATTTATTATATGCCTAACTTGACACTGGCTAAATGTGTAAACCACACATAAATAACAAACGATTTAAATAAAATACAAAAGAAAACGATTTAATGTGATGGCTGTTTAAATTGCAGAACCGCGAAGACCTGAGCGAGTTCGAGCGCGACAGACGCAAACAGCGCACCCCCACGCCGCCGCTCATAGAGCCTTACAACTCCACTACATTTGGCATCATTACTGAGAAGATCAAAAGTGACACCGAGTTCGCTGAAGCTGCTCCTGTAAGTATCTACCAAAATAAAGCTTACTAACTGCGCCCCGTGGTTTCATCCGGGTGGGCTACTGTTTTATGAGAACCATACGTTTTCCAGGACAAAAATTGTTATCCGAGGTCCCAAACGAGAGCTACAATCAAGCATACAAACGCAAATTTTACGACGTTCAAACTATTGTAAGGTCAAGCCCGTTTTTAAAACTGCTAGGCAGAGATCACTTATAAATGAGTAGCGGACCTTGTACCGTATTCGTTCGTGTGACTTAGGGCATTAACTTGCATCGCTGGCTGAATACATAATAAAATATATCGTGAATTGAACCTACAAAACAATAAAACATTTCCTTATACAATTTTCTCTTCTTTAGCCAGGTATAGAAACGAATAAACTGCATTAGTCAGCCTCCTAACTAAATTAAATAACACTTCCGTTTTTAGTCAAATCGTATACAGCTTATCTGTGAAAACCATTCAATTAGCGTAAATTACTGAGTTGAGAGATATTACTCGGTTCCGAAACGTCCTATTGAATTAAGATATATATATATATATATATATATATATATCTGAGAACCTCAATGATACAATTTCATAGCAGCAATACAGCTGTGAAAACTGTTTAATTGGTTAAAGCTCCCATGATTTATATAAAAAAATAACCGTCAAACAGATACCAAGCGATTTATGTAGGAGCGAGGGCGGTACACACTGCATGCTAACCTGGAATAATATTATCTCGCGGAATTAACACTACGAGTAAATATTGTGCATTTAATACCATGTTGTTTTGGATTTCCGTAAAATTTTGAAGCTACAACGGCTCGGCGATAGGGCGTCGGCTGTCAAGGAGACGTACGCAGGTTCGATTCTTCCAAGGGCTTGAGCTTCCTGTGAAGGTAACAACGTTATCAAATTCCCAGCATGGTGGAATGGTACTTTGTAGTATCCGCCTGGCTAGCGACCACCCTAAGTTTCAAAAACTGTCCTTGAGAGCCCATAAATATTCTACGTAGGTCTAGGGTCATAATATCTACGAAAACATCGTCACACCATCAAGTAAGATGTCAAATGTTAGATTTAGAATTGTAAAAAAACGCATGAATCTATAAACTTGAACGTTTTGCTGTATAATGAATCCAATGAACAAATGTATAACCTTCAATTTACAGACCCTCACAGGTTGGTTAGAGCGAGGGAATTGCAACAAGAAGAATGCCAACGCGTTCTACTCTCTCATCCAAGCTAGCAACAATCAAATCCGACGTCTCTACAATGAGAAAATGGCCATAGATGAAGAATTTCAGACGATTAGGTCCACACTGAGGGAAAAATTCGCCAATGTCATCTCGCAATGTAAGTCCTTTACTACAGTGATATTATTTTTGCAATATACATTTTGTACAGGTTGCGATTGAGCTGTACCATTTATTTGTAAAGTATTTTATTTGAACGCATAAGATTCAAGAGGCCTCTAATAGTTATATGAATAAAAACTATACAGACATAAAAGTGGGGTTTAGGGGTATTAAGCAAAATATTTTTAAAGATCATTATAAATTGCTTGATTATTCATATAAACAGTATTAAAGGAATCGAAGCGTAAAATACATTTTCAAGACATTTGCTCTAAAAATGCGTTTTCAACTTCCGAACAACGTGTACAGGTTTCATACCTGTACACATTGTTCGGAAGTTGAAAAATAACATATATCGACCCATATTCTGCCAACTGCCTGCCAACATTCAGTCCTGAGAGCAATTTTACAGATCATAACAACTAAATATATTAAAAATAAGCATATTATTTCTACTGATATAATAAGTTCATGCTCTCTTAACACTCCAGTTTTCAGTAGATAAATGTTTTGTTATGAGATATTGCTGCCCAAATTTTTTCGTCGTAGTGTAGGTGTTTCTCTAATTTTTTGTAGGTTTTCTCTCTGGTGTTCTTTGACAGTTGAGATAAATTGTCACATCAAAGATTACGATACGAACCAATGATGTTTTACTAAAGATGACGTATATTCATACTGCGCGGTGCTCAGGTTTTGTTCCTTTTCGACATAAACATGCTTACTGCGACAGATAATACGATAATACGGTACAAATAATATAGAAAAAGATTGAAATACGCGTCGTAATCAAAATTACTACAATTGACTTAATTTTGCCGCCTCTGTTTTCGCGCGCTTGTGCGACATCCACCTCATATAAACATATAATATCATTGATACGAACTAACAAATGATGCAAAAACAACATTTGGTTACACATGTTAGAAGGTATTGGCAGCTTGTGGTCGATATGTGCTGTAAAGAACTTTCACCTATTTTACCACGCACTCCGTTGTATAGCGCCGTGCGTATACTTAACGGTTTTTTTAAATTTTCATAAAAACATATAAGAATTCATTTAAGAACATTTACATTAGGAGAATAAATAAACTGAATGATTGGAACCTTGAAAGTTAGGTGATCTCGAGTGTACACTACGAGTATCTTACTTTTTAATAATATCATTTTACTTAATATATTCGGATATTGAAATTGTATTTGTCAAATCGGCTGCTTTGAAAACACTGTTAGGTAATTATTGACTGCAAAATCTACACATTGTACAAATAAATGATACAGTTTAGTCTCAAGTTATCACTTCTAATCTACGCGACGAGACAGGGTGTACAAGAAGATTTGCTAAAGGAATCCATCGAAGGTGTAAGTTTATAGGGATACTGCAACACGATAATGTAAGGGAAAACAAAACAACTTTGCTATTACTTCGAAGAAATAGCATAATCATGTCTTTGGAAGGTCTCATTAAAATAACTGGAACAAAGGAAATGGGTTCGGCTACATAGTAACAGCAGCTGAAAACCTGAAGAACAGAAAATCTGACCAGAGTGTCTTTAGCTACCTCCGAGCAAAGACTTAGGAAAATCCATGTGAGTGAGGTAAGCCTTTAAGTTTATAATTATTTTAAGTGATGTATCCTGGAACGACTCAAATAAAAAAAGCGATACGTAATTTTATACGTCACAGTAATTATGTTTTATTGAAATGATGGATCATGTTGGTGAGTATTTAAATTCCTAAAATCTAAATTTATGGTGGTAAGTTGTAACATTTTAAGGCTGGAAGGGATTATGCAATTTGCCAAGAAATTTTTGAAACATTGATAAGTATATTGTTGTTGAAATATTTGGAGGATGCTGATGTCTAGTAGATGGCTATACGTCCTATGGCTGAGATGTAATAATGATAGCGCATAGTATTTAAAAAAAGCTAAGGTTTCAGGGTAAAGTTCAAGCCCGATCAGTCTAGCTATTCCAAATCAAGCTTATGTTATGTTGCAATAAAAAAGATATTAAAATGAACAGCTCCATGTTACCAATAGTATAACGTAACACGGACTGGCAAGCGCAGCATAGGACGGCCACCGACCAGGGGCCCAAGTCTACTATTCAATATGGCAATATGATCGGCTCACAATTGGTGAATTTGACAGCTTTGGTAGTCCGCTATTTTTACTTCGTCCATATTGAATCAATCTTGATTCAATTCTAGATTCAATGAGACAGCGCGTTATTTCCGTAGTCTGTTAGTAATTAAATGTCAAATGCCCTACTTAATTGACATAGGCCGAGCATAGATTCAACATAGCCTCAGGCCACTATGACTTAGCAGACTACAGATTTTTGACGTAGTCTTATTGGCATCGGCTCGGCATCGCAACAGACTGAATATGAACTTTGAATTAGTAGACTTGACACCCAGGTGTACCGACGACCTGACTAAGATTGCAGGAAGGGCTGGATGCGGACCGCTTCCAACCGGTCCTTGTGGAAATCAATGGGGGAGGCATATGTCCAGCAGTGGATTTCCTATGGCTGAGATGATGATGATGAATGTTAAAAAATGTAATATAAATGCTCCGCTCATAATGAGTAGGTCTGATAATCGCTAAATATCAAAATACTATTTACAGCATACAGAGAATACATTTTTTAGTATTTATTTAAAAATGTATGGAACAAGAATACATTTGGATACAGATTTTCGTCTGTAGTCGCGATCTATAAAAATTTGTTTCGGTTTATTGTGAAGGACAGAGTAGAGTATAAGTGGATAAGTGCGAATACGTGGCTGGTCTACTGGCGACATTCTTCTGATTACCAGACGGACGCGTCGACATGCTTACACGCAAAGAGCCAGCTAGACAAGTAAGGAAATGACATTTTCAATATTTGGTTTGGTTATCAAGCAAGCTGGAAGAAGAACATCTAAAGGATAATAATTACCATGCAGCCCACAAAGCATATCGACTAATTTGATCGGCTGGTAAGGACCTGTTCTGCCCCCTGATTCAGAACGATCGACAACTTACTGAATCGTTTCGATTCGATATTGTTCATCCATTTATATTTTGGAAGTATTTATTTTGCACATATTTCGTAAATGTCATGGAATATTCTTATATATACTACTATCTTTATGAAAATTGTTGTTTGTAATAGTTCTATAGAAAGTATGTAATACGGGGTTTATTCATTAGCGAATCGATTCGGTTAGTTATCGAAGAGGTCTGAATCGAGGGGCAGGTGACTAAAATTATACAATGTAAACAAAGTTGTATTGTTTTCGTTTCGCAAAAATATATTTGACCTCCAATTCTACGTTTTCGTCATTAAATCCATCTGGATTTAATACTACCTTAAGGTAGTCTTTGAATTTATCGAGAAACGTGTTGCAGTGTCGCTAGTATCATTTAAAAAGTCTCCAAACGTACGCGCAAGTATTACTCAACTGGAATAACTACAAAGGCAAAGAGTTGTGTCCTGAAATATCACGGACAGCTTTTAGACCACATGTTTATATTCCATTAGGTCGACGAAGTCTTTGATCACAAATTCCATAACCCATTGAATTCTCCTACATTAAATTTAAACACTTCCATCAGATAGCGCAAAGTAGATATGTCAAAAACTTGTGGCTTTCTTTTTTACCTTATTCCAGTTTTCAGAATATTAGCCATGTTTTATCGAATACGACGCACTTTGGTCGGCTTGGTAGAAATAAAGTATTAATATTAAACGTCTTTCCAATGATTTCTAACCCCCCTTTCGATCAAAGTGTGTGGTACGCGATAGTTTTAACACATCAACATTGTCGGTGACAGTCGAGCAGGTGGGCAAAATTCTGACTGCGGCGAAGATGCAACGCGTTTCGGACCATTTTAGCAAACATCAGCGACGGAACATCGATATGTGGCTCAAAATTACTGAGGTACGTCATTAAGAATAAATGCAGTGGTTGTGGGTCACGATACCTCATCCTGTCAGCAATTTGAAGTACCGCTTGTGTGCAACCAAACCCTTATGCTCAATTTATGAGAATACAAAGGATTCTGCTTCTCAAAAGATCAGGCATCCTCCTTAGTTATAACATTTTATTTAAAAGCTAGTCATTATTTGCTTTCTTTCCATTGTATTAGAATATATTTGTTTAGCAAATTGTAAGACCGAGGTGCATCTAAGAAAATTATTCTCTCCTATAGAGTGCGCAGTATAAATATATATTTAAAAAAATAATTTTTAACGTTGCGCTTAATGTGGGTAGCTGTTTTGATCCAATTGCAGACAACTGAGTACCGTGGCCAACAGCTGATGAGGAAGCAACTACTAAAACAATTTTTGGTAATGATCAGTAGATCATAAACAGTGACATTGTGTGGGCATGTTTGCTTAAATTATTATATCAACTTAAATCTTATTATCTTGTTCGGTTCAAGTTGCTCTCATACAATACGAAAAGACGGAACTAGTATGGGTGTAATAAAATAAATCATAGGTACCTGAAAGTCAACAACCTCTATAAAAAAAGACATGGCACATGTAAAAGGATTGGAAATTCCAAAGTTAGCCAATTATGTCAAGTATGCAATAAAACGTCAAGCCTATAACTTAAACATGTCAAAACAGTTTTCGGCTGTTATAGTGTTATATGAATAGAGTGGAAAATATGAGAAACAAAGTAATCTGTATCTGACTGCATAAGCCTTGGTTTAGCATAAACAGCCAGGGATTAAGTCTAGTATTCTAGGATTCTATTCTTCGTAGAATATCACCACTATTAAGAATTGCAGTTGTTTCCAATGAGGTTTGCGGGTGAATCATCCCGGTCGGCAAGTGCCACATTTTATGTAAATAAAAGAAAGAAGAAATAAGAAAAAAATAACAGATCTTAAATGGCCATAACACATAATCATGCTATACAAGTTAATATTATGGAAAAAAATCGTTTCGGATTTTTGGAAGTTTTTGCAGTGCACTAAAACATGGAATTATCTCTTTCGGTCGGCAATCAATTTGAATTCTAGGGCCCAAACTGATTTGCCATCAGAATGCTAGGTTTGGGTCAACTTGATGTGAAACAAAAACATGCCACGTTTTGGATAAGCTTTATCTAGAATAAGAGCCACTGTTTATTTGAAATTTGTGTCTGACAATCATTTATACTTATAAATCATTGTAAGTCACGAGTGAGAAAGCTGTTGGTAAGGCTCCGGAGTTTAGCGTATAACAGCGAACAAAAAAGTGTACAGATTAATGAAGCTCGCAGCACTGGTAAGTTTTGGGTGCTGATTGAACTTTAATGGTCATTTCGATACCAATGTGGTAAGCAAGCGTTCAGTACAAGTCAACTGGCTCGTATGGTAGATTCTAAAATGCAATTTTAATATAAAATAGAGGTTAAGCGTCCCGAGATCGCGTTGATTTTGGATTATTGTCCAATAAACTGTTCTGCTATATATTCAACCACCGTTAATCAAGTCCATCACTGAACTACAAGGATCTACGTGTGACAAGACAACATTAATCCGGGGGCCTGCGGATCAAACGAGAGACAACCTACTCCACTGATTACTGTCGATCAAGGTCGGTAGCGGTATTGCATTCTGTCAAGGGATTAATTTACTTGGCTTGATTGATAAAGAGTTTCATATTTTGCAAATGGACGTGGGATAGCGCTCATCTATAGGACGGCACATTCATACTGTATATGAACACTTAGAACGCTTAGATTTAAAACAAAATATATCAAAATATGATCATATTGCAAGAACATTTTGCATACACCAAACCAGGCGGTTAAAAGTTTTTACGACGGCCAAAGCCGTGTTACACGGAATTGTTACGATGCCATTAATATCAAAAATTACTTGTATGTCCTCTCGGTGAGCGTAACCTTAGTTCGTATTAAACAAACGCATCCGCGTCCGCGAGCGCTTCGTATTTTTCCTGAAAAAGACCACCGAATGTGGTCGAAACTATAGTCGGAACCCTCTGACTTGTTATGTGAGTAATTACGTGTTTTATACATTCACAATGTGTCAAAACCACGTCAATTATAATAACAAAACTGGGTACACGTCCTGTTATAAGATGCTTGCGATAGCTGCGGACTCATGTGCGATGGTGAATGACAAAGAACGGGAAGGTTATTTGAATTTGTCATTTTTGCTGGAAGGATAGTAAGTATGTGATTGGAACTGTGAGATCATATGGACTTGAAACGCATGCACATTGTTACGATGCTCTTTTTTGAAAAGGTAAGGAACGTACCTTATAGTTTCTCGTTTGAAAACGCAATTTGAATTATTTTGATGCTCTATTCTTTTGAAAAATTAAGGACCTTCCGTACAGTTACCTGTTTGGAAACGTAATTCACATGTTTACAAGTATCAATGTAAATTGGGTTCGAGTAAGCTAGTATTAAGTAAAATTACTGGGCAAATATGACTGAAAACTACTTACAATGGTAAATAGTATTGTAAAGTGCACTCTGGCAGCATGTTTTCTGTGCTGGATAAAGCCAGCTTCAAACCGATTCTCTGTATAATCTTTTGGGGAAGGAGGTTATGACCAGCTGTACACGTAATCGACTGATGATTACAATCATCACATATACATCGGAACAATGATTTATTCCTCTTCAGAAAGTCTATGTAGAGTTTAGAATACTATTTTAGACAAAGGTAACAAGCATATTTTTAAATCCCTTCAGCATTTGGTATCAGGTAAGATGACATTGAATTGTCTTCAAAATTAAAGCTTTGTGACAACATTGAGCAGGTAAAGCATATGTTATGATCTTTCTATACCAGAACCTCGGTGCCTGTGGGGGTATACAACTTAGAGGTAAAATAATAAAGCGTTTATTATTCCACATGCACTTATATGGCTTATGGGATGTCGAGTTAAACTAACAATTGGGCCGATATTTAAGTACACAAAATATAAACAAATCATTATGGTTTTAATTGTTTATATGTACATATATTCGGTGTTATACTACGCGTTCGATTCTGAAATGAGAAGATCTGTAGAAGAACGAAAATCACCGACATGGCTCAACGTTTTAGCAGGCTGAATGACAGTGGGCAGGGAACATAGCTCGAAGAGCTGATGGCCGCTAGGGTCGAAAGGTTCTCTAGTGGAGATCACGGCCTGGCAAGCGCATCGAAGAACGTCTACCGACAAGGTGGTCAGGTGGCATGACTGAGATAGCAGGATGGGGCTCGATGCGGGCCGGTTCCAACGGGTCTTTGTGGGGACTAATGGGGCATGCATATGTCCAGCAGTGGATGTCCTATGGCTAAGATGATGATAGATGATAATAATGGTAACAAATTATTTGCCGTATCTACTGCCTTTATCATCATCCAAGTTTAGTGAACAATTACGCATATCAGTTGTCAAGTCTTCCTTGATCAGGTAAAGTATGTTAAATTGTCCTGCTGTAAATTGAAACTCGTAACCTCAAGGCCTTGGTGTAATTCTATGACAATTTATATAGCTTATTTGTTTAACTCCACATTGACAGAATGTAATTTACCTCATTTGGATATCAAGTAGAAACATATACTATAATTATATAGTAAATATCAGTGTAACATGAACTTCAAGTCAATGATCATAAGGTACATCTTCAAGGCACAGGTGGTTTGTTTGGTGTTGCAGTTTTCTGATACGAATGAGATCTGGAGATGGTTGCAAACCTCCATTGCAAAACTCCAGTGACTCCAGGCGTGGTAGCCACCAGCTACACCAGAGTACTTACTAATTTATGTAAAAAGAGGGGGAATAATGCGGAGACTAGGTACACTCTAGTTTGAGCATAAGAGTACGAAGATTATAATAAAAATACGTAATATTGTGTTTACGAACGTGTCCTACAAACTCATGTCTTGTACATTTTATACAACCTTGAAAGTTTTTTTTAGCACACCTCTCCCTTGTTTCAAAAACTTCTTACTGTGTTCCGATTTGTAGAGTATGGTTTCCGGTGAAATTACAGGCACATGAGACTTACCAACTTTAAGTCTCAGGGTGACGGGCGCAGTGCAGTTCTTTACTAATTGTATCTGTCTATAAGCAGAGGTTACCGCTTAACATCCTGTGGGCCTTATGCTTAAGCATTTCGTAGCGTAATTCCACCAGTTTGGCCGTCACAAACTGCCGATGAGTGTGCCGGTGCTTTATCATGGTGAAGAATACTTTTATCACTAAGTAAGGCCGTTTTTATCACTACTCTATGAAATGTATTGAGTAACGCAGTATAATATGCCCCTGTAATCGTTGATCCCTTTTCGAGATAGTCAATCAAAATAACACATTACGATTCCCAGAAAACAGAGGTCATAACTTTTACCGTCGACGGATCTTCTGTCTTGCCTTCTCTGGAGCTATTTCACCGGGAGATATCCTCTGTTTTGATTGTTCTTTTGTCTCAGCAAAAGTCATTCACTTATCGAACTGCCTTCGTATTCCATTCGGGGAGTTCTGGAACACGTTGATGTCATCAACAGCTTTAGTATAATTTATGTGTCGTAACACAACCATTTGTATTTCCAGGATATAGCGAACATAAAAGAGGAGTTCAACACTATGTTCGACGAGGACGAAATCGATGAAAAGGGAGGCGGAAAGGCAATCATTGTGAAGAAATATGAGGAGCTGAAGGTAACACCTTAAATATAAAATGTATGACGTTAAAACCTTATGTTTTATGCCTTACGCTTTCTCCGACGCTAACCGGGTTTCTCCGAAAAAGGAGTCATGGTGCACTTATATTTACTTGGTTTACCATATTCGGAGCAGCCCATATACGTTGTGAACAACCAGCGCTGGTCTTCCGTTTGGGCCGGTATTCGACTGCGGGCATTAGGTACTGATATCGGTAAACGTATAATAAGTTATATCTGTGCACGTTTTCTGGCGTGATTGAGCAACAAACATCCAAATATAAACTTTCACACTTATAACATTACCAGGAAGTAGTATAGTAGGAAATAGGATTATAGCTTAGTTTCTACAATTAATTAATTATTTTTTGTCCATATTTTTTGGTTTTCGGTTCATCCAAGTAAATTATGTACATTTCCAGTTTGAACACGAAAACCTACAGCACGAGCTTGAAGGGTACAAGAATGAGGCGTTCCTGGCTAAGGACGAAGCTGAGAGAAAGTTCGAAAAATTCAAAGCTCACTACATTGCGGAACAGGCATTGCAGAACAAGCAACCAGGGCAGCATAACACGGTATCATGACTATTTTCAATGCTTTGCCATGATTAAACACATAGATTAAACGAATAAACAACTGTTTATCTAGGTAAATAAATAAAAAGTTTCGTTATTCTCTAATTAAACTAATATTGTGGAAAGTAAGATAAGTTCTTGTGGTTACGATAAAGAACAAATTAGTATCAGACTTATCACTAACAACACCAAAATTAAACCTTTGCTTGTAATTTTAATTAAAATTATTTGTCGCCACTTATTTGGTGCCGAGTAAAACTACCCGTATTTGGCCAGCTACTGAATAAAAGTCGTCTTATATTAGAGATAGCGTCGTATTAAGATCTACGAATTTGAATTTTAGGGGAAATTGAATACGAGATAGAATTTTTCATTTCATGTAGAAGAATCTCAGTGACTTCTAGCGAGTTGATTAGCGAGAGTGATTAACAGAATTGTGTTAACATCTACCTACCTGGGCCAGAAGGAGGGTTATTTTTTTTCATAATTATGTATCTATATTTTTTGGCACGCATTGTAGCATAAACTACTTGATTGATTTTAGCTTGGGAGGAGTCATTAGATTCGTCCTAATTATGAGAGTACCACAGGACATATTACAATTATAGAAATTGAAATGGCTAATATTTGGCGCCAAATTACATGTCTTCAACATGTATTTCCCACAAAACCTATCGAATAAACAATTGAACGTGATTGCTTACAAGTATAATGAAAGATAGTTTTATATAGGTAACGGATAATTTTTCCTTTAAACAAAAACAACAATGTGTTTCTAATGTCAGAGAATATATTATATGGTGCTAGTCAGTTCATAGAATGAATGTGTGTTTGTATGTATGTGTATATGGTGATAGTGAATGTGAGATATGGAGCTGGTTTTGAGGTAGGTAGTGGATTTTTCTAGTACATATAAGAGAATGTACTGAAAATGAATACTGAATGTAGTAAATGCTGAGCTTTTCCATAAATTCTCTCTGTCGTCATAACTGAATATACATAAGTATTAAGTTAAACAAACTTTACATTACCTTACTCTTATTTCGAAGATCGCAACTATTAATAATCTTTTTGGGTATGAATGGGAACATAAATTCTGTGGAACGCCGTGCAAAGTTACCTTTAACGCTGAGTTCTATGACGTCAGAAGCTCGTCCCTGAGGAGTGGGAGCTCCACAGTGAAGAACTCCACCATGAGTGGGGATCTTACTTTAGATTATTATATTCTGACCATACCAAATATGAATGTCTTAAAATTTGATTCAATAGTAATTTTAATAATATTTCATATTGATTAAAATAAGATTTTTTATACTGCATAAATCGTTTGACCGCTATCTCACTTGATGGTCGAAGATGTTATCACGCTAGATCTAGAATGCTCACTGGCTCTCAAGGACTGCTGCCTGAACACACTATGTGTTTAGTGACAGTTTTTCAAACTTGAGGGTGGTAGCTAGCCAGGCGGGTATTCGAAAGTACTTTACCACCATGCTGGGAATCGGTGTTACCTTCACCGGAAGCTGAAGCTGTTGATGGGGATCGAACCAGTGTCCGTCAAATTGACAGGCAACGCTCTCCCCACTGAGCTATCATCGCTTCGAGTGTTATATAGATTGTTTGTTTGTTAGCAGGTGTACCCACCGTTGCCGCTGCCACCCCAGCACCCGCCTCTGCCGGGCTCCAAGCCGCTACTGCCAAATCCTGAAGGCAACAGCGGCCAGCCATCTGGCGTCACACCATCTGAAGCTAAACTCATCAGCGTACTGACTGCCTTCTTATTGGTTCATCCACTGGGGGCCTCACTCGACTATATGGTCTCCTACGTCCGTTCCATTATACCAAACGTGACACAAACTATTGTGCATAATGTACTGCAGAAGTATAGTGATGTGTTTTCTAGGCAGATATCAGGTGTGGGTGCTAATATGGAGACCAAATGGGCGTTTATTACGTATGATGTTATTAAGAATGAAGTCAAATAGTTTAATTTTGTGAATTGTGTTTTATATATATATGAATAAATGTATTTTAAGATAATAGAGTAATTTTATTTTGTTTTGCTTACTTACACGGCTAAAATATTTATTTAATTCGATTTATATTTCATTTATTTTGGACGACGGACTATACGATATATGAGTATGACACTCCTGAAGCAGAAGAGGATGCAGTGCGCGTACGTGCAACCCATTCATATGAATCCACTTTGTCCATAAAAAATGAGGTGCCGTTTATTTACTAAGAATTAATCAAAACTTAGCAAATAATTATTAAATTGTAGTCATCTAATTGTTCATTTATTATTTTGCCATATAGAATTTGCTATATAAAATATATACCTACTAAAGAAATAATCTTCAACAACATAATTAGTATATCGTGAATTTACATTTATTCGTTCGCCACTAAACTCATACCTAAAAGGTACACTATTCGGGATGTACCCGTTACCATTACTGGCACTGGAGTTTCTTGACGTCATAATGAGTGCCACGTACAACTTTGGGACCTACTTTGAGTCAAAAGCTGAATTGACTGCCAAAAAGTTAGCCATTCTGGCTAAAGTAAAATTTAAATAATATTTTTGGCCAAACCAACTGCAGTATTTACCTATGTCTCTTTCAGCCAAATGGCTGCAAACTGCAAAGTGTAGATTGCTCTTGATCATTTAGTTTAGATAATTCTAGATATCTTGCTAGGTTTTCATTTTCGCCAGCGACGATATGCTAAAATTAATACATAGGTACCTAATATTATCATTGATGAGCACAGCTGTCTTCATATACTGGAATTTGTTGAAATTAATTGTATCACAATATTGACAAGGATAGAATAAATGTACCTACCTAGGTTTAGATTGCTGCCTGTTTTCTATTGTGTTCGAACTACTATACCGTAATGGCAGATCCGCTTAGTGGAAATTTAGGATTATTCGATGGCAACAATTTACATATTATTGCTATTTTTTATTCGGCTCTCGCTCGAATCGAGCGAGCGAGTCGATTCAACTGTCAAATGCAATTAAATTAATTAAGTCACAAACTAAAAGTAGTTAGTGGTGTGGGAGGACGTGTTTTGGGTTTTCAAATTATTTTTAATTCAATTAAAATGAAAAAGTGGTGGAATTGGGTCCTTGCAGTGGCATTATTCAGTTTATTATTTATTGCTATTCCTCTATCATTAAGCGGGGAACCGACAGAAGAAGAACTAAAGCCTATGTTCCAAGAATATGTTAAAAAGTTCAACAAAAGTTACCAAAACCCAGACGAATACCTTACAAGATTTAATCACTTTGTCGTAAGTCGTAATATATTTGAAATGTATTCTAAAATTAACATTTATAACACCCAATGCACTTTTTTTTATACTATGGTATCTATTATTATAATAAGTATTGTGCTGCGCCTGTCGTCAAAACAAGTTATGGAAACTTGTGTTTCGCGTTTGTGTTTTACGTTTTTTACGCGTTCGTATAACATCTATGACCGCTGTCCTCCCGAGGTCAACAGCCCCTTTAAATCATTTTAATTGCAGTTAACAATACCTACATGTCATTTTTTTTTACCTCTAAGTTTGATGCCCATCGGGAAGGTACTTGTGTAGAATCATGCATGTCTAATGCGCCCTAGTATTACTCTGTCAAAGCAAATGCTTAAAAGTATAACTACATTTTTTGTCATCAATCATCTTGCAAAATAACTCTTAACCTGGTAGCTGAATAAAAAAATTTAGTATTATTCATACACTTTCTAGACTTCATCCTTACTGACGGTCGCTGTGGCGCAGTGGATAGTTTCAGTGACATGGGACTGACAGTGGGTTCGAATCCCGGCCGGAGCAAACATTTGTGCGATGAGTGTAGATGTTTGTCCTGGGTCTTGGATGTTTGTGTGCTGTGATTGTGTGTGTTGTGTGTCCATGCCTCCTGCGATACAGGAAATCCTAGTGCGAGGGTCTGAGTGTGATAATAATAATAATAAAAATAAAATAAAATAAATAGTTACTCATTGTTCCCGATGCCAAGAACATTTGCTTTCTCAGAAAAACATCAGTTACTATGTACTATTGACTCTAATTGAAATCACCTGTTTCATAACTGTTATTAAATATGTTATAAAATTTTTAAGACATCAGTACGAGAAATATACCACCTTAATCTCCAGTCAAGAGGTCCAGAGGCTTACCGCGCCAAGTATGGATTGAACCATCTCTCTGACATGTCCAAGGCGGAATTCAAAGAGATACATTTGAATGATGAGAGACAGAAGAAAGCACCACATCTTTATGGTAAAAGTTGGAGTAAATACAAAGATGTGAATATGGACAGAGATAAGTATGATGTTGATAAGAGAATGGAACCACATGGCAGCCATCAGAGAAACCGTTGTTGTGACAATGAGCCCCATGACAATATCTACATAATTATTCGGAAGAAGAGAGCAACACTCCCTTTAAAAGTTGATTGGTAAGTAATTTTGTAGTATATTTTTGTGATTTCAGGATGTGTGTCAGCTAGTAAATGATAAGAATATGCTAGTAATTAATAGTAAGCCCAGTGAGAAGAGTTTGTGGAGTTTACACTGCATGAGTAAATGCTTCCATAAGCTCTTATGTTAGTTGATCAACTGGGTTAAGCAATATATGTTGTCAACACACCTGGGATGAGTAATCACTAGTGCAAATTGCAGCTGAGCACTTCCATATATAGGGCCTTGAATTAGGCCATAGGTTGTTACTGTTGTCTTTTGGCAATTTTGGAAGCTCTTGGACAGTCTAAAAAACAAACATTGGGATCACCACAGGCCCTTCCAGCATTTACCAGAGCTGTGAATAGCCAATACTCCTGTCTCTGTACAACAGGAGTGTCTGTATCCCAGAAATGGGAACATAATAAGGTATATATGTTTATACTATCAAGTGATGACATTATCTATTTTAATACCAGCCAGTTACATGGCAAATCTTACAATAACAATTTAAAATACCATTAATTTTAAATATGACAAGTAAAGGGCATGATATGGAATGTAGCTGATATTTTCTTAAGTGAATGTGGTCTACTAAGTGAGATCAGTCCATAAACTGCTGCTTCCAGAGTGCTACTCTTCTTTCACCTGGGTGTTACCTGTATTAAGTAGGTACTCTATTACGTGATTAGCTGAATTTTGTTTTTATAATTTTTTTTACATCATTTACAGATATTATGATGTAGCCCAAAGGAGCTTATCATACCAAGTTTTTATTTGGTTTTGTTTCTGAAAATTACACTTAAGCCTATTGTTCTTTGTTAGGTACTTTAATCTGGCTCATATGACTTTGAACTGTGACTAAAATGGACAATATGGACTATGGAATAGATTAGCTTGATATGGGCTTGTCATGAGAGAGATGAATAACGTATAATGAAAAGTGTATTTAACATGAATGTGGATGGATATAAAGTTAGAGGAAGGCCGAGGAGGGTATGAATGGATATGTTTATGATAGGTGTGAGCACTGAGATGACTAATAATAGAATAGAGTGAAAGAGAAAAACATGTATTGTGGCGACCCCATCTAATATAAGATAAGAACAAGAAGAAGATGAATTTGAACTCTCATACGATGATAAAGTTTAATGAGAAATTGAGAATACCAGAAAAAATAACATGTACTTTTTATTATTATTGCACAATAGGTGCTAGTTATTTATGTATCGTTATTTTGATTTATAAAAGTATATAAAGAATATTTTCCAAACTTGCTGCATCTGACAGGATATCTAATAAATCTGCGTTTTGCTGTGCTACTCACCACCTTTGTTTTTACTACTAAAGATTGCAATGAACATTTGAGATGATTTGAATTAAATTGCTACACAGACCAATTCAGATCTTAGGAAGGGTCTCAATACATGCCGCTTCCAACTAGTCCTTGTGGCGATCAATTGGGGAGGCATATATCCAGCAGTGGACGTCTTATGGCTGACATGATGATGATGATGAAAGGCCAACTCAATAATGATCCAAATTTATGTTTTTTTTTTCATATATGTGGTTTGATGTCGTCACAAGCCCTTGAATGTCGTAATGATAATGTCGTAATGATTTAACTATGTTGTTCTCTCCTAATGGTTTTTATACTAACTTGTTTCAAACTGGTCATTAAAATGCACTTCAATCTTTATTCGTGATTAGTTTAACCAAGGCACATTTTAGTTAATGATTTACCAAGATCTCTTGTTGACGGCGTTAGAGTGCAATGACTTGTTATTTTGAATTATTAACTTTTTAAGCTATTACCGTAAAAGGAGAATGGTATCAACTCGATCGGTTTTGTATTTTTTTTATGTTTGTACCTAACATTTTCCTCTTATGAAAAGATTTGTAAGTAATAATTTCTTTCATTCAAGAGTAAATAATTTCTATGGACGTGGTTTGTTTTTTTATCCCATTAGATTTTTTTTATTTTTTTATTAATTTTTTCTGAAATATAAACCACTAAAGATATTGTTAGTTATACCTACATTTTTGATATGTTTATTGTTTCGCCGATCTTGAGTATAATTGCGTTCGTATACAAAACAAACCACTTAATATACGGTCCCATAGACTTTCCAAGAGAAAATGTCTATAATTTTCCACGGATATGCAGTAGAACTCGGTTTTTATAGTTGAATTGCAAAGTGCTAATGAATGCACTATTGAATAAGTTGAAAACTGTCATCGGAATAAATGTTCATATTTCGGTGACACACAACGGTGCACATGGTCATTTAAGTTATAGGATTACTACGAAAATATTTGTTTATGCCAGCGATCTAATTACAATTTCTAAACTATTGTTTTTACAAAAAATTAATGCAGATATTATTTAATTATATCATGTAACATAACCGTGCGCGAACACTCTAACAAAGGTGTTCTAATAATAGAAATGGCGTTGATATACGAATAAATTAAGTTTATCGTAAAAGGATATTAAAGGAGAATTGGGAATAAGGGCTATCGAATTCTACAAATTATTAGTTGGTTTCAGTAATACTGTGGTGCTAGGCTATAAGTGTAGATGTAATATACCAATGGAATCACAATACGAGATTTAATAATTACTGATGACGGTCGCCGTGGCTCAGTGGTTAGTGACGTGACCTCTGAGTCTCCAGGGCCCTAGGTTCGAATCCCGGTAGGGGGCCAACATTTGTGCGTTGAGTGTAGGTGTTTGTCCCGGGTCTTGGTTGTTTGTGTGCTGTGATTGTGTGTGTCCATGCCAACCACGATACAGGAAATCCTACTGTAGGTGGGGGTTTGAGTGTAATAAATGAAAAAAACGTTACTGCACCCGTCCGCAGACATCCACTTCTTTTGGCGTTCATTCTACGCGAGGACAATTGTATCAAATCTTTGCAGGCTTTACAGCTTTACTTCCGCAAGTTAATACTAGGCCATCATCCTTACTGTGGGCAAAGAATCATCATGCAAATCATTTCCTGCTCCAAACAAGTTGTAAAATTTTGAAATTAATACAAGATATACAAAAATATTGTGACATTGAATAAAATATGAAACGATTGTGCAATAGTTGTTTAACTAGTTAGCTCGTCAACAATTAGTTAAAATGTGGTGCACAGTGCATTAGTATCTAATGTTATAGGTGTCACGAAGAATTAATACAAGGCTTGTCATTGAGCGACTTTAGCGTGAGATTCCAAGCCTGCAGCACGGACGGTTGGTGAGTGTGACACCACCCTAAATCTTGTTTTGCAACTATGATCCGAGCGTGCACGCATCGGCACCGTGATCACTACCGACGGACGGTACCTGTCATTCGGGATCCGTATAATTCTGATTCGGCAGTGAATAACACAATAGTGCTTGACTCTCGTCAAATAAGGCCGAGTTAGGCGCTTCCAACAAAAACAAAATAATACCTAGGTGATTTTATTTTGTATACTTTTGTCCTCGTATTTTTAAAAAGAAAAGAGAAAAAAAAAGTTTAACAAAAGCAAAAAAAAAGAAAACTATTTCCTTATTCCCTGCCTAACCCACATGTTTATTTTTTTACTGTTTCTTGTTGTATTCGAAGACTCCCTTGAGTTTCTCGACCAGTAACACAGCAAATTGAGTTAATCAAGGTGTGACCGCTGCAAAACGACTCTGACCCCATGTTAGAGGAATGACCAGTATGCATACAAAAAAAAAACTCGTGGTCGTTGTTCTAAAGTCAGTGTCGCTGATGATCACAATACACGCGCGACCGTGGTGATTTCATATTTCAATTGATTATGATGAGCGACTGCGGTTTTATCGCATTATTACAATCGATCTGGTAATGTGTAGAAGCATTAGTTTGAATAAATATAGTTAAATATATCTGGTATGTATTTGCCCACTATATTCGAAAAGCCTTAAGAATAACTCTTAAAGACACGAAACGGTGTCTAAGATTGTAATTTATAATATAACAATCTAAGACGAGATAAACAATATATTATTTTATATATTATTATACACATTTTATCATTTGTAATATAATCACATTAACAGTATTAACGAAATTGTACTGGTTATAAAACCCGTTTATGGATAACTTCCTAGAATAAAATCTAGACATAGTTTTGACAAGGCCGAGACTATAAAATAGTTGACTTTTACATTAATTATATGAGTCGACGTAAACGTAACATTATCTTTAGGCAAGGCAGACTTCTTTATTGAGCGGTTCGCATACGTGTCCATTGACACAATGATATAATAACTTAATACCTAAAATGATCCAATATGCCATATATGAAAGCAATAAGTATTATTCCACGTTCCAAGGATTCGTACCAAAGTCATGTAAACTCGCTCCGTCGTTTTAGCGCTGACACCAAACATACCAACGCACATGCACAAAAACATATTCATATATTCGGAGCCACGGTCCGCGCTTATACTCGCTTGGACTACGGTTTTCCCGTTAACTTAGAAACCGTCTGGTTTTCGTGGGAACCTAGAGGCAACCATCTTTTCCTCTTGATTTCAGCATTTCTTTACTTTTGCCGGCAAACCTTCGAATGGAAAGATCCATGGCGCAGATTGTTTTATGGTTTCGGGTTCGTAACAATATATCCAGCTTTCATCACCTGTGACGATGTCATGCGGCACCATTTTCATCGACGGATTTTATGATCTTCCGTCAAATTATGAGGTATTCATCTGGAAGAAAGCTTTCTCACGCCTAAATGTTCATGTTAGAATTTTTGCACTTGACTCATACCAATGCTTAAAGCAGCCCGAATCAGTTGATATGACACCCTTTTATCAACTTCTATCATTAGCCTACAGCACTTATTATCTTCAGAAGTCGACCTAGAAGGACGTCCTTCTCACGAATCATCAATGAGATTGCCTCGATCACGTTTAAACTCATTAGGTACATCAGTTCTGAAATGTTCGTCATTTGTAAGTCCGCAACGAAAGTGGTTATAAATCGTGGAGTGATTTTATCTAGTCAAATCCAATTCGACGTACGAGACAGTGCTGCCAATTTGTAAAAACAGATGACGTATGAATTCAATACACACCTACAGATTCTCGAAGAGTTTCTCATTCGAAATATAAATACATTTATCATTCGCCCTTCTAAAATGTTCCCTCCCTAAACATATCTGTTAAATGAATGATAGTTGAGATGCAGCGTAATGACTATAATAGCTCATAATGGTCAATTTGGGGGCTAGATCAAGGGCCTAGTCATGATGCTTGGTTAACAATGAACGACTTTGAAAGCTTTGATAGTCTCGCTAATTTTAATTCGTTCATGTTGATTCCATCTTGATTCATTTCTAGATTCAGTGAGACTATATGTTTACATACACGTCATTTTCTGTACTCTGTTAGTACATAACGCTTCAAACTTCAAATGTTCTACTAATTGTCCAGACATATGTCCAGCAGTGGACAGTGGACTACAAACAGGCTGACGATGATGACGAAGACCTAGTTACATACATTACTACACATACATTACACACACAAATACACACATTCATAACACTTCCAGAAACACGACACACACTATACAAGTAGTTTTTATAGCTGACATAGTTATACATAGTTTTTACATAGTTTTTATAGCATTGACTGGTCGGTTGGCGCAGTTGGTAGCACTCTGCCTTCTGAGCCGCTGGTCCCGGGTTCGATTCCCGGACAGGTCAAACATTTGTGTGTATGAACATGTCTGTTTGACCTGTGTCTGGGTGTGTATATGTATATAAGTATATATATAAGTATGTATATAAGTATATATCAGTCATCAGGTTACCATAGTACAGGCTCTGCCTAGTTTGGGACCTGAAGACCTTGTGTGAATGTTGTCCCATATATATTGTATATTATATTATAGCTGTTTAAATTATGTATGTACTTGACGTAAGCTAAGTCCTTTCTGGGAGACGCCATTGGCTCCTGAAACACATTTCCACTAGTTCAGGAGCCTTTGGGTTCACTATTTGTTTGTACACCAATTATATCAATAAAGTATTTATGTATTTGCATTTTGTATTAGTGATGTAATTCTTGAAAGACAGTTTTTTATTATTATACTACTGCCATCGTAACTGAATGTCTAGCGTCCTGAAAGCACGTGCGCTGTAGTAATATTGTAATTAATACATAATATTATAGTGCTTAAGGGTTATAGTTCTATGGCTCTGACTTTATTGCCTGTAATACAAATATGATTAAAGTGCAGATGTGATTATTGTAATTTGTGTTTTACTTATTACAGGCGTGAAAAAGGCGTGGTGGGTTTGGTGCGAGACCAGGGTATGTGTGGAGCGTGCTGGGCCTTCAGCACTGTCGCCACCATTGAGTCCATGGCTGCTATCAAAACCGGGACTATGTCAACTTTGAGTGTACAGGTAATTATTGGTTATTACATCGCGGTAGACTTTTTTGAGCATGATATTGTTACAGTCTATGTACAATTATGATGGCAATAAGCTCCGTTTTACATAAAATCAAAATTGCCAAGAGCATGTTTGAGTCATGCTTTCCTAAACATGGCCCTACGTGCTCTTCCCGAGATAGGGCAAATTGCCTGAAATCACAAATCAAATAAAATATTTTATATTATAATAATAAAAATCAATAATAATATAACTTATCCTAATAATTTCTTTCAAAATTTTGTCGTAGTATTGTAAGTTATCTAGCCATACCGAGGATGGTCGTTGCCAGCTGTACTAGGATTCCCTGTGTTCGAGCCACGGCGAGCTCTAGGCTCTAGGGGGCCTCTTTCTCTTCCGCTCCGCAGAGCGCGGACACGGAGGTGGGCTAATCGGACCCGCACTCCGTCATAGCTGCGACGGCCGGGGGTGCGGGGATGTCTGGCACCCCCACTTTATAAGCTCTCCGAGATGTCGATACCCTCATTGTGTTCCTGAGAGCATCGTGCACGGGGAGTGAGGGAGGACGTTGGCTCTCTCTCCGAGATTGGCAGGTGGCAGCGGTGTGGACGGGGACTGCGGACGCGCTCCCCGTCACTAGTCGAAGACGGCGGGTCGCGCCGAGTTTTTAGTGGGTATGCCCGTCTTTCAATCTGGCGGAGACTCCCACATAACCACCGTGTCACCCCCTGGTCGGTGGTATCCATAAAAGATTTTCCAGGGTCAAAAAAATATATTTGTTTGTTACCACTGCCAGGAGTCCAACCTCTGGACAAAGTCAAGGTACTTAATAAATAATATGTACATGTAGCCTAAAGGGTAAACACTAATTAAATGTACCAAGTGCTGTCAGGTACATTTTTTTATTAATACCTCGATTTCAAAATTAATTTGTCATTTAGCTTTGAATTTCAGTAGTTTTCTCTAAATTCGTCTTAAAGCCCGCTCAATTAGTACCCAGTAACAGTAACCAGTGTCGTGCAAGCATTACTTCCTTTTGTGTGTTTTTTTAGTGTTTTTTAATAAGAAGTATCTTTTTGTGAGTGTAAATAGTTGTTTTTAAGACAAGGGCAACATACATAACAGTACGCATATGCGTGTTGTGCGAACCGCGCAGTTCTGTAAAGCTTTATAATAAAATGTTCCGACGTTCAGCTAGACGCTTTAAAACGACTGTTTAAATATGCATTGTACATTTATGCCTACCCTATCGGAAATGTAAAGACGTCCTGTATCTTATTCAAAATGACAAACTACCTGCCTTTTAAATTCCAGGAGGTTATTGATTGCGCTGGTTTGGGCAACACTGGGTGCGCTGGAGGCGACATCTGTCTTCTCCTTGATTGGTTATACTTGACCAATACACCAGTAGAGTTGGAACAACAGTACCCGCTGAAGCTAACAGATGGCGCTTGTAAAGCAACCAAAAACGCTACGGGTGTCAGAATCAGCACTTTTACTTGTGACGAGTAAGTACTGTTATAATTAAAATTTTCTTCGACCTTATGCCACGCCAAATACGTTGCTAGTGCTAGTTAATGACATGCTAAAATCAAGCTACAACTATAATCAAGATACAACTTAAAAAGCATGAATAAAGGTGCAACTACCCCCTGAGCTAATTATACATGTATTCCGCCAGGGCAGTACTTCTCGTTCTACTTATTGTGAGTTTATAATAATTCATACAATGCACATTCCATTTTACTGTATTGAGTATATGCAAAAAAAGAAGAGAAATGTGACCGACTGATTTGCTGGTAATGATTATTCATTAAAACCTTTCATTTTTTTTTTTCTTTCCTTCTAACGGACTAATGCTGTTTGCCTCTACCGGCATTTACAGCTTCACCGGAGGGGGCATATAAACGGAAGCCCAGTCGAAGTAGGATTTGACATCGCAGACAGTTTTACTGGCAATTCTCCTTGGGAATTCTTTTTGGGGTAACTGGCAGTCTAAAGTAAGGGTGCTGAGGTACCAGAACCGTTCCGTTACCCGCCATCTTGAATTAAAGGGTCAATTTTAGTTAATTGAATAATTTGTTTGCTTTCAATTTCACACGAAAAATAGTTATAAAAAAAGTTGGTTCCCATCAAATTTTTCGTAGATTTGATATTTTTCGATTTATAGCAAAAAGAAGAGGTAAATTTCCGTTTATTGAACAACTAAATAATTTCGAAGACAGATCGTAATTCAGCCTGTACACCTTTCATACATATAATTATCCTTCTTCACGCAGTTTATCCAAATCTTCATTGGGTTATATGCCCTTTTACTACTATTATTATATTCAAATAGGTTTATTAAATATAAGCTGTATATAGAAGCCAAATTGTAAAATATATTTTAAAAATTAATTAAATTAATTGAGGAATGAAGACCTTGGTTGGTGTGAGTTTGACGAAGGGAAAATGTTTCTAATCTGAACGCCTCGTTCATTAATTAGAACGAGGCATTTATATTTATGGATAATAACTCTTTTTTATACTTTATAAATTTAGTGGTTTGATCATTATGACACTTAATATTTAGTGACGACTTGGTCGAAGACGTAATCACGCTGTACCCAGAATGTTTACTGGCTCTCAAGGAACGCTGCCTGAACACACTGTGTTTGGTGACATTTTTGCAAACTGACGGTCGCAGCTAGCCAGGCGGGTACTCGAAAGTACCCTACTACCATGCTGGGAATTCGAAACCGTTGTTACCTTTACCGGAAGCTCATGCCGTTGGCGGGAATCGAACCAGCGTCCATCAGTTTGACAGGCGATGCTCCCACCGCTGAACCTGCATCGCTTCAAAATACCACCACCCCTGGAGAAGACATTGACCCAGTAAAGATTTTAGACCAGTTTAGTTTTTCTAATATTAGTAGATTTGTAGAAGTTTTATAAGTGCCTCTTAGATACCTAAAATGCATTGTGTTAAAAAATTGTGTATGTACCTTATCAATGTTGTGAAAGTACCTGTTTTTTTGAAAATAAAAACATTTTTATTTCCAGTTTCGTGGGTGATGAGAACAAAATCCTGGAAGCGATAGCGACCCACGGGCCAGTCACTGTGGCTGTCAACGCTCTAACGTGGCAGAATTACCTCGGGGGAGTTATACAATACCATTGCAGGTGAATTCTTATTATAATTTGTGTTAAAAGTACGTATACGTAAGTAAGTACGTAGCTACCCAGAGCTAAGACCAATGTACAACCGACTTAAAAAATGAGGTTTTTGTCTCAACTGTTTTTTTAAACGTTCTCAAAACTTTTTAGGTGAAGTGATTTTCATGATCCGTTTTTTATTTGAAAGCTGGTGTTTCTCACGTTCCCATTAAAATCAAGATCTGAGCAGTCGTTTTTGGGTGATCCTTAAATAATGCTTGTAGGACTATGACCATATTGATGATTTTCTCATATAGTTGATTCCCCAACATTTGTACGTACGCGGTGGTAAACTTCATAGAAATATATTGTCGGCAGACAAACGATTAGATAAACACAACGTATATTGTTATCCACAGCGGTGCAGCAGCAGATCTCAACCATGCCGTTCAACTCGTAGGCTATGACCTAACTGCAGAAGTTCCGTACTACATAGTCAGGAACTCGTGGGGGAGTGATTTCGGCAACGCTGGTTATTTGATGTTGGCTGTTGGTGGCAACACATGCGGGCTAGCTAATGAGGTCGCCACTATCGACGTAGTTTAACTTTAATAACATACATATAAAACCTTTTTATGTGCGACCTATAGTATATATGGAGGTTCGAAGGCTCTTAAATGGGGTACAAGTCGAAAATAAATCCAGCTGCTAGGAGGAAATTAAAACTCAAAAAGGCGCTAGCGTAGCAATTGATATGATATGAATGTAGCATTAGTAAACGGAGTGAAACTGCTGTGAGAATAATGTGGACAGTAATTTAATTTTGATAAACTTGTTTAATTCACAATCCTATTCTAATATTTTTGGTACCTTTGGAATCACATCACTTGCTACAGTGTCGCCATCTTAATTGGTATCATTTCGACGACTTTACATACACAAAGATGGTTCTCCTTACCTCTATCCTTCATACTATAATAGCATACATTAAGTATAAAACCTTTTTTATTGTTTATATAGCTATACATTCCGTATTGAAGATGACCGGAATGTACATAATTCTACCACAGAACAAGAAAATGAATTTAATCTTAATTATATTAAACATTGGCATTGACATGATTAAAAACCTGGTTTGTAGCACGAATTTAAGCAATTCTGGCTATGTTTCACAGGCTGTTGGTGGCAGCACTTGGCTAGCCAATGAAGTTACCATTGTTTATGTAGTTTATCCTCTAATAGCATGCAATAAATATAATACCTTTTTGGGTCTCTAGAAAAAGCTTTCAAATTGCGGACCAATAATACCCGGAATGTTGATACTACAGAAAAATGTCAACAAAATGATTCGTAGAAGACAACACAAGCAACATTGATAATCATAATAATAATTATAAACCAGGTGTTGGTTTTAGAAACGGGATTAAAAGTATATGCATACATCAAGAATGATTTGCTTCTATTTGTTGTAGTTTTGGGTTGGAGTCCCTATGATAGGCGCATTTTTTCCTCATAATATATTCTATATAATTCATGCCATGAATAATTATTCATGGTCGCCCTCTTGTTGTAAGAATGTTGTACATATAAACAAAGATACTGTTTGTAATGGTCACTTTAATATTACAATCGTTTTTCGTAAAACAAGTTACATATTTGTAAAATACTCAAGTATACCCGAAAAGACTGTAAAAGTGCCTGATCCCGTCAATTTTTATTAAAATTGTGCATATAATCTCGTTTGATCTTGCCACTATGTTATACATATACAATAATTTTAGGTAATGATAATAATTTTAAGATATAATGTATTCTAAGAAATTTGATTTAATCTTATAATTTACATATATTGTATATCACATAGATGTATAGAACAAGATTTTTATCATACTTTGATTATTGAATAGCTTGATTCGTCAAGTATTCGTTTTGCTATCGTTTAAGCAATTGAATAACGTAACGCCTAAACTACGTACACACAATCGATTCTCTGTGTCAGTCCAAACTCTGTCTCTGCCTGGAGCTGCCGAACTCAGCCCAGAGTTCAATTATTTACACGATTCGATTCGAATACACTAAGTATGCGATGGTGAATCATGCTTCGGCCACAGATTTGAATATGTACTTGAAATTAGAATTCTGACTTTCAAGCTGCAAAAAAAAACTATTGATGCAATGATGCAATCTTTCTATAAAATGTTGAGTCACTTCGATTAAAATTTTCACTTTCCCTTGCAAAGTGAAAACGGATGTAGCTAAAATTTCACAATCTGTCAAGTTTAACAAATATTTGGTAGGTATGCCAACTTTGTTAAGTTTGACAGATAGCGTGGAAAGTCTCGCATGTAAAATTTGATTCTTTTTAAATTTTTACCATCGTTCCTATGATTAAATGTCACTTCCCGTCCGTTCTCATTGGTGGTCCAATCACAAACCACCAATTATAGAGAGGAATTTCTTAATTCAAATTAATTCTGAAGATAATGGGATGGAACCACCAATGAATGGAAAAATAAAATAATACATTAAATAATACCAATGCTAGTGCAGCAGTGACATTTCATTATAGATAAAAATAAATGGAATGCCTACATGTATCTGCATTCAAAATACGATAATGAAAAAAACAAGTTTTGAGTCTTTGAAAGCTCTCTTTCCTCTCATTTTTTTGTAGTAATTTAATAATAATATTAAATTACAACCTATACTTATAGGAATCATGTTTGGCAACTTTTCACTGTGATTATATTTTTATTTTATAGATAATAATATGAGAATTTTATATTTATGCAATGTTATAGTTTTTCTTATATAAAATTTATTTGTTTTATACAATTTTTCTTTATCAAAAATAAAATTGTTGTTTTATTGAAAGTGAAAACAATGTTGGCGATACTGACACGAAAACTAAAAATCAAAATAATTTTAACGGTTATTATAATAAAATAGTTACATTATTTAAATATCTCATTTTTATGTTTGTGGATGATGGATTTTGTGTTGTATCTGGCTACGTTCCGCGGTTTCAGCTGCGTGGACTACGGTTTTCCTGCTATCTCGTTAACTATACCTTTACTTAATAAAAAGTTGCCTATGTTCTTTTGTAATTCGTTAAAATTAGTTTAACAGATTAGGCTTGGAAACGTAACATACGGATAGTTATTCTAATAGTACATTTCTGGAAGCCAAGTAGCTTCGATTGGCGTTTTTCATTTTAAAAAACTTTCATACAAATCGTCACAGGCGAATTCAAGATCCTGAAGATAAAGTTTCTCGTTTAATAGTATTAGAAAAAAATGTACCTAAATACATACATTTATCGTAGGCTAAATTAATATATAAAATGTGTAATGTTAGCTATTGCTTCTTATTTAGTTTAGATTTTGTTTAAAACACACGACACACAAGAAATTGTATTATGTAATCCAGAATATTTGTCTTTGCAAATGCTTAATTCGACTCAACGGTACATCAGTATGCACAGCCAATTCTAGAGCCTTCTCATCTTATTGCATTTCTTAGAGCCGCATCTGAAAGATTTACCTCTCAAACAAAAATATTGAATTTACAATGTTAAAAAACGAAATTCAATATTTTTGTTTTACTTGGATTGACTTGACTATATTGACCGGTTGACGACTCCTGAATGATAAAATTATGCCGCCCTAAATATTATGCCGTCCTTAAGGGTTGTCTGTACGTGAGCAATATAGGTAACAATAAAAAATATTTGAATATGTTTTTTAACGTTGTACAAATATAAAATAAATGTATTGTTGATATTTGATGTTTTTATATCCTCTTGTCAACACTTCGTCGTAAAGTCGTTCTAATTGTACCGTTTTTGATTCAATTTTGCTATTTTTTTGCATTATGATACTTTGCCAAGCTTTTTTAAGACTGTTAACTCTCCTTTTGAAGAGTTCCATATTGTAGCTACTCCAAAACACCGAGCGAGGAAGCTCGTTACACATTTTGCAGGTGTGTGGCAAGAACGATCTATAGAATCGCACAGTATGTGACTCTCATGACTCAATAATATGTGGATGAGCTTTCGAACGCTAGTGCGTGTAGTAATAGTAACGCGCCGGCTAGTGTGGTGGTAAAACCGTGATGCCGGAACAAGGTTGAAGAGCTCTTCAGAACATTCCCTATTGTATATACGGTACAAAATACATAGAGACCCAATATCTCTACGCATACTGGGAGCTCTAGGTCTTCGGTGAGTTTGGGGTCGGTGACAATTCTGATAGCTGAACGCTGCAATGCATTCAGAGGCTCAAGCTGTTACTTAGGTGTACCGCCAAAAGGTGAGAGCAGTACTCCACGTGAGGCCGGACTTTGCGGTGCTTTCTAAAGCAAAAGCCTTTGCGTTGACCTGACGTACCGCTTGGCTTTGTTCAGTACACCGAGTTTTTTGGATGAGAGCTTGGCCTTGCATGATATGTGCTCGCGGAACTGCACGTTTGCAGAATACCGAGAATAATTATGCCTTGAGAGGAGTGTTCTGAAAACGAGGAGCTGCATCAAATGGGTTTTTTTAGCGGTGAACGTGCAAACCTGTGTTTTGGAAGGGTTAAACTGAACCAAATTGAGCTTCTCAAGGAAAGCTGACAACGCTATTTGGTGACAATTTTTGAAAGCGAGGACAAAAAATCAGCTATATATAATAGTTAGGTATAGGTAAGTTTACATATATATCACTGCAAAAAATATAGCCAAGGAAAAAAAAAAAATCTATCTACCTAATGATAATCGTTATGCAGTCTATTTTGTTATACATACTGTATTATGTGTCATTTTATCATTGATGGTTCACTCGTGATCACGGCGCTTGTAACTTGGCCAAATATCGGAAAACCCACATCAACGCCACAGAGTTATAATTCTAGTTTAATTCTTTCATATCTTTAAGGAAAATGTAATAGCAAACATATTCTTTCCTCTTAGTGTTAGTCAGTATTGGGTCATCCTGTGTGAAGCATCACACGCAAATTGTTTTTAAATATGGTTCAATCAATATGTTATTCTGAGTGGATATCAGTTTGTATCGTAAGTAAATACATTGTGTTGGTTCAACATTTTCGTGAGTTTGCTACTTTATTAGGGGTATTTTACTAACAACAGAAAAAGTATCTCCATGTTGTTAAAATCAGTTTTAAAATACATACGCATGGTCGTAGAGTAGGCCTGGCTAGCTACCACCCTCAAGTTTGAAAATCCGTCCCCAAACATAGTGTGTTCAAGCAGCAGTCCTTGAGAGGCAGTCAGCATTCTAGGTTAGGCGTGATAACATCTCCGACCACATCGTCACTGACCATCGAGTGAGATAGTGGTCAAACGATTAGCCTAGATCTCATCATCATCATCATCTCAGCCATAGGACGTCCACTGCTGGACATAAGCCTCGCCCATCCTAGACTAGCCTAGATGTATTAAGTGTCAAAAAAAATCGTGTGGTTTTGGACAGAAAAATGCGTAAAGCTTAAGTCACAATTGAGCCCTAGTGATTCTCGCGCACAGAGCGATCGAGTCTAACGACTCTTCACCACAAGTAGGCCTATACAAAGTAACATTCTACGAGCGGCAACCCTGAAAGAAACATACAAAATGTATGAGACTGACACTTCAATGGTATAAATATCACATGACCAACGAGAAGAGAATCCTAGGAATCGATGCATGTTTTCGTGGCCCTCAATACAGCCGTGACTCCGTCCGTACGCGATCTAGTGTTGACGGTTCTCGTGTAGGTACGGTTTGAATCGAGGGCGACCGTCTGTTGTCACAGCGGGAGGTTCTTTAGAAAGTCAGGAGCAAGGAGCTTATTCCGGACACTCCTAACCAGCCTTATGAGGCAAGTGAAATGCGAAAGGCAATATTGACCAGCTTTAGTTAAGTTAGCAGATGAATATCGTAGGTACTTACGTTTCTGTATGTATTTGGTAGCGTGAATTCAGAACGGTTAACGTAGCCAGAGCCGGATGAAACTGAGTAGTCACAGCGATCTGGCAACGTAGTAGCTTAGCGCGCATGCGCCTACCGAGAAATTAACGGAAGTAAAGCCGGGATATAAACACTAATATAATAAAAGCGAAAGTGTGTCGTATGTATGTTTGTTACCCCTTCACGTTGAAATGGCTGATCAGATTAACATGCGATTTTGAACGAAGATACCTTATACCCTAAAAACAAGACAGGTTGCCTTTTATCACGGAAAACGTACAGTTCTCGTAGGATAATTGGGGTAGCAGGAAAACCGTAATCTATTAGGGTGCAACCGCGAGGCATAGCTAGTATTTAATGTAATAAGTATTTCGATTCATATCGTGCAGTTTTAGAAACAATTCCAAATAGGAACACGGCAAACCGTAAAAACTACCTGTCAGCTACGTGCTGAAGGTCGCGTCCATCGCCTGTCACGATCATAACTCTACAAACAGATGAAGAACTGCAAATCAGTTCGAAACTAGTCGAAGAATAATTTTCCATATTTGAGTCCTAGCTGGTTCTTAGATAACAATGGTGGATGAAACTCGCGTTTGTTTTCAAACTCAAACTGTAGATACCTATAGGAGTATAGACGTAACATCTTTCTGTTTTGTATGGAAGAAGTGACCGAAGTACCTACCTATGTCCGGATACTTCTGTTGCTTCTACCATGAGCGTTTTGAAGTTCGTCTGTTGCACTGGGCAGGTAATCTTGGCTGGCACTTTCCTTGACCAGTGTAATATAAATCATATTTTTTTTAGACGAACTTGAATGTAAAAGTTTAAAAGGATCCTTTTAATGACCTAAAGATGTGGTATCAAATGCTAAAGGAAGTACCGAATGTTGTGTCGACTAAATTGGCAACAGTCCTGGTTTCCATTTCTCTGTCAATTTATCTCTGGCAAGTAATATACATACATCAAGCAGCGATGTCCTTGAGAGAAACAGCTCTGCAAGTGTGGGAGAGGAAGACTTTGAATGTTGATATATACCCGGCGTTGTATAAAGAGTATCTTGTACAATTCAATAAGAGTTATCACCAGGAAGAGATGGAGAGGAGATTGCAGTTCTTCAAGGTATGTGTTCGATTATAGTATTTAGGCTGACGAGCTTATATCGTTAAGAGACTTCTAGAAAGATAAACTTGCGTTATCCATTTATAAACTTACGTCCAATTTTGAGCACGTTCCGAAAAAGATAGATGATATGTATTTATACAAAAATGTAGGTATCTAAAATAAAATAAGATTGTATTGTATAAAATCACTCAAGGTTTATGCTTAAAAACAAAAAACACAGCTGTTCGAGAAAAGAAGGAAACCTTGTTCGGAAAGTCTGGCCACACTTGTTGCAAAAAGGAACTGAGAAATATTTTTAATTCTTCATTAACTACTGAGAGCCACATTATTAAAAAATACTAGAAAAGTTTCCTATAAAAAATTACATCTTTTATTTGAATTGCTTTGCTAGTTCAGTGTAGCCAGTGTAGCTGATGCAAATTTCTACATCTTTCTTTTTTTAACGCCAGATGGCGTTAAAAAACTTATTTCTTGCTAATGTCTTTATACGATATGACCTCATATTATTTTTTTATGTGTAGAAGAAGATAGTCTGCCACATTTCCTCTTCAATTTTTTAATATACCTACTAAACTACTACTAACTAACTAAGAAACATACCTACATGTTAATAAAAAAAAAGAACACCACCCATAAAAGAAAGTGGACCATTGGATATTCCGATTAAGTATTTCCGATTTCCACAGAACTCCTTAATGGAGATATCTCGTCTAAACAAAGAAACGGGTGCCACACACGATTTGACCAAGTTCGCGGACATGTCTTACGATGAACTGCCCGGTCTCTGGCCTGATCAAGGAGATTGCAATAATCAATCCAAGCCTTGTTTAGAAGATGATGACGATTATGTATGTGACGACTTCCGAGTTCATGACAAAATACCAGACAAATTTGATTGGTAAGTGTAGTAACTTCAAGTTATTTCTTATTTGTAAGCTATGTGTATTGAGTTCTACTCAGAACTCAGTAGAAAATGGGTACAGATTCTTAACTCTTATTTGCAGGCGTGATCATGACCGCGTAGTAGGTCCTGTGTTAAACCAGAAGTTATGCAATGGATGCTGGGCTTTCGGTATAGTGGGAGTCATGGAGTCCATGTCTGCCATTCAGAACATCACACGTGGCATTAGTCTTAGCATACAGGTATATATCATCATCATTATTATTCCGTTTTGTTCTCACAGCTAGGACAAGATCCGGATCCGACTTCTGGATAACGCTGTAAATACTAAATTACCTAGCGCCCATGTTAGTTTTTGGAAACTAAGACAGAGGTCAGCAAACTGCGGCTCCCGAGCCCTATACGAGCCACGTTACGACTCCCAGTTCCATACGTCAAAATTAAATTTGAGTATCAAAATCGTGCTACATACCTCGTGTAGGTACTCACACAAGGTTCTTTGTAGGCACAGTGTAATGTCTACCTCTCAGCTCCTCTCAACCGGGTCTTACCCGCAGTATCCCCGCGTCGATGTGTTGTCAAACAAAAGTGACAAATTAAATTTTATTATGTAGGTATATACAATGATGTTTTACTAAAGAAGACGTATATTCATAGTACGCGGTGCTCAGATATTGTTCCTTTACGACATAAACATGCTTACTGCGACAGATAATACGGTACAAATAATATAGAAAAGGATAGCTATATATTTAGACTTGCGCTTGAAATACGCATCGTAATGAAAATTACTACAATTGACTTAATTTTGCCGTCTCAGTTTCCGCGCGCTTGTGCGACATCTACCTCATATAAACATATAATATCATTGTGTATGTATATAAAAATGAATCCACATTTCCCCATTTCCATGTCGAAAATACCATGGAGATGGTGTGAGCCCAAGCAAAGAGCATTTGGGAAAGCAAAGCGGTTGCTACCTTCAGATCTTACATTGGTGGGATATGACTTAAACAGGGAGCTAAAGCTGATCTGCGACTCATCTGAATTCGGAGTGCGTGCTACAATAGCACATGTCATGGATGACGAATCAGAGAGGCCAATAATGATGACGTCGCCAGCTCTATAGGACCATGAGAGGCGCTATGGGCATATTGATAAGAAAGCATTATGTTTGGATTAAAGAAATTTCATATTAGAAATTTCCTGGGTCGACGATTTTGTATTGTGACAGACCACAAATTACAAGTTTTTTTCCCTTTTATTTCTTCTTCTGGTGTATAAATTAAAGTTAATTACATTAAAAATTATTTAAACATACACCCTATCGTCATAAACCTATGAACCTATAAAGATTTATTGTGGTGTTGAAAGACAGACTTATCTATCGATCTATCTATGTGTTTGGTGTCAATTTTTAAACTTGACAGTGTTAGGAGAGGCGGGTATTGAAAAGTACCCCACTACCATGCGAAATGTGAATTTATTTTCATAGTATTCTGAAATACTTGCAGGAGCTGATAGACTGCACGCCCCCGTTTTACTCTAGTGGGTGTACCAATGGAAGCGTCAATAGTGCTCTATACTGGCTGTGCACAGATAAGGTGGCAGTATTGACAGAACAGGAGTACCCCTTAGTACTGGTGACTGATACATGCAAGCTGGAGAATAACATACCACTAGGTCGGCGGGTCCGGCACTATTGCCGGTTGTGGTAAGTGATTTATACCGTTTGTAGGCCACTAAACATCATAGATCTAGCGTGATCATTTCTTCGACCACATCGTCACTGACCATCAAGATAGTGGTCAATCGCTAGAGCTATCAAATATAAAATAAATAAAAAAACCGTATACGTTCCCACAGCTAGGGTACGGGCGTTCCCTCCATAGTTAACAAACTTTAAGTTATTTACGAGTAAGTTAAAGTTAATGTATTTATCTAAATAATTTCACAACCACAAATAGTATTTGGACGAGGCATATGTCCAGCTGTGGACTTCCTATGATTGAGATGATGATGATGATATAATATTTACAATGCCGATGAATGAGATTTACTCAACGTGCCTGGAATGGTAGGAGAAACCTATATTTGTAGTTCCGATGTTTGGCACTACAGACTTTTGCACATTTACGGAAAGTGTAGGTACAGGTAAAATAGTTTGCCATCGAGCGTAGGAAGCAAGGTAAATGGGACAAGCGTAAGCGAGTAAGCGAGAAAGTTATATAATAGTTAAGGTATATCAAATCAAAAGTAGCTACACTGTGCCAACGGGAAACTTCAGACATACAAACTTACGTTGTAACTACTAAGTATGCCTACCTAGTACGGATTGCATAATCATGTATAAGTTATTAAAATGTTTTGGATTTACTTAATTGACCCCGAAGTTACACGCTTACATTTTTTAATTTTATTTTTAAAGTTAAGTAATTTGCTTTTCAGTAACGGGGATGTAAATGATATTCTGGGTATAATTGCCCATCATGGACCAGTGATGACAGTCGTGAACGCACGCCCTTGGCTCTACTACACTGGTGGTGTTATACAGAGAGCTTGCGAGTAAGTATTTATTTTTATTATATTTACGCTTTAGCACTATTTATTACATGGAGGGGTTAACACTAAGGGTCACCAACGTTTAAACAACAAACGATGATAGTGAATCCAGTCCATAGAAAACACACATCCAGCCAATGAAGTTGACACTGACTGATAAATTAAGTTTTGGCTAAAGGACTTGTATCCAAGGCCGTAATATCATTAAAAAAAAAAAAACCAACGTTTATACGTCCGATTATCAATTAACCGTCGGTTAACTGTATGGTGAAATTAAAATTGTATGTTGGTCGCGAGAGAAACATTTAGTAATTTATTTACCTCGACGTTTCGACCAACTTGCATTGGTCGTGGTCACGAGAAGACTCGCGATCAAGCCCCGATTGATTTATTAACAATGTGTTCGAATCGCGAAAGTCTAAAAATTACAATTGATGAATTTTGGTATATACTTTTAATCTTTTTGATTGACGATCCTTCGATGTTAGAACTGAAAGTAAAGTAAGGCTTATAAAACACTCGACTTCGAATTTTCATTTTTTGATATTTTTTATCTATTCACAGTCGCGACGATAACAGCAAAGATTTGCTCCACGTGGTACAAATCGTGGGGTACGACCGCACGGCAGAGGTGCCTCACTACATCATCCGCAACTCCTGGGGGGAAGACTTCGGTGTGAAGGGTTACATCAAGTTGGCGCTAGAGGACAATGTGTGCGGGGTGCGGAACGAGATCTTATATTTAACCGTTTATTAACATTTGTAAAGTTGAAATATACTGCGGGTATGAAACAATAAACAAATTTTTATGTTGTTTGATTGTTATTTGTCAAATAATTGGTGTAGAGATGACCAGACTACTATTGACTAAGATCGCAAGAAGAGGCTTGATACGGTCCGCTTCGAAGGACAATCGGTCCTCAAACTATATCTTGAAAGTTGTATGTATTGCTTCCGGGCTGTTTGGCCGTGGTCTATGTGAAACTTGTGTTCCACACTGTTCACTGAGTGATCGACGAAACGTCTGGAACACAAGTTTCACATAGACCACGACCAAACAGCCCGGAAGCAATACATACAACATGCAACGCCGGCCGTGAAAGCCTTAGAGCTTACATTTATATCTTAAAACTTTAAAACACATTTTTATATAAATAGATCTAGCGTTTGACCACTATCTCACTTGATGGTCAGTGACGATGTGGTCTAAGATGTTATAACGCTATATTTGTTAAAAGTTGGCAGTTCAGTACAGTCGTATTGAGGGTGTTTTATATTACAGATATTTACTTTGCAAATGACCTATGGGCTTAAGAAAAAATACCACTTATTACATTTTTAGACGTTTTAATTTCGTTTTTTCTGATGTAAGACACGTTCAATCGCATTTATCGTGACCGCGAGAATATTTGATACCTAAAGGAAAAATATTGTCGCTAGAAAATACTTTTAAAAAAATTAACAAATTAACTAATGAAATCGAATTTTACTCAATCACAATTAACCTTCATGAACTGTTCTCACGAGTGGTGTTTTTTCACGTTACCGTTAACGTTAACAAGTTAATTAGACATGCAGAAGTTTCCACAAAAGAAGTTGAAAAGACTCAAAATTGTCTGTTTGGCAAATGGTGAAGCCTTAAGCGATAAATAATAATCTAAATAATGAAAGCAGGAGGACAGGACAGGACAGGACAGATCCTTTCTTTTATTTTATTCCTGTGCGGGCGCGGTGGCCCGGCCTTAAAAGTAAAGTTGGCCTAAAAGGACAAGCGTTACTTTCCCTGAGAATTATATTTTTATGAAATGTTTCCTTATTACGACACCTAGTTGAGTTATTATCAGGTAAGAATAAAATAAACGCTGTCGAATGGTTCTCAAGCAAGGTAAATATTTAGTTATACATAAGTGGCATTAATAAAATGTTATAAAGTTGATAGCTTACAGGAAAAGTATATAAATAATATAATTATTATTTTACCTTCCTCTTCAATGTCAGCAAAGTTAGGCAGTTACTGCATATAGTATATAGATTATTAGTTTAATGTGTATTACCGAGCAGACTGCATGACTTTCTGAAGAGAGAGAGAGGGTAAGCATTTGTTTTTTTTTGTGTGCTAAAGACTATAAACAAAACTAAATAAGCCCGTTCTTCCACAGTGCTAGACATAATTTAACGCCACATACTCGTAGATTGCTATCGAAATGTATGCATCGAATAACTTCCAGACGTAATTTATAGATTCTCTTTCCTCCTGGCTCCAGGTCGTTCTACTAAACGTTATCAACCACGAACTTGCTTACTCCGATTATACGGGAAATGTGCCAACACATCGCCACTTCAGCTTATTTTTTATCGATTATTTTTAAGTGCTGTTTCATGTTCTTTGCTAGATCAATTTATTTCATATTTTATTTTAGAAATATTGCGCCATGGCTTGATGAGCTGAAGTACTAGCCGACATCATTAAGATTATTCAATACATTTACGGTTATTAAGATGCGCTTTTCAGTGTCAATATAATTTATTATATTTCACAAACTAACTACAAGTTTAGAAATGGTTAGAGCAATTTCTTAGAAAAAGGTACAGGAAATTCGCAATCATTCTTTTCATAAAGGTTTAGCAATGTGTATATTATCACCTACCTGTTTTATGTGCCATGGTGGTACCGGCCTAGAATAGTACTCCTCCATCACTACCCGCGGGTTCCGTAAGAGTCGGCTAAAGGATCACGTACCAGAAGGTGGGCAGCAGCGCCTTCTGATGATCGGAAATCATACTGCGCTCGCCAACCCGCCTGCCAGGCGTGGCGAGTATTGGCAAATGCCCCCTATATGGAGGAGGCATGTGTCCAGCAGTGGATGTCATATTAATGAGATGATGATAATGATGATCATGATTATTATACCTAGTATACTTTTATATTAGTTTTCTGTTATTGGGTTAAACAGTGTTAAACAGTGACACATTCCTATTAACTACAAGTGATAAATTACATGACCCCCCCCCCCACCCTCGGACCGCCACTGCAAACATTACATTTTCCTCCACAAATCTCAATGCGCTGATTACTTGGAAATCTTTGGATTTATTTGCTACAAGAATTTTAAAGCATGTTAATTTTTGTGTATGTTTTTAAGACTCAAATTGTAATTTAATTAAATGTACTGTGAGTGTTGACTGAGAGCTGTAAGCGCGGTAAAATAAATATAAAAATATAGAAATAATTTTCATTTGCTTTTTAGGTCAGCTTAGCAAGTTGGAGTGGTACACACCTTCAAAATTTGAAACGATATACGATTCGTTTTAAGATGTTCCTAAAGGTTATTTCAAATAAAATGACAATAGTCATGTCTTCTATTGTTTTAATGATTTACATAGGGCAAACGATATTCATACATCATGCAGCAATGTCCTTAAGGAAAACTGCTTTGCACGTACAGAAGACAAAAGTCTTGGATCTTGATATACTTCCGAACACGATCGATGAAGAATTGACGATATACTTCAATAACAAGTTTGATGACAAGGAAGCTTCGGAGAGCAGATTTCAATTGTTTATGGTTTGTAATTTTTATTTTTACACAGTCAATTTTATAAGGGTATTTGTTCAACAAAGAGTCGCAATTCCTTATGAATATCTCCACCACGTACCTACCATACATCCAGTGTGGACGTTACCTAAGCACTAAGGAGTTAACTATAATATGGACAATTTTTGAAGATTTCTGTAGCTTTCTTGTTTCAAGTTTTAGTTATGGTTTGCTTAATTTTGAGCTAATTTCGGGCCATTCTTATAGAAAGTGACGTGCGTAATATCTTCATTGTAATGAGTTAGCTTCCAATCCAAAATTTCACAATGCCTGAAAACGAACGTATTCGAACAGTGTGTTTTACCAGTGATCCGAAACGTGGTCTCAAACTATGGCCCTTGCAGGGAAATTCAGCTATAGAGAGGGCTATGCTTGGGGTTTCGAGATCCGTAGAAGAACGTAAGTCCCCGACATAACCCGGCGGATTTACAAATTGAAGTGGCAGTGAGCAGGGCCCATAGCTCGGAGAACTAATGGTCATTGGGGCTGAAAAGTTGTCGAGTGGAGACCACGTACTGGCGAGCGCAGCACAGAACGTCCACCGACAAGGTGGTCTGATGACCTGACTAAGTTCGCAGGAAGAGGTTGGATTAGGGCCGCTTCCAACCGGTCCAAGATGATGAATGAGTTAGCGTTTATAGACCGAAGTATCGACTAAGCTCTCGACTTTTTCTCTACCCTCTGCCATGTTCAATGGTATGCTGTGGTTGTTTCCTATTTTAACTATTCTCTAGAAAACATATTAGATCCTATTCAATCTTTTGTTATGTTATGTTGAGATGATGATGATGATGATGATTATGATTCACTTGTTTGTTTTGTAGCCGCAATCACGACGGAACTGATATGGACCACGAGGTCCAAATTGTGGGGTACGATCTGACGGCAGAGGTGCCACACTACATCGTTCGGAACACGTGGGGAGTCAACTTTGGTGAAGATGGATACGTTAAGTTGGCCATAGAGGGAAACGTTTGCGGGGTGCGGGACGAGATCACCTTCATAAAAGTTTATTAATAAGCAATGATATTATTGCAAAGGAAGATAGGGAAAGCTCTAAGAATACGTAACTAAATAGGTACTGTAATACTTAGTACTACAAGCAAACTACAGGCAAATGCACACCGCGGTGACTATTGCAAAACGCAATAGCCATTTCGGCATTATATGAAGAAAAACATTATTTCTGCCTAATTGTATAAATATTTAGTAGAACTGTCAAGTGCAAACTGCCGATCCCATTGTATTTAATTACCTACTATTTCTTTTGTATGGTATTCAATAAAGAGTAGTTGTATTTTTTTTTTGTGGTTTTCCTCTACTCGTACTTGTTGGCTCGGGTTACTCAGCGCCCGCTTTGAGACCTTCAGGGGAAGGGTGGCTCATTCCCCTCTACAAAGGCGGAGTCTCCTAATACCTTGCTTATGATGGTGACTGTATGAATGGCCGCCGTTTTTTGAATTATTTTTAGGAGGTGTCTAGTTTTTTTTTAAATATTGGTACAGACTTTTTCTATAACTCCCGTCGCTCGACTATACTAGTGTGTACCATAATTTGGCCGTTTCAGTTTTCAGTGCTTGTTTTACTTCTCTATTTCTTTTACGCCCATATTGTAGTCGGATGGTATATTATAAAGTTACAAAATAATATTAAATTTAATATGATTAACTGTAAAATCAACTAAATTATTATTTAACACTATTATCCATTACTTATTTGTGCAACATTTTCAGAATATTCATACAATTTATATAAAACTGTTTTGGAAGTAGGATATAAAGAAAAAGGGCTTATAGAGAAAAATTTTAACAAACTACTAATCAGAAGGTTACTAAATTTTCTTGAAATTTTAGAGAAATACAGAGCCTAAAAACCCTAGAAAAAACCTCCTTTTAATTTTGAAAGTAAGTTAAAAATTGTGTTGAAATTGGGACGCAATTTGCAATAAAAACCGTGTGTAATAATCGTGCGAAGCCAGTACGGACCGCTAGTTGTTAATATTATTAAAACTCACGCATACTCTTACTGTTTGTATGGGTATAATGTGACACTTACGCGTAGTCGATATCACGATCGACAAATGTTTCGGCTCGAAGCCTTCATTATGAATTTAAATGCGATGTGTTTTTCGTAATTTTCTGTCTCTCGCATCCTTTACAAAGGTTTAATAATAGTGATTTGACTATCCACAGCGTCTTAAAAACGAGCTGCATAAAACCATGCGTCTTTAAAAATCATGTGTCACTGGTCTTGTACTGACGTCCCACTTAAGGTGTTTTGGTCAGGATTGAAATTGAACAGATATGAATTGAATGGATCAGAAACGAAATTACATTTTGATACGAATTTCCCACGGGAAAACAAATTCTAGCAACCACAGAACGGAGCCAGTAAATTATTTGTATTTAAGTAGCAGCCGTATCTCAACAATTACCGCTATTGTGGTAATTCGATAAGATTATAATACACTATAAGAGTCTATTTTGTTTCAAATGCAGCATATTTTATTTCTAGGCCATACGTTATAAATAATTACTCATTTTGAATATTGCGAACTTGTGAAATGACGGTCCCATTGGATCTACCCAATCGGACATTCGTTTATAGTATATTTAGAAGTATGTACGTACATATATTGACCATATCGATGGAAGAGGCGAGGCGGACACGGGGCTCAACTGCCTCAATCAGTGATATCACATCGTTATTGATTGACGCCGTCGAGTTCGATTTGCCTTCGACCGCATTGTCACTGACTGTGAGATGGTAGTCAAAGGTATAAAACACAGTTATGTGCCCTGCTTACTACAGTTCTTCCGTTGCAAAAAAGAAGAGTGAAAGAGAATGTTTCAATTTAAAAAAGCTCCCCTTAAGTGGCCAATGTTTTTCACCAAGGAGATTTATTAGAAATGAGCCGTTAATCCCACTAATATTATAAATGTGAAAGTTGCGATGGATGGATGGATTGATGGATGTTTGTTACTCAATCACGCCAGAACAGGTGAACGGATCTAGATGAAATTTGGTATGGAGATAGCTTATACCCTGGATACATAGGCTTATTTTCATCATCACCATCATCACCGTTTTTCATCACCACGCGGGTAAAACCGCGGGGCGCAGCTAGTCCGAAATAATTTCAGGCATAAAGAGGTTGCATTTGTTCTGTGGCAGCACAATTTTCGGAACAACATAAATATAAAGCTAACCTACCGAGTCGGGTTGTGATGATATTGAAACAACAATTCCTTTATACGGATTAAAATTGAAATAAATTTATGTTGGACCCTCATGCAAATGTGGTTCAGTCGTTTCAGCGCTGCGTGGTACAAACATACTAAAAGATGATGATGTAAGGTTACTTGCTACAGACGAATTCTATCAATTGACCTTGCGAATTTAATTCGTGCTCTGATCAGTAAATAAGTAAATGAAACGTTTTTTAAATTAATAGATAATATAAATATAATAGATATAATCGAATTAAAAGTAATTTTGGAGCGGAGATATTGTTTAGGCCCGTGGGGACCGGGAGCTCATCGGAATTTGCAATACTTATCAGAGTAGCCTGTGTTAATCCAGGGTCTAAACTCTCTCCACACCTAATTTTATCGTAATTGGGGTAGCCAAACGGCCACACCAATTTCGAGCGTGAAGAGGTAACAAACAAACACACAAACATAGTACATAGTGGGATAGGATTTTGGCTCAACGTATCAGCATTGCAATTCAACAGGTAATGCTGCCAACTGATTAAAGCTGTTAGAGCATTTGAGCAATAAGCTGGCAACAGATAGTGGATTGCTCAAATTTCTAGTGACTGTAGTTTATTATAATTACTTGTCAGTAGTTTTTTTAAATAAATGCATCGGTGCGATATTGTAAATATTGAATAATTGAAATAATGTTGAGGTATACTCACAACGTTGTAGGTAATAACTTTACCTACTAGTCTATGTTTGATCAGGTTGTGTTGTTTACGGTTACATTTCAAAGAGGGGTTTTCAAGAAGTATTTAAAGACCTAATTAATATTCCTGGGAATATGTTTATTTCACGTTTATCTTTCTAGTATACCTATCATTCATCATATTAAGTTAGTATATCAATATTTAATAGTTGTACTATATACCTTTCTAATATAAGTAATATATAAAATATAACGAACTTAAAGTACCTACTATAACTATAAAAAGCAGCATTCAATTTACTGTCTGCAGGTAGCTGATAAAGTGTCCAAAAAACTGGAAATATTATCTCGTTGAATAGCAAACTTATTCTATATCTACTACTATTCTTTCTCATGATATTTGAGTTGAGAACCACGAAATTTTCGTTAGGTCTCAGGGTATGTCTTATATTGCGCCTCCGTGCGGTAATCTTCGTTAGAGAAATTGATTCTACTGTAATATTACAAGTACCTACTTTCAATATTCTAGGTCTATCTAGGTCGTCAATTTATGCTCAATGGGGATGCGGTCGAAGGTGGAATCACGCTAAGCCTGATGTTGACTAGTTTTCAAGGAAAGGAGTCTGAACTTTCACCAAACACAGTGTGTTTGGTGAAAGTTTAGACTTTTCAAACTCGTGGCAGCAGGTTAGGCAGATACTGGAAATCACACTACACCACCACGCAAACATATGTACCTACTTATGTTAGTTTCAAATTAATCCTACCCAATATAAAAAAAAAAAAAAAAAAAATATTTTCATGTATCGACAAACAGTTTCACAATAATGTTACTTATAAATAAAACGTAATTAATAAAAGAGTCATTGTGAGACCAACAGCGTCGATCACAGGTTACTACTACTATTATAAATGCGAAAGTTTGTGTGTATGTGTGTTACTTCTTCACGCTCAAACGGCTACACCGATTTCGATGAAATTTGGTATGGAGATAGTTTAAACCCTGGATAGGCTGCTTTTATCCCGGAAAAAGCTGTTCCCGTGGGATAATTGAGGTAGCGGGAAAATCGTAATCCACTTGGGTGAAACCGCGGGGCACTACTAGTTTTAAATAAGTGGTTCAACTCTTTTCAACGTATGTGACCAACTTCAGTGGTAAGGCTTATAAAGAGTTAGTGATAGCTTCATATCAGTACAGTGCCGGCATTTGCGGAGAGCACACGTTACCTTATCGATCGGTAAGTACTATCTTTTTATTGTTTTATTTTGTATGTGGTTACTATCATTTTCGTTGATAAGGAACCGTACACATGTAAGTTGGTGGGAATGGTATTTTAAATCATGTAGTTCATACATGTATACTTTTAATGACTTGTGTTGATGAACGCCATACGTTCTCATATTTGTTGAGTGGTTTCTTTACATCCATTCATCCAGACTGATTTACAGTAAAACCCGTTTAAGACGATATCCTAGGTATCCAACCAAAAAACACGTGAGAAAGAGAGAAAGAAAATGAAACCGACTATTATTATGTACGTTCTAATTTCGTATATGTAGGTATTAAATGATTCATTTATAAATTACATTAAATAAGTACATGGTGTAAATATAATTACGTTATCTAAAGTAGGTAATCACTTACATATTCTGGTTTAACAGAAAGATTTTGATGCATTAGTAATTACAAGATTTTCAACATAATTTAACTTTTGCAGTATGCGTCTTCGTTTTGATTCAAAGAAGCGACAAGCGTCTTAAATCATTAACAGCCGATAATGCCTGGGCGTTTAATAAAATCGGAGTTGACTCATGTTCATCGTTCACTTAGGGCCTCTTTTTGATAATCTTATTACATTACATAATTATATATGAAATTTAATATTATAAAATGGAATATATTAAATACATATTATATAAGATCTTCAATTGAATTTCGTACCGTGCCATGCCACATTGTCATGGAAGAATGGAAGAATGTCCAGGAAACTCTACAGTATCACGGGTTCCTGCTTTCCTTCACCACGACGTCAACGTCACTACGGAAACCTGCTTTTAAAAAAAAATTTTGAATGGTTTTTCAGGCTATTGTTCGCGCGTATTAGGCGTATTAAACGGGTGACGAATCATATTCAGCGTTACGAGATGTATGAAAACATGTCTCAAGTTTGCAGGGACTGGCGTAAAATCGCGTATTATGTGAGAAATCGTATTATGCGTGATCGTATTAAGCGGGTTCTACTGTATTTAATAATAGCCACTTCATACAATTGTTGAAGTGTTCGTAGTGGGCGCTTGTTTAATCTTGTTTTTATTTTTTTCTTTATGTTATAACATCAGTATTAATGCTCACAATATTTTGATTATAGTTACTTTTGAACTATCATGGTACCGACTTCGACAAGTTATTTCACACTTGTGAGTGTTGATGTCGGTTCCATATTTTGGTTACATTTTTTTCCTTTTGTATGATCAAAGATACGAGATATTTGTATTACTAGCTTTATACATAACTAGGTGACCCGTCTGACGTTGATCTGCCATTTAATGTGGGTAGGGTAGGAGGAAAAAAATTACGACTTATTCTCATACTTAAAAATACACAAAAAAGTCGGTTGAGCATTTTGAAGGAGTGCGACTACAAACGCCGTAACACGAGATTTTAATATATTAGATAGATAGTCAGTAAAGAGACACGAAAACGAAAAAAATTCTAATCTCTTTTAAAAAGCAATCCGGTGACCATTGTGTTGTTCAGTTATTATTACATGTTTTTTTTATCTACATCTATACTAATGTTATAAAGAGGAAGGTTTGTTATGTTTGTAACAGATAAACTCAAAGCACTGTAACGATTAAAAAAAATATTTTTTACATTTAATTTTTACTTTATCCCTGTGAAACATAAGCTATATTTATGTTTTTTTAGGCAAGCAAAAAATAGGGATCCTTACTAAAACTTCAATCATGTAACCATGCAAAGCCGGCACGGACCGCTAGTGTTGTATATATCTAGCGTTTGTCCATTATTTCACTTGATTGATGGTTAGTGACGATGTGGTCTAAGATTACGCTACACCTAGAATGCTTAGTGGCTCTCAAGGACTGCTGCCTGAACACTATGCGTTTGGAAACAGTTTTTCAAACTTGAGGGTGGTAGCTAGCCAAGCGGGTACTCGAGAGTACCCTGCCGACATGCTAATAATTTATAACGGAAGAAGAATACATCTTGACCGGAAGCTCAAGCCGTTGGTAGGAATCGAACCAGCATCCTTCAGTTTGACAGCCAAGTCTCCTGTTGTTGAGCTAATCATGTCTTCAAATTGTAACGTTATAATTGTTGGGACCTGTCCTTTACAGTTACAAACATGGTGACACTCACAGAGGTAGTATTTGGGAACTTGAAAGAACAAACAGTGAAGAAGTACACATGGCAGACGTCCAGGGGATTCTCGCTCAGCGCCATATCTTATGGAGCCATTATACAGTCTATAAGAGTAAGTTGGCAACACTGATTTAACTTGCAAGAGTTAATCAACTTATGCTGTGCGTGTTGGTTGGTTAAGGTTGTCTTGCAAGGTGAATCATATTAGAATTAAAACATCCCCGTAAGATGTTATTAACAAAGAGACAAAATTGAACTGCTTGTGAAGTGCTAGGTGTGGTAGGAAGTGCGGAGGTAGGGAGGTGTAGCTTAGTTGGCAAAACGACAGGACGGGACGGACGTGGACGGTATTATAAAGTCGCTTCTTTTCGTTCGTTCTGTTTTTAGATTTATTTAGTTATGATAACTATGTTGTACGATGCAAGCATCGCACCTGGTCGCGGTACCTAAGCGATTTACGCATTCATTCCATCTATATGTATATCTATATTAATATTAAAAAGAGGAAAGATTTGTATGGAAGTATGTTTGTAACGAATTGGCTCATAAAGTACTGGACCGATTTAAAAAAATCTTTCAGCATTGGAAAGCTACATTCACCCTGAGTAACATAGGCTATATTATATTTTCAGAAAAATTAGGGATCCGTATAATTTTAATTTTCAAATTTTTTACTTGTGTGAAGCCGGAGCAGACCGCTAGTATTGCATTAATCGCGTCATCAGTTCACGATCGGAAACCATACGTCCATCCGCTGCGCCCCGCGGTTTTACCTGCGTCGTGATGATTGATGATGATGATGATGAAATGTAGCCTATGTGTCATTCTGGGGCCTGATGTGTCAAAATACCAAATTTCATCCAAACCCGTCCAGCCAGAGTGTGTTAGAGTAACAAACATACATCCACACTCACAAACTTTCTTATTTACAATATCAGTAAGATTTTGGGAGTAATAGAACATTTTGCTTCACAAACTACGTTTATTATTTACCTATGTACAACAGCACCGTACATATGCATTTTATATACTCGATGGCGGTAGCTAGCTAGGCAACTGGAAAGTACTTAAGTAGTATTACCGTTTTCCTAATAGTTTTACCATAACTATTTAAGTAATAATCATATTGTAAATGTATAAAACACGGGAGTTACTCACGTAATAAGTCAGTGTTCCGACTATAGTTTCATCCACATTCGATGGTCTTTTTCAAGGAGTCGGCGAAGGCGAAGGCGCTCGCGGACGCGGGCGCGTGACTTGACGTGAGCATTTTGACGTGTCAAAACCATTTTAGTTTTAATGACATACATATTGTAATTCTGTTTACAATAACATATTATATAAGACGCATTTTTTTGGAACTTCTCATGAACCCTCCTGTTCCCACGGGCCCAACGTTTCGACAGTATACAAACTTAATATTGTATATTTTGTATGTATGCATTTATTGAAATCAAAATCTCTACAGGTTCCAGATAAGAACGGCGTCACCAAAGACGTTGTCTTAGGCTACGATGACCTGGAGAGTTACGTCACTCGAAACGTGGCTTACTTCGGTGCAGCAATAGGGAGGTGTGCTAACAGGATAGGCACAGCTAGTTTTGAAATCGACAGTAAGAAGTTCCAGCTGGCCAAGAATCAGGGAGACGATGCTTTGCATGGAGGGACCGTTGGATTCGATAAGGTACGTAAGCTCTAGACTTACGTACTGGGTATTTGGGTAGGCTTTGCCATGCCTTAGGGGTGTTCCATCAACAGTCCTAATTTATGCAATATGATAGCTGTGCCGCGCAGGTTCACCCGCGTATACTATAATTTTCCCGCTACCTAAATCATCTTACGAGAACCAATGATATTGTATGTTTATATGAGGTAGATATCGCACAAGCGCGCGGAAACTGAGGCGGCAAAATTAAGTCAATTGTAGTAATTTTCATTGCGACGCGTATTTCAGGCGCAAATATAAACATATACCTTTTCTATATTATTTGTACCGTATTATCTGTCGCAGTAAGCATGTTTATGTCGTAAAGGAACAAAATCTGAGCACCGCGCAGTATAAATATCCGTCATCTTTAGTAAAACATCATTGACGAGAACTATACTTTTTCCAGGATAAAAAGTAGCCTATGTGTGCCAGCTATCTTCATTTCATGCAAATTACAGTAGTTCCTACTACTGTAATTGTAGGAGTAACAAATTTACAAATGATAGACAAACTTTCGTCTGTTTAATGTTAGTGTTACTATTATTTTTTTATATAATTCCTATTATAAATGCGGATGTTTGTAAGTATATAAGGATGTGTATTTGGGATTAAATTTATTAATCAATAATTACCTGGCTTAAAATCAAACGAAATGAATAAGTAAGGAAAGTCGATTAGAACCGCCGACTTCAACACTCAAAAGTGTGAAATAACTTGTTTAAGTCGGTACCATGAAAGTTCAAAAGTAACTATTATTAAAATATTTTGCTCATTGAATGGTAGCGATTTCAACAGGTTGTTTCACACTTTTAAGTGTTGATGTCGGTTCTATTTTTCAGTAAAAAAATATTTTCAGTGGTCAATTGTCACACACACAATTGTGTATGTTCACCGATTTCTTCACCCTAAATTATAATGTTGTCCACGTATATGAAGCACTTTTCAGTTATCATAACTCAAAAAACAACTTGATCGATTTTGATGAAATTTTAATGGGATCATCTAGGAGGTACACTCTATCAGACAAAAAAATAATTTTGAGAATCGGTCCAAAAATGGGGAAGAAACAGGTGAACATAAATTCAGTAAAACATAATCACCTCCATTTTTGAAGCCGGTAACAACTCAGTAATTATTATATACAACTTTAAGTTGTTCAATTCCAGGTAAATTGGAGCTCTGTTGTAGACGGCACGAAAGTGATCTTTAGCTACTTTTCTAAAGACGGGGAGGAAGGTTACCCTGGAGACGTGGTGACTAACGTGAGCTATGACGTCACAGACGACGGCACACTCATCATGCAGTTTACAGCTTCCTCGACCAAGCGGACGGTGGTAAACCTTACCAACCATTCGTACTTCAACCTGGCGGGGCACGACGGAGGCGCTGACGAAATCTACAAGCATCTAGTAGTGATTAATGCTGATAAGTGAGTGATTTAATATAAAACTGGCCGAATTTTTTTTTTTCGATAATCTTGCGTTTGAAAACGATGACGTGTCCAAATTGTATCTGCAAGCCTAGAAGGTACATATTCACTTTTGACTTGAAGAAGGCAATATTGTAATTGTCGGTAAACACAGACTCGGGCAACGAGTTCCATTCCTTGACAGTACGCAATAAGAAAATGGAATCAAATGCTTGGTACGTTTAAGTAGTTTCTCTATATATTATAAAGAGGAAAGATTTGATTGTTTGTTTGTTTGCATTGAATAGGCTCCGAAAGTACTAAATCGATTTGAAAAATTCTTACACTGTTGGGAAGCTACATTATCCCCGGGTTGTCACCCGGGGGCTATATTATATTTTCACAAAATTAGGGACCGAATCACGAACCATACCTTTTCCAGCACAAAAGTAGCCTATGCGTTAATTTTAATTCGTCCATATTGAATCAATCTTGATTCAATTCTAGATTCAATGACACAGCGCATTATTGCCGTCTGTTAGCACATTAAATGTCAAATGCCCTACTAAATCGACATAGGCCGAGCATAGATTCATATATTCATATATAGTATACCTTACATTCCGAATTTCATTCAAGTCTATCAATCCGTTTAGGCGTGAGGTGTGTAACAAACACACATACACTACCATAGACACAAATTTTCTAATCACAGTAATATTATAAAGGCGAAAGAGTGTATGTACCTATGTGTATAAGTGTGTATATTTGTTTCTATTTCACGCTCAAACGGCTGCACCGATTTTGATGAAATTCGGTATGTATAGTTCAGACCCTAGAATAACACATATTATTCTACTTTTATCCCGGAAAAAGTAGATTCCGTGGGACAATTAAGGTAGTGGGAAAACCGTAATCCGGGTGTAATGTCGGGTGTAACCGCGGGCCGCTACTAGTAATATTATAAACGCGAAAGTTTGTATGGATGTATGTCTGTTTGTTACTCTGCTCATACGGATGGACGGATTTGGGTCGAATTTGGTATGTAGATACTTCAGGTCCCGGAAATGACACAAAGGCTAATTCATCATCATAAATCATCACCACGCAGATAAAACCGCGGGGTGCAGCTAGTTTACAATATTAGCGTGATTGAAACTAAATGTTTTTACAGAATAACTGAAACGGACCCCAACTCCATTCCCACGGGTGGTTTCATTGGTGTGGGGGGTACTCCATTCGACTTCCGCACTCCTACCGACTTGGGGAAAGCCATGAACAAAGGGCCAAACTTATTTGATGACAACTTTTGTGTCACCACTTATGGAAATAAGGTAATTTAATTATTGCTTCTGAAAATCAGTTCGATGATAACCCCCTTATTTTTCGGTTTGACTGCGTGGTAAATTTCCTCATTTAAGTGTTACATACAGATTTTTTAAAATTAGGTCTAGAATAAACTTATAGAGCGTATGATCAATGCGACTCGTAATCAAAATGGTCGCACATATTTGGCTCAACAAATCAGCATTTTAATTCAACGGGGCAATGCTGCTAGCATTCTGGACCTGATGCCAACTCTTATCGGGGTAGAGAATTTGAGCTATCTGTAGGGTAACCATGTAGTGTCACTGTGGTAACACCTAGTGGATTTTTTAAATTTATACTATATAGATCTAGCGTTTGACCACTATCCCTCTTGATGGTCAGTGACGATGTGGTCGAAGATGTTATCAGATCTAGAGTGCACACTGGCTCTCAAGGACTGCTGCCTGAATACACTATGTGTTTGGTGACAGTTTTTCAAACTTGAGGGTGGTAGCTAGCCAGGCGGGTATTCGAAAGTACCTACCCTACCACCGTTCACGGATTGCTCAAATGTAATTACATAGTTTGTAGTAATGTAATTATTTATTAGTATTTTATTTTATTAAAGGCATCGGCCCATTTATTCATTAGGTCTAGGGTTAAACCACTTGCCGATCAGTGATTGTAATCGAATGTGAAATGTGGATATAGTAACTGTTATCAGTTTTCTAAGCTGTTTTACATAATTTACATTTGAAGAAGATAAAGATAGCTTTGCTCCTAGTTTCTCTCCGAGATCTAGACAATCAGAGTTGAGGAGATCTATAAAGAATTAAAGCTACCGACAAAGCCTGGTGGAATAGTGAGTTCCAATGGCAGAGTGCATACGACACATATTATTTTTTTAAACTGATGGCCGATGAGGTGAAAAGATTCTCGAGAGGGCATCATACCACAATATTAACTCTGATGCTAACAATAGTAAGTTTTGGTAACGTTAGGGCACCAATTTAAATAGGTTTCAAAACTAAAAAAAAAGGTATCGAAGTAGGTACTTAAGTACCATAATTATCCTCTTACTTATCTAGTTTGACATCTAGGTTGCTATAAAAAGAAAAAGGTGGATGACGCATGTTCTACAATGTTGATTGGCTCTCAGTAACAGCTGCCTAGAACACTAATAATTTTGGTAACAGTTTTAGAAACTTTATGGTGGTAGCTAGCCAGGCGGACATTAGATAGTACCTACTGTACCACCATAAGCTATAAGGAAATTAATAACGATGCATTCTGCACTTGATGCTCATAGCTGACAATGCCAACAAACAACTAATTTATGGGTGCTACATCATCATCATTTGAAACTATATGTATATTTTTTTAATGTACAGGATCTGAACTTCGTATCCCGAGTCACACATCCTCCATCAGGCCGAACTCTCGAAGTCTACAGCGACCAGCCTGGAGTCCAATTCTACACGGCGAACTTCCTTCCATCACCTTCGGAGCCGGCGCTGGTTGGAAAAGACGGTGTCGGCTATCGTCGTCACGGAGCATTCTGCCTGGAAACCCAGAACTACCCCGATGCTGTCAATCACGCGAACTTCCCTAGCGCAGTGCTTACCCCGGGAGAAGTGTATAAACATCGGGTGCTCTATAAGTTTGGAGCTGAGAACAGCGTAGAGCCTCGGGTGATGACTGTTTAAGAAGACCGGTACTTTTAATTATTGAAAAAACAAACAAAACCCAACTGTGTGAAAACGTGTAAAATTAAAATTTCCAAAATTGACACTTTATAAGAATTTTAATGGTAGAAAAGCTTTCATATCTCCCCAGGTAGGATTCAAAGAAAAAAGTTTGTAGCATAATTTGGTGCCAAAATTAACGTTGATTAGACTTTTTACAATTTTAATATAGGTAGGACACCAGGGGCCTAAATCTACTATTGAATATGGCAATATGATCGGCTCACAATTGGTGAAGCTTTGGTAGTCCGCTATTTTTATTTCGTCCATATTGAATCAATCTTGATTCAATTCTAGATTCAATGACACAGCGCATTATTGCCGTCTGTTAGCACATTAAATGTCAAATGCCCTACTAAATCGACATAGGCCGAGCATAGATTTAACATAGACTCAGGCTGCTATGACTTAGCAGACTACGGATTTTTGACGTTGTCTTATTGGCATCGGCTCGGCCTCGCAGCAGACTGTACATGAACTTTGTATTAGTAGACTTGACACCCAGGACTCCTACCTAGTGTCACTGAAACAAATCTAACGACACCTCTCCAGCTTAAGTCCTAAGTGTGGAGTTCACCAAAATTTAAAACATCCGATTATCAATTTAACCGTCGGTCAAACAGTTTTATAACATCTTCCAAGCAGACGTGATACATCGTAGACCATATATCACTGAACATCAGGTGAGATTAGGGCAGTGGCGGATTTACGCATTTGCCGCCAGGAGGCTAGTTTTTGGGTGTATTTCTAAGATAAGCTTAATCATGTAAGCCATATATGGTAAGGTAAGGCCTCTAAACTACTTACACAATAATATGAACACAGCTTACACTTAATACTTTTCAATCGGTAAAGTTTTTAAACACTTTTTATTGTACTGAAATCTTAAAAATATGATTAATCTGATTATCATTCTATAAAATATGTATTATGTAAACAATCCGTTTCATGGTAGCAATGAAATTACTAATTAAGTTATGAAGTTTTACATTGCTTTTTTTACGTTGATTTATTTCTTTAAGTCGATCTAATATAAGTTAGGTACATGATAATGCTGTTTATTTATTCCTAAACGAAATTAAAATTTTTGGATCAAATTTGCCGCCCCCAAAAAACTGCCGCCCTAGGCTCTAGCCTACTCAGCCTGCTGGTAAATTCAACTGGATTATGGTCATACAGTATAACCCATACTGCTTATCTCGTATATGAATTAAAAACAACACATTCATACGCTTTTGATCACTGAATATGATAAAAAAATAAAACGGAGATACAGTGATATTTTTTTTTACTAAATAGTTATTGCATTCACCTTAATAATTAATAAGCACCCTGCACCTTACAACACTTTTGAAGAAAAACAGGGTTCCACGTATGTTTTTATAGGATTGGATTAAGGTTGACGAGGTTTGGGACGTGTAAGACGGCCTCGGAACTTTAATTCATAAAAATGTTTTTCACGAGAATTACATTCCTCTATATTTTTGCTATAAACCTACTAAGTAAGAAAGTTAAGTTACTTATAAATGCCGATGCGTCAGCATCATATACATATTTTGTAAAATGCTGGGACGTTAGGAGGAACTATAAAATGTCACGTCTGTTGACGTGAGGCTCACATCAGATATTTGACAAAGGCCAAACATAACAAAATGCACGAAAAATAATGTTGCGTTCTAAGCTTTAAATAAATCGCAAGCCCTTTAAGTTTTTAATTGAACACGCGATAGGAAGATTCTGAGGTTGAAGATATACAAATATGTAGCTAGGTGAATGTTTTGGAGAAAAAATTATTAGCCGAATTGAATAACGCTCCTTTACCACGCAATTCGACTTTTGTCGAATATCTGAATGTGGGCCACAATATAATGAATAAATAGTCTTATAACGACGAGTCCATTCCATTTTCCCTCTTATTTTCAGCGTTTTCCTTAATATCTCCCCACGCCAAGTTGAGGCTCTTCTTCATACCATCGTCGAGAGGGGGAATCAATGAACGCGGCAGGAGGAATGTTGACAGGTTGAACAGGTCCAGGAATACTTTGTAGCGGTCACTGGGGAAAAGGAAACCAAATATCAACGATTACGTAACTGGTATTATTCTGTATAGACACGGGGGACACTAAAGAATCACGATCCGTATCTCAGATCAAAGCTCAAGCGTCTGAGACGGATCTTTGAGTCGGTTCACAGATCAGATCAATTTGCATTTATTGTACGGAGTTGATTGTGACTGTGACTCAAAATGAGTCCCTCGCTAGAATTGCATAATATTTGACTTAATGTTTAACTGAAATGAAAATACTTTGTCAGAAAAATATCAACACCTTAAAAATGTTGTTTATATTTTACGTGTAGGAATATTAATAAATAAATATATACCTATATTAGAAAAAGGATAATAAATTGATTACTATTATTTTGTTATTTTACTTCACACTCATAAATTAAATTTAAGAAATACATTGTCATATTGGCCATAGATAATATGACTGGTAATTTCAGAACTAAAATATATACGGCCTTACTTACTCGCTTAATTATGCGGATCTTAGCGGATCCACAGATAAACAGTTCAAAATCAACTGACTACAGCTCTGGAACATCATAGCTCGTGTGAGTCACGACTGATCCGTGAGTTTACAATGTTGATGTTGAGTGAGTGATGATGAATGAGTTTACAATTGAGTTACGGATCACGAGCTCAATTCTATCTGATACGGATTTTTGAACCGACTCAGAGCTGAGTTACACATATCTATTTCTGTAGTAATAGAGTAAAAGTACCCTGATATAAGACCTATAGACCGGGCACCTAGAGGATGCGTTAGCGGTTGGATAAAATGGAGACAAGTCTCATATGCGATCAGCGAATGCCCATGAAACTCAAAGGAAAAATTTATGAGACAATCTGAATTGTAGGCGGCGAAAGAGGTTGACGAAAGAAAAGTGTATGTGGCAGAGATGGATTTGAGGTGTGACAAGAATGGATAAAATAGGGAATGAGTATATAAGAGGAAGTTTGATAGTAGCACCAGTGAATGATAAGTTGAAAGGAAATGGTACATACCAAGCCAATTTATTTCCTTTCAATAACATGAGGTGTCACGAGGTGGGATGTAAAACATATTCCAAAAAAACCTCTATATCCTTCTGCATTCATGTTCTTTTTTAAAACTGTATAGATCTATCTCGTCTAGCGTTGACCACTATCTCACTTGCGGGTCAGTAACAATTTGGTCGAAGATGTTATCATGCAAGACCTAGAATGCCTACTGGCTCTCAACGACAGCTACCTGAACTCACTATGTGTTTGGTGACAGTTTTTTACACTCGAGGGTGGTATCTAGCCAGGCGAGTACTCGAAAGTACCCTTCTACCATGCTGGGAAATTGTTAACGGTGGTTACCTTCACCGGCAGCTCAAGCCGTTGTTGTGGATCGAACCAGTGTCCGTGAGTTTGGCAGCCCACGCTTCCCCCGCGGAGCTATGACGGTTGGCACAGTGGTTAGTATCAGTGACATGACTTCTGTGTCTCCGGGACCCTAGGTCCGAATCCCGGCAGGGGTAAAGATTTGTGGGATGAGAGTAGAGGTCTAGGGAGTGTTTGTGTAATGTGCTTGTGTATATCCATGCCTCCCGCGACACAGGGAATCCTAATGCGGGGTTCTGAATGAGCCAAAAAAATAACTATCATCCCGTCATAACTTATTACATATATATACTTATAAATTATAGTACATAACATTAATGTGGAAGTGTGGGATAAGGACAAGAAGTAGAAGAAGAAATGTATCCCTGTGCCAAATTTCATTCTAATCAGTTGAGCTGTTATGGCGTCACTGAACAACAAACATCCAAACATACAAACTTTCACATTGATAGATATAGTGTTAATTTCATATTTATATACCTACTCGATGTCAATACTTAAAAACAAGGGACTTTACAAATTTTTAAGGGATTATTTTTACTGACTTAGTCCTGAGTTCTTTAATCTCCGATTGATCTGAATCTCATTTCTTGAATCTGACCCGATTCTAGAAAATTCAAGCGTGAAATAATGTTGGTATTTTTTGATTACCTGAGCGTCGAACGCAGATATTGGTATCCCGAGGAACCTCCCGTGCCCAGCTGCTGTGAGCCGATCATACGCTGCACCATGATCACGTGGTTATCTGTCACAAGACGATCAAGATATTTACTTTTAAAAGGAATAGAAAAGTTTTTAAAACGGTTGTTACGACCGTTTTACGGCAGTTTTTTTAGATGAGTTTTCTTGATAGCTCAAATCTTGGCTCTGAAGAAAACTCATCAAAAATAACTCCACACAAATGAAATTGGATGTTGCGATGGGCGGGCGAAGTCACACTAAAATAAAACGTTCGCAATGAATGTATACGGGGAAGCTTCAATGTTACATAAATTTTTGATAGTGTAAAAGAGCCTAGACTGGGATGGTATGGTCATCTAAAGGTTGTCTCAGTAAGAGCACGTTTTTAATTTTAAAATAAAAAAAAACATATTTTTTGCGAGACTTGTGATTGTTTTATTGGATTGTAAAGAACACATTTTCCGATTAGACCTGCTCGGAACTCGCATAGTTTTTACACAACTGATAGTAAGGCCCCTGTAGCATTTTCAACAAAATAAGCTGATATGACTTAAAATTGTCTAAATAGCAAATGTTAAAGCCAGTTTGATATAATAAAATTACACTGCAACGTAATCTCTTTGAGAACACACGCACACACGGATACTCAGCTGGGACGGAAGACGCAAGTACTCACAGCGCCACTTGGTGATGAGGCTGTCGATATCCATGAGCAGCATGAGGAGCTGGTGCGGCTGCGAGAAGCGCGGCTCGTCGCGGTAGAACGTGATCATGATCGCTCCTTGCAGGGCTCGGTGGGATAGTCTGGAAATAAACACAGTTTCCTTATTAATACAGCAGAAATAAAACAGGCTTTGGGCAAGATGTCATTCTTAATAGGTAAATCATCCTCATATAAACGTTAGAAAAATGCTAATAATATTAAGGCAAAAACCTTTTTTATGCGAGAGTTGTGATTTTTTATTGGATTGTAAAGAATTCATTTTCCGATTAGAACTGCTCGGAACTTGCATAGTTTTTACACAACTGATAGCAAGGCCCCTGTAGCATTATGTTAGCACTTCGGTATCTCGGTCGGATAAGGCTGAATTATGTTTGGAAACATTTTCTTTGATAAGGCCCCCCTTTTCAGATCCATTCGCGGAAATACCTTTAGTGGGTTGCATAATATGGGCAGGCTCAGAGTCGCACAACGAGCTATGGAGAGGGCTATGCTCGGGGTTTCTCTACGTGATCGAATCAGAAATGAGGAGATCCGTAGAAGAACGCAAGTCACCGATATAGCCCAGCGGATTAGCAAGTTGAAGTGGCAATGGGCAGGGCACATAGCTCGAAGAACTGATGGCAGTTGGGGCCGAAAAGTTCTAGAATGGAGACCACGGACTGGCAAGCGCAGCATAGGACGGCCACCGACCAGGTGGACAGACGACCTGACTAAGATCGCAGGCAACGGCTGGATGCGAGCCGCTTCCAACAGGTCCTTGTGGAAATCAACGGGGGAGGCCTATGTCCAGCAGTGGACGTCCTATGGCTGAGATGAGGATGATGATGATGATGATGATGATGATGATGATGATGATAATATGGATCATCCCTATGCGGTACATCATTTTACTATCCCACATCTTTTACTAGGGAGGCGATATTATATCCTGCCATAACCGGTGTAAAGCGATAACAATGCAACTTTATGTACATCTACAATTATTAAATTTTGATAAGGTGATAAGTATCGGGTAGTCGGGCGAGATCCCATATGGAATTATATGTGTGAATATGTATATAAGTATATATATATCAGTCATCAGGTTACCATAGCACAGGCTCTGCCTAGTTTGGGACCTGAAGACCTTGTGTGAATGTTAATAAATAAAAAAATTAAAAAAAAATTATAGAATCTCTTTGAGAACGCACGCACACACGGATACTCAGCTGGGATACAATACTATATACATATAAGTATATAGTATTGTACCACTTCGCTTTAGTAGTGCATGCAAGCGGGCTATCAGCTGTCGTTGGTATTTCGGGATGAGGCAATACAGACTGCTTTGAACCACTCATTGAGAGATCACCGAGGCAGACGTATGTCCTGTTGTGTACGATAACGACAAAGCTTACCTCCGCTCGCCCCTAGACCTGAGCGCATCATGGACAGTGGGGTCGAAGATGGAGCGGTAGATCTCTCGACGGTTCTCAGCATCTTGCAGCCGATGCTGACGAACGTTCTCGTTATCCTCTTTCTGAAAAACAATATCACTTTTAAAGCCCTATAAGAAAGGATACATACTTTTTGCGTAATTAAAAACGTCAAAAGATAGTTAATTATACATTTCGCCATTTTTACTGTTTGGTTGACATGTATATTACGATTGGTTTTTATGTGAAAAAGAAAAAAACCATAAGGAATGCAAGCTGCACTGCGGTCTGCAGTCATAACTTGAATGGATAATGGTTAGTGACCTTCTTTTTGAGCCTTTCCATGCTTTTGAAAGCACATTAAGCGTAGGTCTCGGATGTTGTCTTCAGATAACAGTTGTCCTGCACCCGAACTGTCCTAGAAAGATTCTACAGTAGCCATATACCGGTATCTATGGTTGAAGAAATCTATCGCTACTATAGTTATTTAAAAATAACAGTTCTATAACGTACACTAGCTTCCTCGATGTCTTCAGCCAACATCTTGTTGACGACCGTCTGAAACTTGCCCCAGAAGTTAAACCCACCGGTGTTCAGCCCCGGGGTCCGCTCTAGCCATCGCTCGATCAAGGCCAACAGATCCGGCTCTTGTTCTGATCTGAAATAACAACCATGCATACATACGTATATAGGCCATTTTAATTTATTTTTGTGAATTTGCCTGCACTGCACATAGCTCTGTGATAGCTAATTTGGCGACGCTATGGACAGGCCTTAATTATTTTATAACTGTCTCGCCCAATCGCTTACGTTTGTCACATTTTCAAATCTCACTTACTCTGGTCGATGATAGACTGTTTTACCTTATGCAAATATTTACAGAGCCTAACTTTAGAACTACAAAGATAGCTTGCGTCTGTTCTAAAATAAGAATTGTATCAAGTTTCGCTTGGCTTCTATCCGCGCCCCGAGGTGTCACTCTTGTGGACTACGGTTTTAGTGTTACGCCATGTACTCAACGGGAACCGAACATATTTTGGGGATAAAAGTAACCTATGTATTATTCTATACCATAATCTATCTCAGCGCAAAATTTTATCCATATCCGGTCAGACGTTCTGGCGTGATTGGGTAACAAACATATACATTTAAACTTTCGTTGGTATTTTGTAGTCGTGGGTTCAAGTCCGATTAATAGCCGATTTTTTTGATAAACGAATTAGAATTTTAGCGTAACAGAATGAGAGCTCATGAGTTTTATAAAACTTTAGTTAGAATATTTATATTAAATACACAATATTTAGTGCTAATTCCGCAGGATGCAATTATTCCAGAATTCGGGTTAGGATGTAGTATGCACTTACGGTCCTTCCTCATGCATAAATTGCACGTAGGAAGTATAAAGTACGTGTCTTGTCGTGATGGTATTTTATTATTTTTTTTATTTTTAAAAACATCAAACAAGGTCTTCAGGTTCCAAACTAGGCGGAGCCTGTACTATGGTAACCTGAGGACTGATGTATATACTTATATACATATACACACCCGGACACAGGTCAAACAGAGATGTTCATTGCTCATACATACAAATGTTTGACCTGTCCGGGAATCCAACCCGGGACCAGCGGCGCAGAAGGCAGAGTGCTATCAACTGCGCTAACCGGCCAGTCACCACGATTTATATCATGATGATGTGATGATGATCATTCCGTCTCGCAGAATTAGCAATAAATATTGTGTATTTAATCACATTTAGATATAGATTTCCGCAAAGTAACGCCAGAATCTATAAACTAACTTCAGCTGGATTGATAAAATGACACAATGAGCACCTTTCCAGGTCTAACTTTTCTGTTACCAATGTAAAAAGCCAAAGGTCGTCACGGATGTCTGACGGTTTTGCGGTTCATTGAACACAACACAGGGCAGGGTCATTTCTTATAGCGTAGGTCTGCCTAGCTCATAACTAGTAATTATTGCCATAATACTATTTACGGTAAATTAAGCACATTAATTCAGAGTAGAAACAGTAAGTAGCAGATTATAAATTCTAAGAAAAACTTAATACCTGGTATTCTTTGTATCACGTTACGTACTGGGTATCAATTCTACTAGTCACATTGCTCATAGATTGTTAATGAATTGTCGTTTTGCTTGCATAGTTTACTCCGAGTAGGTATAAATGTAATGGCTACACAGATCTCAATGCAATGGAGATAATTGCATCTCCATTGCTATTTTAGCGTAATACTTAGTCTATTTATGATTACATTTATTTTACTATTCCATTGTTTATGAATTGCTTAGCTTAATAAATAAGAGAATCGGCACCCTGTTCGGTCATACCTTGGATGGGTGACCACAAGTGGTATTTTAATTGTAGGGTTCCGTGCTTCGATGGTAGTCCCGGCTGTTATCTCAAGATATCAGTCATGTATTCATGGACACATAGATAGAGTCACTTCTAACTTATCAGAATGCGAACTTTTTAAGTTGTCTTATTGGCAGTGACATCTGCAGCCTCCCTCCCCCTACCTGCCCCCCGATTCAGAACTCTTCGATAGCTAAGCGAATCGATTCGGTAATAAATGAATCCCGTGTTGTATAAACTTTCTATAGAACTATTTCAAACATTTGCTAGACGATGATACCAGTATACAATAAAATATTCCATTACATTTATGAAATATGTGCAAATAAAAAACAAATAATTTCTTCCTAGGGAGTTGCATTCGTTATTTTTACATGCAACGGGTGGCAAACAAGCAGACGAGCAATCATTTTTACCATAATATCCCAAAAATCGTAGCAGGGCTCACAGGAACAAAATTAAAATGGGCTGTAGGTACCTATATCTGATTTTGAGTGGAAGTATATTATGATAATGAGACAATATTTACAAGACGAAAGCTTGGCTACTCCACCTCTGCCGTGTCAACATAACAACTTAAACGTAGTAACATATGCAATGTGATAAACACATTGTAAAACATATTAGAAAAGAATGGCCCTGAGTTTCATGCTTTCAATGTGGCTTTAATCAATTTGGAATCCAGAATTAGATATGTCCGAATTTGTACCATAAAAATCAGCTACTAGTGGGATTTGAACCCAAGACTACAGAGTACCGTTCTGTCACTTAGCTATTTAAGCTATAGTAGCACTCCACTAGCCGTCCGAATTTAGTTCTACCTTATTTACATCTGATGGTAAATCTCCACGATTATGTCATATTGTACGATTATCAGAATTACGACGATTGTCTACTTACTTTTGGAGAGCATCCATGGCCTCAGGGTCATCTCCGAAGACAGTCTGGTAGTTCTGGTTGTATTTTACACGAAGCGCCTGCTTTAGACCAAGCTGAAAATCAATAAATTATATAATCAATATCATCTTAATAATTCTAGCCTTAGGGCGACGACTTTTAGAAATATCCCTCCCTCATTGAGTGGAATCTATGTAATCTATATATACTAATATTATAAGGAGGTAAAGTTTGTGAGGTTGTAGGCGGTAATCTCTGGATGTAGTGAACCGATTTTGAAAATTCTTTTACCAATGGAAAGCGACGTTATTTGTGAGTACCATAGGCTTATGATCATCATCAGACGGGGGAAAACTGGGGGGTGCAGGTAGTCAATAATAAAAGTCCACGAGGATCGGTTGGTCTAGCTTCCCCCAAAAATACTAATCAAATTTATTTCTTGCATACTTGCGTAGCCCATCTTGTCGGAGAACGTTCTACACTGTACTTGAAAGGCAATGGTCTCCGCCCCGGATTATCTCGATCTCATCACTCAAGATTAAGCTAATCCTGGTCACTGCCCTATTGTGCAGACGATTTGGGCACTCGAGTTGTGTTTTTCTACTCATATAAAACAATGGTTTTATGACAATATCTTCAGAATCCTAACTTAACTGTATTAGGTACTCACCTTATTTTCTAGAAGCCGAAACTGTAAACTCTGGAATCCTGAAGCTGGTCGAAGATAGTGTCTAAAGTCCATGAAATCGAGTGGTGTCATCGTCTCCAAGATCATCACCTGCTCCACCAATAGCTGTAAGAAATAAGTAAGATACGTAAAATAACTAAAGTTTTTTTGCAAAAATTAGTTTTTAACATAATTTATCATACGTGATAAATATTCCGATAATGGTAATTCTTCTATCAGTAAACTCAGTTTAAAAACTTATAAAGAGTTATTTATGGAACACCGGTTGGTTAACGAAGAGTCTCAATGAGACATCTCGTAAGAAAAGAGAAAAATGAGATAAAATAAAAAAGTTTCAATTCAAATTCGGGAGTATGAGTGTTATAAAAACATATTTTATAATTCCTACGCAAAAAAATATTACCAAAAAATGGAACCGACTTCAACTCTCAAAAGTGTGAAATAACTTGTTGAACGCGGTACCATGATAGTTCAAAAGTAAATATTATCAAAATATTGTGAGCGTTTCACACTCTTGAGTGCTGAAGTCGGTTCCATTTTTTGGTAATATTTTTTCCCCATTTTCGGTGACCTGCGCTACCTACGGGATCAATTGTCCTTGTGTATGTTAACCTATTTCTCCACCCGCAACTATAATGTCATCGACGTATGCGTAGCACTTTTCAGTTATTGGAGTGTACCTTATTGTATTCCTTTTCTGAGGTCAATATTTCCGCGAAATAGTACACGCGTAAGGAAATGGAACAAACGGGTTTAAATGAAAGATCTTCACTTCTATATATGATCTCCTAGTTATCTCCGATTTCAATAAAGTGCCCAAAACTTTACCGAATTAAAGAAGAAACGGAAGGAGTGTCGTGCTAAGCTTATGGCATATAATTGATGCAAATAAACTTGTCGCTTAGTGCCCTTGACCCTGGCGAAAGACACAAAAATGCAAATCCAAAAAGAGCTGAGAATCTTGAATGTATCAACAAAATGAACAACGCATTGGGTAAAAATATCCAGTAGAACATATTCTTTCAGGTTCTAAAAAATTAATTAGGGCCGCTATACGATTTGGTTGGTAACTTTTTTGTGCTTCGCACTTTGAAGAGACGAGAAATACTTTAAAGTTTTTGAATATATATTTAGAAGTCACAATAGATACTTTGAAGTTAATATCTAGCCAAATTATGTTAATCGATAAAGTTTAAATTGGCATTAAGGGAAAGTCCCGCAGAATACGGTACACAAAGATGGCGGCCTTAATAAACCAACATGGCCGACCAACAAAAAGTCACCAGTCCTGACAAAGACTCAGTGTTATTTCACATCTCAATAACAAATGGAGTGATGAATGGCCCGGAGGACCTTGTGTCATAAATATAGGGATCGTACGACTCTTATCTTCAACATGCAAAAATATTTATGTAAACGGTTGATTGACTGTAATAACACTGTTTACCTATCGATTATTGGGTTGTTTTCATGTTATTATGAATCTACGTATTTAGTAGCCTTGAATAATTATGCTTATAGCATATCTAATCACTTCCAATAGGCTTATTAATATTGCTAGGACAAGAGCTCGCAGTTCCCGAGTAGCTACATTATGGAATTCTACAAAAGGAATGTTAGTGTCTTACAAAATATTAACAACGTATCTCGCGCCCCCAGTATCACAGATATCCACAGGCGACGGTGATTGCTTGCTAACGGACCCACTTGTCAGAGACTCTGACAAGTGGGTACGTTGGCAAGTGAGAGAGTTGGCCATAATCCTATCCTATTAATATTATAATTGCGAAAGTTTGTGTATGTGTGTATGTTTGTTACTACTTCACGCTCAATCGGCTACACCGATTTCGATGAAATTTGGTATGGAGATAGTTTAAACGCTGGATTACGCTGACATTCTTTTATCTCGGAAAAAGTATAGTTCCCGTGGGATAATTTAGGTAGCGGGAAAACCGTAATCCTGCGGGTGAAACCGCGGGGCGCTATTAATATAGTATACAGTAGCCAGCGAATTGTTTGTGTTTTCAAACTACCCTCAATTTTGGTACACGTTGTATATGCACTGCGTACTGCTCGCTCCCATGTTTGGTTATTCTGCATGTTATCTTTCCCGATAATTATAGTGGCACTTAACAGTTTTCTACAGTTATTTCATTGGTTTCTTATTCTTCATTATTTTTGTCCCGCGGTTTCACCCGCGTGGACTACAGTTTTCCCGCTACCTCGGTTATGTGTTTTTTTGGCTACCTTCCTCGCAATATTTAAATATTTTTTTTCACCATGAGAACCTTACTTTTGCAGTACCGAAAATATGAAAAAAGAAATGTGTTTCACTTTTTCGTTTATATTTATTAAGGAGGGTTTTGATCATGTCACACTCATTGGTAATTTGGTTTGATTCTTGATCTCTTCATTTGAAATTCGATCTTGTAAATAACTTGAAATACCTATCTGTGTGTAATGTGAGTATGCGGGTTACCTGTAATAAATGTAGTAACCATCAATTTACATTTATAACACCTATCTATTGAGGCAAGTTGGAATCGTATTGAGTTACTATGCAACATTGTCGGAACCATAACCCGTTTGTCTACTTGCTTTCTTGAGCGGAATATGGAGCCTTAGGAACCCTGCTTTGAAATATGATGCGAAATTAATACAGACGAGTGATTTGTGTTTTTTTCTAGTTGGCCAATGCGCCTGTTATTACTAGGGAATTTTAGGCCATGATGCAGTGATACAGATGTATTTCCCCGAGATACAATTGACCCCTTTTCAAAAATTAAAACCTCGTTCAGTCGTGGAATATTTAAAAAGTTACGCATTTAAGATTCGTTTTGAACAATGCTTTTTTAAATTATTTGTTTTAAAAAATGATTCAACACCGCAACGAGGTCATTGTTTCATTTTATATAGGTATGTATAACATTTGACCATTATCTCACTTGACGGTCAGTAACGATGTAATCAAATGTGGATTCACGATAGATATCATCACGATAGTGTTGATTGAATCTTTACAGTTTTACTACAGCAAATCCTACTAATATAATAAATGCGATAGTTTGTGAGTATGGATGTATGTTTGTTACTATTTCACGCCTAAACGGCTAGATGGATTTGGATGAAATTTGGTATGGAGATAGCTTATACCCTGGATTAACACATGTAGGTTTATTTTCATCATCACCGTTTTTCATTACCAAGCTGGTAAAACCGTGGGGCGAAGCTGGTACATAGATATAAATAGACAATATTCTGACCTTTGTGTTAACATCTAGGTCATTGCACTCGGTGTTTCAGTTACCTAGACAATTTATAAGAATTGTCTTGTACCTATCCATACAGTAACAAGAGATGAACTGTGATAGTATAGCAAAAAATAAGGAAAAAATTTAAGACGATCGTCGTGGCTCAGTGATCAGTGACACTGACTTTGGAACCGCGACTCCGGGTTCGAATCCCGGCTGGGTCATACATTTCTGTGATGAGCATAGATGTTTGTTCTCGGGTCTTGGATATCTGTGTAATGTGACTATGTGTGTCCATCATACCTCCGGCGACACAGGGTATCTTAGCGCGGCTATGTGAGAAAAATAAAGGCAACTACTACTATTACTTATAAATTGCGGGTAGTTATAATCGGGATCGAAAAACTAAGATGGCTTATTTTAATTAAAAATACAAGTTACCCGGCAGTTTTGAATATTGGTGACTTTATAGATTTTGATGTGCTCTTTCTGAATTAATACTGTGCCATTATGTACATTAATTGCGCCGCCTTATTAAAAAAATGTACTCTCAAAACCATCTTTTGACAATATTTTCTTTCCTCTTATTTATTTTGTACTTGTTTTATTTTATTTTTTACGGATTTTGAACATTATTTTTTGATTGTAAGAGTACCCACGCTACCGGGATCCCATTTAAATTTTAGTTAATATCGGTTTAGTTGTTTTTATCATATCAAGGAAAACCTTAAAAAAATACGGGTGAGTGAAAACAGTTGTTCGAATTTTTGTTTGTTTTTGTTTATAAGCACCTACACACTATTACACACTATACCTTTCCATCCAACGCATTTTTTGACCACCAAATGACATACAATGTTGATATGGAAATCAGTCTACAGAACCGAGTTTTATACTTCCAAGCCGGTTTACGTAATAGGTACACTGTCCGTCAGTCATTATGTTAGAGATTTTTTGTTTCTACATCTGCGGCAGTTAATCGAGTATTTTACGACGAAAAAAAAACAGAACTGGCACAACACCAGCTATCGCCAGTTATATGACGTATATCAGTGCTTAGAGGTCAAATGTCAGGGCCCGATAACTGTAATTTGATACTAGCGTTACAGAAGATGTAGCAGTGTCTGAGCTACTTGTATGTAAACATTCCAGGCTGGTGTCAATTGTGGGGCCATTTAAAGTGATACAACCTTTTTTATAGTTAAGCCTATCGCGCGACCTTGACGATCACTACAATCGAAGCTATAGTGTCATTATAGTGTGACCACTATAATTGAGCCAGTAAACAACAAAAACAGTTGCCTGTTACAACAAAAACAGCAACTCCAATTAAATATTTTCAAGACTCTTTTGCTAAGAATTAGGTAATTCAAAACTTCTCTTTGAGACACAAGATAGTACAACAGTACCTATTATCAAAATATTATGCGCATGGTACAGAGGTCAAAAAGTTATTACACACTTTTGAGTGAAGTCGGTTCCACTTGATGGTAAAATTTTTATTTAAATATTCTATCTATATTTTGAATGGTTCTACATTTCTGATCCGGATATACATACCGGATAAAAGAAAGCTCTTCAACAGTCTAATAAAATAAAAAAGTAATGTGCGATAATAATTTTTGAACACACAACATAAGACACAACCTTTTTTTATTACTTATTTTTTCTATTTTATTTTCTGTGGATATTTCAAATTTCAATTTTTTTCAAAAACATATTATACTGTAACTAAATACTTAAGTAAAGATTAAAACTAAAACTTAGTCTAAAAGACCAACCGTGAAAGGCAAAGTCCCCAATAATAATATTTATATATCTAATCCTTTTACTAATTATTTGATTATAGATTAAAACAATTCAAGACTCGGCAAAGTACTTATGAAGTGGGTATAAAGCTACAATTATGGTTTAATTAATCTTTTTTATTAATTATATAATCTATAGATAAGTAACTTACGTCGATAATTAAGTACTTATACTAACGTAGATTATAATGTAAATAAATAAATTGATACAGTACTCAATTTGCAATAATAATATTATATATAATCATGTGAGATTTTTAGCAGGTCCCTACCTACTCAATATTTGCCTTAAAATTCCGAGTTCAACTAATAATTGTTAATTTAAATCATCATCATTTCAATTGTCCGTCGCAAAACGTGGATTGCTGGACAAAGGCATCCTCCATTGATATCCGAATCCGGTCAAAATCGGTTCGAAGCGGTCCGCATCTAGCCCCTTTCTGCGATCTTAGTCAAGTTGTCAGTGTACCCCTATGGCCTATGAGTTTACATTTTGGTTGAAATCCTATCATGCGCTTGGCACAATCTGTGGTCTCAATTCTAGAACACGTGATATTTATCGTGTCATTTGATGTTTGTAGACAGTTTTATGCCCTTACTGTAGTGCTCCAATGTCGAAAGCTACAAAAATCAATAATTAAAAGTTAATACCCCATTTTAAAATTTTTTATCTTAGTCAACGTTAAAAATATGTAACTCTAATAATAGTTATAAATATAGATAATATTATAAAGGCCAGAATTGTCTGTCGTATTTGTTTGTTGTTTATCGTAAGTCGTTTGTCGCATGTCGTTTGTATGTTTATAATATGTATGTATTCTAAAATTCTGAATGGAAATAGCTTATACCCTGGAATAACACATAGACTACTTTATATCCCAGAAAAAAAAAATGTTCTCGTACGATAATTAAGGTAGTCGGAAAATCGTAGTCCACGCGGGTAAAACCGCGAGGCGCATAAAATGATAATAATAATAGCCTTCAAGAATCTTGTAAATTATGTTTGTAGGTATCTTGTATTTACTTTACGTTAGACACCGATGATGCAGTTTTTCATTTCTTCAGGTCGTCTATAGTTTATAAAGGCACGGTTTAATACTTAATGTTGTAGCAGTTTTCGGGTGTACAATAATTATTAAAATGTGTAGGTGTGACGTAGGGGTCAAGTTTTGGACCTTACCTATTTGCACTTAACGACATTTAGTATTTGAAAAAGAATACTTGAAATACTTGAAAATGTTCTCCTATATTTTAATTAAATAGCGCTTAGCTAAGACTTAGATGTAAAGTCATAATGAAAGGTTCAGGCTGGTTTAAGCTAATTCCATTCACTTAGGTAGAACAAAGTTTTCATTAACATGCCCTCATTCATCGATTCAACAAACCAATGGAAGTTTGTAATAAAGTACGTAAATTTAATGCTTTAGTATATAAGGCAGTCAGTTTATTTACTTACCTTTAATATGAGCACGATGCGATTAAGTCTTTTCAGAATCTCCATCGTATGACTTTCGTCCAGACCTTCGACGTCAAGTAGAGACCGCACGGAGTCAACCTCGAATATTATCTGCTTGAACCATAACTCGTACGCTGGAAGTTTAAACATGCAGTATTTACCTAAGTCGTGCTAACACCACAGATAGCACTAGATTGGAGGCAGAATAAATGCGGTAAACTAAATGAAGAACCAACACCGAAAACGTCTGAACGTATTAGTAATCTAGCAAGTCAGGACTCTCCGATTATATATGTATGTTTTTTAATGTTTGTTACCTCAGAACCTTCGACTGAGTGCACTGATTTTAATGATTCTTTTTTTATTTGAACGCTGGTGCTTCCCGTTTGGTCCGACGAATCAGTCAAGCTGTTTATGAGTTACACTCCAATAACTGAAAAGTGTTATGACTACGTGTTATGTTAGCGGGTGAAGAAATCGCTGAAAATACACTATTCGATCCCGTGAGTACCACACCACGTTTTACCAAAAACGAATCGACTTTACCACTAAAAAATGTGAAATAATTTGTCGAAGTCGGTACCATGAGCACAATATTTTGATAATATAGTTACTATGCGGGGACGGATCATGGGGTAAGACGGGAATATTTCCTTTTGAACTATAATGGTACCGACTTCGACAAGTTATTTCACACTATTGAGTGTATTTTTTTTATGAGCATATCTCGTTATCATCGTTAGTCAAAAGTTATGTTTCATAAGCGATCACTTTGGTTCATACGCGTGACTGGCGCATTCTATTTACGCAAAAAAGCTATTTTTTACGTTTTATAAAGCAAATGAATACCATAAGAGAAAATTAGATTCAGTAAAATGGGCTATACTACAGTTAGGTAAATATTTTTATTACAGCGTCATAAATTGCATTACTTGGCAAATGTTTGGGGTACTGACTAAGGAAAAAATACTATGCTCAGCGCTGATTACGAATTTCACGCAGACTGCGTCGTGGATATGCTGTAAAATCAAATTAATAACTCTCATATAAAACAACATATGTTTCATGCTAGGTATACTTTGTGGAGCAACTTCTTTTTTTTAACCTATAATATTACAATTTTGGCGCCTCCTGAAACCGGTGCCGATGTAAAGAATATTTTTTGAAGTTTTATTGGAATTGGTCATAACGCAGATCACGCGTACGCGCAAACATTGACGCGAACCAAGCGATCGAAGCGAGCGTGCCGCGGCAGTGGTCGGCGAAGCGCTAAAAATTACGTGACGCAAATCACTTTTCACCAACACCTCCCTGAGGGAGTGCATCGAAAGTACCAACGGTATTGCAGATGGTCGCCTCACATAATCGAACAGTTCTCAGAAACCTAATTAAATCTTCTTACCACAAAACGAGTTTATGTGGAAATAGCGCGTTCGTTGTGGCACCTGAAGTTTATATCATTCCAAAATCTATTGCAGAGATCATCGAGTTGACACATTTAAAAGTAATTTTTTAATTGACAATGCATTTTATTCCATTTATTAACTTTTTATAATTAAACTGTAATTATTATTGTTTTAACCAATTTGACTGATTTTTATACTATTTTTGATTTTTGAATTATCATGCTTCAAGTGACATTATTGTTATCATAATTAATTCTATTTTATTGGATGTCGAAAAGTTACGGTGACCGCTTTCCTTCAGACGAGCCTAATGTTTCTCATTTTAAGGATCATTTATTCCATTTCATTTCATTCATCAATATGATTAAATTAAAATACAGGAAAAAATTAATTAAACTTAATGATTAAGTTAAATTATGAAATTAAGGAGTTTGTGTAGTTATGTGATGACCGGCATACACAACAGAAACACAAACTCCTTCTTGCTTTTATTCCACTAATTCGCTTATCTCACCAAATTCTTACCTTGGTGAGTGATAATGAAGAGATGCTCATCATGCACTGGTTTGGAAGACTTTGCGCTGAGCATACGCTGCGAACTGAGCAGCTGGTCTAGCATGAGGTACTCTCCGTAAAGCAAGCCAGCCTCGTTGCCCAGATGTTGCCCCTCTTGGCCCATGGAGTCATCCATAGCAGATCTGAAGCAAAAAATGAAGTAAAATAAAATGTAACTGTGCTGGAGCTGAGGTGATAGCTAGAGAGTAGTTCTTACGTATAACTAAATACATCTCTTCTCACATTAATTTAATCAATTTATTTTGACGGTCAGTGTGACTCAGTGGTCAGTGACATGACATCTGTGTCTCCGAGGCTCTTGGTTCGAATCCCGGCAGGGGCAAACATTTGTGCGATGGATTATGCAATGGATTATGGAATTATGCAGTTTAACAACTATAAACGCCACTCTATACACTACTTTTTTATTCTTTCTTCTAAAGGGGTTTTGTCACACAGTGACCAGGTCACCAAGTTGTCCCCCGCATGTCATACACATTATCTGATCTTTCAATTCATAGTTTCTTCGTCCATAATACATTTATTATTATTATATTTCTTTAATTATTTTGTCCCGGATCTTAGATGTTTGTGTGCTGTGATTTTGTGTGTCTTAGCCTCCCGCGACACAGGGAATCCTAGTGCAATGTTTTGAGTGTGATGAGAGAAAAAAAAGAAAATTATCAAATTCATTATCAAAGTGATCGACAAACGTGCTTGTCAAACGGACGGAAAAAAATCGGACAATTATAATATTATATCTAACGGAAATAGATAACTGTAGCTACTTAAAATGAGAAACTGGTAACTTATTAATTTCATAATGTTTTGCCAAGAGCGTGTCCTACCAGTTTAGTGAGAGGATTCTTAGCCGTAACTAATAATACATGCATAATGTAGTTTTTTAGACAAGCCAGATATAATTCCGCTATTTATACACGCGCGACCACCTTATTTAAACCTTATTTAACGCCATACTTATTTATTACATTTCTTGGAAACAGTCCTAGTTTTCATTTTATTAATTTCAAAAGATATTTTTAAAGTTTTAATACACCACAGAAGTTATTTAAACGTATAGAGAGACCACGCATCAGCTAAGCTGATGCATAAAATATATCAATTATAGAAGAAAAGATGTGATTGATTGACGACGTACCTAACGTCGTCAATCACATTTTTTCACTGAATGACTGGTTATAAATTGAAATGCTAACATGTAGAGATTCAATTCAATTATTTTTAATTGTTCCATGGTTCCCTTTTCAGCCTTTCAGCGTGCATCTTATGTAATATGACGTGTAGTGCGTGCAAAGTTAAAATTATTTATTTATTTAAGTATTTACTTATACAGCACAGAACAAAGGTACCTATACAATAAAGTTAGAAACAAAAGTATTTAACCAATAATAATTATCGTAAGTAATACACGTAACTTTTTTTACCTATTATTTTTTTGGTAACATCGAAACTACAAGCTTATATAGGAGTAACCTGCGTTATCCTGTTCGATGCTTCCCTTCACACGTTATTGTAACAGTGGTCGGTAAATTCTAGTGGTAATCTTACGTGGGTCTAAGAGTGAAAAAAAAATTCTTACTAATTGCATTATTCTGCAATTAAAAAGTCAAACGGGCGTACTCTATCTACAGCCTTAATATCTAACGTCCCTAAACTACATACAAACATGTTCATATCTGTATATCATACAGTTATCCTCTCAATTACATTAGGTTAATAATTGAATAATCGAGACTGAGATAAGATTATTGAATCTAAATGGAATATTAGTTATAAGACCACACTGCATAGTTTATGCAATTAATGAATTCTGATTCTGATCCACACGAGAACCTTTCGACTTCCCATCGGCCTGAATTGATTGAAAAATAACGAACTTGACGAATGAGTGTCTCAGTCTTAAAAAGGCTCTTAAGTAGATCGTAGAGATAATTTATACAATTTAAATTTCAAAATCAGAACTGGTTCAAATTATGATGAATGATGAACACGCATTGAACTGGAAATACAGGCTTATCTGCGGACGTAATGGAGTTTGACCACTTACCAGTTAGGTATAAAAACTGACAGGAATGGAGGGAAACAAAGTACTAGCTTAGTGATGGGAATCACGAATTATTTGATTTATCCCTTTGCTGCCGGAAACAAAACGTTTGTCGCACAAAAAATGTCTTAAATGTACCATGGGCATGAATGCGACAATTTATTGCGTATAGCTAGGATATTAAATCAATCAATCAACGGTTGAAAGACATACATCATGTCGGTGTCATCTTAGTCTGCAGGCGTGTCCAGCACTGGAAATCTTATGTTATAATAGTGCACTGAGAAAAAAAAATGATCCACACATGATTTCTTTACTTTTATGAATTTTAGTAAGTGTAATTAACAGAATTAAGAGTAATGTTTAAATTGTACGTTACCTAGCATACAGGTGTAATAATATTATGCGTAAAGACTTTTTTGTAATGTTAAACATTAGAACGGTATCATGGTCAGTTTGTACATATTCACCGACTAGCCATTTTGTATTCGAGTACGTACGTTACGTATGTGGTGTCATTAAGGATCCGCGTGCAGTATAAATACTTAACTTATACATAATTATGAAGCTTGTTGCAGCTTACGTACGTTTACATACGGGCATACATAATTTTGGATTACCCAACATTCTTACGGTTGCAAGCAGCATACGTATTATAGATAAAGCTGCACACATGCATTACGCAAAGGATCCATGATATTTTAATGTCAGTGTGATAATGAAGAACAACTCGACTCCGTCTACTTTGTATGATACGGTTATTGTAATAATAATTCAGAAGTGGAATGCCCCACACGATGGCAATCAATAATTATTTATAAAAATACTAGAGTGAATGATCACACGCTATACGCCAGTTAGTCACACTTTGCTAAGTTTATAAATAGAATTCATACACGCAGCTAAGTATGAAAAACACAAAAGTTACAAGGTGAAAAAACATCTATATAAAAGTCACAGTGTTTGTTATCGAACTCCTACAAAAAGGCTTGCCTGATTTTTTGTGTAGGTACTGATGTATATTTGGCAGGTCTGAGAATAAGTTGTAGGTAAAGTATTTTTCACCCTTCTACCCCCACCCTACTTTTTATCGCGATTTTCTACACGTCGATCATTGACATGAGGTAATTTAAATTAAGTATCGTGTCACTGACATTACGATAATTTATATAGTAGAACAAAGTTTGCCAAGTCATATAGTAAAAGTATATAACATACTTTTCACACCACCTGCTTGGCAATGCCAAATTACATATCATGCAAACTTTACGTAAAGCAGCCCTTGGCGGATAAATGCAGCTAGCGTTCTGGGTATGCTGTCAACTGTAAGCGTGTTTTGTAAGAACTGCTGTAAGAGAATTTGTATGTAGGTACTATATATAGGTTGAAAACAGCGGATTGCTCAAATGTTTTAAAAGAAGCTGTAATTAGTTAGTATTTTATTTTAATAAAAGCACCGGGCCCGATATTTAATGAAATTGTATTCAAAACAATGTTAAGTAAAACCTGCCAATGATAGCAGAAATGGTAACAGACACAAAATATTGGTTTTATATAGACATAGGTACATACGCTCCTCATAAAATCAGGAGTATCGGTAGGTACCTACAAAAAAGTAATTAAAATTTGAGCCAGCAAACTAAAGGTGTCGATTTTGTGTGGGAACCATTCATAATAAATCCCGTATTACAGACTTCCTATAGAGTTATTACAAACATTCGTAATGTTCCACTACATTTACGAAATATGTGCAAATTAACAAATTTCAAACCATAAAATGTATGGACAATATCGAATCGAATCGATTCGCTTAGTTGTCGATCGTTCTGAATCTGAATTCGAGTCCGTTGAAATATACGATTGATGACTTATTGAAATATTATATATATACAATACAGTATATAATGAACATAATATAATAATAAAATATTATTATGGCGAGAAATGTTATTGGTATAAAATTCACAAAGTAATCACAAAACACCGTACCTACCAATTATAATGTTCTTCAGTTGCATTTTGTCACTAAGTTGTGTGGCTAAAATAACCATATCAAACAATACTTACCTCATTGGACAAGCCATCTTTAAAATATAACTCACTGAATTGATTAAGAAGAAATTTTGTATCGATAATAATTTAATTTAGGAGCAACGCACGGCAGACATGTGCTTTCGCGGCGGCATGCGGCACGGAACTGATTGTGAATGTTATGTGAATTGTGATTACTGCACCACAGATTGAGTGAACCAAGAGGCTATGTTAATTTCGTCAGTCTCCTCTCTTGTAAAATTTAAACTTGATTGAGAGTTATTCAAAGTTTCTTTATGAACAATGAACTTACTACAGAAGTCAAATTGCTAGTTGACTGGTTGTTTATTTAAGTAAATAAGATTTGATTATTGTGATAATAACTTATCTAGTAACTATTGTTTAATCTGTGCTATACTACTAATAATAAAAATGCGAACGTTTGTGTAGTTGTTTGTTACTCAATCTTTGGTTTGGATGTAATTTGGTAGGGAGATACTGTCCATGAATAACACATAATCAAAATTTCTTCCCAACCTCTGCACAACTTAGTTGCTGTACGAGCCCGATGAATAAGATATTCTTAAAATATATTTACGCTTTTGGACGCTAACTCACTTGATGGTCTATGACGATTTATATAATGAGGAATCACTGCAGATTTTATTAAAAAAACCTATTCAAATCTTCATCATCAGCTCGCGTTGGTTGGTAAAAACCGTTTGAAGCGTCTTCCGCAGCTTTTGTTTGGTCGTCCCTGTCGGTGCGGAATTCGCTCGCTGAGCCATGACTTTCCCTGAAGAACTTTTGGATACAATCAGCCATATCCAGGAACTCTGCATTTGTCAGTACGTCGATCGATAAAGAACTATACAATTTGCAGAATTAATAGTGCGTATTATTAATTTTCAATCGAGATACCGTCGCCAACATAACAACCACTTCCAGCGTGTTCGAATATGATCTCTATTTCTTTTCCACTATCGTCAGTATTTGCATGTGAATATCCATAAACATTTTTTTTATTTGCTAATCCATTTCACTTGAACAAATAAGTGCAAGCTGCGGTGTCTTTATTTTTGACGCTGTGGCATTGCATCAGCCATCTTATGCCATAGCCGGTTTTATACTATCAGCATTAACGATGTCGCCAAATGTGGATCGAATTGTACGCATTAATTATATGTAAAAGCAAACTAACGTTGACGAGTAATGTCTGCTAGAGACGTCTTGCCGTCTGTACATATTCATTTTTATTTTATATGATATACTTACTTTGTAAAGTGGCAGGTAATTTAAACTCCTTGTTACATTCTCCTAACTTTTCATAATATTGTTTTGGTTTTCCCGAAATCAGACTTCGTGGTGAATGGGCTGACTTTTTTATAATATGTAGTTTGTAGACTATCGTAAGAGACGCAGGGCCGGATCAAGTCAGCGCGGGGCCTGTAGCAAACTCTATCAAGTTTAGGGTACCTATTAGGTACATTAATATTTTTTTAAATACGGTAGTTTATAAAAAACACTGTACATAGCGAATTCAAATAAAAGTTAGTTTTTTGTTACTTTGTGTTCCTCAATTTCTTTTGTAATGTTTCAAAGCTTCAGAAGATTTATTTAATGAAAAATTGTAAAATTCCAGAGGCCTTTGCTGTTTGCTGTTAATAATATTAGTCACATCAGAATAAATATTTTCACACTTCGATATAAATAGATACATTTTCCTTGGTACGCGGGGCCTTCCAAAAGCGCGGGGCCGTATCATTTGCTACTCTTGCAATGTAGTTAATCCACCACTGGAGACGGTCAAGTTATATTACACAGACAGACAATTTAGTGGTTAGGTTCTCAGTAGCTTTACATCAGCCCAGAAAACTTGGTGATATCGTCATAAGCCATTGTAATTCAAATATTTAATGAATTCTTACATCTAACAAACATTTAAAGCTAACTTTTGTATTTATTTTGATAGTTGACTAACTCCATAACATTAGTTATTAGTAAAATTTTAATGGTAGATAGTAAAATAAATTGGTATATAGAGATAAAAATGAATTGCTTCTGTTGCATCTATCTTATCAATACTTAGGAGAGACCGAGGTAGGTTGACACAAAGGTGAGTTGACACAATGTCAATATCTCAGAAACCATTACCGTTAGAAGGTTGGCAGCACCGCATATTGAGACGCTACAAAACACGAACCATCTCCCCAGTACTCGCCGACGACGTCCGACTAGCGGTTGCGCTATAAAGTATGTGCCCGAAAACCGAACCGAAGTAAGTTTTCATTTGTTTTATTAATGTTGTTTAATACTAGACATTGTTAACTATTTCGTTATATACGTGCTGATATTAATATTGATTAACTATCGAACTTTTACAAAGTCATACCATCAATTGCAAAATTTTTGTATTTCAAGGTCATTTTTGTGAATAAATGAAAAGAGTCGTAAAAATGTTTACCAAGGTAAGTTGACACAGCTTGTTTCAACGCTCCTCGGTAGCTAATATATATAAAACTAAATTAAATTCCTAACATATCTTTTTTCAGAATGCCTAACAAATATACCCAAAAAGTAATAGAAGAAGAACTAGAGGCAATAGAAGCTGTTAGAAAATTAAAACAAGCCAAAAAGCAGATTTTTAATTCGGTAAAATAAACAAAAAAAGGCAGCAAGAAAGAAAGGTCGATCAGAGGCAATGATAATTACGTTTTTGAAGAGGAAAGCGAAAGTTGTTTCTGTTTGTGCTGTCTAGAGTCTTTTACGAACAGTAGACCTAACGAAAAATGGGTGCAATCCCTAGATTGTAAGGGGTGGTCACACGAAGAATGTACGGGAGGTGAAATTAATTACGTTTTCAGAATTGTTTATCAGATTAGTCTTTTATTTATCATTATAGTTTTGATTAGTAAGAAGAGTTAAACCTTGCTTAACTTATTTAAATATTCCAAATGATTACCAAAAATATTTAATTTCTATGTGTAATATATAATTATTATAAATATTCATAATTATTGTTATATAATAATAATTATATAAATAATGTATATATTAATCATGTGAATTTAAAAAATATAACATTTTAAAATTATTATATAATTTTCTATAGTTGATTTATGAAACAAGTTTGATAAAATCTAACGACAGTAATAATAACACATGTGCTTTAATAATAGTATATAGTAATTATATAGTTATTAAGCAAAACATTGTTTGATTTCAGATATAACCTCAATTATTTTGTTACTTATTTGTATTACATAATATTCTATACCAAAAAGCTTTTTATTGTATTTAAAATGAACATTTCAATATACGTTTCAATACACCTCAGACGCTGTTTCAAGTTACCTCGATGCTAGGAGAGTTGAAACACTGAGAGTTGGCGTGATTTTAACGAAATATCTCTTATATTAGCTTCGCTCATAGTCATTTTGTGATTGGATCAAATAGTGATTAGAACTAATTAACTAAAAAAACAAGTTTCACTCGTGTTGGTGTATATTGATCTGAGATATGCGTTATTACGTAAAAATTGTGTCAACCCCCTGGGTCTCCCCTACTTAAAAAATCATCCATACTGTTTAGTGACAATCCGTGAACACGTAGATTATAATATTATACACAAGTATCTTGGAACCGGCTTCAAAAGACTTAACTGGACTATAATTTGTACCTTTTGATCTTGAAGTTTAATGAAGATGTTTTCCTTGAAATAATTAATTTCCACTTGAAATTTCTATAACTCTAAATTACTGTGCTTTCAATCTTATTTTTGAACTATTACGCGCAAAACTCGAAGTCTGTAAATTATGGTCTGATTGACGAAACAAATGATTAAACTGTGCTCTTAGAAAGTTAAACTATCTATTTGCGTTGGCAAGTAATAATATATATAAAAATGTCTTACCCTTTGATATCATTCTTAAATAAGAAGGTTTTTATACTTGGTTGAAAGTTTCGTAAGTATTGGACATTATTTATTAGTTTAAACTACGTATATGTATATCAGTCGAGTAGGTAGCTTGATCGGTTTTGTGACCTTCTCAAGTCCCTTTTTCATAGATACACAGTATTTTAAACTAAATAAGTTTCTATACCTACCTACTTGTTCCGAAATTAAGGAGAAAAAATTTGTACTTGAAATTTATGTTATTATTAAAGCTTATAGGTGTGTTCAATGCAGTATTCTTAGTTTTTAGAGTACCCATTGAGATTACTTTTCTTATTATTCCATAGTTTTTTCGAGAAATACGTATAGGAATAACTTTATTTGCTGGCGCCAGGACATTAGTATTATAAGCATTTTTGTGGTAATGCGCGCGTTAAATATCCTCGTACGCTCTGGGTACCTTGATTTAACACGCTGGCTCACGTCAGAGGACCGCTTCGCATTTATCTTCTTCTTCTTCTTAGGGTACCTCTCCTACTAGTAAAGGTTGGCAGTCAGCTGGTCATATTTCAATTTATCCCCCGCTAGGCGGAACAACTCAGCGGCGCACGTAATTCCGGTCCATTCTCAGATTGTCCGCAACCAAGGTTTTAGTCTGCGGAGAGGACTCCGCTTTCCTGCATTTTTTCCCATCATAATTAGTTGCTGGAGCTCGTATCTCTCGCACGTGATCTAGATAGTGTGCAACTCTGCGCTGTTTGCTGGTCTGCAGGAGTTTGCGTTTGGCCGACATTGGTGACTTTCTGAGTCCAAGCTATTGACATCATGATGCGTCTGTAGGCCCACATTTCGAATGCTTCTATACGTTTCCTGATGTGTTCCTTATTTGTCCAGGCCTCGCGTAGGTATATACATACCTACATATATGTATATAAGCTTACAGCTCGGAGTGCTGTGGTACGTGTATGACAGACGGGTGTAAAAAGGTGGTAAACTTTTTGAGTGAATATAATTTCGCATTTAAAAAGTGTATGTTATCGCGCCTCTAGCGACTTAAGTTGCTCATAGTGCGCACACTGTTTATTAATATGTTCTAAATTAAACTGCTTATTATTTGAATATTTAATGTTATTAAAATTAACCCTCGCATAGTATAGGTATGGTTGCGAGGTTTGTAATTAACATAAGGTTTAATTATTTATAACCGACTTCCTAAGAAAGAATTCACATCCGTACTTCACGTACCTACGGACGTGAATTATCACAGTTGCCTACACAGTCATTTTTTTCTGTGATTCAAATTGCGTCATTTTTTGTGGACGGACTACCAATTTTTCGACAGATTCTCTAAATGAGTCAGATGTTTGACTCTCAGTATATAGTTACTTATCTATGTGTTTGACAGCACTCACACTGCTCTACGCATTGAAATAATAAGTACTTGCGTAAGTACTATTTGCTTTTTTGCTGTTACTTTCGATGGCTAGCTCTATGTCGTACTCGTGAGCGTTCTAAGCACAGAACGATGACGTCATATATTTAAATTTTGTGTGCAGCTGTCAGTGCATTTCGGAATAACTTTAAGCAAGCTCTCTGTGCTCAAAGCGCTTAAAGCTAAACAAAATGCAGCCTTAGTCGAACGTCCACTTCGCGCGACCATATCGTGAGATTTTTACTACCTTTAATACTCCCGATCCCGATACGCGTCAAAATCGCGAGCACGATCTGTGAGCACGTCGAAGAGTGTGACTTACGATAATGCTCTCCTATGTGTGCTAAGTGAAATAATAAAATATGATTTTCCAAAGAATAAGAGTAATAAACTCGATTCATTTTTATTATCTCGAAGTAAGTGACAGTTAGTGCTGAGTTCAATTTCATGCTGCGATACGGTTGCGCTACGACTGCGATAGTGCTTCGGCCACTGGGCTAGAAAAAGAGGATTCTGCGTTTTATAGTGATTCTCTTTGGTGAAATAGGAAAGACAGGTGACATTTTAGAAAGAAGGTTCTAGCGCAAAGATTGAACGAAATCTATATTATGGCTATATTCTCTTTGTCTAAAGGATTGTCAAATCACAAACGAAATAGGGTAGACTGTCAAATTATAGTCCAACGCATACGGTTTTTGATTTTTTTTAGGTGTTTGTGTTTATAATTGTATTAATTAATTGAAATTAAATTGCCTGTTGAAAATAACATATTCTGAAGATACAGCCGAGCCTATTTCTTTAAGTCAGGCAACAATTTATGAACAAGGCATTTATAACTGTATGGATATTTGTACAGTACATATTTCGAAATGTTTACTGCATCTAAAATAATAAGGTTTGTTGCTTATTTGCATGTGTTTGTTTTTTTATATATTAATAAATGTATATTGTAATACATTATGTAAGTATGAAAATTACATGTAGGTATTGTATTGCTCGTTAGAGCGCATGGTTTTAGAAATTTTGATGCATCGACGTAAACTACAACGATTCAGTCTCATGGATAATCGAGTAGGTTGGTACACGTTTTCGAGAAATTAATGTCTAATATAACGGCAACTCCATTCTAGCACAATTTCTACAAGATAAAAGAGACCTTGCGTGTAACTGTCTCCCTCGTTCTATTACCTACGTTTGATGCATCGTCCTATTTCACTAAGTTAACTAAGTTTTCTGTCAGATCTTTGGGGAATAATTAGAGTACATTTTAATTTCAGTTCTAATCAATTTACCTATGAAACTAAATTTAGGTTTACATATATACAGGTCAGGTTCAATATAGGGTAAAGTTAAAAAATGCACCTTACCTATCATAGGTGCATTTTTGACATGGTAAGGTGCATTTTTATACCTAATATGAATTTAACAATGTTTTCTACAAAGTACAAACGACGCGATGGCAAGGTCATACCGTACGCGCAATACGACTGAATACGACCCGATACAATGCAATGTGAAGAGGTATCAAAAGTAACCAGTAACGTAACAATACGAAAGTAACGATTAGTGATTGTAAAGTAACGGATACATACGGGCTTAGAAGCATACGGGTATACTAGGTATATTTCGTTACATTTACACCTCTGACGTGCGTTTGAAGGCTCCACCGGCCAGCCATATCTTGCTCTGAAAGCAGATGTGCAACGTTCACGAGCTCTAATCGAGCATTATTTGCTCCACCCATTATTTGAATCTTACCTACCGTTCACGTCAACCTGTCAGACCAAAATATGATCGACGAGACCATAATTTTTCTACTCCTAGATTGGATCGAATCTTGATCGGCTGTCAAAAGTGATATCAAACGATCCAGTAACGATGAAAGCACTAATGGATATGTGTGATGTAATCACAAACTTTCAGGCCAAACTTACGGGCTAACAATTATTCAAGTTCTTGATTCCTATTTTTATTATTATGAAATTATCTAAATGTAAATCAAATGCGGAGCCAAAGTGAGGACATCGGTCTTCAATTAGCTGTCATATCATCGCGTAGGGTTTGTCACAGTAACAGAATTTTGACAATTTACGTCTTGCGGTGCTGCCATACCAAACCAGTTGTTGCTAAATTTAGCTAACAATCAGATTTGTATTATCCATACTTATCTTTGACTGACCTACAAAAAAGTTGATGTTCTCAGTTATGATATTGTATAAAGGTTTGTTTGACCGCTATTTTCCTTCAAGATCAGCGTCGATGTGGTTGATTGCTGTTAAGCTTGGGGGGGGGAATATCCGTTCATGTACATTTTTATATGTAATCTCGTCCCACTTTGATACAAAAAATATTCTTCAATATATTTTTTTTTAATAGGCCTTGTTGCGAAATCAGTTACCACCAACACCGGGATTCGGCAACTATAGGGGATGTGAGCCACTCACAATACGATGAATATAGGGACGCTTAAATTCGGTTAAATAAGGAATTAAAATTAGACAAAACAAGAAAGTTTAATAGGGCCCTACAGTCGTATGTAGTTCTTCGAGGAATGTCTAAGGTTCAAACTACTCAGACTCGGGGTTCAGAAGTTCCTATGCTCTCCCAGAAAGCCTGTTGGCGATTGTTGTCGCACTTATCTTTCAGTTTATAAGTCAACCTAAAAAACAACAAAAAAAAGTTACTTTTTTAAGTCCACATAAAGCACGAGTGCCTCTTAAGATCGTTCATAGATTGATGCGAAAATAGGTTGATTCCCATACAACGCATTCAGTTCCAAGTTATGATGATGATACAGGTATAATGTTTGATGAAGGATTGTTAAACTTTGCACAACACAAGCATTACTGCATGAGCGCGTGCCATTCGCAACCAATTTCAAAAGTTTCATTAATTTTGTACGCATATTCCGTTTTCTTTATTATCGTATATATTATCGTTATAATTTTATTTTCGTTCTGAACGTTCTCTGCAAAATTAGTGTTTGTCTGAGATAGATGTATGGCAATAGCTTAAGATATATTTTTTGTAATATTTGTTATATGTTAAAATGTTTAGGCCACTTTAGGCGTTTAGCTAGTTTTTCAAGAATGCTGGCAGCATCGTGTCTGTATTTACAGTTTTAAATCACCTTACCTACGCATTTTCAAATAAAACTTGAGTTGTGCAATTGACAACAATATTCTGATATCAATCAGTAAACGGGATTAATCAGGAGTATCCAACTGAAACATTTGTAAGTAAAACAAAGGTTAACCATCTTATTCTGTCATAGCTCTGCCCTGTACTCACAGGAAGTTTGTGTTTTTTTCCAGTTTACGGCTGAAATTTTGATGTCGAGTAGTTTTTAGATAAAATTAATGTGGCCAATAGAGACGTTGTTGCGCTATTCAGTATTGATTAGGCTTATTTTAACCTACAATTGTACTTGAATGAGTATGTAAAACTATGAATGACATCAGGTGTTAGTCATATCTGCCGATAGCCTGGTTGTTTTTACCGTTTGTTTACACAATAAGTCGTAAATTTTACGATGTTAAAGAAATATTGCCGCTACAACCGTAGTGTATCGATACATATTACTTCAGTAATGAATCAAGTTACTGCTAACTGCTTAAAATTCGAAGACTTAATTCTGTAGACGGTTTTACTGACATTATCGAAATGTGCCCTCAGTAAAAACTCATAGAAATATGCATAATAAGTCTTCCATTGATAGAGAAAAGCAAAAAAAATCGGGGTTAGCTGTCAGGCTAGTGGCCACTGTGATTTCTTCCTTGATATGTCTAATTCATCCTTACATTTTAAAAGTTTTTTTGTTAATATTGGTATACACCTTAAAAGTAAATATTGGTTTATTCCAAAGTAGGATTAAGGGATTAAGAGGTTCTGATGACATTACAGAGGCTTCCAGGTGTTTACAGAAAAAAATCGGAAGTCGTGGGGCCAAGTCCCCCTAGCAGCCGAATTATTTCCTTCAAATAATTTGAATGTGTGAAAATATTTATTCTGATGTGACTAATATATATAGATAGCAAGAAACAAAAGACACTGGATTAAAAATTTTACAACTTAAATATCAGTTAATAATTCTTTACAATCTTATTTCTCAAACATTGAAACATCAAAACTTGTTAAAAATGAGTTCAGAAAGGCGAAGAAACAAAATTTTTTTAATCATCTTTCAATTCATTATGAACAGTATTATTTATGAGTTAATGTATATTTTAAATGTTTCATTTTATATAATACCATAAACATGATAACGTAAAGCCTAACAAACCTAGCATTCTACATTCCCCTTAATAGAATTTGCTACAGTCCCCGTACTGACTTAATCCTGCACTGCCTATGGGCTGTAAAAATATTACTAATGACACTTAATTTTCTTTCTTCTGGCTTAGACACAATTCAAACATTTTATTTGTTTCCACAAGAGTTTTTGGTAAAGAAAGAATATGGTTGCTGAAAATATTTTATCACTAGTTAATAAGCATATGAAATAAAATTTTGTTCAATCAGAATTAATCTTCATGACTATTCCCATAAGTGGTATGTAAAAATAAAAATTAGACATGTATGTCTTTCAACAAAATAAGCTGAAAAGACCACAAAGAAACTACAAGGAAAAGATATTCTAAGCAATGTTGTCTAGTTCCATCAATGTTGTCCTGACGTCACTGTGTCATTAGTTCAGTATCTCCACGCTTGGGGGCCCTATCATCAGTACGCATTTAGTTCTTGGTGAAAGTTCATGCATATTATTTTTAACAGATATTTTCATTTATGCCTTTACAGTATGTGTTATTGTTTGTAAAAGTTACACAGATGATTGAAATAATGTGGATGAGAATAAGGTCTTTGAATAAAATAGAATCTTTTCACTTGTAAATATTTATTAACATTTTATTTCATTTACAATCTAGAAATTTGAGTGTGTATAAGATTTTGTTTTAAGGGCCATCTAGTGCCAGATAGAAATACTTATGGTAGTAGCATGCAGAACGTACTAAGAACTGAAAAAATGTAGTGGGAGGGTAATGACATAAAAAAATAGTGATAATGGCACTGACTTAAAAACCTTGTAAGTTAATAATAATTGTTTTCGATGTTCTTCCCAGTATAATTTGTTGTTTCTTCTAGACTTCCTATTAATATTTTATAAAAAAATCAGTAGTTTCATTCTATTAACCTCAAAGGTTGCAAGCTAAAAACAGTAAAAATTGTCAAAAAATGTCAGTCAAAAAATTCATTTTAATGAAGACTACATAAAAGCAAAGAAAGGTTACAATAATAACGAAAAGGTGCTTACCCTAAGATTCCAACACAAGAACAGGAATCATAAATTATTTAAACGTTTGTCAGTTTATTTAAGTTAGTGTTATTATAACACTTTGTCACTGAATTGAAAAATCCAGTGGTGACTATATTTTGTCTTGATAGTGTGTAATAGTTACATAGTATGCTCTTATCGTATGGTCATACATAGCCTGATCTCTTTTTATTTATTCAAGATGTTTGGCATCAGGGGAGATGTTAAGTGATGGTCAAAGAGAATCAATTCCTCAGTGTAGTCTTTAGAGGTGTTAATTTTGCTAGTTACATGTTTTTCCTCATGTGCTAAGAAGCAAGATGATGATGACGATTTATAAGCCATTTGTCAGCAAAGCTACAACATATAAGAACAATTATTTGGTTTGCAGAGTAATGGGTCAAACCCTATCGGAGCCTGTGACGGAGAAGCAATCCTCTACATGCGAAGACGCCAGATACCATGTGGGCTCTTCATGCATGCAGGGCTGGCGTGTTTCCATGGATGATTCACACACCCATATACTGTCACTTCCTGATGACCCGGGCACTGCATTTTTTGCTGTTTACGATGGACATGGTGGTAAGTAAGAAATGATTAGAAATTAATGAAAAATAACTAAATAACATTATGAAACTGCAGATACTATAGGAACTAAAAGTCAGAATCTGAATAAGAAGCAGTATTATGTCTTTTGAAAATTAAAGATTAAAAACACAAAGTAGAAAACTTGAGCATTTAATAAAAGTGTTTTTGGGCCTAAGCTGTGTATATTGATTTTGGAAGACAGTAGAGCTAGTGTAGATCTAGGAACTTATCGCCCTTCTTGTTCTACAAGCAGGGTAAAGTAACCATTGTATTGCAGTTTTCTGTAAGAGAACTATTCGAGACAGAGAGACCCATGTTTCATCACCAAAATGAATTTGTTTATTTATTCCATATGAAACTGAATATTTAATGATATTTCAGGAGCAAATATTGCAGAGTATGCAGGGAAACACTTGCATAAATTCGTCACAGCACGACCTGAGTATCATCTAGGGAACATTGAAGAGGCAATGAAACAAGTAAGTTGCTAGTTACCAAAAACTGCATATTTTTCATTGATTTTTGAATTTTATGAAGATATAGATCACTTTTTTAATGAGTTGCTCTCATTAAAAAAAACAATGAAATGATTAATGTACTGTGGAATATGTGTGATACAGTACCTGGTTTTACGTTTTTCCAGGCAAGGCATAGAAATAGATAAACATATTGACTTAATAAAAGCAATAACAATATTCAAACTTTCATCAAAATTGTTAAGAGATGTTTTCAAGATAGCTTTGATATAAGGTAAGGAGAGCTGAAAATCAAGCTGAGTGGCATGCACTAGGAGAGACATATGTCCAGCAGTGGACTGATATGGTTGAGGATGATAAGAAATGTAAAAGTAGCTCTGTTTATCTGATACGTTCTCACGCCTAAACAGCATAACCAAATTTGATGAATTATGGTATGTACATTTATATGTAGAAAAGACCTTGGAGAAGGATGTAGGCTACTTTTTATCAAAAAGGTATACAATGGCCCCAATGGCACAACTGAGGATGTGTGAAAACCAAAGTCCACACAGTTTATATATGACGGTTCTGATGTGCTGAGGTAACAATTAAAAAAAATACTACCTTGTTGAGCGCATCTTTATATAATATATAAAGATAATTAATTAATTTAAATTTATTAATTAATCACGCTTTATGTCAATATAATATAGTATAGAGTAGGCTGAAGGCCTGGAAATGATTTTGGACATCAGAATATAATGGTATTTATTCCAGGGTTTCTTAGACCTGGACCAGGCTATGCTAGAAGAAGACATGTTGCAAGAGAAGGTGGCTGGCAGCACGGCCGTGGTAGTACTTATTAAGAACAAAACCCTGTACTGCGCTAATGTGGGAGACTCGCGCGCTGTCGCCAGTGTCAGAGGAGAGGTGAGTTTAAGAGCTGGATTTTTACACATGAGGATTGTTAGATGAACACCAGAAAGTTCCCTAACACCATGTGGTGAATTGCCCGCGGTGAGGATCGATCCATTGTCGGTGTTATTGACGCCCGACAATCTCTACCCCAAAGCTATCTTAAATATATAATTTTCTTTTTTGCTTTAGAGAGATACGAAATCTTCTGAATAAAATTAAATGTTTAATGAAAATATTAGGCTACTTGTTGAACTTGAACCCACGCCTACAGAATACTGTTCTGTCGCTTTGTCAACTAAGCTGTAGTAGCACTTCACTAGAAGACTGAATTAATTCCTTTATTTATAACATCTTACGGGGATGGTATTCTTATTAGATGTTGATCGTAAGATTTGAATGTGATTTCAGCCTAGCAAGCTGTCAAAGTCAAACCGTTTCATCAGTTTGATAAGGAACATGCTGAAAGTCCAAAATGCGACCAGAATGCGATGAACACCTCTTCAAACCGGTATGGGTACTCGTGAGGCTTTGGAGTTTGCTCGTTGAGGAGTTTGCTCTCAACATTCTAGTGCAAAAAGAGATATGCCAACCAGCATCATCTTATGTTTCATTGACTACAAAAAAGCATTTGACCGCATTAGACTCAATATTCTTATGGAATGCAATGACCTGTGTCTGGGTGTGTATATGTATATAAGTATATATATCAGTCATCAGGTCACCATAGTACAGGCTCTGCCTAGTTTGGGACCTGAAGACCTTGTGTGAATGTTAATAAATAAAATAAAAAATGTTTTATGGATGTGGGTCTCGACAGTAAGGATATAAGGATTATTAAGAACTTGTACTGGCATCAGAGAACTACTGCTAGATTAGAGAATACAGAGACTGACGAAATAAATATTTGTCGTGGCGTCAGACAGGGATGTCTTGCTGTCACCCAACCTCCAGTAATGGAGAGGCATGTATTGATGATGCTATCAATGCGATCAGCTTTACAATCCCTTGTATTAACATAATGTATCTTCAATTCCAGGTGGAAGTGCTCTCGTACGATCACAAGCCCAACAATGAAGAGGAGCTCCGTCGAATCACGGCTGGAGGCGGGTGGGTTCAACTGAACCGTGTCAATGGAAACTTGGCTCTCTCCAGAGCTTTGGGGGATTACGTCTTCAAACGGAACTATAGATTGTCGGCGCAACAGCAAATAGTTACAGGTTAGTCATGAAGTAAAATCTTACGAATCTAAATTGGTGAGTATAAGTATATATATAATATTAATTCCAAAACTCATATTTCAACCCTTACCAACTTTACCAACCTTACCCAAGCCTCACAAAAATATGTCATGTTATCAATCGTAGAAAAGGAAGGATGGTTAAAATACTATTTGGAAGAAAGGAGAAATGTAAAGACAATGGGGACGATAAACTTCATGTAATTGATGACCCACAGATTATTACACTCCATTTTTTGAACAAATTTCCTAAAGAAATCGACCAAACTAAAAAAACCGTAACAACAAGAAGATAAACACTAATAACAATCACCAACAAGTATTAAAACAAAACACAATTTCACAAATGTAGGAAGGCATATTCGTGTTCGAGAAAACAATATTGAATGAAATGGGAAATGACAGTGGCAAAAAAAATATATGTAGTCCCACCAGTACAATAAAATATTTTCTATCAAAAATATTTTTGTTCATCATAACATTGCATAGAACAGATATTACGTTAAAGTAAACAGTACCAAACGATATTTATTTTGTAATCGAGCAGATTACGACTGGAAACGAGTATTTGGATGTTCTTTTGGTCAAATATAGTACATAATATACGATTATTAAAGATATTTTTTTCACTGTTGTTCCCTTTGTTTACATAAAATATCTAAGATTTTGGAACAAAGTATATTAATAAAAAATATTATTTTCTTTTTCCAGCATTTCCAGATGTTCAAGTGAGACAACTGACCAACGACTGGGAGTTCATCGTGATCGCGTGCGATGGAATCTGGGAGGTCTTATCTAATGAGGTAACGCATTATAAGCTTACTTTGCATACTGTGTAAGGTTCAAAATGATTAGCGAACGGGTGGATCTGGATGAAATCCAGTGACTCAAGCAATATTCCTTACATATTATATTTTTTACTAATATATTTCTTTTGTCTCATAAACCTGCTTTCCATAGAAATTCTGTGTTCTAGGAAATCGATCGATACTCTGAAGTCAAAGATTATATTACTTATTCTACATCCAGCTTTGCAAATCCATTATTTTTCAGTGTCCGTCGCAATTTTTTCAACTTCATAGCAAACTAAATACTAGATTGACATTAATTGAACATGTTTGATTGACCTGTGTCTGGGTATATGTATATAAGTATATATGTCAGTCATCAGGTTACCATAGCACAGGCTCTGCCTAGCTTGGGACCTGAAGACCTTGTGTGAATGTTAATTAAAAAAAAAAAAAAAAAATTAACTATATATTTTACCGCCCTCTATATGCCCACTATGAGGGCTGCTATAAATTTAATAATTCAATATATACTATTTTCAATTATTTTAAATAGTTCCGCTTTGAGTCTTTGTCATTGTTGTCAAAAATCATTGTTAGAATTTTTGAGATCTATACTGTCGATGCATCTAGACCCGGTTTCCCCGTATACTTATAATTTGCAAACGGTTAGAAGCAACCCGCAGCCAGTCGATTCCTGGTCAGGTCGTCTGTCATCATCTTGTCGGTAGACGACCTGTGCTGCGCTTGCCAATCTGTGGTTTTCAATTGAGCACCTGTCGACCCCAATGGCCACCAGTACATTGAGATACTTGCCCTGCACTGCCACTTCTACTTGCTTATCTACTGAGCTAATGTTGACTATCGCTCTTCTACGGATCTCCTCATTTCTGATTAGATTTTATAGAGAGACCCCAAGTAGCAGAAAAACCGTAGTCCATGCGGGTAAAACCGCGGGGCGTAGCTAGTTTAATATATAATTAATATAATCTGCGTGAATTTAAAGTTTCCATGCTTTACTACATAATGTGGCTCATGATATATATTTGCGCCCACTATTTTCTTTTTTGGAATTTCAGGCCTGTTTTAATTTATTTCCGTCAGTTTTATTATTTTACTTGGCACTGGTGTAAATCGTGAAGAGCAGAAATGAAGAGAAGCAAGAATACCATTCCAGGAGGTGATATCGTTCTGCCGCGCGAGGCTGTTGAACGGGTGGGAGCCGGCGGCGGTGTGCGAGGCGCTGATGCAGCGCTGCCTGGCGCCCAACTGCGCCACGGGCGGACTCGGGTGCGACAACATGACCGTGCTGCTTATATGCCTCTCGCCCTTCCCAGCTAACTTGGCGCCGGTAACTATCTTTCACAACATTATTAAATTTTGAAAGCCACATTCATGTATAAAACGTGGTTTCAATTATTTAAAGTACCATGGATAAATTAAATTTTCACCCCGCTGCCAAACCATAGAATAAAAAAATATGTACTCGAAGTATCATACAATTATCTCAGTCGAGCATTGCACATTCCTCTTGTGATATATATATATATATACCAATCTAAGTTATTTAGGCAGACACGGTTGCTTAACCCATTGGATCGATTGAATTCTCAAGCCCTGCTACAAACACTTCGAAATCTTGCATGTGCATGGCCAAATTTATCGTTGCTTTTTGTTGGTATTTGTCTCATTTTGATAGTTTACGCATGCATGTTTGGCTGGCCATATATACGAACAAGACAACAGTAATAGACTCACGATGCCAACAAATCGATGCAAGATCTATGGGCTAATCGACACAAGGCCATAATATTGTGGTGGTCTCTTGTATAATTTGGTAGCATGGCGAGACTCTCCGCCCAATAATTTCGTCCATGGATATAGCGTTTTATCCTCTTCACTGTCCGGAAATAAAAAATATGACCAAGATTGCATAGTTTTAAAACTATTAAAAACCGACTACCACTCTTAATTAATAGAATTCTTTTGCTTGAAAATAAAGGAAAATAATGAACTTATTTTGTAAATCGGTTAAAAAATTACAGGGCGCGAACGTACATTAACAAATATATAAACATCCGAATTTATGACACCCTTTTTGGAAGTTGGCTAAAAATGTATCTAAGTATCGGCAATGTATATTTCGTAATATGTCCGTTGCAGTTATATCATTTTATTCCAACTTCTTCCTTCTTGACCAGACATGGCAATGGGATATTTTTGTTTGGTAGTCATCCACTTATACGTACAAAGTTTCTTTTTTTAACTTTCTTAATGCATTCTGGCAAGGAATGAAAGCCGTCAGAGTCTGTGTTTCCCGATAGAGAAAATCTGGAGTAGTCAAGGCACAAGTGAACAGATACCTTCTATGATTGCGTGCTACATCTTAGACCGCGTCATCGCTTAACATCAGGTGAGATGGTGGTCAAATGATAAAACGAAAGCTTACAATCTTTAAAAAGTTTTTAACTGCATTTTCAATCCAACAGTGCTCGTACCTGGACACTCGTTCGAGCAAGTTTTGGTCGATGACACCATCTCGACGGCAATTCTGTTAATTGCCAACTTTTCTGCCTACCCTACAAAATGCACAAGCTTTAATATTTTCTACTGTGTTCTTCTCGATGCTGTGATCGTTGTGTTGTATTTAGGTGCGACTTGGTTGTTTATATTAAAAGTAACTTCGGCATCTTATGTTATGAAGAAGTTAAGGTCCGGTTTTTGATGCACGTTTAAGGCAAACCAATGGTCGAAAAAAAACCCATTGTTGAACTAATCTTTTATAGTAAAACTAGATTCGTCCTGCGGTTTCACCCGCACTATATGGGAAATTACCAGTGTTGTTTATACTATTTTCGTCTCATTTATACGCTTTTTCTTTCCATAAAAATTGAAATAAAATTATCGCTTTGGTCGAGCCGTTCTCGAGTTCTGCCCTTATCAAGAAATTTAGCTAATAATTAAATTTTGGAATAAAGTAAAAATCGTTGAATATATTGACTACGGGTTATTCAATATCGACCTATGGGTCAAGTTACATATTTATCAGAATTTGTATTTTTTTTTACCCTAACTAAGGATCAGAAGACCAGTCTTAAGTATCAACTTTTGAACAAATACCACATTATATACATACTAGGTTTGCGTGCTAAATCCTAGACAACGTCATCACTTAACATCAGGTGAGACAGTTGTCAAACGCAAACTTATAATATGTAAATAAAAAAAACAACACAGGTTTATAATGTTGTTACCATTTGGGATGATCAATTAGACTAAAATTTTGACGGATTACAATACACAAGGTACAATAAGGATGTTATTACAATAAAAAAATATAAACAACTAAGTTGCATCTTGTCATAATACTTACGTTACTGTGATTGTTACACACCATATAATTTATATGTAAAATTTTATTTTAAAAAAGTACAATGCAATGGCAGAAAGACTGATTTGTGCCATAAAATTAAAAAGTACAAAATATAGGCTATAGTCACTAAATTACTGTATTTTAATATTGGTAGGGTAAATTCAAAGTTTGGTCATACTTTGTGCTATATTCCTATAAAGGTACTGGATTTTATGACCTGTTTACACGGAGCTAGTATATTATTTTCACATCACCATTCTTAGATATGCAGCGTCAGTCGAGTGTCAGATTTTTACAATGAAGAAATTCGTTCAATATGTCTTTTTAATATTGTTACAGGCAAATTTTTTTATTGATACGAGTTTATGATATCGATACAATTGGCTTTCTCCAATGATCTTTGACGGAACGTTAATTCGGCTAGTACCATAGTAATGTGTAATAGATTAAAATGAAAAATATTTTTATATGTGGTCATTCAATTGAAGGACCTAATTCTAAAAGACCCACAAGGATGCTTGTGATTTAGGTAAAAGCGACGTCGGGTAGTATCTAGTCACCAAGCTATGGACAGGTTAATATATTTTTTCTCACAAGTGATAAACAAATATAAATCTGGCGTGATGTTTAATAAAATATCACTTCAGCAATATTCGAAGTTTATCGCAGACATTAAAAAAAAATGATATAAGTTTTTTTTCACTTGTAACGAATATAAAATAAAAAATATATATAGAATAAAAAATGCCCAATACTGATTTCGTGTAAACAGCTCCTTAGTTTTCTTACTCCATACATATAAGATGTACGTCTCGTTATTTATCTTCTTGCTTGTTTGCATTTACTAACCAAAACACTGAGCTACAAACTAAGCTATACTTACTTTAAATAAAATATTTTGGTCTTTATCGTACGAAATATAAGATTGTCTTCGTTTCTCTTGTAATCTTGTATAACCTTGTGACTTCATTTAAATGGAATGTTTTCGAAAGGCTACGTTTTAAATGTATTTTTTGCATGTTAATGTTATTAAAACTATCATTATAATTTAACAAAATTAAAAGTGATTCATGGGAAACTTACGCATAGTTGATATCACGATCGCTATTTGTTTTGGATTCGACTAAAAGACTTTAGGAGTATCTTGAATGCTATGCCTTGCCTTTTTCAAACGTTGTCTTTCACATGGATACTGGATCGTGAATTGAATTACGCGCAATTTTATATCTAGTTTAATCGTTTTATTTGTTTTGCATGTCATTATTTTGCTTTATGTTTTGTGCTAATGCTATCATTTGACTGATAGCTAGTTTACACACAGCGAACTACTTGCGTTCATATGAAACCGGGTGATATCGTAGTAATTGACTTAACTTGTCCTATTGTGATAAATAAAATCCATAGGTCATGGTGGCAATAAAGAAGTGTTACAGTTTAGACTCGCTTGCTAACTCGCCTAGTGTAAACAAGCTATATCGCTAGAACCCACATGAACTTAAAAACGGTACTACCCTCTTGTCAATATGTATGTACCTCAATATCTACACCAATATTATACGCACACAGCGAACTACTTGCGTTGATATGAAACCGGGTGATATCGTAGTAATTGACTTAACTTGTCCTATTGTGATAAATAGAATCGATAGGTCATGGTGGCAATAAAGAAGTGTTACAGTTCAGACTCGCTTGCTAACTCGCCTAGTGTAAACAAGCTATATCGCTAGAACCCACATGAACTTAAAAATGGTACTACCCTCTTTTCAACATGTATGTACCTCAATATCTACACCAATATTATACGCAACAAGGCAGGGCCCTTTTATTTCGTGACTGGCTAGTTGCTATCATCAGATTATAATAACTGTATATAAATACGCAGTGTTTGCAGGCGGCTGCCGTTATACTGATATTAAAGATTTATTTGAAACCGGCGTCAACGGATTCACTATTAATCATCACTCTGGTAATTATTAGACGTATCCCTAATAATTACATTAATCATGAATCGAAATAGTAATCTAATTCGATGCGTTCGGTCATTTCCAGATTTACTTACTCGGCTTGTTCTCAAAATAACTCGTTCGAAACGGACCAAACTCAAAACGTACCTCGTATATGAAACTACCGTACCTCAAAATCTCTTAGTCTCAAAACATCTCTCGTGCCAAATGTCCATTTAAGAGGATTCTATACCGCGTACTTGTCCATACAAAAAGAAAAAATCTTTTTCTACCTTTGAATATTGTCCGATTTCGGTTATTTTTCTTTCATATAATATACACATCATTTACTAGGCTTATATGTAGGATTATTTATGTACTTACGTCTTATTTTATTTATTTCAGTTTTTTATATCACTAAAGTTACAAGCATCACAACCAGTAAATTTTTGTGCTGGTTATTTAAAGTCAATATTTTTCTAAAACCATAATCAATTTCGAAAGAAAAAGAGCGATTGACATAAATAACATTTAAAAACAAAATTTTACCATACAATTGTTGTGAAAATTGAAAAATGAAATACCATTTAGAGAGGGGAAAGAGGTTTGACCCGTAACGTAAATCCTATTAAAATGTACCTATAAATCTCACAAGTAGCACCTGTCTCTATCGGTTGCATAGGACGTTGGGTGGAACGCTGAAATAGCGATACGTTTGCGTAACACCTATAACGCGATAGCATTGTTTAGTACAGAATCCTCTTTATAATTCTCCATACATTCCTTTCGGTAAATTTGATTCCTGACTTGGTAGTCTCTTTATTAGTGTAGTGTGAACTTTGCTTAGGGTAACAATAAAGATGCCTATAAATATATTTTGTAGCAAGAAATAAATGTGTGTTCTAGTTATTAAATTATGTATAAAAATATTTGATGCATGTATTTCATTATATTTTACAGCTTCAATTATTACCTGTTATATGTTGTTGCATGTTTATAATTATTATATAATGAATTCTGTGTTACTATAATCCAGAGTGTTTGTGATAAGTTACCGTTAATTGTGGCGTCATTTATAGATAGGTATGAAAAGAAAAAGATGACAATCAGGTTTTCTTTTTAGGAGGCCCAAGTATCACCCCTAAATTTGAAAAAAATATAACTACAAGCTTAGTGAATGAATACATTGTTGTTGTTTTTTTATTGTATTTTTACTTTTTGACATTAAAGTGCGATGATGAGAATTCAGTTGTGGCCTGAACGTAACATGGACATTTTGCGAACTTGAGTTCCAATAGCTTTATACATAACCATGACTAATTAGGACTATAATTATGATATATGATATTAACTATGTATATTAATTGCATGTTTGTTATGTTTCGATTGTTTGTTCATTGCATTGACTTTCGCTTCCTCATTCTTACTACATCGTACGTTACCTTTGACATAAATTTTCATAGAGGCTAAAGTTTTGCTACGACCGATTTACACTGCAAACTATTATTATTATTTTTGCTTATATTTAAAAACGGGTTTATGTATATAATTTCACTACAGTTATCCGTATTTACAACTGTAGAATATGTAGGTCGTAACTTTTAAATGTAAAAAAAAAGATTACTTAAATAACAATTATGAAACTGTGAATTTCGCAAAACATTGTTTATGATAACTTAAGCTCTTTTATATGATAATCAATAGCTATTTTCATCCAAGCTATCTTTTCAGGCATAAAAGATAGTCATAGAGAGTTCTTTTAAAGTAAACGTGTTTAGCAAACCGTCGTGTTTAGTTTAGTGTAATTAAGATCATTTTCATGCGAATATCCCACACGAATATAATATTTTAATGCCCTTCAAAACTGGACATTTTTAACCGATTTCAAAAAAGAGTTTCTTTATTCGGTTGTAATTTTTACGTTTATTACCTCAAAACTAGGTTTTTATAAACCATTTTGATTAACTCTTTTCATTTGGAACGACATATTTCCAAATCGCTTCCATAAAATTAGTTTTATGGAACCAAATATATTATTTCGTTGCAAACGAACTTGCTCTAAGCAGTCTCTTTCTTAACAAGAAAATTTGGAAAATGTTCAGTTCTGAAGTGGAATGAGTTGGTTTTTATAGTTATGAAATAACGCAATTATAATCATCTGTTTCAAAATCATCTCATTGTTTTTGGACTAAACTTTTATACGCACAATATCCAAAACAACAACAAATTAATCGATCTATAAAGTAGATGATGGTAGTGATTCTCTTGTTCAATCAAATTAACTAAAATGGCGTTAAATCAGTTTTTATACGGTTATGTTAAAGTCAAAATTAGTAAAACGCTAATTAATGTCAATAAATTAGATCTTTTTTAAAAAATGAAAAATGTTAAATAAAATAAGTCGTCACGTTATTTTGTGCCGACTGGAACTTAAATGAAATTTCATATAACTCTTCTATATTTGAGATAGCGTTGGAAGGCGTTATAGGAGTTTTAATTTTAGCGTATATGGAATAACAGCTTTTTGGTTTTAAGAAATTTTTGTTTAAGTAATTCACAGAATTGAGGGCATTAGAGAATTCGGACGTGTATTGGTTTATGTAAACTTGAGCCTCATTAAAATCGTTCGTGAAATCAATCGTACTGTTTTATAGGTTATGTTGCTTATTCTAACATGTCAATGTGTGCAGTAGCACAGCTTTCGGTTTTTGTAATCACCTTGTGTTTCTTTAATAAATACATATCGCTAAATGTTATGGTGTTTTAATTTGCTTGAAGCCCTATTTTTATTTGTCACGGAAGAGAAGATCTCTCTCATCCTTGTTTTCTGTGCTAAGCATGAACTAACTGCATGGAGACAAGCAAAAGCCAGGCTTTTATTTATTAATGCATTTTGGATTTGAGCTTGGTGTTCGTGTTTTTTTAATAGGTGAGTCGCTTTACAGATTTATGTATTTATCTTAATTAATATCCATCGTTCTACTCGTCGTGTAGTGATCGGCGATCCCATTCATTGACTTATCGTCATGGCCTCTATTATGTTCTATCATCTGTTAATTATCTTTATCATCGTTTTAACGGTAATATATCCGCTGCTGCCCATAATGTATTTTCCATTTGATCTTTGATCTCCACGAGGACCATTTGGAAGCTTTGGAAACGCATCCATTTTGTAAGCTAAGGCACATTTTGTTTAACTATTTAAAGAAAGATAGGAGCAATAAAAGGTTTTTTTTTTCTTGCGATGCTTATCTTGACGATACCGATTGACGGTTGACGTCCTCGACCACGTCCGTCCACGAGTATCGGAGTATCCTATTTCTTTTAGGAATGCGAAAGTTTGGATGAATGGATGTAGGGTATTAGACCTTAACCGATTTGGATTATATTCGGCACAGAGATTGAATAGATCCAGGAAAAATGCATGATTCTCGTCGGATAATTATTACCCTAGTTATCCTAATCTGCTGCCTAAACGTGTCTATGTATGAAACCGTAGTCCGCGCGGGTCAAACCGAAGGCTGCGGTTAGTGCACTATATGGTTGATGGAAATACACAAAACTAAATTGCTTAAAAATCTACCATTTTATTATCCATGACAATTTCCTCCAGGACTCTCCACAACCCGTCGAAGATGAACTCGACAGCAAATTCATGACAAAGATGGAGGATCTGCTGTACGTGGAGGATGAAGAGGAAGCAGACCTGAAGTGATGCAGTTCTGAACAATGTATATTATAAATATGTGTATATAGAGATGTTGAAGATATTTAGAAGTATATATATAGAAGATATGTAGACCGGGAAGTGCAGATAGTTTTGGAATATTTGCATCATATAGTAGATGGCGTAATTTCAGAGCTTTGAACGATTTTACTTACTTCTGAAGATGGGATAGTTCTCCGTTTCATTGCTGTCAAATAACATACCTAATAATTTATTTATTTTCGTGTCAAAACAAAAGCTATCCAGTCTATCTGAGACAGATATAAAATACGCAGGTTGTTCAAAAAATAGTGCAACGGTCAAAGTTTTGAATATGAAAAAAAAGTATATTAACAGCTTTTTTGATAATTCTCTGCCCACCTCTTTGTACTTATGGATTTAGGTGAACCAGCTTTTCAAATCATTTGAAAAATGTATTTTGCTGGAGGTGGAAAAAAATCTGCCATAACTTTTCAACGGCCTAGTTTGTAGAAGCATTTTTTACCGTAAGAAATAAAAAAAACGCTCGAAGCTACATCTGGGCTGTAAGGAGGATAGGGTAAGATTTTTACTCCCGACGTTGTCAAATACTCCATGGTTTTATTTTGGATTGTATTGATATTAGCCGTCAATTCAAAACAGTTTTAGGAATAAAGAGGTTGTATTTATCCTGCTGCTAACAATTTTAGGAACAACCTCGGTATATTGTCTGTGATCGGATGATTGTCTGCACCATCACTATATAAGAAGTAAGATACATACTCGCAAATTTGTTGGGAAAGTAAATAATTTAATTATACGCGATTGAATGCTTTGGAAATTGTTCAATTTCAAGATGGTTTTTGTGTTATTTTGTATATATTCTTCAGGGATATTCATCGATCATTTCTGCAATTGGGGGACCGATTTTTATTACGATGTACGTCTATTTAGAGATTTTAGGGAATAAATCACGGCTGCGTCATTATATTGCGTTCTGCTCGCACTGAGGTGTCCCTGTGCGAGTCTACGAGTGTGTTGTTATACACTCACGCAGAAACGACAGAGACAGGCAATAACAGGTCAATTATTAAGGCTCCGCGATTGTACTTTAGTTCAGTTCTCGTTAAAACTTACCGATGGCATTACGTGTTTTCAAAATCACTGCCGTAATCGTACAACACTAGGGATTCTCAGCCTTCTAGTGAGAGGTTCTCACTAGAGCGCATCCCGAGTTCAATCGTAATAGTTTTCAAAAATTTGAAGCAGAAAATAAATAAAGCATTTTTGATTAATTTGATTAATACAGTGTTTCCTAATGTTTCGTCAAATTCGTGTTTCGGCTATCGTCGGATTCTGATTTCCATGCTCTTGGCATGTCTCAGCGCATGCCGGACGCTCTTAATCGATTTATTTTACATAGACTGGTTTTAGGTTAACATATTTTAGACTTTATCGAATAAACGATAAGGCAGAAAATAAACAAAAAAATAACCTTGCGGTTGTACAAGTAATGCTATATTTGGTATCACGTTTGGCATAATTATCGTCTGCTTCTTAAAATCTAGCTTCTGTGGCTTTTTCGTCCGACAGTAGCCTTAATAGCATAAGTGGTATAACCCACGTGAAGATTAATTTCAGACCATGATAATTGATAATATACTAGCTCCATTAATACTCGTACAACTAGAACAAAAAAGCACATAAAATACCTACGAATGCTATTGTAAATATATGATTGTAGGTATATTTAGCAATGTAATTTACACATACTTATAAATATTTACAATATTTTTATTTACCAAGTATCAAGTAAATACGAATTAGGAAAAAAGATTAAAATAAAAGAGATTTGATGCATGTTAGACGGGGGAGAAAATGATTGACTTGACGCAAAATAGATCAGATGAAAAAAAGCTGATCCACATGCATTATTATCTTTATGAAAATCTGAGCCTCCTGTCTCGTTTTGTATGTATATCTATCTATATGTAATTAATGTCAACAACCTCTTTAATCGATATGACTACACGACGAAGCGATGATAGCTCAGCGGTGGGAGCGTCGGCTGTCAAACTAACGGATAACGCTGATTCGATCCCCATTAACGGCTCGAGCTTCCGGTGAAGGTAACACCGTTATCAAATTCCCAGCATTGTGGTAGGGTACTTTCGAGTACCCGCCTGGCTAGCTTTCACCCTCAAGTTTGAAAAACTGTCAGGAAACTCATAGTGTGTTCAGGCAGCAGTCCTTGAGAGTAAGCAGTAAGCATTCCAGGTCTAGCGTGATAACATTTACGACCACATCTTCACAAGTGAGATTGTGGTCATCTATACAATATAAAAACATACTTAATTAACTTTTCTGCCTGAATAATTAAAAATCTGGCTATCTGGTTGAAAGTATCGTCGAACACATAACCTGAATCGCTCATGCTGCTACAGAGACCGTCGCTTCGCTGGGTTATTGTTCTATTGTGCAATATTTTTTGGCTGTTACTATTAAGAGATAACGCTTTTATGTTTGTGTTCTATAAATTGCGTGGTCTCTAAAAAAATATTTGGTTATTGGGTTAGGGTTATTATTTAGGTCTTGTTCATAAATGGAAGAGACGAGAGAACGTAGAAAGAGAGATGGTAATGCTGAGATGGATGGTCGGTGTGACTAGAACAGAGATGTTAAGGAATTATTATCAGAGGAAGTTTGAAAGTAGCATCAGTGACGTTCACTAATCATAAAACATCAGTTGATTATATTTATCTGATTAGGGAATCATATTATATAGTGAAATGTTCTTATTTTAAGTTTATTTAGTAATACCCATTCTGATGATTTTTATATTAATTCAAAATGTTATCTGGTAATGTACTCAGGAATTGTGATAGTTTTTTTTCTTATTTGTATATTTTTGTTATTTGATGGAGCATAAAGGAAAATTTATTTTATAGTAGGTTAAATACTGACTAGGTACAGCCAACTGCAAAAGTTTAACGCTATTTAAGTTCTGGTAAAATGTATAATGTAATTTCATATGAGTAAATAATTATTTAATGTTTTATCTTGCGGTTCAGCTCGTGATGATACATCATTGTCATATAATCATGAGATTATATGACAATGAGGCATCATTTCGCATACTTAATTTACAGTTAAGAATACGGGATTATCAAACCGTGACACCGTAAAACACGCCTTAGGAACATATTTGTTTATTTACTGTGGCGTGCTGCGGATGCTGCATTCAAAAGATCGGACATTATTTGCTCCATTGATTGAACGTATGGCTACATTGAATTGTAGCAACTAGTGTACAGTGAATCGTCACATAGGAATATATTATACGAATAATAGATAGAAATAGTAAACTCAAATCGCTTATGTTTTCACAAAGTTATGACAATTTTACTTTAAACTTTTGACGCTGACTGTACTGGAGCTTTAATGGATTTTGGCATGTGTGTGTACCAAATCAAATAATTAATTAAACTGCATTTTTTTAATTCTATTAGGTGGGTTATTATCTACTTATATGACACTTGCTTGTAGTTGCATGGACGTTGATTCTATTTTGCCGTCCGCTACCTATACTGCCGTTAAACCTTAAAACACAGTTTAGATGTATCAGCGAAAATCGCGTTAGAATTTTAGAATTGACGCCACTCTGAACTATGAGAGTATCAACCATATAAAAGGCTTTGCGACGTGGAAATATTACATTTTTATAGTATTTTTAAATAGATATACATAGTTTTAAAATAAAGCACTCATTTACATAGAAAACAATTTTTTTTTTTCTTTGTAGTGCAGCTTTAAATTTTGATAAGGAACCGTAAGCGGGGGTGATTTTGTGACAGATTTAGAGATTTTCAGGAATAATTTTTTTGTTTCTCATTTTGTTTCTTGTTGCAAACTCCTAGTGGAATATTTATGCATAAACGTATATATTCATTTTAGAATATCCCAATATATATAATAATACTCCAATTTTGTTGCTTTTACAGCCATCCAAAGTGTGGCACAAAGTTTCTCGGGGCTTGGGGTAACTTTGTGACGTGTGACGTTTTGACCTATATCTCGATACAGAACGCACCCAGTTATAAAGAAACCCCGCCTTATCATTCTTAAACCATAGTAGAAGAGGTCATTAATATAAAAGTTGCCTGTTGTACTAGGAAAAAAATTGGAAAATAAAACATTTTTTTAAACATAGATGCGTGGAACATCATAGTGTCCCCTCTTTGTTACCAATTTGGGTCCACTGATTTTCTTCACCACTATGACGTCTGTGTACCAGATTTCATCTTTTTTCGCCGGCCACTTCCAAAATTTGTTACCCTTTGCCATGGTACTGATTTAAAAGGATTTCTTGTCAATGCCTGTTATGTGGCCAGGGTAATTAATTATTTGCCATAGTAGTCTATTTTCTTATCCGCCTTTTCCCTTTTCTTTCAAGGCGCCTCAGGTCTCTTCAGAGATATGCTGGGATGTCTTTTCATGAAATTGTAGTACCAGTCTTTTCCGGCTAGCTGTTTCACTCGGTCAAAATCGTGTGGCCGTTTGTTTGTTTCGGCATATTGGTACTCGATTTGGCTATTTTTTATGGTTAGGCCATAATAGAGTTTACAGCATTTTATTATATAATCGACAAGTTGCGTTTCCTGATCATCTGTAAATAAAGGTTTTCGTCCAGACTTTGGCTGTTTTGACACTTCTTACTTTAGGTGGTCAAAAATAGTTGTTTTTGTAACATTATAAGTTTTTGCTGCTTTGCGGAGGGTGAGTTTTTTGGTTTTAACATTGCTTATAGCCTTTTTGGGATCTGCTAAAGTGTACTTCAGTTCGGTCTCTCTTTTGTAAGTACTCGTACCTACCCTTACATGTGTTTTGCATCTGTAACAATAATAAAAAAAAGTTGAATGGGGAGCAAACAAACGGAAGGGGGGTAATTGATGGGATACGACCATATTAACGTTTTAATTAGAAAAAATATATACATAACGGCATTTCAGATATTTTAATATTAAACTATAAAATATTGAAACATGAATCTAAGATAGAGAATTGTGAACTCTATCTAATTGTTCTTTGAAGTGAAATTCGACCTCTTGTGGTTTTAATGGCATTATATAGATAGCGGACAGCAGTATTCTTGTACCTACTTTTACTTTTAGATTGCGGACACAATAGGAGCAGATTTCAATTGCCGATTGACTGACTAAGCTTAAAGTTAACGAAGGCAAACTGAAGGTTTTTTTTATCAAATGGTTCTTAATACTATCGCCAATAAAATGCTGACTAATTTATAGCGTATTTTAGGGCAAATTTCGCAGACTCAAACTATAACTGTTTAAACTTGTTACTGCGATACGGGTTAACTACATTCGCTTCAGAGATTCTTGCTCGTGCCACGGTACAATAGATTCTGCAATAGCTAATATTTATGAAATTTGTGAAACCATAGATTAAATAAAAGCACTTGCCACGACAATCTTGTGTTTACGTCAAGATCGTAGTGGCAAGTGCTTTTGTTTAATCTATGGTTTCACAGAGTATATCTGAGATCTCAATAGCTGACACAACATACCAGGATAAGAAAGCGTTAATTTTCAAAGAAAAGAATATGTATACTATGGTTCTAATAAGTACATTTTCTATTCTATTGTACACACAGCTAATGTAAATTATAATATTATGCCATTTTTAATAAACCAAACTGAAGGGTTAACTATTTTAATGTTTCAATATTAAAATATATCAATTGTAAATTTATTTTTATGTATTTTATTTTTTTAACGTATCAAAAATAGCAAAAAATAAAGATCATTTTAGGTCTAGTTAGTCTCAAATTTCAAAATTTCAAGTAGCTGATCAATTTAATTGTTCTAAATATGTAAATATATACTTAATTTTGGGAAGGTCTTGAGAAAAACTAAAAATGAAAAATTATTGCTACCTATATTTATTAAAACAGCAAGAATTAGTTCATGATATGTTAATATCATAATTGGAAAAAAACACGATTATATTTATTTCTCTGATTGTAGTTATGTTAAATATTGTGTGAATCTATGTATTTTCAGTGAGTAATTTGATATTTGGCGTTAGGTAAATTATGTTAAAAAAAATGTGTTATGGTCGCGAACAGTTGATACCAGACTGCTATTCGGCTTACTTAAAACTACACACCGCAACTAAATTTAGACTGAAAACCAGAAGGTACTGTCAGTCGGTTGGCAATTCATTACGAACTGTAAGTACCTACATTGTCTCGATGACCTTTTTGTCCAAGAGAGGAATTAGAGTGATTGTAATATGTATTGTATTTATATATAATGAACTAAAAACGATATAGTATATAAGCAAGAAACTGAGATTGGCAATCGCATTTACATTTCATTTATTGCGATTGTATTTATTAACATGCTCTGTGACCGCTGTTTCACCACATTTACTTACGTAAATGGTCCAATTCTCGACATAAATGTCTGGTATGTCCGATGCCCACCTTCCAGTAAGTTCACGTTGCTAGCTGGCACTGGTCACCGCAATCTGACAGCGTAAACTCACCTGTTGGGCATTGGAAGTGCCTGAAATCTACGTGGTAGAAATTCTGATACAAATAATAATGTGTCAAACCTACGAGAACTTCAAATCAAAAATACAGTACGTAATGAGCTTATAATGGGCTCATAAAACGAGCTATCAGAGAAATACAATAATACAAATTATTTTATAGTCTCATTAGTCATACTTATTCATAAATTTAAAGTTATTTTACTAATTTATGAAGTGGATGTTGTGAAACAGGGTTTTTATTTTTATTTTTGACCTTTGTGACATATCTGGAATTGCACTAGTCAAGTAAAATGAGTAAGTGGTTTGGTGTACAGGCATTTTGTTATATAGGTTTATCTGACGTGTTGTAATAAAGTTTTACATTTTTAAATTGTGTTTGATATTATTTACAGCCTTTGCCCATAATGGGACATTATTATCCTCTCGGGGACTTGGCACCATCCACCACGCTGGCTTATACGAGTTGGCGGATAGACTAGTGGCCAGAGCCCAATGTTGGAGTTGTCAGACTGACCAAAGGCCTCTGAAATATCTCAACGACTTATCCTAAGACAGCTGGGACTCAATTGAGAATTCTAATAGTGGTCACCGAGGCAGGACGTTGCTTAACCCGGTTGGTCTGTTAAGATCGCAAAGCTCAGCTTTGAAATCCGCGATATTAAAGTTTGAAACATCGTATCGTGTCGTGGATTGTTGTGTTGTGATCTCACAGTACCAACATGAAATTAAATTTATAAAAAGAATCATCAAAATCGGTTCACCCGTCAAAAGGTCTGATGTAACATAACAAACGTAAAAAGTAACAGATAATCAGATAAGACTTCTAGACTTCTAGCAGCAACTTAATGCGCGTGATCTCTGGCCTACCCTTTCGGAGACTACTTGGGAGAGTTCACATGACGTACATGACGGACATTTAAAGTGTAGGTGCCTCAATTCGAATACGTTTTATTTTTTTACCGATTTCAAATAAGGAGGCTGTTTCTCAGTTCGACTTTATATATATGTTTTTATGTGTGTTCGCGGATAACTTCGTCGTTTATGAACCGATTTTGATGATTATTTTTTATTTGATAGAGTATACTTCCGAGGTGGATTCCGATTAAATTTCATCAAAATCGGTCAAGTGGTTTTTGAGTTACACTCCAATAACTGAAGTGTTACTGGTTATCTGGATGACTTAATTATTGAGGGTGTCTGTTCCATTTTATGGTAAACTTTTTTTCACACAATTTCAATACATTTACCCATCCAACTCACTATAGGACCTTTTTCAGTCTACAAATGGCTTATGCCTAATTACTCCTGTATACAAACAAATGTACAAATTACCGCTTCAAACCGGCCGCGGTGCACCCCCTCGATAATCGGATAAATAATGAGGGAGAAGGGGTAGGTATAAAACAGCGGGAAGGGCGACGCCGCGCAGGAGTGGCGGCACGCCAGCCTCGGCGATTGTTTTCTGTGAGTTTCATTTATTATTTTGCACTGTTTTTTTTAATGTTTACCTTGAGATCTTTTACGTCCACGAAGACCATCGATATTATAAAAAAACCGGCCAAGTGCGATTCGGATTCGCGCACCGAGGGTTTCGTACAAACCTGTAGGTATAAGTTTAAAATTATTAAAAATATTTTATTATACTAAAAAATTATGCTTATCGCAATTTTTCCTTTATCTGTGCTATAAGACGTTGATTCGTACCAAATTTCAAGATTCTAAGTTTACGGAAAGTACCCTGTAGGTTTTGATGCCCTTGAGTGACGAAAGTTTTGCAGCATAACGGCTGTATCATAAGATACAGCCGTTATGCTGTATATGAGATGTGAAAAAATCAACCTTTTAAGCCATTATAAAATGGCTTAAAAGGTTGATTTTTTCACATCTCCAAAGACAGTAGACCTGAGTATTTGATATCAATTTCAGCTTGATACCCCGACGTGTTCCTGTGAAAAAGGGTCTTGAGAACAGACAGACGGACAACAAAGTGATCCTGTAAGGGTTCCGTTTTTTCCTTTTGAAGTACGGAACCCTAAAAAAAATAGTGTTACTCTGAGATCTCGTCACTAAAAACTGTACCTATCTACCTTCTAAAGAACAGGAAGGTATTGTTTCTGCCTAATAATAAAAATATTGAATGTGAACCGTTGCACAAAAGTAGGTATGTACTTAATTTATGCGGCCCGTAGGCACGTGCCACATATCTTTTTTATTCATCAGAGAAATTATAGTGTGTACGGACTATATATGCGATATTCAATTGTTTATGCGACTGCGATACGATGATTGTGATGTAAATTATGCATGCTTCAGACACTGAAAACAAATCACTATCGAAGTTGAATCGTTGTATCCCAGCGTAAAACAATTGAACTCAGGACTAATATTTTATCTACAACAGTGATCCGCTAGCGTGTGCCGCGGTATATTAGTGTACCAATTGATGACCTATACTTCGCTACATTGAGAGTGCAGCGAAGTTACCTATGTGAGGTTCTTTTTTAGTGGCTCACTAAAACCCCCCCCCCCGGTGGCCAGCCTCTATGCTTGACAAAGGGCTCCGGGAACTCCAGAAGAACGCACCGGTGCCCTTTTCGCATATCGCTTGTAGCAATATCCCAGGGGCAGTCGGGCTACCCCCAAATTTGCTCGATGTCTAGTACTACACATGCCACTGTGTGTAGTTGCCTTCTCAAGGACCCTTTATAAGGAGGCGGAGCCCTCACTCCAGCCGCTTATAGGCCCAATTTTTTTATTTTTTTTCTCCAGTTACTTTCTTGCACCTTTTTATGGCACTGGAATAGCAAGGCGCTCGGATCTTGTGCCTTGCCGTCGCTGCCTTCTCCTAGTGGGATCGGCCCTTTCCCGATATCGCTCTGCGGCTTCCTTAACTCACACCTAGAAGGTGACTCGAAAACTCCAGGATACAATCCTGGAGGTAGGGGCAGGTACGACAATCCTATAGAGAATCACAGACTCGGTTAACGAGATCCATTCATTGGCAGTACGCATTAGGAAAGTAGAAGCAAAACGTTCTGTTTCGTACTGTTACACAATGAATAATCAAATAAAAAATTATTTATTTCAGGCAAATTATACCCATTTAATTTATAATTTTATAATACTGATCTAGGGGCATACGGGGCATACCCCAAACAAATCCACGATGCAATGTGAGCGATATATTTTGCTCTAAATACCGCGGTGTACAAATTATCCCCTTTCAGTCCTGGATCTTCAGTGTGCTCTAAATTGCTCTTAAAGCCGTGTTGCACTAGTTAAGTTTCAGTAAAAAGTAAAGTGCAGGAATTCATTTATTTTTCTGTTTTGTATAAAATATATAGTTAGGTATACATTTGTTTTTGTTTAAAACAGCTTGATAGGCCCACAACAATATCTACGTAGGTATAGGTGGTACATGCAACATATATAGCGATATGGCGATATGGTATCGCCATATCGCTATAGATGTTGCATTGCCAGACGCCTGGTCGACAACTCCGCCGGATAGATAATTTAATACCATTAAAAGAGTATCCTAGTCTCTAACAATTTGAAAGAGAATTTGTATATGGATAATGTTGTATCTCTGTAATCTAAAGTTAACTTGCAAAAACGTCGAGTGAAACTTGGCCATCAACGACCTATTATTAATAGATTTAGTTTCACTACTATATCACTTGATGGTTAGTGACGATATGGCACAAGGAAGCACGTTTGTAAGATACATAGTATTTTTTGTACTACATACATACATAACTTCACGCATCTTTCCTGTTGAGGGTAGGCAGAGGCCACATCCTTCCAATTGCTACGATTTTATTTAATTGAAAATTAACGGTAGGTACCTCTTGTGTTTATTTTGATCGATGCGTTCCAAAGAAACATGTACTTACCCTACTTCTAGCATCATAATAATCTTTTAAACTTTCGCGAATCGAATTCTTGTTTTAATTATAATATTTAATTATTAATAGTATATATAGTTTTAATTATTAATAGTATAGGGTCTAATCTTGCATTACTTTGTTAATGCGTAATATCCCTCTTAGTGTTGCCTGTGACTGCCACTATTCTATTTCTGGCACATTGTGACGTTTTCATTTCACAAACAATAGCTTTAAAAAGTTTTATATGAATGCAGGTTTCCACATAAAGCTGATTCAAAAGCGGATTTCGAGAGGTCTATTCACTGCCGTACATTTACAAATTAAAATATTTGTGTCACATGAATTCGTTATGAAAATCTCTTTGTCGTTTTTCGTATCAAATGATATTGCGCTTGATTGGACAAATAAGCAATTAAAAATTATAACTATACAAAATCTTAGATATTTTATGTAAATAAGGGGATACACGCGAAAAAAATATTTAAAAAAATGGTTTGAAAATTTAAATACTTGATTCTAGTCATAATCTTTTCAATTATAATATATACATCCTTTTGTATTATTTTTTTAACATAATATTTGTTTTATGCATTGTTATGATGATCATAAACATTTTTGATAGAAAATATTTTATTGTACTGGTAGGACTAGGACTGCATAGATTCTAAACATTTTTACCGCCGTCATTCCCCAGTTAATGTTACTTTGTTTTCTCGAATTAGAATATGCCTCTCCCTATGTTTGTGCAACAATAATTTGTTGTAACACTTATTGGTGATTGTTATTAGTGTTTATCTTTTTGTTGTTAGGTTTTTATTAGTTTAGCAATTTATTTACGAAATTTGTTCGAAAAATGGAGCCTCACCCTCGATCCTCGCGCTCAAAATTCTTGTCAACAACAAATAGTGCTACATGAGTTCGCCACCCAGTATAGTGTCACCATTCAGTATTTACCGACTTCCCCCTTACCATTGTAAGCGCAACCCAATTGAGCTTGGGCTCAGGTTAAGAGGAGTGTATTGAACGAAATAACAAGACATGTAAGATAAATGAAGTAAAACAATTGTTAGAAAAAAGTTTGAGAGAGGTCACAACGCATATAACTATTAGTATCTATTATTTGTAGCCACACAATAAAATTAGTAAATGAAATGTGCCAACTCAAGAACATACCTGGTTAATTGATGAGATTAGCGCTATACTTGTCATAAATGTTAATATATCGGGCTTAAGTCAAGAAATGTCAGTATAATTTATGAGGTGATTTAAGATGGTGAATTCCCAAAAGAAAGTACATAATATACTTTTATGTTTTATTTACGTTTGATAAAATTACCTTGCTTTTAGAATGTTTATTTGTTAATTAGTAACGTAACTTTTAAAAGACATAGAATAATACAACGAGATAGACCACAATAAACATAAAATAGAACAAAAACATTTATGCCTTTTGTGAAATGTTTTGGGCAACTAGCATGTTACTATAATATATAATAGTGACTTTGTATGAAATTTCTTTGTTTACAAAAACTATGTAAGATTCTGGAACAGAGTCCGGTAGCGCTAGACTGTTTTAGGGTCTTAACATAAGTTACAACAATTCTAAAGTTCCAGATTTTTTACAAGTCGCTACAGTCATACCTACATGGCTTATTTTTAGTTTTGTTTATTTATTTATTTATCTTTAGGAGGAAAACCAACAGCATAACACATATCTTATAAATAAGCTATTAAAAACTGAAAGCCAATTAAAGGTCCTCACGGCTAGAACATGTGTTATTTCTTTTACTAGTGTTTTGAGAAATTCACAGATTAGTGGTTGATTTTCGACGTTTAAACCAAGCATGGATGAATTTGATACAAAATAATTTGACAAACCCATACCAGTGGTCCGTAACTTGAAACATAATATAAATTACTTACTTGGATATTTTTTCAAACAAATGTATGGTAATTATAAATTTTTGTGTAAAAAAGATTTATTTAAAACCCTTCTTTCAACATCAACTTATCCTTTCACAACGAGCTGTTAATAGATGAGGATAGGGGTTTTTGAAGGAAAAGTTCGCGGTTTCTGTACGAATCGAATTAGGACTGAGAGGATACATAGAACAACAAAGGGTAGGCGCTGGACAAAGTGCTTCTCCGCTCCCTTGACCTTCATATTCAAGAAAGTCTTACAATGTATGAATCATGCGAATACAAATATACGTAACCATCTTGAAAAAAAAAGAAGGGTATAAGCTATCTGTGTTTCGTCGTGGAGATGATTGATGATGATGAAAAGTATCTACATACCTACCAAATTTTATCCAAATCCGTTTTACTCGCGTGGTGATGTAAACCGTGATGATGGTGGTGATGAAAATAAGCTGTCTCTGTTCCAAATTTCATCTAAATCCATTCAGTTGTTTTTGCGTGAATAAGTAACTAAAATACATCTATACTCACAAACTTTCGCATTTATAATATTAGTAGGATTTATACCTACAACTGGAAATTTCTTAAGTAGGTTAATACGCATTTTAATTATGTGTTAGGTATGTACTTATTTATAATTTTTCTCCAAGGGGCTGATACTTTTTGTATTTTGGTGATGGTAGCCCGAAAATCATATTTTAATTAGGCATGCACTTTGAGTATCCAGTTGGTTCATTTATCTGAGGGCATGCACTATGCACGCCCTATAAAGACGTCAAATGAATGATAAAATGTTAAACTTAGGAGAACAAAAGTTTTCCTTTGTTAAGACATTTTTAGCATAAGGTGACAAGCAAGCAGAGGGGCTGCTTGATTTTAGCCTTTAGCGCATTACGATACGCTGCCAATTCTTTTGAGACTCTAATAACTTTAAGTATTCGATTTTGTAGCTATTTGGAGTCCCCAAAGCTCTTTCCACCTCTTGCAGGTGTATGGTAGAATCGGATAATATATGAATGAGCTTTCGAGGGATGGCGGCTAGTAGCATAAGATGGCTGAGATGCCGGAACAAAGTTGAAAAGTTCTTCAGAACACCCCCTGAATGTCTTTACGCAAACTGAATGGCTCTCGGGCTTCGGTATAACATATGTTATCGAAAAGTAAAAGTTAGTGGGGTCCAGACACAGTGAATTTTCCCCTGCGGCCCCAGTGTGTTATTATATATTAAATGAGCAAGTTTACTATGCACGGGCTATTATTTTCCAGCAATTCCTGAAGAACTTGGATATAACTCTTATTTCTACGAGATGATATTTATCTTATTTTTAATTACGTTCCTTACTTCAAAAACGAGATTACGGTACAAACTTTCATCCCTTATTAGAGTACCTTAGCGGATAAATTAGTCTTCTACTGCTCAATTTAGAGGTGTCTCAAAACTCAAAACTTTATATTTGTAGCTTCAGTGGTTTAGGCTCAGCGTCGTCGAATCAGTCAGCCAGTAAAGGCAAGTATTTATAAAAAAGTTGTGATAGACGTTAATGAGAAATGATTTATTAGCTTGTAGTTCTAGGTAATACTAATATGTAAGGTAATATAATTATACTTTTTCCCGAATAAAAAGTAGCATATATGCTATTTCAAGGTATAAGCTATCTTCATTCCAAAATTCATGCAAATCCATTCAGCCGTTTCAGCGAATGCAAAGAGAAAGGTGCAAAGCAATGGGTTTGGCTCAGATGACCTTACGACAGGTTATCTAATCTACGATTGCCGGCATGTTAGTATCATCATCATCATCGCAACTATAGGACGTCCACTGCTCGATATAGACCTCCCCCATTGATTTCCACAAGAACCGGATGGAGGTGGCCCTCATCCAGTCCTTACTTGCGATCTTAGTCAGGTCGTCTGTCCACCTTGTCGTGAGCGTCCTGTGCTGCGCTTGCCAGTAAAGTAGAGATAAGTAAAGATAACATCGTCTACGTTTTCAATTGTCCTAGTACCTATTGCTGGAAACTGTGCCAATTCAATTACCCGTACGTAAGGTTATGTCAGTATGTGGGTGAGGGGCGTAATCGTCATGTCAAAACGGATTACCGTTGAGATCTCCGCGTAGACGACTGAATATGGCTTCGTACGGCCTCCACAGTATACAGGCTGCCCGTTTGCTGTTGCTAGATGACCTATGGATGGCCTGCATTAGGTTTCAGTACTAGAATCGATCGATCTACTTTTTGTTATTGACAGGTAATGTTTGAACCTTATTAATATGTGGTTGAAAATGGTATCACTCTAGTCCTAGAATGGCGAATAGGAGCTATGGATATGGGTATTAAAAGAATCAAAGAATATAATATATATATATATATATACATATATATGATATGTATGTATGAAATGTATGATTGAAATATTTGATCAAATATGTCCATCGATTTGTTTTGACTTTTCAGTTACTCATTGTGTTGCCGATACCTCTTAAGTAACGGGTTGGAAAACGAGGTATGGTTGGGGCATATCTGAAGAATAAAAATATTTTAAAGGTATTGGCAAATACCGGGGAGAATAGAAGAATCGATATGTGAGTGGAGTATTTTAGTGCCGTGCGTGCCGTGCGTCCGGCGTGGGCCAATAGTAGATGCGTACCTCAACTAAGAAACATTATGAATGTATAAAACACGGGAATTACTCACGTAATAAGTCAGAGGGTTCCAACTGTAGTTTCAACCACATTCGGTGGGCTTTTTCAAGGAGAATACGGGGCTTTCGCGGACGCGGTCGCGATTTGCCTAGCTAGGCGAACTGAATGTGGTTGAAACTATACTCGTAGTCGGAACTCTCTGACTTATTACGTGAGTAATACCCATGTTTTATACATTCATAATGTGTCAAAACCACGTCAGTTTTAATAACCAACTAAGAAACGTTGTGGATTTGGGCGTTACTTAGCAATGGAAATGGATACCAAAAGTTAAATGCTTTTTAATTCTATGGGAAATGAAAAATAGCCTGTGAGTTTCTCTTCAAACCATGTAACGCATCTATCGTAGGTAGTTATTCCAAGTTTTAATAAAAGTAATTTAATACATATGAAATGTTTATAGCTTAAACTATCCTAGAGAAACAAAAGGCGACTTTATCGCTTAAAGCGATTTCTTCCAGTCAAACTTTTGTTTTTGAGGATTTTAACTAAAAGTAACTGTGACACGGATTTCACCTGATGAACAGTAAACTGAATTAAGAATTATAAATTACCTAATTAAATATGAAAAAAATAAATCCGGGTCAAATTGAAAACCTCCTCCTTTTTTTGAAGTCGGTTAAAAAGTATATCGTATTGATTTAAAAAAAACGAACTTTCACCACTCCACGTGTGTTTGCTTGCAATAATAACAAATATAACTTTATTTGTTGCAGGAAGCAAGACATTTCGCCTGCGGGGGCGTGCCTTCTCCACCCATCAGCCCGGGACCTCCCGGTTGATCCACCAATATGGGCGAAAAAGCGGACTTGGAATGCGTAAGTGTCTAGTTTATCAATAATTGAATTAAAAATTAAACTATAAAAAAAAAAAAAACTATACACATCGTGTTGCTATAGACGCTAGAGCGACACCCTTGTATAGTTTAATTTTACACCAGGGTCTAGCGTATTCGCACTATAACGGCAAAACTTCTATTTAGCAAGACATTTAGAATTTATTGTATTATTTTTTTATCAGTGGCGCCCGGAATGATGTACAATATGATAAAATTCTTGTTAAAAACCATTACCAGACAAATATTGCGTGTTTTTTAGACATAAAGGGACAGGAAAGACATATTTAGATGCACATATTTTTGAGTTTATGGGCTTGGTGAATCTCTTTATCACTGTAGTAGAGAACTGGAAAATCACAGTGTTATTACGAGTATTCCTCGTATTGCATGATGATGCAGTTGGACCGCAGCGCAACCAATGTGTAGGGAAAAATCCCCTGATTATAATATGAAAACGCTTAAGCTGTTCGTGGAGCGGAAAAAATTAATTAAGTAATTATTAAAAAAAAAAAAGAAACTTTGAATTATTAATTGAGAAAAAAATATCAGCTTGTAGTATTCATAATTTTCTTTGATACGTAGTTAGAAATGCATGCATAACGCACCATTTATTTACAATTAATTTGTGAAGATTTTTTATACCTTTTTTGAAAAAGGGGGCGTAAATATTGTATACTGTAATATTGTTACTCATTAGCCAAAATAGTTATCTTTATGGCAGGCAATATGTCTTTGATTTAATTAATTCAATTAAAACTGAACCCAATGTGGAGGACGATGCAACGACCGTCTAATTGACTGTAGGTACTCACTATCCTGAGAATTCCATCGCTTTTAAACCTTCGAGGCAGCATGTCACCACATTACAAGTTAATGAATGAGATGATATTGATTTACACGAAAACCTCGTTTAAACGTAGGTCCTGTTTCCCCAGGGCGACCCTGAGTTGGAATGTATCAGGAAGCCGATGGACCTTCCGACGCTGCCGAAGGCTCTCACCTTCGAGGAGAAGAAATATCTCCTCGCTGTCGAGAGAGGGGACATGGGGAATGTCAGAAGGTAAGCATAATATCATAACGACAAACAAGAAAACAATTTTATAAGTCAAGGTTTAGCATGAATAACTTACGTCAAAGTATTCGTATGGCGCTATAGGTGCCCTGTAGAAACAATTAAATATGGCAGCTATGCATACCAACACGGCTGCCAACACATTAATGACTTCTGAGTATAATTACTCTCAATTCTTTTTTGAAAAGTATTTTTGTAGTTTTGAAACTACACATGACAAGGCGGTATAGTCACCGAGACTAGCCTGCCCAAATGGGCGAATAAAATAAAACATCAAAAGTTGGAAATGTCAAGGGAAGACAACATATAACGCGTTTAAATCCGTTGAAAGTGGTTATGCAAAATTTAACTATTTGTGACCAGTATATGTTTCATTACAAATGTTATTTACCTCATCCTTAAATTTACTAGCACAAAGCTTAAATTTGCTATTTTGCTATTAGCAGTAGGCAGTAGTTTAAGAGCAGACAAATTTGTCTACTCTCTTTCTTTCTGAATTGTCTATAAACACCTTGGAGGCTTGTAAGCGACATGGTAAGAAGTCAGTTTGTAAGAATAACTACGCAATCATTAAAAATGAAGTCTTAATACTTGTCTTCCTTAATACTTATTATTGTATTCGGCACGTTCCAATGAAAAACAAATTATCAATTAAAACGCAATGTCAATAAATTTCAATTAAAACAAAGCTACCACGCAAAAGTTACACAACTAACATTGTATAATAATTGCGCCACAACGCAGATTGATGGTGAAAATAATATTCTAGTATATCAATATTATTTCTACCATGTTTTTTCCTTGTTCGGTGTTACAATCTGACAACTGTTATTTAGATAAATTTCAGATGGTTGATATTTATTCAATAGTAAAACACATATAGTATATAGAAGAAAATCAAAGTCAAAACGTCATTTTAACCCGCCCCCGTGTCTAGATCGCAGATAGATCTACTTCATATATGGTCTAGATGGAGCCAATTGGGCATCTTTAAAAGGATTCTAATAAACACGAACATAAAAAATGTGTAATTTATTGCTACTACTATGCCACGTCGGATGATGCCACCACCAGCGTCGGATGGCACGTCAACTAACGCCTTTTTGTAGACAAAGCCTAATGGATTCAATAAAAATGTTATTATCATAAATGTGTATATAAAATACTCTAATGTTAGCCAAGTATATTGAAAAATACACACACATAGAAAACAGTATAACTATCCTTCACACATAGGTACCGGCCTTCGTCTATGATTAAACAGAAGGTAAAGTAAATAGTAGATATCATTACTAAATAATTACAGATCGGTAAAACATATAGTTCATATATCAAATAAAATTATAAATAAACAAATAGTTCTACTCGTATATAATAATATTATCCGTTTAGCAGATGAGGATATAGTTAAGGAGTATTTACGTAGACATTGACTACATCTATAACACGAATAACTTACGACAAAGTGTAAACTTCTAAGGCTTTCACGGCCGGCGTTGCATGTTGTATGCATTGCTTCCGGGTTGTTTGGCCGTGGTCTAAGTGAAACTTGTGTTCCAGACGTTTCGTCGATCACTGCGGTCGACATCTTCAGTGGTTCAGGTCCGAGCGGCGACAAGAGCGTAGAACTCTCCTTCGCGGTGTCTTCTCTGTTACTGATGATCAGTAACACCGACGACAGTAACACTGACGATCGACGAAACGCCTGGAACACAAGTTTCACTTACACCACGGCCAAACAGCCCGGAAGCAATACATACAACTTACGACATAGTGTTCGGATGGCGGTTGATCTCGACAGTATCGTGAATTTTTCGAAGTATATAAAATCTTTAGCCTGTACGGAGGCTATGCTGAAGGGGTCTTGTGTTCGAGAGATGTGCGATGCCAGATCTATTTGTAGCCGTTTTATTATTGCTTCTTATGTGTTTGGCAAGTCTATTTATAGACACAAGATATTCTGTAGAAACCAGTTGCACTTAGATTGGCTTAATAATTCGGTGAACGTAGCACTCCCTCAATGCTGGACCCCTATACTGATCTGGACATCACGAGGACTGTTTGGAAGCGTCAATATCTAGTCATTCCTTACGATCTTGGTCAGATCTCTGGGTACTATTTATTTATCGACGTGAAAATATAAATGATGTAAATTGTTCCAGGATTCTCCAGAAAGCTCATCGTCAAAAGCACATAGACATAAACAGTAGGGACTCGCTTGGCCGCGGTGCTTTAACACTGGCTATTGACGGAGAGAATCTGGAAATGGTTGAACTGCTAGTCATCATGGGTGTGGAGACCAAAGATGCCCTGCTGCAGGCCATCAATGCTGAGTTTGTGGAAGCCGTGGAACTCCTACTTGAACACGAAGAGCTGATCTATAAGGAAGGAGAACCTTATGTGAGTGAAATTGAGCATTTAAGTCTGCTGGTAGGCATTATCGCGTGTTTTTCGGATGCATTTTAGGGAGTTTGTCCTGTACGTAGGTTGATTTCATGTGTATGTATATTTTCTTCCATATGAATATTGTACAATTTTGCATGAAACGTTTTGCATCTACATTCTCTTCTATCTATTTTAGCTATAGATCGAGAGCGAGAACTGTGAAATCAAAGTGTACTCGAATTATATTTATAACAACAAAAATTCTAGGAAATTTACTTACATTATCTAAACTGACTTTGACTGGCCGGTTGGCGCAGTTGGTAGCACTCTGCCTTCTGAGCCGTTGGTCCCGGGTTCGATTCCCGGACAGGTCAAACATTTAAGTGTATGAACATGTCTGTTTGACCTGTGTCTGGGTGTGCATATGTATATAAGTATATATATAAGTATGTATATAAGTATATATCAGTCATCAGGTTACCATAGTACAGGCTCTGCCTAGTTTGGGACCTGAAGACCTGGTGTGAAATATATTTTAAAAAAAATGTGCCTAATGTATACACTCGTGTGAACCAACGAGTCAATATCAGCTTGTTAATAAGTTTTTTTAGGTATATGATTTTTTGTTTTGGTAATCAGAGTTGGCAGAAAGTGGACCCGAACACGGCGATGTTCACCTCAGACATCACTCCTCTAATGCTAGCTGCTCATAAGAACAACTACGAAATAATCAAGATTCTCCTGGACCGAGGAGCGGCCATACCGAATCCTCATGATGTCAGGTAACATTTTTTTTAAAACTATCTTGAATGTACCTACACAGTATGTATACAGAGGAGTGAGGACGTTAAATCTAATACCTTTAAACGACCAATACTCTTATATATGTATATAATCTGAATCTCAAAAACGGCTCCAAAAATTTCCATGTAATTTAGTACGAAGGGGGTTTCAGGGGCGATAAATCGATCTTAGCCATGTTTCATTTTTACGTCGTAAACGTCGTTTCATCCGTGTTTATTGGCAATGAAAAACTGCTACAATATCGTTACAACATGACTCTTCTTGACATCTATTGGCGAGTAGTAATACTACTTAAACAAAAACTAAACTGTTTTACCGACACAGCAACACTAAAGCTACTAGATAATAGATGGCGGTGCTAATATATATATATATATATATATATATATATATATATATATATATATATATATATATATATATATATATATTATAGGCGGTTGTATATGCTATTCCAAACTATGTTTTAATCGAATTACGTTACTTATACTATAATTTTTAAATATGTTTTTTAAATCTTATATATTTCATTTTCATGTAAATCATGATAAACCTATGGAACTCAATGTACTTCATTATTTTACTACTACTATGGAGGAGAACGATGGTGTTCGTAACACAGATTTCACTAACCTTTCGCGGTCACCAATGTGTATTTTTTACTATTTGTTCTTTCTCTTTACAATAAATAACTTATTTATTATTATTATTATATTCAGATCTGTACACCTATACTGGCGGGATTATGTACAAAGATTCATCCAAAATTTGGCAATAATAATAGTCGTAATGTGTTGAAAGAATGAATCTGCACATTTTTCATTACTTATTTTTTATATATTTTGTCGTGAAGATGCGGCTGTGAAGAGTGTATACGTGAGTCTACGCAAGACTCCCTGCGGCACTCATTGGCGCGATTGAACGAGTACAGGGCTCTGGCCTCTCCGTCCCTCATAGCCCTGTCTTCTACTGACCCCATCCTGACCGCGTTCCAACTGTCGTGGGAACTCAGGAACTTGGCATTCGCTGAACAGGTGAAACCGTACATATGTCATCGGCATTTGTTTATTTTAAGTATATCAAACATGCATTTATGTGATACCAAACGAATAGATATTTATATGTATTAGAAAATTGAAATTTCCATCAGAGCGCTTGATCGATGCGACGCGTGATAAAAATGCTGGCACATATTTGGCTCATTGCAATTCAACGAGCCAATGCTGCTAGCACTCTGGGCACGCTGGCAAATGGTAGCGGGTTAGAGCATTTGAGCTATCTATAGGCTGGCAACAGCTGAAACGCACACTTGTTGGACTTTGAACATACTTACTAATTTAATACAAATATTATTGAAATGAATATATTTGGTTATTTCTTTATTTAAAAGTGTATTAATTTCAAATCATTAATATTATTGTAATATATTTTTTAGTATATGGTAAGCGATCACCGTCGCCTATGGATATATGTAACACTGAGGGCATTACGATACGTTGATAATCCTTTTTGAGATAGTTAACTCTCCTTTTAAGGAATCCCATATTGTTGCTTGGGAATATCGAGGAAGGAAGCTTGTACCACATTTGCTTGCATATGGCTAAAATTCTCACAGAATGAGCTTTCAAGCGATGTCAAATAGTGCGGTGGTAAAACCGTGATGCCGGAATAAGGTTGAAGAGCTCTTCAGGACATCTTATGAATGTATAAAACACAGGAATTACTCACGTAGTAAGTCAGAGGGTACATTAATAATGTGTCAAAACCCTGTCAGTTTTAATAATTAAATCTTTAGAACACGTTGTACATACGGTAGAAAATACACAGAGGCCCAATATCGCTGCGCATAGTGAGTGGCTCTAGATCTTAGCTGAGTTTGGGTTCGTTGACAGTTCTGATAGCTCTATTCTGCAATGCATCCAGAGGCGCAAACTGGTCCAAAAAAATCACATAATGATTATATAATGTCAAACACCCACTACGTAACTCACTTCTTAAACGAATCGTTCAAGCTGCAAAAGTGCCCATAACGTTTGCAGAATTGCCATTCAACAATATAAATTAATTTAAAATACACATACTCAATATTCCTCCAAAAAAAGGACCAGTTTCATAAGTAGTCATTGAATTTTCTATAGAATGAAATGAATGAATGAATGAATCTCAAAAGGGTATCGCTTTCCGTTTTGTAATAAGCAAGAAAGTTGTAAACTAAATTGATAATTATTTCATGAATCCCAGGAATCAAAAGCGGAATACCTGGAGCTGCGTCGTCAAGCCCAGCAGTTCGCCGTGGATCTACTGGACCAATCGAGGAGTTCCCAAGAGTTGGCCATTATACTGAACCACGATCCCGAAGAACCCGACTTCGTAGAGGGTGACCATATGAAGCTGGCGAGATTGGAATTGGCTATCGATTTTAAGCAAAAAAAGGTACGGTACGAATAATATCAAAACAAAATAAATTTAAAAATTGGGAGTAGCTGGAAAAGCTGGTTTTTTCGACATCAAACACTCAATTCAATATTATTTATTTTATTTTTTATATTTATTCTTTTGTGTATATTTTTTTTTAAATTTTTTTTTTAAAGATTATAAGCTTGCGTTTGACCAACAATTTGAGTTACAATGTTTGTAACTCCTTCACACTTAATCGGATACACTGATTTCGATGAAATTTGGTATGGAGATAGTTTAGACCCTGGATTAACACATAGGCTACTTTTCATCCCAAAAATAATATTTGCTCCCGTGCGATAAACAAATAGTTCAAAAACCTCTGTTACACTTTCACGCTCAAATGGCTATACCAATTTTGATGAAATTTGGTATGGAGATAGGTTAGACCCTGGAATAAGACATAGTCTACTTTTATCCCGGAAAAAGTATAGTTCCCATGGGATAATTGAATTGAATTGTAGCGGGAAAACCGTAATGGGTAAAACCGCGGGGCGCTATTAGTGTTTATATATGTATGCATGGGGAATATAAACTCTAACTGTTATAATTATGTAAATTCTTTGTCGACAGTTTGTAGCCCACCCCAACATCCAACAACTTCTAGCATCAATCTGGTACGAGGGCGTGCCCGGCTTCCGTCGGAAGACCGCCATGGAGAAGGTCATGATCATCTGCCGAGTCGCACTCCTGTTTCCATTCTACTGCTCACTGTACATGGCAGCTCCCAACTGCTCCACTGGGAAACTGATGAGAAAACCCTTCATGAAGTTCTTGATACACGCCTCTAGTTATCTCTTCTTTTTGTGTGAGTACCCAACTGTTTTAGATTGATGTTTGGGTAGCTACTAGCCACCAGTCTCAAGTTTGAAAAACTGTTACCAAACACATCGTGTGTTCAGACAGCCGTCCTGAATAGCCTGTAAATATTCTAGATCTATCATGACCTTCGACCACATCTTCAATGGCCATCAAGCGATATAATAGTAGTGGTAGGAAAATCCTTTTTCATTTCAAAGTATATGACTTCAGATAGGTCCCATAGACATTTTATTAAATTACGTTTTTGCTAGAAAATCTTTCAACCGTTATTAGTGCGTAATTATTGTCGGCAACACCACAAATGCTTTTAGTAATAAAATGATTATGTTTAGTGTGCTTACGTTTTACCCCATCGTCATTGACTTAGCAAGACAGACAAACCCCCGCATTACCAATTAATAATTATGAAAACTTCAAAATGAACGTCAAAGAGTTTATAAATAATTGCATTGGCGTTATGCTAGGTGTATATTACGTTAAATTTTTTTAAAAAATTTAACCAAAATTCGGCTCTTTGATTTGGCTACGACTTGAACCCACGAACGAACGCTACAGAATACAGCCCCTGTCACTTTGCCAACTAAGCTGTAGTAGCACCCCACTAACAATTTCTTCCTTCATTACAAAAACATCATCAAAACATGGTCTACCGTTTCAGGTAATTATTGTTGAAGTGAGCAGGTCACGCAACGCTGGTTTAAAAACAATTGAAACAATTATGTACCTGCTTAGTATTAACATTTATTCATTATAAATTTTCTATAAGTACATATATATATAAACTATATAACTGCTATAGTTTCTTCGTAATGATCTTCTTGTCCCCACGTTTCCGTTGACCCCGATCCGTCATCTAAAAGAAATAAATTATAAAAATAAAATGAATAAAACATTAAGTAACACAAAAAAGTGTTTAAAAGTAAAAACTAGAACTGGAAAGTGAATGGTGAAACCGTCTGTTGACGAATTAGAGAAATGAACAGAACTAGTTAAGACCAATCTAATGAGCCTAAAATTTATGGGTTTACTAATAAAGGAATCTAGGATTTAGTTCCCTTGCTTCGAGCTCCATCATCAGGGTAGGTCGCTGGTACCAGCATATATGGGTGATTCATATGTTAGGTGACAGATATGTTTGACAGTAATATTGACCCATTATATATCTCAGATTACACCTTACAAAATTAACTTGAGACGCCTGAACAGATAAATAGCTACAGACCATCTCGACGTCACGTCGTCTTTCAAACAAACAAACGCATCAAATTCGGTCTATTCGCTTAAGAACTACGATGCCACAGACATACACACCAATCTTATAACACGGACGTAAGATGCGTCGTGGATGAATAGTCGTCGCGTAGTGAATTTGATAGAAACTCTGCCTTTTACGTTACATTTCAATAGCGCTAAACCTGTTTCAATGAATTTTGGTATAGAAATAGATGGGACCTTGGGGAAGAGTATAAGCTACTTTTTATCCTGGAAAAAGTAAGGTTCTTACTGCTTACTGAGGTACCGGGGAAACCATTGTCAAGACGGATAAAACTTGGGATGCAGCAAGTTAGGCTATACGTAGCTTACCATGTCGCGGCGGCTGTCTGTATCCATTATTAATTTCAGTTTTTTCGTCAGGAGTCATATCTTCCCATTCACTGATATCTAAACACCCAGGACTGATGGAATTTCGTTCACTTATAGAAATAAGATTAGATTTAAAGATGTTGTAACGTTTCAACATTTCTAGTATACCGTTATATTTTTTATTGTATTTAGCAATGAATTTTGAAAACAACGGCGCGGAGTCTTCCAAATCGAAATATTGTTTCTGAGTTGCATAACTAAAACAAACAAGGAATAATGCAGATATAATAACAAACTTCATTCTTTTGTTTAATCGTGAATCCGACTGAAGCAAAAATGTAACCTATATTGTTTCCCGCTTTTTAAATAGTGTTTGATGGAAACTGTGTACCCACACTTAAATTTTAAATATTACACGCCGTCAATAAGCGATTTCCCTGTCCACTGTCGCGTACAATTGATTACGTAGTGATGTTGTGTCTAAAATGTACCATGTGTGCAGATGCTATTCGCCAATTCAACAGTGTGGTAATTGAAATTCTTCATTTTAATGAGCATTACGGTTTTGTCGATATTTTTTTTTTTATGTGTTTGGTGAATTACATGGGACGAGATATTAGTATATTAAAAATTATTGGATCCAAATAGATTTATTTTCATTACTTGCTCCCTTACATTTCAAGAGAACTTTTTAATAATAGTGCTGTGCCTTAAAACTAGTGTTGTACATTGCACCTCAACACTCTCCCTGAATGCGCAACTGTATACCCTCTATACCTAACTTACAATCTAGAAATTTATTGCAAGATTCGGTAAAGGTTTGATCAATATATCTGCTAACCGAAACTTAGTATTTATTATACTTAACAACAATTAAACCTTCCTCCACTTTTTGCTTTACAAAATTATATTTAATATCCATATGATTCAATCTTTTCTGTTCATAGTTCTTTAAAATTTTAATAGAACTTTGATTATCTTCAAATATAATAACATTTTCAAAATTATCTTTTAAGTCTAATAATAATTTCATAAGCAAACATGTTTCTACTACTGACGCACACAATGAAACAAGCACAGTTTCAGTAGTACTAAGCGCTACAGTTGTTTGTGTCTTAGATCTTCGTACAATAGTATTCTTAAACAATTTGAATAGATAGCCACTAGTCGACTTCATATCGCCAGCCCAATTAAAGTCTGCTGATCCAATTAAAGGTGTCCCTTACAGTACGGTGTTGAGCTGTCACAATAATTTTAAGCATATATTAGTGAGTAGTTAACTCTTTGTTTGCTATATCTTAATACTCGTTTTAATGACATTCACAAGTTCTCACTTGGCTTAGATTAAAATCTACTAAAGTTTAATTATTATTTTTCCAAGCTGTACTTTAATTGAAATACTTAAGTGGTTTAAGTTTTAAGATGTCACATGTCTTTCATGCTAAATTTTGGTATAAGAAAACCTTTTAATTTTTCTACTTCAGTTAAATCTGACCCCATTATCAACAAACCTTCAAAATACAGAGTTATACATATAAATATCCTCCATATAGTATAAGCAATAATAATTTTCTGAACGCTGGAATCCGTATCTAGTTACAGTTGCATGGAATTTTTCATACGAGCGTTTCGGTGATTTTTTCAGTCCATTTAATGATTTTTTAAATTTTAATATCTTTTCATCGTAATTCGTAATTGTAATCCTTCAAGCGGCTTAAAATAGACATCTTCTTTCATATCTCCACATAGAAAAGCTCCTTTAACATACATCTGGTGCATACTCTCTACAGACTGCTACTGATAGTAGTGCTCTCAATGTCTGTATCTTCAAAACCGGTGAATAAAGATCTTCGAACTGTCCTTTTTGCTGAAATCCTCGAGCTATAGTCGTACTTTACATATTTATTTTTCTTCTATGGTCTTTCTCGTAAAAACCCACTTAATATCTCACACTTTTTATATTTTTGGTGTTCGTACAATTTTCCTAGTTTTTCGTGTCTTCCTTCTTTTAATGCATTTTGCCAATCAAGTCTGTCTTCTCTGAATGTAAAGGCTCCTTCTGTGTTTTTTTGTTTTCTTCTTTATCTTCTTCTCTATACTCAGTATGTAGATATATGCTTCTGTCTTTTTTTATTCTGTCATCTATAATCATATTTCTTCCACTAGTTACCTTCCTAGTTTCTGTGTCATAAATTGTATATCCTGATATTGTGTATCCAATCATAATCATCTTTTTATCTGTCCTATCCAATTTTTTTCTTGATTCTTTAGGATATGATTATATACGGTGTACATCCAAATATTCTCATATTTTGTTGATTCCCAAGTGTGGCTAGTGGTTTACCGTTAATCTTTAATAGCAGATAAATTTTAAAAAATATATATATATGTATGTCTTTTTTGTGTGAGATTTGCTATCTTTAGTATTTAGAGTTCTTAACCTCGCGGTAGCGTCATGAAATTCCACCCTGTATATACAAAGCGATTGTGTGTACGTACGTGAAGAGTTTTCTCTATCACTGCTTAACTGGAATCTTCTCTCCGTTGTGGTGATAGATTGGTCCCTTGGTCCCCTGCTCTGAGTAAGGGAGTTTGGACCTAAGGGCTGGGAGTGGGTGGAAACAGTTTTAAAATCTATATATAAGTCAAACCTTTTCTATCACAAAAGGACTATTCTAAAAACTCTAGATTTTGACAAAATGTTCTAGAATTCTCTAGAACGATCTAATATTCAAAATTGTTAAAATGATATTAGGTGGTCTATCCTCATGTAGAATATTCTTTAATATTTCAGAAGATTTACAATAATCAAATTTAATTCAAAGATATAAAAATATTTTAGAATAGTCGCCGACTATTCTAACCTGGTGACCGACCGGATGATGACTGACTATTAGTCGGTCATCATCCAGAATGCTCCTTAACGTTCTAGAATGTTCTTTAACAATCTGGAATTAGGTAGGTATCTAGAAAATGTAATTCAAAGGCTCTAAAATGATTAAGAATGGTCGATCATTATCATCCGGAATGCTCCCAAACATTTTAGAATATTCTATAGTAATCAAGAATGATCTCGAATATTCAAATATAAGCATACAAACGGTTTGATTTTCTTGAAATTTCTTGGATTTCCGAAATTGAATATATCTAAATCTTCTAGAGTATCCTGGTACAATAAATTTCGATTGTTGATGGTTTAAGCAGAAACTCAGTGAATTATCGTCAGTTTCATTCTGATTTTAATCAAACGAAGATCAACCGGAATTAAAAGTGAACAAACAAAGTCAAGTGTACCCGGGAAATACAGGGCTCCCTACTAGATAAAAATAAAATGAATATGAGAACATGAGCAAAGCAAGCACGATAAAGAAAGATGTATGATGAAACTCTTCACGCCAACACAAACAACATTATGTCTTTTTGAAGGAATAAAATCGGCTACCTGTCTGACTTGAACCCACGACTACAGAATAACTTTCTGTCACTCTGCCAGCTTCAAAATTGAACCTGAGTTCCGCCTTTTACGCTGTCAATATTACAATCCATAGATATTATTTACTTTAAAGAAGTATATTATATTAAAAGTAATAAAACATTAAGATTACAGGTACTAAATTTAGATACAGATTCGTAAATGAAACAATGAGATTTGAAAAGTATATATTGATAAACTCAAAACACTTGACATTTCATGGTTATGTTTATGTAACGACAGTTTCATCAATATGAGTGTTTAGGTAAGTAAGGGCTATGGGGCATCTTCAAAATCACTTCTAGTTCATCTGGAGTCCAATCGGCCAAATATGTCAACGTTTGTCGTTGGAAATCTTCCTCTGAATGTGTTCCTGAATTGTATTCATTAATAAGTTTCAAACTGTTAGCGAAGGCGTCATAATGAATTAGTAAATCGTATGGATTAAGAAAATGCCTGTAATGATCCTTTATGAATCGCACGTATAACTCTGGAGCTTTACTCTCATCGAAGTGGTGCATTTTATACATATCTTCAGTAGAAGTTGCCACCACTAATGCTAGAGTAACAATGATTGTTGTTAATTTCATTCTAATAAAACGTGCAAAGCAAACACACTGTTCAATTGAATTAAGTTAACATTTACCATTCTTTTATACCGGAATGAATATGGTAATATTGTTGCACACAAAAACGAACTTGTAATTATTTGATTTCCATTAAATTTAAATTAATCTTGCAATAAGTATGCGTTTTTATAATAACTACATATTAAATTTTATGAACTCGTGCTGCATCGTTCACGTTTCGTTCCTAAAGTACCTACGTTGGGTACCGACTACTGATTAAACTATGCCAACATATTTACTGTAAATGATGCTTATTTTAACTTGTTTTTTTTTTGCCGTAGGAAACAAGAGAAGAACAATATAAAAATGAACAATGGGCAATAATTACTAGATAAGACACCTTATTTATTACGTGATTAACATTTTTTGTAAACATGTAATGTGTTTACGTTTACAAATTACAAGAAGTTGCAACTTCTCTTAATTCTAGTAGACGATCTATAGCTATATGGCCTAGTTTTATATCTAGGCGTTGTTAGCAAAATAAGTGAAAATCCGACAACATTTATCTAGATTGATTTCTGTTACTCAATTAAGTCGTCAACTAAATCAGACCTGTGGACTAGCTTTTCCCATAATTAAATGTCACTACATGTCTGCTCTAATTGGTGGGTCATTGAAATGAATTTCATTCAATAGAAATGTTTTTGGTGGACCCACAAATATGAATAGACATTAATGTTATTGAACAACGGAGATGAAAATATGTTTCGGCCCATTATTTAATTACGTTACACGAATTTCGTGACTTTTTGACCCCTCCCCTCTCGTTGTCACATTTAACATTCGTGAAATCCCCTCCTCACCCGTGAGACGTCATAGTATGTGGAATTTATCTCATCTCAAAAATTATGAAATTAATATTTTGACATGTTCAATTCTAATTATGGGATACATATTAGTTGGTCCAAAAATCTAGTTGGTAGTCTAAATTTAATCGAAGTCGGTCGAGCGGTTTTTGAAAATCAACAAAAAACTAAAAATATTTTAATCTACGTTTTAAGATTATTATGAAGTATAGTGAAGATAGTTATGGTGGCTTTCCTATGACTATAGAACATGTATGTATACAGGCCGAGGATGGAACTTACACCTAATTTATATCACTATTGGTATTTTTTTCTTTTTGTTGCTGTGCTTTCATCGTAACGCTTACGCATCACACCAACTTTCCATGGTTCTGTCTCACTTTAATATTGCCTATACTAAATGCAAATTAATATGTAGCTATATTTATTCTACAGTGATTTTGATCCTCGTGTCTCAAAGGGCAGAAGTACAGGCAATACAGCTGTTCGGGCCAGAATGGATGGTGAAGGAGTTAGAAAAAGAACTGTTAAAGCAGCGAGGTAACGGACCGACTTACTTGGAACTGGCAGTCGTTGTTTATGTCCTTGGTGAGTTAATAGATATCGGAGTGTTTTAGATATTGAAATTAATAGATGGCGCTATCAAAGCGTTTTAGATGTTTTAAAGTAGAGTAGAAGTGGAGGTAGGAATCGCGTCATATTCTATTTGGCCAATAAGAGGTTAGTTTGCGAATAGAGTTGAGTTGGTAAGAACCTCGGTCCCAGCGAACAGCGTACTTCATATCTATGATACTCATTGAAAAATACATGCATTATTTTGAATTTATATACCGAGCATTATAATTGATTATTTTAATTCTATGGTTTACTTGTAGAAGTCGTACCGAACGGACGTTTGAGTAGTACCAGGGGTGCCTGTGTTAATAGTAAAGTAGAGCGAAGTGAGGTCGCGTAAGTAAGTTAGTGTCGATATCCAACGGGAGTATAGTCGCCATACTCAGAGACGACGGCTAGACGCGTGCTGCGGAGTGATTGTGAGTAATCTCTAAGAGATGCCTAATAACCTATGATCTTGTGTATTCTTGTATGTGTGCTTTAACTGGAGGAACCTTAGAACCGGAGGTGAGAGAGAGTGTTTTCATGATTGAAAAGGGCCCTTGATTCCACCACCGCGGGTCACAAGTCCCGGGGCTTCCGAGTTCACTCCTTTGGGATAAGAAAGTTATTAGAAGATGAAATGTTAAATGTGTATGTGCATGTGTGTGTCTGTTACAGCTATGCTATGATAATCTTACCGTTATTAAATACCATCCTGACATAATACCGGGATACCATCCTGATCGCGGTTTTAGGCATTTTAGCCCCCTGTGTACGCGCCGACATACATAGCTCTATTTTTTTTATGACTGTTATAAGCATATAAGCATGCGTTCGGCGGCCGAAGTCTCATCTGCAGCAACTGGCTTTCTTCACACATTATGAAATGTCGGTTCTCATGGGTAGTTTAAACGAAAAAAAACCAATGAGAATATTATAGACGTAACCATTTGCAACAAAGTTTTTTCAAAAGTTCGGCTCCCCAGAGTTGGTTTCTCAGGCGGGTGCCTGGATAGCTACCACCATGAAGTTTGGAAAACTATTACAAATCTACAGTCTGATCAGAGATCTTTGAGTTGTCATTCAACATTCCACGTCCTCACTGACCATCATGTAATATAATAGTCAAACGCTACATCAATAAAGAAACACCTATAGCGTGGAATTTGTTAAATTGGTAACAGAACAATAACTATTCCATTATTCTGCTCAATATTTATTAATGTATTTACTAAAGGACTTTCTATAGCTCTCAAATGTTTTTGTGATAAAAAACACTACTACTTATTTATGCATTTCGTGAAGCCCTAATTACTCTAAGAACTATGTAGCCTTTGACGACATTGTGTGACCAACAAGTGAGATGGTGTGAAAACACAAATATTGATATTTATATTTTTTTACATATTATAAGTTCGCGTTTGACAACTGTCTCACCTGATGTTAAGCGATGACGTTGTCTAGGATTTAGCACGCAAACCTAGAAGGTACCTATTCACTCACGACTTGAAGACTCCAGGATTGTACATATATTTAAGATTATTATGAAGTATAGTGAAGATAGTTATGGTGGTTTTTAAATAAATCTTAAACAGGGTTTATCTGGGAAGAGACTCAAGAAATCTACATCGAAGGTATCAGATCTTATCTTCGCAATATGTGGAACTTCATCGACTTCACCCGGAACTTCCTCTACGTGTCCGTGGCCATGCTGCGTATCGCTGCGTATCTGCAGCAAAACGCGGAGATACGCCGGGATCCGCAGACCAAGTTCATTGCCAGAGAGAGTTGGGACGCGTTTGATCCGCAGCTGATCGCTGAGGGGTTGTTTGCTGCAGCCAATATATTCAGGTATACTGAAATTCTTATTTATTTATTTATTACACTCGAACCTCGCACTAGAATTCCCCATGTCGCGGGAGGCATGGACACACACAATTACAGCACACAAACAACCAAGACCCGGGACAAACATACACTCATTGTACACAAATCACGAACCAATCGTTTGCTTTATGTCCATACAGGTTTAGGATGCAACTTAACCACACGTAATCAATATCAATATTGGGATTTATTTTAATTTTTATTACAAAATATAAATAATCTGTGTAACTGTTATCGCTTACCATCAGGCGACCCGCCTTCTTATCTGTCTATTATTACATTAAAGAAAACGTGTAAAGTGGGGGCCAAACTCAAAGTCAAGGATCGCACCAAATTAGTATCAATCTTAATAATTTATTAATTACACAGATAGATCCGTTTGGTTACTTTTCGTTGAATGTTATGAATGTAATCGTATGAGAGGAGGTCTTGAGGAGAGGGGAAGGCTCTCAGTACATATAGCACATTATAATTAAAATAATTAATGTAAATCTGGTCTTTAGTAAGTTTTAATATAAAATAAGCAAGAAGCGATGATAGCTCAGCGGGGGGAGCGTTGGCTGTCTAACTGCCGAACCCTGGTTTGATCCCCGACCACGGCTTGAGCTTCCGGTGAAGGTAACACCGTTATATAATTCCCAGCATGGTGGTAGGGTACCGGTAGGTAACCGATTCGTTTTTGAGCTACTACGCCACAGACAGACACACAGCCATACAAACACGTCAAACTTATATAACCCCCTTCTTGCGTCAGGGATTAAAAATTTCGGGGCGCTGAAACCTAAATGATTTTGAAAGTAGATGGGCTGAAATAAGTTTGAATACCTCTGCTTTGCTACGCTACCGTCTACTTTTTAATAACTTCTTTATATTTCAGTGCTCTGAAGCTGGTACATCTGTTCTCCATCAATCCCCATCTTGGACCTCTGCAGATCTCGCTTGGACGAATGGTCATAGATATCGTCAAGTTCTTCTTCATCTACAGTTTGGTCCTCTTCGCTTTTGCTTGCGGTGAGTACGTTCTCAGTTTCACATAATGCGTAGACCACTATGTCTGACATGTAAAGGCAAAATGGCGCAACTTTAGTTACGGCTTCAAGATCTTGCTTGGACGGATGGTTAAAGATACCAAATCAAGATGTCATATTATGAGTTATCTGCAGCTGATAATTTACAACTTCGATTTTGTTTGCGATGGACTATACATATGGTTCTCCGTATGAAATAAAAAAAAATCTGTACTGGTTTATCGAAAGTTATTATCGTTCAGTAAGATACATGCAGTTCTAACGCAGACAAACTGCAATAGACCTACATCGAAGCTTATATTTGTGTGCATTAGTACTATTTTGTTTTGAGTTCTATTAAAAATATATTAAATATGTTATTAAGCTAAGTGTAACAGTATATTTAAACTTACAGTAGGAGCAAAATATAAAACAAGCTTTTATTGGCTATTCACTTCAACGTACTGTTAAAAATATAAAATATTTTATAAAGTAATATTTTAAAGATCTTCGATTAAACTCTTTGTGTCAACCCATAAAACTTTTTTAAAGCAATAACTAACTAATTATTGGCAGGTCTTTACATTGCCGTAATTCTACCTCCTGAAGGGCCACTCTACAGATCTTTATATTTTATTTTATTACATTTAAAAATAATATAATTATAAAATTATATTTTTGAAGCCAAAACAAACAAGTCTCATTATGTGCTAAAATACGTAACGTCGTTAAGGAAGAAGAGGATTTTTTATGCAAATATGATTGTTGTGATATGTTTTACCAATGCTTACGTTGAAGGTGTTATGATATTGGAAAACCAGGTCTAAACCAACTGCTCTGGTACTTTGCTGACTTGGAGAAACGCAAATGCTACGTCTTGCCTGGTGGTCTACCTGACTGGGACAACGCTGGAGACTCCTGCATGAAATGGAGAAGTTTTGGGAAGTGAGTCCTGAGTGACGAGTAGATGCTAGACAATTCAGATATTACTCAACTTTGAAAAACTGTTTTAGTAATTATTTGGGAGATTATTTGAATTATTACTCTTAGGCTTTATTTTGCTAGATATTGGTTTAGCCACATTCCGATAAGTGTGTTTCTTTGTTTATTAATCATTTATCCACAACAAAAATGTTAAAAATCAATTCCACAGAAACATTTAAATATAATTTTTTTAAATTAAATCTAACTTAGGCCTGAATGCACCACTCAATAGATTGATTAGAGAATATAATAGCTCAACTAAAAACGAGAGAGTGGACTTATTTACTGAATCTTTTGGCAAATTTAAATTAGCGATCCAACAATCCTGATTTCTATTTTGTACCTTTAACTACTGCTTTTCAAATATTGTAAAAATATAAATGTTATTCTCTTTGTATTGTAAATTGATAGCCAACCTTTTAAATGTTACTCCACATTGTGGCAGTGGCCATCAATAGTAGGCTAGATACCTATTGCTCGCTCACTTTTCTACGCAAGCTGTCTTCCCCTATAATTAAAGTGACACTTAGCATTTGTTATACTATAGCATTTTTTTAGTTTCTTGTATCAGTGTACATTATGTTGGGGTTCAAATAAATAAATAAATAAATAAAGATAATAAGCAAAATTTAAGAAAATAATAAAACTCTCCGTTATTTCTTAGTTCGTGTAAAAATAAATTAGAACCAGTAAGGATTGTCTACTACAGTTATACGAAACCATAAGTTCTCTAATTCTATACTAACTGCGCCCTGCGGTGTTACCCGCGGTGAACCAGGTAGGAGTACAAACGACAAACTTTCGATTTATTTATAATATTAGTGTGATAGAAATATTTTTAAAAAACAGAGAAAAAAATATTTCAAAAGCAGTGGATGGCTTTATTGCAAAATTTTTTCTTACAGTTATTTTGTAAACCATGTATATATTATATTTTTTTAGGAAGATAATGATTAGAGAAATACTAGTTACTATGTGCCTATATATTGCTTACATAATTTAATATAAAGTGTTGTATCTGTATTGTAAAATGGTCGGTTATTGACGGAGTAGATGATAATACCATTGAAAACCCTGCATGTAAAGCTTGATGCGATGATTAAAATACAAGCCTGGACAAATATTGACAGTATCTAACATTAACAGTCTTGGCGTAGTTCTTTTGTTGTGATGTGTTGTGTCATAGTTATCTCGGGTATAATGCTATGCATATTTTCGAATACCTCTATAACTCTAATTATGCTATTATGCAATAAAAACAAATTTAAGTTATTTGTTTTTACCACAGCTTCATGTGGTCAATTTAAATGAAGGGTAGAGGAGAAAAAGAAGCTCATTGCCGTTAATATTGCTTTCAGTTATAAAATCAAATAAAAAATAAAAATACAAAAACATAATACTTTTTCCTAAAAATGTAGAAACAAGTTTACGTATTTAAAATTTACCTACAGGGACGTATTACTATTAAGTCTGTCACATTTTAATTTATGCTGAAATTGTACCGTTGATTTTCAGGTCTTTGTACGCTTCGCACTATTTATTTGCTTTGAGTTATCAGCGATTAAAATCTTACATAAAATTACTATCCAATAGAAATAGATACATTAATCAACACTACAACAACAACAATAAAACATCAACAATTAGTTTATCTTTTTCTTCTGTGCCTTTAAAATATTTAAATCCCTTCCTTAAACCGTTATATCTTTACCGTCATATTATAGTAAACTTACGCATAGTAACGGCTTATGCATAGATAGAACAGGGTTCTCAAACAATACATATTTTAATGCATTCCTAAACGCCTTTTCTTCCTGTGTACACTCGCAATATCAATTAGGGTAAAGAAGTAAAAAGTATAAAGAGTTTGAGACCCTGTACAATTGTTCATACTACCAAAAAGTATATCCAAATTAATTGACAATATAGTTGTTGCGACTTAGCTTGAGCAACGAATGCTGTTGTATACAGTGCACGTCTTATATGGCATCTTACGGTACTATCTTATCAAAGGTAAAATCTCACCTTGACTCAATTTATTAAAGTCACATAAAACCTCCTTGTTCCGGTTACCTACTTTTTACTTCCGGATTTGCCTCGTTGCTAACCGAAGCGTTACCTGGCAACCTGTTTTGTCAATCGTCGTATTGTCATATAATCACATTTCAATTTGGGTAGTGTCAAAGTCAGTCCTCTTCAGGAATCTTCTTCCGAGTCTCGTTTTATGTAGGATTTCACATTATTCCCACAAGAAATTTTTTGAGTATACTATTAGCTCAACATGGGCGAAGCACAATTTGGAGTACGCCATGTCATCGGTGCCCCAATAGCTACAACGCGATTATCAGAACAAGCTCTAGTATGTATGCCCCCAAGAGCTGCCAAGTTCACACTCTCAGAATGGAAGTTGAGCAACGATCAGCGATGCAGGAACACCGAAGACCAGCAGCAACTCGCTGATAGAGTCTTATGTGAAAGTGACAGGATCCGAGCAGAAACGAAAGAACGAGCTGAAATTCTGAAAGCAACTTCTGACCGAAGAATCGAGGAACGCATCGGAGACATCCAATTTAATAAGGATGAGCTCCAAATACAAAGAAAAGAGATGTGCCTGGAATTGGAAGCTCTGGGCGTTTACAAGACCCGTCTCCAAGATTGTCTTTCATCCTTGGCTTCCAACGCTTTGAACATCTGCCGGAAATGCCTTATGCTGCGAGACGGACGAATTGGAATTGACCTTGTAGTCGACGAAGTCGAATCCTGCCTTCAGCAGGAGATAACTACTATACTCGGAGGACAGAGTTTACTAAAACGAGTTTTGGAACAACTGAACGAGCAAATGAGACGTCTACGATCTGCTCGATATCTTCTGGATCGCGATCTTCAATACAAACAAGGAGCCATTGATCTCGATAAGGGGTCTTTAGCTCTAAAGTCTACTGACCTGTGCCTCTCCATATATGAAGGCTATTCAAACCTAGATCCAGCCAACATATCAGCAGAAGAGTACAACCAGTATTCGGCACAGAACATAAAGATGGCTGCTCGAGAAGTCACCAGTGCAAGACCTATCCGCATGTTTATTGATACGCTCTTGAAGCAAGTGATCAATGACCTTTGGGAAGCGTACAATAACTGCAACCACGCGTTCAGCGAACGAATCAAAGAAACTAAGCTTGCTAAAGCGAAACTAGAAGATATGCATCGAGATACAACGCAGAAAATATCCGATATGCAGGACAATATTCTGCAATTACAAAAAGCTCTTGTAGATAAGGAAGGGAACGTTGCGTTAGCGCACACTAGACTCGGAAGACGGGCTCAGAGAGTTGGAGCTGAGCTGGTTCGAGATCCTGCTGGGCAATCACTTTATTACGAGTGTGAGATGTTGAGACACAGCACTGAACAGCTTCAGCAGATGCTGCAAGAGGCTACGTCCTCGCTCCGTTACCTCTTACAGACACAGATTCAGCTCGAAGAAGACATCAACGTCAAAATGAACACTTTGAAGATTGACGAGGTTGACTGTATGACGTTGAGGCAAACCATGGACTATCACGCTTATTGAAATGTTTTTGGGTCATATTGTATTTTCATAGTACTCTTAGACTGCTGCAGTTTATTTGCAACTCACTGTTATCAATCATGGTTTCAAAGATTTGTTATTTGCTAAAGCCATTGTTAACTTTTGTTATAGCTATATTAAAGACATTTTGACTAAATTCAGGAAAACCTTTATTTGTTTATATGTAGGTAATTTATGTCGGGTGTAGACGATAGACCTACGCCTTTTAAACTCAATGACACATGCCGGTTTCATCACGGTTCTTAAATGACCTGCATAGCCAAACCTTTTATTACCTGTTTCTGTTTTAATCATTAATGTTTGTCTAGTAATAATTAATGTGCATTGAAGTGTTGTAAGTCGTACAGAATCACAATAATAGTCATAAATATCATAGTCGTACAAAACAAATAATATACAAAGAAACATACAAACGCATTCACACTTACATCCCTCCAATAGGATACCCTATATCACGGGCGACAAGGACACAATTAAATTGTACAAATATCCAAGACCTAAAAACAAACATCTATGCTCATCCCAAAAATGTATATGTGTATATCTCGACGGGGTTGATCGGTCACTGATCCACGACGAGTGTCGTATGATTATTTACTTTTATTTAAAGATTAAACCTGAAATAGAATTCCAATTGCCTTTAGCAAGTGTGACGGTCATTAGGTAACCTGATTCTTAACGAAATATTTCGAAATAAACCTTTTGTCCTCAGTATTTTTAGCCAGCTTCTTGATGTAAAAAATGAACTAGCGCATTGTTCTAGGACCTTGCACTTTTGTACTGTACATAAAAAACCGACGACACAGAGTTCCGTACTAAAAAACATAATAATCTGCACAGTTTAAATTCGGTTAGATATTAAACAAAAAAGTAAAAAGTTCACGTCTATGATGCCATCGATATTGTCTTTAATTATTTTTATTAACTGACCTGTCACTAATCGTTTTGTCTGAACTTAAAAAGGCTTAGCCGTCGATACTTTAGTTTATTCATGACCATGGCGTTTGTTACTGTGACCGAAATATCAAGAAACAAAAACAAAATACACGGTAGGATCCCTATAATGACGTTAATTCTTGTATTATTTGCTGTTTTAGCGGCGATAGTAACACGCACTCTGTCAATATGTCAGCTGTCTAACCATTGAGGCTAATTAGATACAAACCACTGATAAACGCACGGACATAGAAATTTTTAGCTGCCGTTGGTGCAGGAATGAATCCACGAAAAGTTAGATATTGTCTGATTTTTCAGACAGATTGCAGAAATTGAAGGCAGGATTGAAGACTTAAGCGCTTATCAGATGCCGATGACACTACAGAGGCTCGCGGGTGTTTACAGCCGATACATATGGAGCGAGACAAATCCTGATGCGCGTTGATATTAAATATTATAAAAATATACATTATTGATGACCTACAGGCTCAAAAAAAATACTATCCACACTTTTAGACTTCTCAATTTTCTTTATTCTGGTGTAAGACACAGTTGAAGGGCATTAGTCGTTACCGCGAGCATTTATAGCATAGAAGAAAAATAAGGTCGCTCTAAAATATTTTTTCAATAGCGAAATAGATAAATAAAATAGCAAATAAAATCAAATTTTGTTCTATCAGAGTTAACTTTCATGGACTGCTCTCGAGGTATTTTTTACGTTTATTAGACTTTTAGGACTTTCAACAAAATAAGCTGAAATTACTCAAAACTGTCTATATAGCAAATGGTAAAGCCAGTTATATATATATATATATATATATCCCGGTCTATCGCTATAGAGTAAACCGACTATTAGTGAACACTGTTTTTGGTATAGGCAGGTATGACGCTTTATAATTATAATCATCTTGTCATTAAAATATTTCTTACTAGTGTGTTCGAAGCATCGCAGTCTCTCTTCTGGGCCTCCTTCGGCATGGTTGGCTTGGAGAACTTCGAGCTGGCCGGTATCAAGAGTTACACGAGGTTCTGGGGCTTGCTAATGTTCGGCTCGTATTCCGTCATTAACGTCATCGTGCTTTTGAACCTGCTCATCGCCATGATGTCCAACTCTTATGCTATGATTACTGTAAGTATTCTTATAATCTGTGAATACTTGATGTGTTCTTCTCCAGTTTCCAGGGTGCCAATGCTCTTAGTTATTAAGACAAGCAATCCACCAACAATGCAAGAGTAATTCAAATGTAATCATAAATAAACTTGGTATTCCGCTAAAATAAAAATTGCATCTCGATTGCATTAAAAGTAATTGCGTTACGTTAGAAATTAGATATGTGTAGCTATTACTATTATACCCCAAGTGGTATAGCAAAACTAGCAAAAACGACAATTCATGAACAATCTATGAGCAATGTGTTTTGTGGAATTGAGTCCAGTTCAGTAATTTTAGTATATGATGCTGTGCAGACCGGTGCCTTTACAAACCGATTCTTATTGCGCTGAGTTCAGCCATGCATGCATTGTATTTTGGGGAGCAGCACACGATTCTCAGTCATGAACAACGTAGGAAAACAAGGTAGGTAAAAATGGTATATTATTGTAAAATAAATATATACAAGGACCTCAGCGCGCGGTGGCTGAGCTTCGTGTAGGAGCAGGTGTGCCCTGGGTACAGCAGAGAAGAGAAGAGAAGAGAAATGTAAGAGGGGCACACAAGCACAGCCATAAGCGCCAGTATGTATGTGTATTGCAGACTAGTCGATCGACGTAATAGACGTATGTACTAGTATTATTATTGTGCTCCTAGCTACTTAATCAATTTTATACATATCAAGAATAACCTTCAAATTGCAAGTATTGCAACAGTACCTACTCTTTATATCAAAGCAAAGAGCAAATAAGTCACAGGAAGTTCCTTGAGTTTTATCACTTTGAATTGCTAAAAGTTTTCAAACGAGTCGCGTTAGAAAACAGCTTTCAAACTTAGTCATTGTTCCTTTGATGGTGTAACTGATTATGAATTTAATTCAACTAAATGCTATCTTGTTCATTTTGTACAAGTTTATAACGTTTAATTTCGTTAATTATGGATACACATGCATTTCAGGAACGTTTCAAGCTGGATATTACTATATGTTTTATTTGCAACAATTTACAAGTTTATACACGACGTATAAACTTGTAAATTGTTGCAAAAAACATTCTGGGCTTCCCCAGATGTTCCAATTTTAAAAAAATTATAATTTGTTTGCGTGCAATATATTATTTCTAATTTTAGCATTATCTAGATATACTTGGAATTAATTTAAAACACTTGTTTCTCTTTTATTGACTGACTAAGAACTCTCTATCGACTAGCAAAGCGCCTACCTTTTATGCATCTTTGATTTCGCTGCCTCTTTTATACCAAATTTCACTTATTGCGTACTAGGAACACTCAGACGTGGAGTGGAAATTCGCTCGCACGCGACTATGGATGAGCTATTTCGAAGAAAGTGCCACACTTCCACCGCCATTCAACATCTTCCCTACGCCAAAACTTATATTCAAGATGTTGGGACTCAGGAAGAAGGATAAAGAGAGGAAAGAAGATGGATCCGTAAGTTGACATACACATATACATAATATAGTTATATATATCCCCATTCCCATTCCATCTTAGGACGACCAGACGGACGGCAATGCGACATCCATACATGGTGGACGTTCCATTTTGTCGCACGAAGCGTTTTGCTTCCACATTCATAGTGCGTACAGCTAACGAATATAATTTATTGCCTAAATCTGTGTTTCCGCAAACATACAACCTGGGTATCTTCAAGTCACGAGTGAATAGGTATCTTCTAGGCAGGCGTGCTCTACAGTGGACCGCATCATCTTTTGCTTCATCCACGTCCATCTAAACTTGCAAAGGCGTCGGCTTAATTTTTTAAATATTTTTTTATCACACTTAGACCCCCGCACTAGGATTCCCTGTGTCGCGAGAGGCATGGACACACACAATCACAGCACACAGACTCCCAAGACCCGGGACAACCATTTACACTCATCGCACAAATGTTTGCCCCTGCCGGGATTCGAACCCAGGGTCACAGAAGTCATGTCACTGACACTGACCACTGCGCCACGGCGACCGTCAATTACTTGATCTGAACTTGTTATACAGCTTCCTTAATCTCTTTTCAGAACGTCGGAAGTAACACTTCCGTATCCACAGCCGAACATGCCTTTATGAATACCTTCTGGCTGCTCATACAGAATGCAACGCTCTATTCACCATGTTTCCAGTATTACTTCTTCTCTCAACATCACTTTTCACACTTATCTTATCTTTTGTACATATCGATCACTAAAAATCCAAATTTGCACTATCACTTATTCTTCTCTTTTAAATACCATAACTTGATATACATCATCATTCCCTTTCTCTTTTAAGAGTCATGCTGTCAGTATTTTCTGTAAGTTCTTTACAGATGACGCGACCACCGTAAGTTGACTTTGAACTTTGTTGTACATAATATGAAATAAAATTGACGGTCGCTTTGGCGCAGTGGTTAGTGTCATTGACATGACTACTGTGGCTCCAGGGTTCGAATCCCGGCAGGGGCAAACATATGTGCGATGAGTGGAGATGCTTGTCCTGGGTCTTGGATGTTTGTGCTGTGATTATGTGTGTCCATGCCTCCCGCGATACAGGGAATCCTAGTGCGGGGGTCTGTGTTATAAAAAAAAATTTTAAAAAAATTGGATGTATTCCATATTATCAATGTAAACTTTCCCTTACAAGAAATTATGGAACCATGTTATTTTCAATTTCCTTTTTGTATTATTTTAACGTTATTGTCTAATAATATAACGATTTATTAGATTCATAACTGACTGTTACACTGGGCATTTAAAGTTTACATTCAATAGTTGGCATAATACCATAATTATTTCAAAATTAGATAATTAGGCATAGAAATGACAATTTTTTTTTATTGTTAACATTATAATTTACATTTAAATGAAGTCTACTTATTGGTACAATATGATTAATTTCATTATTAATTAATTAACACATAAGGAAGATTCAACATTATGTCTTGTTGAATCTTCATTCTCGTGTTAATTAATTAATAATCCATGAATTTTGCCGTATAAAGTGGGTTTAATTCAAACAATTATTGTTTCAAATCAACCTTAAATTCATTAATATCTAATTTTTCATCAATAATTCTTAAAAATCTGTAGTATCTGTATTTTTGGGAGGAAAATGCAATTCAAAAATATAGTTTTCATTAATGAAATATGCGGAAATATCGCATACCACTGTCTGTTACGTTTTCCCTTTAAATCAATTTAGATGAATTTTGGTATAAAGATGAAGAGTTTCATTACACTGGAGAAGGAAGTATAAAACTATTTTCACCTAAAAAGTTCTTGGTTCTTCTGAGATAATTGAGGTAGCGCAAAGCAGCCTATACGGGCTCATCTAGACCTAATCAGCGACTAGTTATAGCGCCTATGGTACAATTTAGGTTAGGAAATTCCATGACATGTTTTGTTTACGCATTGGTAAATAATCTTAACCAAAAAGGTGTACATATTATGAAAATAAAATACTGTGACTTCGACAAGTTACTTCACACTTTTGAGTGTTGAAGTCGGTTCCATTCTTAGGTGATTTTTACTTACCCTTTTCAATGTCCTTTGCTACACTCGGGATCAATACACATTCACCGATTTCTTCACCCTCCATTAGGAAGACGTCTAGGTAGACGTAACACTTTTCAGTTATGGGAGTGTAACTCAAAAACTGCTTGACCGATTTTCATGACATTTAAATGGGACCACACGGAAAACACCAGCACCAGCTTTCAAATAAAGAAAGGATCATCAAAATCGATTCACCCAGTCGAAAGTTCTGAGGTAACAAACAAAAAAAAACAACATACGGGTCGAAATAAATACACCCACCTTTTTTGGAAATCGGTTAATAAAATGGCCCAATCCCTATTTGTATGACTCAGGCCTTACCTTTCTAGTGTTTAATATAATGTAAAAAATGTTTGCCTTTCATTGTGGATGTCGAATTCGTAGTTTTTACTTATATGCCTTTTGTGTTATGATGGAATGCCTAAAAAAACAATTTTCATGCCTCGAGTATAAGTAACGTTATTTTCTCGTTGAACAAATAATGAAAGCAAAACATGAATTCCTTTTAAGAGACACGACCCTTTTTACCACAGATTGTCGGAGAATTTACGTGTTAGAATGGCCAATTGTTAGAAGCTAGTGTTGTCAAATATTTGACGAAACGTTAATGTGCACATTGGCTCGACGTTATTTACTCCACAAACATGATAAAGATATCATTAGCTTGTGTGTACAAATATTTTATGACGCGTCAAACATGGCTGATGGCTAGCTAAAAGTTATATTGGTAACTGCTAGACACACCATTAAGCACGTTAAGCACCATTAAGTAACTTCTTTTAATAAGAAAAAGATTCTTAATAAATTAGTCTTTATTCCAGTAATAGGGGAATATACATACAAAAATAATGCACAATTGGACCAACTTCAACACTGAAAAGTGTGAAATAACTTGTAAAACACATTGTAATGTAACTCAAAAACCGTTTGACTGATTTTGATGAAATTCAAATGGGACTACACGGGAATTACCTGCTTTCAAATAAAAATGATAAAAAAGAACGATCAAAATCGTTCAAATCAAAGTTTTTCCAGCCGAAAGTTCCGAGGTAACAAATATTTTAAAAAAACATAAGGTCGTATTGAGCACCTCCTCCTTTTTTTGAAGTCAGTTAAAAACGGAATAATTTTTTTATGTACGTACGTATTAAGAACTGCCTCCTTTGTCGGATAATGAGTACTAGTATCTATCTCTTTTTTCTCACAGGCACAGAAAGAGAAGGAGCTTGACGTCCGCTATACAGCAGTGATGCGCGCTGTGGTGTGGCGTTACGTTTCAGCCATGCATAGAAAAATGGATGACGAACTGGTGACCGAAGATGACATAAACGAGCTGAAAGGAGATGTCTCTGCAATGAGATATGAACTACTGGAAGTGTTCGAGAAGAACGGAATGGATGTTTCATTCACTGATAGGAAAGAGAAAGGTGACACTTTTAATTTATATAACATTTTATAAGCAAACTGTTGACATTAGGGAATAAAACGAAACACGGAAAAATAATTTTTTATTTAACATGCGGGATGCGCATCCAGCTGGTCTGGAATTAAACTCCATAAGGACTAGCTGGAAAGCTGGTCATGGAAATCGTTGAGGGAAACCTACGTCCAGCAGCGGCCGTCCTATGGCTGAGATGATGATTAAATAAAAGGTAAACAAATGTAAACCAGTCACGGAAAATGACAATTTTGAATTTTGTATAAATAATGTTATATTTCGAGGAACCTTTTTAAGAAAATAAGTATTTACACTTACGTTTGACCATTGTCCCACCTGATGTTTAATGATGACGTAGTCTAAGGTTAAGCACGCAATCTAGAATGTACCTGTTTATTCATCTTAGGTCAGTAACATTGAAATGTTACTGATTCAGTACCTACAGATTCCTACAGATTCAGTAATAGATACATTCTCTTTGAATAAAATAATTGGTTAAGTGAATATTTACTTATTACGTCAGTAAATAGCACAGACTCATATTAACGTCATAAACATAGAACTTATCTTATAAAAATGGATCGATATAATCTGTTGGCGATTTGTGTCGTTCGCAGTAGTGCCTTATATATAGAGTGATAACATCTTTGACCACATCATCACTGACCATCAAGTGAGATAGTGGTCAAACGCTAGATTTAAAAGTATAAAAAACCGAAACAATGGAGTCAAATTTGCCCTGTGTGTGTGCGCGTGTGTGTGTGACGTGAGTAGGGGTGTGCAGTGTTAGTGAGTGAGTGTGTGGGATACTCATTATTTTAGAAGACTAGATGTGTTCCTTACTGGAGAGGAGTAAACAATGGGTATTAAAAAACTTTACAGGTGTAGGAAACTTCTGGCTCTTTATTTAATATACAATCTAAGATATATTTTGTCTTTTGTTCAATAGCTGTCTTGGGCAAACGTATGAAAGTATGGGAGCGTCGCCTTATGAAAGACTTCCATGTAGCACCAGTAGCCCTCGAAGAAGAAGAGAAGAAGGCCACTGAAGATGGACTCTCTCGGTTCAGGAGGATTGCCAAGCTGGCTGTGGCCACCACAACTAATGCCAAATGGGACCTAACTCTCAAGGCCACTGTGGCGTAAGTTCCTTTAACAAATTATAAACCTGATTCTACATAGGTCAAAATCCTACCCCTTTTTGTTCATAGGCGGAGTAGATACACTAGAACACAGACGGAAATTGCTACTTTGGTACACTATTGCGAGCGAAATGAAGTTTTCGCGAAAACCCGTGTTGAGGGCACTTTCACCGTCTGTCCCTCTTAGTCGCAGCACAAGTCGCTAGCAACAGATGTTAATGATACCTATCATTCAAAAAGAAAATACGGTCTAAAATCATGCAACTAAAAACTTCACCAGATACAACTACACGCTAACCCATACATATTTTTTACAAAAGCTATTTGTCCATTTTGTAGACGCACAGGAGGGCTTTATCCCATTAATATTATAAAAGCAAACGCTTGTATGTGTGTCTGTTTGTTACTTACAAACGGGTGCGCCGATTTGAATTAAATGTGGCGTGGAGCTAGGTTAGACCCTGGATGGAAAATATTGAAAGTTCCATGTAGCTTTCACCGCGGGGCGAAACTAGTTTCTGATAAATTATGAAAATATTGCCCAATTGCAAGTAAGGCAAATTAGGTGCATGGACTTAATTTATGGCGTCCACGACCGAGGTGTTAGCGCCGCTTTTCAATAATATTATTGTAAACACCTGTATAATTACGTCTACGCAGGTCCCAGATTGGGCGCTGCCGCAGTCGCGAATCATTCAAGAATCAGCAAAATTTGCAACGCGCCATGGAAGAAGCTAGAAAACTAGTCCTACGATCACCTTTACCAGGTATTACCTAGAAAAATATATTTCATTCTATACTATATATAGCTTCTTTTTAGGGTTCCGTGCCCAAAGGCTAAAACGGGACCCTATTACTTAGAGTTCGCTGTCCGTCGGTCTGTCTGTCACAAGGCTATATCTCATGAACCGTGATAGTTAGATAGTTGATATATTCACAGATGATGTATTTCTGTTGTCGCTATAACAACAAATACTAAAAAAATAGAATAAAATAAATGTTTAAGGGGGCTCTATACAAGAAATGTCTTTTTTTGCTACGATATTGATAATAACAGGAAGACTCTTGAAATATTCACATAATATTTAGTATTATAATTAAAATAAATTAAAACAACTATTTAAGGGGGCTCCCATACAACAGACATGATATTTATGCCGTTTTTGTAGATACTGGTATGGAACCCTTCGTGCGCGAGTACTATTCGCCCTTGGCCGGTTTTTATACTTGTATATACTATTTAGCACATGACGGAACTGGTATACAATTTTAGATCCGTAGAAAAACTAAAGTCACCGACATAGCCCACCGGATTAGCAAGTTGAAGTGGCAGTGGGCAGGGAACATAGCTCGAAGAATTGATGAGCGTTGGGGTCGAACAGTTCTCGAATGGTGGCGACAAGGTTCACTTTTACGTCTGTCCACGTAAAAGTGAACAGTCTTCAAGCTTCACCGATTTTGAACTGTGCTCATGCAATTTGCGCTTGTTTTAGAGGGATCCCGTTGTGGCTCTCCGATAGAGATGCCGATAAGTCCTGGACACACTCTACTGGAGCTGATCAAAGACTTCAAAGAAGAAGTGAACGAAGAACCAGATAATGCTTCAACGCCCGCGCCAAAGTCTCCTTGGAAACCGCCAGGTACTTTTTGATAAATATCAATTAAGTGTACATAAAATTGAAAACTTTATTTATTCTTGCCTTACGTCCTGAATTGTATAGACGATTCGAACACTTAACTATTCGTTTTCAAATTTGGTTGATATCTTCTAATATATAAAATTTTCGTGTCAGTGTTGGTTACCGAACTCCTCCAAAACTGCTTGACCGATTTTAATGATTTTTTTTGTATATTTGGTAGGTCTGAGAATAGGTCAAAAATTAGGTATATTGCACCCTCCTACCCCTACCTCCCATTGTTCATCGCAGTTTTAAGTATTTTATGAACAAATATCCGAATAGTTTAACCGTCGAAAATTGAATTATGTAGTTACTATAGTCTCTTTGACATTTCAATAATTTATATGACAGATTAACGATTACTCATAACGTCACGCCATAATTTGAGAACTACTTTACCGGTTTCATTGATATTTTATTTTTAAGTTTTCTAATACTTTTATAAGAGGTTCTTACGGAAAGAGATTGGTAGGAAATTGAATATTCATAGTTAAAGACTACGTCTGTCGGATGAGCTAGTGTATAGTATAATCGTATACCATAACATGAGCAATTACATCTGTTAAAATACTCATAAATTTAAAAATTGGAGAATGTGCAAACGCGTTTTCTATATCTACTATTTTCAATAACCTTTGCGGCGTATTTACATCAGTTTAAAGCAAGTTATAAGCTTGCTCTTTTGACCATTGTCTCATCTGATGTTAAGTGATGATGTGATCTAAGATGTAGCACGCAAGCCTATAAGGTACATATATTATTTGCTGTTACTTAATTACATCAGAATCGTACCTATCGTGAAACAGACTCTGACAAGTTCAGACTGGCAGACTTTGGAGTTCCGTTCCTTGGAAGCACTAAGAAAAATACAGAAAAACCCTTAGTTATTAATTTTTTTTATGCGTTTGTGCGTTGTTTGATGCATGATGTGCATTTGACCTCTATCTGACTTGATAGTCAGTGACGATGAAATCGAAGACACTAAAACACCTAGAATGCTTATTGGCTCTCAAGGACGTATTACCAGGCGGGTACTCGAAAGTAGGTACCTTACCACCATACTAGAAATTTAAAAGTGTTAATGTTGGTGTTCGCTACATTCACCGACAGCTCAAGCCGTTGGTGGGGATCGAAAACCAGCGTCCATCAGTTTGTCAGCCGACGTTCCCTCCGCTGAGCTATCATGGCTTCAAATATCCACCATTGTAGCGATGGCGTATTGTCGCCATTCTGGTTTACCGATGATAGAATGGGGATAGTAGAATTAAATTATGTAATTCCAATGCACATTCACCGTAATGTATCCGGTAGGTAACCAGAGTCGATACCTTGTGCATGAAAAAGGATGGAAATAGGATAAAAGTCACTCCAGCGTAATGTGTTCTTATCTTGGCTAAAATTAATACATACGTACACACTTACAGATTCACACCTCATTCCCTTATGGGTAGGCAGCGAACACAGCCTTCCAAATGCCGCGTAGCATTTGGCTGAAATAAATGTTGAATAAAAAATAAACTATTATAAGTTTTTAAAAAATATCACTACGATAATTTAATAATAATTCGAAACTGGTCGGAGAGTAATTTTCTAGTGTTTACCACGTGAGTCCTAGTCGGTTTGTTACATTACAATTATGGAAGAAACTCGCGATAGTTTTCAGACTCAAATATCACTACGCTTTCGAAAATAACTGTGTTGTTTTTTAAACAATTATAAGGTTGTTTAACTTTGTTTAACTATTATGTTACCTTTGTACAAAGTTTGACTGATATTTTAACAGGTAATAAGGGTGCTAAATCTCCTGGTTCATTGCTGACAGCCTCAGATGCCCGGAGTCGTCCCGTTTCACCCAAACCGAGTGGCTCACCTAAAGTCAAGGTTCGTAGAACTCACTTGCAGTTATTCTCTTGTTCATCAAACTAGCTAAAATTATCTAAAAGCATGTATTTTTTTTAACTTTTTATCCATATTATAAGTTTGCGTTTGACATCTGTCTCACCTGATGTTAAGTGATGACGTTGTCTAGGATTTAGCACGCAAACCTAGAAGGTTTGCGTGCTAAATTAAGCAAACCTATTCACTTAATATAATTACAATAATGTCTAAAATTTTATGATATTTATAAATGAGAGTTATAAAATTGGATCATCACCATCATCACAGTGGCAGTAATAAGACCACTGCTGGACGTAACCCTCTCCTATTTGTCTCCACACGGACCGGTATATAGCGTCGCGCATCTAGCTTCCTGCCATCTTGGCCAGGTCCACCAACAAAATTATTATAAAATTGTTATTAATTTGTATTATATTAAAATAGCTATGAAGCTTACATTTGTATACATATCTCAATATAGGTATACCTCCAGGCCTACGCTAATAAAAGATTTCTACGACAGAAGATTGTGTTGTGTAGATCGACCGTGTGCGAGGCGCCGAATTAGTAATCATTTCGATTCGGACACTTAAATATCTTGTAAAATATTTGCTTTTAAATTAGCAACGACGAACAATACATGTTCTTTCAAGAAATCTTTCTGGGCATATATTTAACTGGGAGGCGGTTATCAATTCCTTTTTTTTCACCTTATATTTATTATTTCTTTCCTTCCTTCCTTATTTATTTCTATCTCTATGTAGGTGTATCACAAATTAATTAAAACTGGTTTTGGCAGTTTACTTTACTTTTAGTACAGAGTTACTTTCATATTTATGTATTTAATTAGGTTTTAGTTGTATCCCAGAAGAACTATAAATTGATGAACCAAAAAACCGGCCAGGCGTATTTAAAAAACAAAATTGACATTGTGATAAGGGGCCATCCAATGATTTTATATGTTTATATGAGGTAGATGTCGCACAAGCGCGCGGAAACTGAGGCGGCAAAATTAAGTCAATTGTAGTAATTTTCATTGCAACGCGTATTTCAAGTGCAAGTCTAAACATATAGCTATCCTTTTCTATATTATTTGTACCGTATTATCTGTCGCAGCAAGCATGTTTATGTCGTAAAGGAACAAAATCTGAGCACCGCGCAGTATGAATATACGTCATCTTTAGTAAAACATCATTGGGGCCATCCATAAATGACGTCATGCATAAAGGGGGAGGGAGGGGTCAGAGAAGTGTGACAAGGGGGTGGGGGAGTCATATGCTTCGTGGCGCGACATGTCCAATTCTTATCTTAACACTTAAAAGACCGCATTTAGTACCGCCGATAAGCGACGTGATCGAAGGCAAAAGTATCAAATTTAGTTTCATTATACCTGTATTAGAAAAAAAAGGAAAATCCATAGTATCCGATAAATTTATTTTTCGTTAAAAGTGAATCTTATAAAAAAAATACATAATGTGTGTTTTCACAAAAAAGGGTGAGGGGGTTCTCAGAAGTGTGTGACGTAATTCATAGAATCTAATATCTATCAATCCTAATTCGTTAGAAGTAAAAATCTACAATATTACAAATATTATAATTGGACAATCAAAGTCTAATCATAATATCATATCATGATAAAAAAATATTTTTATAGTCTTAGCATGCATAGATTTATAGCATAGTCAAAAGCTTGTTGGTGCTTTCTGTTATAAATAGGACATCGAAAGAACATTTTATATAAAGTTTAATGTATTTAATTATGATTTCATTACAACCAGTTGCCGTCGAGAGGCCCTTCACCTGCTGCATCTCGCAGCGCTAGTCCAGTTCCAAAGGCCGCCAGTCCCCCAGGTGTCAACGCAACACAGCCGGGTAAATTTATTTTTTTGGACTGATTTTTCTGACTAATATATTAATGGCAAATTATTGTAAAAATAAAGAATCGAAGCTACTTCTTCTTGCAAAAAATCGAAATTGAATACCTGTTAACTGTTTCACATAAGTTGAAGCTATTTTAGTGGGATTTACTTGGCTTTGTCCATCAACGAAAAACAAAAGCGGCACCAGTAAAATGACTCAGATAAAGAATAATAACCTCTTTAATTATTGTAGGCAAGTTCCGTAACAAATTTTGTTGCGTAAAGCTCTGAGAATGTTATTTTAGGCATACTCAAATTGAAATACCGAAACTAAAGTATCGATAACAAATCGACTCGATGCGATTAGATGTTTATATTAGATATTATTATTATATAATTTCAAATTATGAGAAATATCGGATAAAAAATAATAACTTAAGAATCTATATCAAAAATATTAACAAACTTTAATCAAAGTCCACTAACCATACTTAATTAAAAGCCTTGTCAAAAGGTTGTTATAACGCTGTCCTGTTTTTAAATGCAATTGTTCGCTAGTTTATTCGGTTGATTTAGACCACACTGGCACTTTTACCAGCTACTGGCATATAAGACGTGAAGGGTGTATATATATATATTTACATATATGGATATATATATATCCATATATGTAAATATATTACGCCCCAGACCAAATAATATTCCGTCTTCAAGTCTCGGACCTTCAATTATTTTACCTTCGTCCTTATATAATACCAATATAAAGGAACACCCCATTTTCGTTTCAAATATGTCTCAAATGCATTGAGAAAGTCTTATATATATATATATAATTTATGGAAGTTACTTACGTATTTAGAGCCAAGTCCGCTGAAGGTTAAGCGTGTGCCTGGCGAATCGCCGCCTAAAGTTATCAAGAGGAAGCCACAAGCCCCTACAACCTCACCTACGCCCGGTGATGACCAGGTACAGTAGACCTATTAAGTTATTTCATTTCAATTACAAATAGAATCCAAATGTGAATGCATTGAGAATAAAGCTGACATCAGTGTGTATTATGATTATGTCTACTCCATGTTAAGTTACGGTCTCATACTTAGAGGAAATTCCATATATACGAAGTCTGTAAAAATATTTTAACATCATATTTATTACTAATTATTTTCAACACTTTAAAAAATAACATGGATATTAATTATTACTATTCAAATACCTATAAATACTTGTATTTTATCGCCGCCGCGGCCCGTTAAATTATTCATATTGTTTCACAGATTAAAAATACTAATATTTTGCTAATTCGTAATCGTAAGACCGTACATTATTACATTATGTTTCTTTATATCACACAATAGTAGTTATATATCAGGATTAAGACTTATCCAAGGATTATAGACAAAAACAATTAAAATTAAATTATAATATATCTTCAGGTTAAATACTGTTCTAAAATGTAAATTTAAAAAATACTCTGAACCCTGCCGTTGAGGAGTACCTGGATTCTGAAAATACTGAATGAATAAAATAATAACTTGACTGTTTAAAATAAGATTCAGGCTGCCGAAGTTCCAGCCGAAACTGAAGCTAAGCCGGTGGAAGATATTGCAGTGGCGTTGCCGAGACCAGTCGTTCCTGAAATCAAACCAACTGAAGGAGCTCTACCTCCACCACCGCCACCTACAAAGCCAAAGGTAAGAACAAACCTCACGCTATCGATTTTAGCGTTCCGTACCCAAAAGGTAAAACGGGACCCTATTAAGACTCCGCTGTCTGTTCGTCCCTCTGTCACCAGGCTGTATATCATGAGTCGTGATAGTTAGACTGCAGTTGATATTTTCACAGATGATGTATTTCTGTTGCCGCTATAACAACAAATACTAAAAAACGGTCTTAAATAAATATTGAGGGGCTCGCATACAACAAAATAAAATGAATGATTATTTTTTGGTTACACATTCATTTTTAAAATAAATAATTAAATTAAAATATAACAAATAGTTAAGAGGGGCTCCCATATAACAGACATTATTTTTTGTCGTTTTTATAGATAATGGTATGAAACCATTCGCGCGCGTGTCCGACTCGCACTTGGCCGGTTTTTTAGTCCCAGGTGAAAAAACTTCAGAGAACAAAATTCTTCTCTCTGTATGTACAGCCTTCATCGCTTCATCATCATCTCAGCCATAGGACGTCCACTGCTGGACAAAGGCCTCCCCCATTGATTTCCACAAGGACCGGTTGGAAGCGGCCCGCATCCAGCCCTTGCCTGCGATCTTAGTCAGGTCGTCTGTCCACCTAGTCGGTGGCCGTCCTATGCTGCGCTTGCCAGTCCGTGGTCTCCATTCGAGAACCTTTCGGCCCCAACGGCCATCGGTTCTTCGAACTATATGCCCTGCCCACTGCCACTTCAACTTGCTAATCCGCTGGGCTATGTCGGTGACTTTCGTTCTTCTACGGATCTCCTCATTTCTGATTCGATCACGTAGAGAAACCCCGAGCATAGCCCTCTCCATAGCTCGTTGTGCGACTCTGAGCCTGTTCAGGAGGCCTATAGTCAGAGACCACGTTTCAGTTCCGTAAGTCATCACTGGTAACACACATTGTTCGAAGACCCTCGTTTTCAGGCATTGCGGTATTTTGGACGAGAAGACGTCTCGGAGCTTTCCGAACGCTGCCCAGCCGAGTTGGATTCGACGATTGGCCTCTTTCTCAAAGTTGGACTTACCTAATTGGACTGTATGTCCTAGGTAGATGTAATGGTCAACAACTTTGAGAGTCGAGTTCCCAATTGATATGGGGGCGGGCGCAACATGGGCATTTGACATAATTTTCGTCTTGTCCATGTTCATTTTAAGGCCCACCCTTAGGGAAACTCTGTTGAGGCCTTCGAGCATCGTGCTGAGGTCTTCCATGGATTCTGCCATGACCACAATATCGTCGGCAAACCGAAGGTGAGTGATGTACTCGCCGTTGATGTTGATGCCGAATCCTTGCCATTCCAAGAGCTTGAAGGCGTCTTCCAATGCGGCAGTGAACAGTTTCGGAGAAATAACGTCTCCCTGTCTCACGCCTCGTTGCAATGGAATCGCCCTCGAAATTTGCTCTTGTACTCGGACCGACATGGTGGCGTTATTGTACAAACACTTCAGCACTTCGATATACCGATGGTCCGTGGGGTACCGGCTTAGAATAGTACCCCCCCATGTCTTCCCGTGGGTGTCGTAAGAGTCGACTAAGGGATCACGTACCAGAAGGATGGGCAGCAGCGCCTTCTGAGGGTCGTATTTTATATACTGCGCTCGCCAACCCGCATGCCAAGCGTGGCGAGTATTGGCAAACCCCCCCCCCCCCCTATGACAGTACAAAATAAAACCAGGCCCCCAGTCCCCGGCAGCTCCGCTAATGCTGGCTCCGGTAGCGGCCAGTGTAACGGTGGAGCAGGGGGTGCTAAGAATCTCCGGCAGATTCCCGGCTACCACTCCCTGAAAAAACGACCTCTGGCCCTGGTAACACACAATATAAGATCTTTGTTGGCAGACGAGAAGATCGTCGAACTGGAAGAAGAAATGAGTAAGTTACACTGGGATATCTTAGGGTTATGTGAAGTCCGTAGAGAGGGTGAGGACACCATAACTCTCAAATCCGGTAACTTGCTCTACTACCGGGAAGGCGACCAAAAGTCCCAAGGTGGTGTCGGATTTCTCGTTCGCAAGTCCCTCGCTAACAACATCATCACCATCGACAGCGTTTCGAGCAGGGTGGCATACCTAATACTCAGAATATCAAGCAGATATTCGTTGAAGGTCATTCAGGTATATGCACCGACCTCGAAACTCGGAACCGATGAGGAGGTAGAGGCTATGTATGAGGACATTAGTAGGGCCATACATACCTCCAAGACCCATTACAATGTTGTTATGGGGGACTTTAACGCAAAGTTGGGCGAAAGAAGTGATGGAGAGTTGAGAGTGGGGCAATTTGGTTATGGACAACGGAACCCTAGGGGACAGAGGCTGGCCGACTTCATGGAGAAAGAGGGACTCTTTATGATGAACTCTTTCTTTCAGAAGCCGCCTCAAAGGAAATGGACCTGGTTGAGCCCCAACGGTTCCACAAGAAATGAGATCGATTTCATCACGACCACCAAGAAACAAATATTCAATGATGTCTCTGTGATCAACATGGTCAAAACCGGTAGTGATCACCGCATGGTAAGAGGCACTTTGAATATTAATGTTAAACTTGAGAGGTCCCGTTTGATGAAATCCACGCTCCGACCTCAAAATGTCCATATCCAAAACCCCGAGAGCTTTCAACTTGAGTTATCCAATCGCTTTGCTTGCCTTGAGAACTTTGCGTCGGTGGACGAGACCAACAACAGGTTTGTAGAAACTGTCCACGAAGTGGGGTCTAAGTTCTTTAAGCCCCGCCGTACAAATAGACCTCAAAAACTCTCCAGCCATACCCTCGACCTCATGGCTGAACGACGCTCGTTGCAACTGCAATCATCCGATGATGCTGCGTCATATAGGCAGCTCAATAGACGAATATGGAAATCCTTGCGACACGACATCCGTACCTTTAGTACAAATCGTATTAAAGATACGATCGAACGGAGAAAAGGCTCCAAAGTGTTTGCAAGAGACAGGTCTATTGGGCAAAGCCAGATGACTAAGCTGAAGAGAGATGATGGCAGTATAGCGTCGACCAAAGCAGAGGTGCTTGGAGAGATCGAGAGGTTCTATGGACAGCTATACACTTCGGTCGCTAAACCTGTTGACAGCTTGGCCAAAGACCCAAGAGCCAAGCTCACCCGGCACTATACCGAAGACATCCCGGACATCAGCCTATACGAGATTAGGATGGCTCTAAAGCAGCTTAAAAACAACAAGGCACCGGGTGACGACGGAATCACATCAGAGCTTCTGAAAGCGGGTGGATCACCGATACTGAAAGTCCTTCAGAAGCTCTTTAATTCCGTTGTCCTCGAAGGGTCAACGCCGGAAGCATGGAACAGAAGCGTAGTGGTGTTATTCTTTAAGAAGGGTGACAACACATTGCTTAAGAACTACAGACCCATTTCACTTCTGAGCCATGTTTACAAGCTGTTTTCAAGAGTCATCGCGAATCGTCTCGAACGTAGGCTTGATGACTTCCAGCCTCCCGAACAAGCCGGTTTCCGAAAAGGCTACAGCACCATAGACCACATCCATACGCTGCGGCAAGTTATACAGAAGACCGAAGAGTATAACTTGCCCTTATGTTTAGCGTTTGTGGACTATGAGAAAGCCTTTGATTCGATCGAGACGTGGGCGGTGCTTGAGTCTCTCCAGCGGTGCCGTCATCATCGCTTACTGTTTATTTAAAAATATATATTTGACATTGTAATTTTAATTAGAAACTTGAATAAATCTGCTTTATACTTTGGCAGCTGTTCTATAACGAGTTTAAAAACGTTGGTTTATTGACTCGTACATTTTCATGAGACATATTTGTTTAAATCTAAGCACATCAGATTATAATATAGATTTCAAACATAAAATGTTGTTTCTAAACAAGTAACGTCATATTAAATGAGGATCTAAAATTCGGTTCTGGATATTTCGAGACAGTTATGACGGAAAATCTTGTTAACTTTTTAACCGCCTCTAGATATGCCATTTTTCCATACTCATTTATTGCAATCATATGACTGTATGTATATGCAGGTCTAAAATACAAAATTATGTAAATATGATCCTGGTACGCTATAGCAATATATGTGAAGCGAACGATTTCTTTACTAATTATCTGATTTGTCATTACAACAATAGTGTTAATCATTTTGATTAAGTAATTGTTTTAAATTTATGAGGAATTTGAATTTGAGGAAAATACATCTTTTCTTCTTTAATTTCGTTTGTTGATTTGTAAAATATTTTGATAGTCATTATGATGGGAGCAGAACGGTGCCTTCAATGCTTGAGCTCGGCAAGCAAGTTTGTGACGGAATCTAGTTGTTCGTGTTTAATACTTGTGTTGGTTTTTTTTTTTTACAATTTATAAGTTGGCGTTTGACAACTGTCTCACTGTTTGAATAAGATAAATATTCATAAACAAAAAAAACTGTAGAAAGGTATAATAATAAACACAGTTCAGTTTGAAATTCATAGTAGGTAAGTATTTCTTGCTATTTAAAATATACATAATCTTTTAACATTATCGAGAATATTATGAAAGGATCTCTTGAAACGATTTTTTCACTGGTAAAAGCTTACGTTTGACCACTGACTCCTGCCTGATGTTAAGTGTGTCGACGCGGTCAATCGGTAAATTTAACGGCACGCATTACTGAGCTTCAGGTATCACACAAAAACTGTGAATCATTTCGATCCTAAAACCGGGTTTTAATCATGTCTTTCTTGTCCAGGCCCCAACGCCTACTCCGTCTATGGAAGTGACACCTAGCACGCCTCCTGCTAAACCACCATCTCCACCGAAACCTCCTTCAAGGGTCACATCTCCACAGCCTTCCACATCGTCTGCAACTGCTGTTGTATGTATTTAAACGTTTGCCTTTGTCTAAAATACCACAATGCCTCAAAACAAAGAACTTCGATTTCTGAGTTTTGGCAGTAATATGTGTGATATATGGATTCGAAGCGTGTTTTCTAATTTCTGACGAGCTTTTTAAGCAAGCTCTAGGTTGCACTACGACCTATCAATATAGAGATCTGTAACAAAGAGAAAGCCACCGAAATAGTCCAAAAGATTAGCAAGTTGAAATTGCAATGAAGGCACATATCTGAAACTGATCGACTGAAAAAGTTCTTGATTGGAGACCACAAACTGGCAAGTGCAGAGTAGAACGTCTGCCCACAAGGTGGACAAAAGAATAGATAGAAAATAAATGCTGCGGGCCGGTTCCATCCGGTCCTTATGCAAATCAAAGGCGTATATCCTGCTGTGAAATACTATGCCTAAGATGATGGTGATATATATTTGGTTAGAAACATAAATCATATAAGTAATTACATAAATTCACGTAGCACTCCACAATGCAAAAGATAGGAACAAGTGGAGGGCCGCAGTGAAATCCATCGCACTTCGTGGGAAAAGTCACGATCCTCATCAATGAGGGAACGGCTGAGGAAGAGGAGGGAATTATATAAGCATAATTTAAATTTGTACGATTGTTACTCCTTCGCTCAGAAAGGTGTCAACGGTCACAATCAAATAGGAAATATACCTGGGGCATATCCTAGGTGAACACATTTTTATCCTTAATTTCCCACGGGATCTTCAATTATAACATATCATTTGAATCCACTCATGTCCTCGGAAACCGTGCCGTGGTGGTACCGGCCTAGAATAGTACTCCCCCATCTCTTTCCGTGGGTGCCGTAAGAGTCGGCTAAAGGATCGCTTACCAGAAGGTGGGCAGTAGCGCCTGAGGATCGGAATTAATGGGGGATTTGCCAATACCGCAGAGGGCATCTTACTAATTATTCATATCACCCAAAAAGAATACCTGTTTCAATACCATTCAAGCAAGGAGCTGATTTCAAGCGATCTGAGTTTGAAGCCTGACACTGATATATATTCATCTGAAAAATAATGTATAAAAAAACATGAACCAAGTAAGCATCAATAGGTATTAGATAAGTTATGTTTCTAATCCGGAAACCAGTTCCGATACCCGCGATTCATTAATAACAGTGTTATTATGTGTGTCCATGCCTCTCGAGATACAGGGAATTCTAGTGCGGGAATGTGAATGTACACAAATAATAATCACGTAAAAAACATAAAATACACATAAAGTATGTACCCTGTACTTGACGTGTCGGGACCATTTAAAATATTGTGTATTTTCAAGTCAACATGTGTCATGATGGCAGCTGCTGGCAGTTCGTTGGCCGAAATGTTACAAAATTTTACATTGTGTAACGTAAAATATATATTTTTAATGATGTTTTAATTCTATTTTATGATATGTTTGTGATCAATATCTATATTTCCCAGCGTCCCCCGACCCCGCCTTCACCCCGGTTGATATCTACATCGAGTACCGAACAGTTGATCCCACCGACTTCACCAGAGCCTCTACGAGCGGGGAAGAAGATTGAAGAAGTTAAGACTATCAAGCGACAGCCTAAGACTGGATGGCTTTAGGGCTTAAACAGATAATTAGAATTTAACTTGCTGATAAATCGTACCTATTAAGCAAGAAGAATCCATATGTATATGAAGGTGACATAATTGAGATTGAATATAAATACTCATCTACCTAATTTGTTATTTTAGTAATGTAACTTGTTTAAGTTTTACATTTCTTACTATGTTTATGTTGGAAACCTATCTATAATTTATTGGCGTACAATATTAGTTCTTCCTTTGAAATCTTGTATGTTTAATTTTAATTCTTGCACTTAGTGATATCTTTATAGATATTTGTAGAAACAATCGCGATAAAAATTGATTCTTATAATTTTTTTAATATTTTTTTTTATATATTTAATAATAAAAAAAATTACAAGAATCAATTTTTATCGCAATTGTTTCTACAAATATCTATAAAGATATCACTAATGATATCTTTAGAGATATTTGTAGAAACAATCGCGATAAAAATTGATTCTTGATATCTTTATAGATATTTGTAGAAACAATCGCGATAAAAATTGATTCTTTTATTTTTTTTTATATTTGTGCTTGATAACAGTTATATTTGTCATTTTGTCGTATTGCTTTGTACTGGATTTTATTTTGTTGTGGTTTTATTGAATTTATTTTATTTTATTATTATTCTCTTAGGAAAACTATGGCTTATATGGAATGCCAATGGATATTTGTAAGTAAGATAATGTAAGCTTTTTAAAGTTTCCGCATATGGCTTATATTTAGTATCTACAGATAACTTTTTCATTTCTTTCAATCCTTTTACGTAAACTTATTTGTGTAGTATATATAATCTATCGTAAAAATGACAATGTTTCTACCCTTGAAGTTTCTCTCAATAGTATGATATTCTCTCCCTATCATCATCATAATCTCAGCCATAGAATTTCCACTACTACATTCCATACACACTATTTCGACATAGGGCTCCCCCAATAGCTTCCACCAACTCTTCCGGCGATCTTGGTCTGGTCGTCTCTCCACCATATTAGTGGACGTTCAGGCGTCCACCGCCACACTTGCCAGTTCATGGCCTCTACTCGAGAACCCTTCTACTTCATCAGCCAACAGTTATACGAGAAATGTGCCCTGCACACTGCCATTTCGATTTTATAATCGCACGGGCTATGTCAGTGACTTTCGTGATTATACATATATGATTCGATATCGAAGGGAAACCTGGTTACCAGAGCATACCACATACTATAGCTACTTGTGTAAACTTGAGCATGCTTACAAGGCCCAAAGTTAGAGACCACGTTTTGTCTTTGGTTGTTTCGTTTAGATGCCCTCAAAACATTTGAGAGTATATTAGTAAAATGTAACGTTTCAGAACCGCGAGTAAAATAGAAACTGTTGAAGAATCGAATAGCCACTAAACGGCGAGCGGGCGCGTAGTTTCAGAGCGTCAAATTCATGACTAATATGAATGTCTGATAGACCGCCAACGGCGTCGCCTATCTGCTATTCGATTCTTTATCGATTTCACCTCTACTTTGAATTGTGCATTTGAGTTTCAATATTTTAAGGTTTATTTCGATTTTGAGTTTGCTCACGTACGTACAGTATAAGGATATTTTTGCACAGAATATGTCAGTGTTTTAAAACCGATGCTAAAAATTATATATGACCATCGCCCACACGTAATATTACACTGGATTATTCGATTAAAAATAAATGATATTCAAGTTGTCACATTTCAATTTGTTATTTACTGTATGTTAAGGGTTTTTCAAGCCTCTTTTAATGTTAAGTCTGTATTCTTGTCGATACCTATACGTATATGAATATGTATGTCGCCTATCAAATTATATTTTATTAGTTGTATTTTTATAAATGATTAAATCTTTTAATTTATAACATTCTTATAATTAGATAACTAACCCTTATAATTATGTATTTATTATATTTATATTTTGTACTAATTGTCATACGAAAATAAATTATATATCGATTTTACTATATGTATTTTTTCTTATGACTTTAGATTTTATTTGATAATAATTTACGTGATAAGTACAACAAAATTACCATTATATTTTAAGAAACACACCATAATAAGGCTTGTGGGGAAATATGCTAGCGGAGGGAGCGTCGGCTGTCAAACTGACAGACGCTGGTTAGATTCCCACCAAGGTTCCGGTGAAAGTAACACCGTTATCAAATTTCCAGCATGGTAGTAGGGTGCTTTAGAGTGCCCGCCTGGCTAGCTACCACTCTCAAGTGTGAAAAACTGTCACCGAACACACAGTATATTCGGACAGCAGCCCTTGAAAGCCAGTAAGCATTCTAGTTCTAGCGTCATCTTCGACCACATCGTCAATGATCATCAAGTGAGGTAGTGGTCAAAAATCTAAACACTATTAAAAAAACCTTCAATAAAATTATAATTACATTTTTTTTTTCCAATTTTTAGTCAAAATACCTAAGATGATAATGTATCTGGATTAAAAACCGTTCCTACCTCTGGACTGAGGTGATTTCAATAGAATTATCCGTAAATATTAACACAAATACGATAAATAGTTAGCTATATTATATTCCTAAGCTTAACAAGTTAAGCGGACCTTCACTTATAAGAGACAAAATAAAAGTGAAACCACTTCTATCAACTTGGGGATCCGGGTTTTGTACCGGTAGATCGGAACAACACTACAGAAAAAAAAAAAAAGCTTCCTTATTATTCAGGAAAAAACATGAAACAAAATATTTCTAATGGAGCTTGGTCAGATACGCAAAACGACCCTTTTCACGCCCTACCGTATCGGTCGAGACTTTCTATTCGTGCATGAAATGTTTTCTCTGAATTTAAATTGTGAAAAGATGACTTACATAAACGACTTATATTGTAAGCCACTCTGTAATTAAACGCTACCACAACAATCTTGGTTCAGTAGTCAAGTGACCAGGCGCCTAAGTTCTATTCAACATGGTAATAATATGATCGGCTCACAATGGGCGATTTTGACAGTTTTGGTAGTCTGCTTTCTCATCGCACTAATATTATAAATGTCAAAGTTTGGATGGATGGATGTTTGTTACTCAATCACGCCAAAACGGATGAACGGATCTGGATGAAATTTGGCACAGAGATAGATTATAGTCTGGAATATAACATAATGCTTTTTAACCCGGTAAAACTATGATTCCCGTGAAATAATTGATGCAGCGGAAAAACCGTAATCCACGCGGGTGAAACCGCGGGGCGCTACTAGTTTTTAATATTTTTACTAATGATAGAAGAGAATGAAAGAGGAAAGCATGTTGTGTGAACCCCGCCTAATGTGGGAAAAGGACAAGAAGCAGAGCAAGAGGTAGTCTGTTATTTTTAATTTGTCAATATTGAATCATTCTTGATTCAATTCTAGATTCAGTGACGTACACGCCATTTTTCGTAGTTTGTTAGGATTAAGCATCCAACTTATCAATTTCGTACAAAACCGACATAGAATAAGTTTAGGTTCAACAGCTTAGGTTCATTTATGACTGATGAGCATTGGATATGCCTAAAACCTAAGTTGAAATACTTGACTATGGACGAGAGTAAAGCGGGATATTTATATATATATAAATAATAATATGACAAACTTACGAGAATTTCTAATGATACACATATTAACTTTGACTTGTGCTTGTTTCTCTAAAAGGCATGTTTAAAAATACATGCTTAATTTGAAATAAACAATTTTGAAGTGCACCGCGCCTCCAGGCTTGTCTCACTAAAGTTCTTTGAACCTGCTAACTATTTTAATAGGTACCTACACACTTACGCACTTACACATCTTGTAAAATCATGGAGATTTAGGTTAACATAATATGAAGCAGTGTCCCCCAGGGTGTTTCTATGAACACAATAGAAGAACATCAAATACACGGCTTTACCAAAAATGCCACCTCTGTAGCTATATTGTTAATAACCCTGAAGCGGTAAGGGCTCGGTCAGATTGAGAGATGCTTGTTATTTTTTGTGTATTGGATGTGCACAAATGTTGAGTTAGATTCACTAAATATAAGGTCTTAGTATGTTACGTGCACCACCAATAATAAGTCGCTTTACAATAATTCACTTTATCAAAGAGTAACTCATCTAATTACCTTTTTTAACTCAAACCCCCGCACTATTTCCTTGTTTCGCGGGAGGCATGTACACACACAAACACAGCACACAAACACCCAAGCCGCGGAACAAACAACTTCACTCATCGCACAAATACTTGTACCTGCCGGGATTCGAAACCAGGGCCCGGAGACACAGAAGTCATCTCACTGACTACTGCGCCGTGGCAACCGTCTTGAAATTGGAATCCAAAACTTCGAGTGAAGAATATAGATTAAAAACAAAACATGTAGATACTTAAATTACATCTTGAAAATTGAACAGTAATAAAATAAATGCAAGTTTTAACAAAATTCTGATTCAATCAGATCAAATCAAAAAGTTGATTACCTTGCACATGCGAAGTATAGGTCAGTTTGCATCTAAGACTGTTCTTCGAAGTGACGGATATAGGAGAATAACTTTATTTCGAAGATATCTTTATGAAACGTTATTTTCTCTAAAGTTAAGGGGCGGTCATATTTATTGTTTATTAGTTTGTGTAGAAAGCGTAAAAAGAGATTATCTCTGGGTGACTCTAAAGATGTTATTTTACTACCCTCTGCGTAGCCGTATTGTAAACTATGTAGGTATTCGAAAGGCGAAAGTCCAAAAACGTCTATATTCTTGTGTTACCGCTTCTCGCTGTAATACGAACAATCATTTTCTTGTTCTTTGTAGTGTTCCACTTTTTATTAAGAAGGAAATTAAACAAAACAATATCATTGATATCAAACCGTTTATTTTCTACAGTGTCATTCAAGTAATTAAACTATAATTTATTATAAAATAAGTTTTATTCGCTGCAAATAGCGTAAAATGAATTGACATATGCGTACCTACACTAAATCAAGTATAAACCTGTGTTCCGTACCTACTTCTTTGGGAAATGGTAACATTATTACTTAATTTGCGTATACAATCATATTTTTCAATGTGTGGCATGGCTGTGTCCAGTCACCCACCACTAGAGAAAACCAGGGGCCTATTTCATACGACGACAAATCGTAGGAAATACATCAGTAATACACAATGAAATGAACGTTTCATAAACGTGACCGACATTGGTAGGTTTCCTACTATTTGTCTTTTTTATGAAATAGGCCCTAGTGCGTTCCGAACCTTCGGTTGTTAAGCTTGTCCTCTCGGCCCGCGAACGTACCATTATGTATGTACATAGTGTATCGTTCACATGATGTTTTTTTGTTGATTTCTTGTCCATAAAATAAAACTCAAATACACGGGTTTAGTATATCATATTTTTAAAGTAACTTATAAATACCTCCCGTACATATACGTGATTTAAGGCACTTGTTACAAAATGGACCCGTTCGGGTACTGCGCAGTTGATAGAAATTAAAACATAAGTATATTTAATTAATGAAAAGACAATCTGTTAAATATATTATACAATAGGTACCTACGTACTACCGAATAATTTTATTTTATATATTACTAGCTGACCTGGTAAATGTTGCCATGTAAATTATAGAAATGACTTCACGTCAATGATCAACGAGTAAACTGTTTGGGTATTTGTTCATACAAAAATAGGTACTAAAATTGCGATTAAATATTGAGATGGGTGGTTGTGGTAGGTTGGTCAAAATACTTTAAGGCCTTTATTATCAGACCTACCAACTATACACAAAAAATAGCATAAAAATCAGGCAAGCCGTTTTAGAGTTCAATAACAAACACTGTGACACGAGATTTTTATATAGGTAATAGCAGAGTATAACACATACGCGAAAGAGTCCTTAATGACAATTATGTTATGTACGCAAATAATATATCACAAAAAATAACATTAGATATGCGTAAATTTAGCTTACGCTAACTAAAGCCAATAAAGCTAAGACATACCTACTATGTTAAAATGAGTATTATGTATGAAGTGGCAACATATTTCAATCATGGATCAAAAATACTTAAAACTTTTTATAATATCTCTCAAACCCCATATTTTTATATTTAAACCACTGCTATGTGAATACATCGTTAACTGGACTGATATTGTTGTCTTCCAGTTTCTATGCACACAACATTTTTGCACAATATCCACTTTTTATAATCACATAATAAGCTTGTTTCTCAATATTCATTTATTTTATAATCATATCTCTTAGTTAAAGTGATAAGATTTTGTTTTTTCCCTTAAAATTATTTGTAATCTTTTAAGATTACAAATAATTTTAAGTGAGGAGGATTTAACGTTATGTAGCATTTTCTACCAGTCATGCACATGGTGAAAGTCAAATGGTAGCTGTGCAACAATAAAATAAAATAAATTTATTAATAATTTGACTTTAGGGTTTTAGGACTTTAGGTTTAGGTACAAGTACATAATTAAATTGAAGCTTAAACTTATCCATGACTCGACCTACACTACCATACCTAGAACTTATTTTTATATCATTTTTATTGTAACTAAACATAAAATTTGTGTGTTGCTGTTGTAATACGATATTATCGTAGTTTAATATAATATTAAATAAATAAATTATATTAAATAGTTGACTAGAGCTGTTAGGCGTAGCTGTTATTAACAAACATTAATAGAAAAAAAGTTAAGTTTTAGAACTGCTCAATATATTTTACTATGTTGTCATGTTGTCATTTTATTTCGTGTACATAAATTATAAGGCAAAATATGTACGAATAAATGCAAAACTACTATTCACCTATCATATATTACTTATAAAGCTAACATAATCTAATTATTGCTATTCAAGGCATCTCACTATCACGTCATTTAAATATATGGCAATACCGATACGCCCACTGTCATGTTATTGGTTCTTCTTCTGAAGTTTGACGTTAATCGTTTAGTTGATGTCCTGCCAGTATCATTACGAGACCAGTGACAGTAAACCAGAATTATGGCGGGAATACCAAAATGCCAATACCCATGCGAATACCAAACTTTTGATTCTTCGATTGGTAAAGTGTATTAATTGTAATTTTTAAACCTTCGCGATTCCAACACAGTCATCTACACTTCTATACCTACACAAATATTATAAAGAGGAAAGATTTGTATGTTTCTAACGGATAAAGCCAAAAACTACTAAGCCGATTAAAAAAAATATTTTACCATTAGAATTCTCCATTACATATCCATGAGTTACATAGGCTATATTTATTACAAGAAAAAGTTAGGGATCCTTGCTTAAAGTACAATCATGTAACCGTGCGAAGCCAGAAGGGACCACTAGTTGTTAATAAATTAGTCTTCTCGTGACCACGACCAATGCAACTTGATGGAAAGGTAGGGGTAAATAAAAAGGGGGTAAATAAAGTACCCACTAAGTCTTTTTACACGTTTGAGTCTCGTTCGATTTATTAACAATGTGTAAAACAATGGTGACTACATAACCGCCTGTCTACCATGTGCTTGCATAGGATTTTTTTTGTACTATTTTTGTATAGATCTAGCGTTTGACTACTAGCATAATACTATTGCTTCAGTGACTCTTTAAGTAAAGGACGATATATTCTAGACTGGCTTAACTAAATTACGTATATTTATTCTCGTAAAGAAGCATATCATTCTTCACAGATGTTTTTATAACCACCCTGACACTACTCTCCCAGTCACCTTAGACCTCCCTTTACCAGCAGCCATTGATGACTGCGAATGGGTTGGTGACGGAGATGGACTAACTCTTGGGGTTCTAAGAGTTGCTTTCTTTGGGGAATCTTTGGGGGCTAAGGAAGATGAAGGCTTTTGAGGAGTAGGGGGTGTCACCGAAGGTGGTTTTGGTGTCTTTGTTTGAGGAGTTTTCGGTGGAATTTCGGATGACTTTGTAGTAGTAACTTGTGGAGTTGGAGTTGGTTGAGTTTTTGTAGTAGTTTCGTCAGTTTTTGGCACAACTTCAGGTGTTGAGGTAATTACTTCTGGTGTCGTAATAATTTTTGAAGTGGTTTCTATAGGTTTGGGTATGGATATATCTGAAGACGTAAGAGATGGAATTTGGGTTGTTATTGGAATTTTTTGAAGTGTTAATTGAGGAGTAATTTGTTTGTACTGAACTTCTAAAGACGCTGCAGATAGTATCTGTTCTTGTTGAGAGATTACGCTTGGCGTGGGAGTTATAGGTTTTTGAAGTTGAGAATCTTCTTCCTTTGTTATGTATAAGGTCTTGATCGGTGTTTCAGGCAAGTCTTCGGAATCTTCTGGATCGATTTGGATGACGTGGTCGGTTTTAAATTCTGCTGGTGGTGGCAGGCGTCGGCAAGAGACCGGATCATTCCCTGGAGTGCTTGGCTCGGATGGCTCTTGAGAAGAGGATTTGAGAGGACGCGTCTGTTCTGAGCCTCCTTCGGAACCTATTAAAAATGAACAAAAATTTTAACAATTTAGAAATTAGATAGATATTCAAGGTTAGTCCAACTACTGAGTCATCTTTGGTTAGGCAGTACCAAAACATTCTATATGTTTTAGTGTTGACAAAAGTTTCTATGTAAGTAATCACATGAGCAATTGATATTAATATTTATATTGATGTAATTTATTCATAATAAAAAGTTACACGTTATTTATAAAGATAAGTTGTGTACAGTCAAAGACGAATTTAACAAAATTAATAAATAATAACATATAGATGATAGCCGTGAATTGATTACGTTATCGCTCGCAAGTATGCATGCAAATGCAAAATTAATATCTAACGAGATGATTAAAGGAATATGTCGATATTATTTGTTATCATAATTGTCACTTAGCTATATATCTATAGAAAATATACCAGCGCACCGTGATCACCAGATGGTGTGCTGCAGAAAAAGGAGTATCTATATAAGCATAAGCATCTTACCAAAAAGTTTATAATTTATTTTTTTAACATTTCACATTGCATGCACAGGAAACCACCGGTGTTAGCATTACGAATGTTTGATTTGTCTCGTTTGTTTAATACAGTTATTCTGAAAATGAGAGCAAATAGTTAAACAATACTTATCGAGTCTGGTTTTACGTAGCGAATAAAATTACATAATCATTATAAATTGTTATTTTTATTGGTTATATTAATTAAATAATATATCTGTATAGTTAAATAAAACCATATTTTTTTAAATACAAAAAAAATTATGATATACATCATGATTGCTTTATATATGAAAAACGAACCACTAAGGTTGTTCGTTTCATTCTTTAATTTATTATTTTACTATAACAAATATATTTGCACATAATATTTCGAATGCCTGATCTATTTTATTCCTCATCAAAAAGAGAGTTTCAAACTTAGCTATGTCTACAATGCTTATTTTAAGTAATAAATTGGTAATATGAAACGCCGAGTTATTTATTATTTGTTGTACAGATAGATAGGTTAAAACATATCGAATTTGGCTTAATGAAAGCACACCAAAAAAATAAATTTGGAACTAGTGTCGGTACTTTAATAGTTGTTAATTTAGAAATTAGAACATTAGATAGGTACATTAGAAATCATGCGCTTGTCAGTTATTTTGTGTACAAACAGAACATCGATTCAAGCTGATACATACTCTGTCTTGTATAATTTCACTTAGTTCTGGATAAGACCACGTAACTCGTAGTCTCGGCCGACCTAGATGTATAAGAAATCTTAAAGCGGAATGATTAATGAACAAACATAACGGGTTTGTTCACATTCCATCACACATTTTTTTAAAGCATTTCAAAGGATAGCAAACTGCAAAAGTCCGTAACAAAGTATATTTGACGAGATGGTGGGATGAGTCGTCGACTGGTTCTATCACTAGTACTTGTATCACCAACTGAGCCAAGCGTTGGTAGGCGCGATGTTAATTACAAATTTTGTGAAAATGGATGTATGGATGTTCAAGTCAGAATGACAAAACGAATCTAAAATTTGGCACAGAGATGGATTATAGTTTGAAATAGCATATAGGCTGAAACCTTTTATCCCGAAAGAATTACGATTCTCGTGGGACAACAAAAGTAACGTGAAGGTAAGAAGGTAAAACCGCTGGGCGCAGCTAGTAAGAAAATGAGTCCAAATCATTTTATCATATAGAGAAAAGTATTATAATCTTGTAGTGTACACATTTCGCAGCTAGACTTAGGACTATGGAAGATGAATAGACTAAGGAAGATGAATAGACTAAGGAAGATGAATATCTTACTTGGCAACACAGTGATCAGTGATCTTGCGAGTAAGATCCTCAAAAAATAATATCTTTTCATATTTTACCCATCACACGCAAGCTTTACATAATTATGACAGTTAGCCATGAAACTGCTTTCTACGTGAATGCTTAAAAGCCTCACACCACCAATGACTAAAATCAGAAACACTTGTAACCTATTGAATTTGTTCGATGCACCAATATAAAAAAATAGTTCCAGTAACTAAGTTCATTTTAATCTGCTCAAAACAAAAACTCTTGACACTAAAAAATACTACAAGAGAGATAGATTTCGACATATTTGGTGATATGTCACAGCCAACTTCCGTAATTAGTGTTTTATTGATGCTTAAAGTTGAAACAATGCAGCAAAGTTCTTCTTTCAATTTATTATTTTGTAAGCGTTTATTGTTTTGAAGCGATGATAGCTCAACGAGCGGAGCGTCGCCTGTCAAACTGACGGACACTGGTTCGATTCCCATCAACAGCTTGAGCTTCCGGTGAAGGTAACACCGTTATCAAATTCCCAGCACGGTGGTAGGGTACTTTCGAATACCCGTCTGGCTACCACCCTCAAGTTTGAAAAGCTGTCACCAATAGTGTGTTCAGGCAGCAGTCCTTGAGCGCCAGTGAGCATTCTAGGTCTAGAGTGATAATATCATCGACCATATCGTCATTGACCATCAAGTGAAATAGTGGTGAAACATCTACACAGTATAAAAAAGTAAATATATACCTTTGGACAGTGTATCTGAGCTTTTATTTTCAATATCAGCTTCCACTTGAATTTCATTTTCTTTAAGCCCTTCATCATCTGATAACTCGGGAATGGGAGTGCGGCTGCGGAACGAACGATCTGGTAACGATAAAAAGAAGGTACAATTTAACTTTCTTTTTGCATCAACTAATAATACAAATACAAACAAATGTTTGTTAAAAATACAGTAAAGCTAACAGTTTAAATCACACAATGGCAGTGATTTTGTTATACAATCAAAGTAAATAAAATTGTGTTAAATAAGATTTAAGTATATATTTTTATACGGTACTTTTTATATATACAAATACAAAATACAAATACAATATAAATAAGTTTTTATACGCTTTAGAAAAAGTAATTATTATGACCCCTATAAATAACACCCCTATAAGTACAAAGCACCCCTATAATTGCGGGTAGTTTTAGGTAAAACAAACGGTCATGGTTTTGGTGCTGACTAAAACTAACCTCAATTCAAATAAACTTGTCTAATATCTGATTTTAATTTTAACATAAATATACTGCAAAATGTTAGGGTATGTATTGTAGCCATATTCATATAAACCAAGATACCGCTACAATGCACGTATTCACAACATTTGGTAGCTTTTGGGTGGAATTTGGATTTCACGTCCACCAGTGCGCATTTTCGCTCAGTCTGTAACGTTAGTCGTACAAAACTGATTGAAATAATGATCCAAATAGGGTATTTAAGTCGAATCGTATCTGATTGAAATCCTATAATGTGATTTGTATCTATTTAACTATTACATATTCACGGTAAACATATTGCAACGTATGTATTTACTTGTACACTGGATCGCATTACACACAGATGGAATAAAGTCATCTGTGTGTAATGCGTTCCTAGACCTTCCTTTAAGACCTTGCCCTAGACTCTAGGCGAAGGTTTACAAATCATATTGAGGAAATTATAGAAAAGGGCCATGTCAAAAGTACTCTAAACTAACGCTCGTGTATGAAAGGTGTGAGGACCGCGGACAATGCGAAAGAAGTGTAATGGGATCTGTGCCAAGTGGTAAGCTGTGGTCTCTGCCTACCCCGACGGGAAAGGGGTGTGACAAACATGCATTTAGACGCCGTGGCGCAGTGGTCAGTGCCAATGATATGACTTCTGTGTCTCCGAGACCCTGGGTTCCAATCCCGGCAGGGGCAAACATTTGTGCGATGAGTATAGGTGTTTGTCCCAGGTCTTGGTTGTTTGTGTATTGTGATTGTGTGTGTCCATGCCTCTCGCGACACAGGGAATCTTAGTGGGGGGTCTGAGTGTGATAAAAAAATAATTATATAGCATGCATGTTTGTATATAATCGCCATGTTATTTTCTTTCTTCTAAGATTATTTAACCTGTATTGTTAAGCACAATGAAAATATTTTGGATTGAACGGCTGCAGAAATGATCGCTTGTATCTATTATTATCTAAAAAAAAATTAAACTCACCACTTCTGCTCTTCGCATCCGTTCTTTTGGGTGTTTCGAAGACCTCGTCTTCCAACACTAACTCTCCATCCTCAGCTGCTTTCTTCTGTTCTTCTCTGCCTGCGAAGTCAGACTTGATCTTGCTCCTCATAAACTTGGCGTACGCCACACGGGTGGTCGGCGTCACTGAAGACAGCTTGGGATTGTACTCTAAAAAAATGTAATGAAATGTTACGACACAATAAAAGAAATCTTTAAAGTATTCCTTTTTTTAAAGTATGAATTACTCAGGGATGTCTTTAAAAGTAAATAAACAGTAACATCAGTTTTTCAGCGTGAGAGGTTAGCAACTGAGACCACCTTTTAAAGTAGGCTATGGTTGACATAGCCAGTGCCTTCTGTTGCTTCCTAATTGGGCACTCTTTGCTGAACGCATTATGTATCGTTGTTTCCAATTTTGCTTGTACATATGCAATTACTACATGTGGGAGCAAAAGCGGCGATATAATCTTTCTTTATCACCATCATGTGGTAGACTTGTAAATTATTAAAAGATGTATAGAGTTTTTTTTATTATATTTGATTCATGCAGCTAAAATTTCAAAGACACGATCTTACCAAGCAGTTTCTGTGGATCAATAGTTCTGTCGTGAACATTCTCCAAGATGTGAGCCCTCAGGGACTGCCTGCTGCGTCTGATCTCCTGCTCGGCTCGAGTGCCGATCGGGTCCCTTCGTGTAGTGTTGGTGCGAACCAGTGCATTCCAGTCGCGTTTCTTGCTAGAAGTAAATTTAATTTCAGCATCATTAACAGGATTGAAAAGACTGGCACTGACAAGTTTAATGTGGCTTACACCAGGGATCTGCTATAAGCCTATACCTGTTCCTCCTCGTTGCACTCACATTAGACATACAGGGTCCAGAACAGAGATGGAAAATGGCGGGAAAATATGGAGAGTGCCGGATTGAAGATCAGTAGCAGCAAAACTGAACATGACGTGGAAAAGGGACAGATGGCTCTATTTTTATATATAGTCTTACATGCCCCTAGTGGTAGTAGTGGGGCGAGCGGCAGACTAGCTATATAAGCCAGACTGAACCGAAGCGCGCACACTTTTACTCGGGCGCTCGCCGGCATTGGACGTCGACGCAATGACGTAGCAAGTGGAAGGGGCGACCGACGTTACGTCACCAGCGCGGCTGGCTTGGACGAGTCATTCTACTTCGGGACATCGTACTGAGCGGACGTGGCTTAGGAGTCTACGTGAATTGTTGTCGTGTTTGGTGATATCGCGTTTTGTTATTTTATTTCAATGAAAACTGTTGATAGTTCGCTTTGTATTTTCTGTTTAAAAATTGAATACACTTCTGATCGTCAAGAATAGTTATATATAGTTTACAGAAAACGAATAGTGCGAACCTTTGGGGTAGATAATCGCTGTCCATATTAGTAATTTGTTTATAAATAAAATATAGTCAAGATTGTGAACTATTTGTTACTGATTACGTTACTTTCTAATCTAATTAGTTATTAGATTTACCGACAGAGGGAAAGTTAACTAGTCCAAGTTTCTCCACTAATTAAAAATCATCATCATCTTGCCATAGGTCATCCACGGCTGGACATAAGCCTCCCCCATTGATTGCCATAAGGACGCGACTGGTTGGAAGCGGCCCGCATCAAATCTGCAAATCAATTGCTTTTAACAATTTTATGGCACGTACATTTATATTCTCAGCTAAAATTCTCATACATTGTTAGAGTTAGAGAATAATATAAAATTGCATTATTTATGTATTTATAATTTACTTACAGCATCGCAATGGTAATTTTACTGTAATGGTGTGTAATATATAAATAAAATAAATGAATAAAAATTAGTAAGTACTTATATGTAAACCTTACCTGTCAGTGCTGCCTCTCCTTACAATAGCTTTGGCAATTTGACTAAAGACATCCTTCGGCTTGGCCTCCATGGATATAACGTCTTTTATAATACCCTCCACTATTCCTATTTGGAAGTCTTTGAGGATCCTTCGTTCCATCACTTTGCCTTTCTTACCGGACACTGTAAATAGAACCATAGTATACTAGCTGCACCCAGCGGCTTCACTCGCTCGAACTACGGTTTTCCATTATCCTTCCAGTACTCACATTAAGCTTTTATTTTGTATTTTCATTAAGTTACATTGTTACAACCTGAGATATAACTATACATTCAACTGGTAATACAGGAGATTACTACGCCTGTACTACTTTTTGTAAAATAAAATTGGTAAGGGGAAAATGCGGAAGGTGAAAGTTGTACGAAATTTCGTTAGAAATGTAAACTAACACGAGCTAAGCCGTGGCCCACTAATATTATAAATGTGAAAGTTTGGATGGATGGATGGATGTTTGTTACTCAATCACGCCAGATCGGCTGAACGGATTTCGATGAAATTTGATATGTAGATACTTCAGGTCCCGGAATAACACATAGGCTACTTTTCAGCATCATCATCATCATCAATCATCACCACGCGAGTAAAACCGCGGGGCGCAGCTAGTAATGTATATACCTGTGGCATCTTGCATGTTGATCCTCGGAGTCTTCATCCCATTATTATGCAGGATATCAATCAGCTCGTATCTTAGCGTGGATATGTCCTGTCTTATCTCCATGACGTCATCCTCAGTAACTCCCACTTCATCCCTGGCCCTCTGCTCCGCGGTGACGTACCGACGGACCAGCACGCGCATCACAGCTTCATGTTCTTGGCGCGCCTTCTCACGGGACTTGTTCTGTAAAAACAATTGAGAGGTCGGCCGATGACCCTAAATTTTGTCAAAGCGTTATTGGTTTTGATTTTTTAATGCTATGACGGTCGCCGTGACTCAGTCGTCCATTGCATGAATTCTGGTCTCTTTGACCTTGATCTTGCATTCCGGAGGGGGCAAACATTTATGTTATATAGATTTATTTATGATCTAAAAGATGTTTGCCCCGGGTCTTGGCTGTTTCTTATAATATCATTGTGTGTGGGGAAGGTATGGATGCCTCCCGCGACACAGAAAATCATAGTGCGGAGTGATTTTATTCATTTTAATAATGTTATTTTCGCACAATATATTTAATACCTTCTGAAGCTCGACCTCGTAAAGAGCGTAGTAAAATAAATTCTACTGAGGAGAATGGCGGGCTAATCATAATGATAGGTAGCGTGATTGATATCCTTGTACTTACAAGAACAGAACCTCTATCCCTCTTGTTACAGATATGTTTTAGCCATCCGACAAACTGCTTTGGGGTAGGGATGATGTTGAAAGGCGGAGGAACTGTGTCGCCGTCTTCAAAGTACGACATCCAGAGGTTACTGCGGGCGAACTTCCATTCCGTGTCAGCTCTTTCCTGAAAAACATATATCTAATATACATGATCCGAAGTGACAACGACCTTCACCCAACTGTTTACAGTCAATTTGGATCTTAGACTATATAGTTTAATTAAATTATTCAATATTTGACAATTAAATAAAAGCATTTAAGTCCACAGGAACACAAAGAGAGGGCTCTTTGTGTTCCTGTGGACACACATGCTTTACACAAGCTGCAAAGGGTTGCAGCTTACATTGATATGAGTTAGCGGTAGTCTAACTGTCAAATCTTACATAAAATGACTATAAATTATAAATAAGTACACTTATGACGTATATTGTGCATTTAGAAAAATATCTATTCAATTTAATTGTGCATATAGGTACCTAATTGTCGTCATACGATCAACAGAAAAGCTCATATCACGGACGTAATAAAGCTTTATTTAAAACTTAAGTAAAATGATAGCCAATTAGAATGGCATTTTTAAATTAAAATGAAAATAATGTCTAGAGATAAGTCTGCTGACGTTATTATTCAATGAAAATTTCGACACGGCCAATTCAAATTGTACAAATATTAAATTTAATTAAAAATTTATTCATACTATTAATGATGCGATAGTGTATTTTTTTAATATGATCTTGATATATATTTGAACCGTTAGTCATAATAATTAATATTGGATGCCTGATATGGGTCAGCTGAGGTAAGATTTAAACTCTTCTACAATAGCGTCTAGAAAAAAAATAACTTCAAAAGTTGTATAATATTTAAAATGGATTCAATGTGAAAGTTACACTAAGTCGATATCGCGATCGATAATTGTTTCGGCTCCTATAAGAAGTCGAGATCAGGATCTTGAGTGCGGTGCGTTCGTCGATATTTAACCACACGGTTTTTTTTTTGTTTATCATACATTGCCATGTACATAATATTATATTATGTAGTTTGATTGACTTACTGAAATAATCTGATAAGAGTTGGACATCATGGCAATGAGCATGTTCAGCAGCACGATGATATTGATCACCGAGTAGGAACCGAAGGTCAGCAACGCCCAGAACCGAGTAAAGCTTTTAATGCCAGTCAATTCAAAAGTCGTCAGGTCCACCAGGCCAAAGGAAGCCCAGAACAGAGACTGAGAGGTTTCAAACAAGCTGGAAAAAGATAGGTTCTTTAGTTTATAAGTAAAATTAGCAAGATCCAAGTCGCAAAAAGCTCTTAAGGTTTTGTTTAGTTTCCTGTAGTGGTCATTACCAACAAGCACCTGCTAAACAGTATTCTATATGCTCATAACTTTGATTGATTGCTATCTACTTCAGTAAACACTTTAAGCTGTCAGTCCTATCCGTGGGTTCAGGAAACACAATTGTTAGACCACGAAAGATGCCCTGCGATTGTCTAAAAACTCACCTTTTCTATCAATTGGCCTATTCCAATACTTAATTATGACTGATCTAATGTGGTGGATTATTAATAATATGGTTATCTCTGATAGGAACATCTGTATCCTAGCGACGGCGTATTGAGCAGAATATGCTTTTAAAAAGTTAGCTGTAAGTACTTAAATAGTAGGTACACGAATAACTTGTTTGTCCTTTTTAGCTCCGAATTTTATCTGCGTTATGCCAGTGACAAGAACATTCTTCGAGTTTCATTGCATCAAGTTGTGGGCACAGGCTAAAAGCCAGAGTTTTCTCCCAAAGGCCCTTGACTGAATTTGTGCTTTGAGATAACGGAGAGAAAATATATAAATAGAGATTTTGCATAAGCCATTTTGTATAAGCCATTTCGTATTAATTTTCTAAACTTGTGTAAATGAGTATGGACTGACAATAATCAGTTAATAATCTGAGTTGTTACGTAAGTTCACCGTTATTAAGTCACACCAGAGCAAAGGCGTCAGGCTATCTGCAAACCTTCTTGGATCTTGAGCTGACTGCTTGCCGTTGCTTCAACCCACTTTGCTATGTACCAACTGTATAATAATATACTAAATGGAGTGAATATATATGTACTCACTTTGCATATCGTCTCCATATAGTGCAAGCCCGTTCTTGGGTGTCAAAATCAGCAATCCCACTTGGAAGGTGGTAGCATTTGTTTTTTTCTAGTTCAGCGTAATACCACATCAATTGGTTCAATCCTGGAATAAAACATATTAAAGTAAAGTTAGGAAAATCGTCTTAGAGAAAAAAAAACATCTAAATACCTAGAGAATACTGTCCCAGCCGCTTTGCCAACTAAGCTATATTAACACTCCACCAGCAGAACGAATTTGTTACTTCATTACAGCTACGTTAGAACAATTCTTACCACATCCAAAAGCAAATAGGACCAGCATATAAACGAAGAAGAACTTCAAAATATCCATAATCATCCTCCCAAGAGACACTTGAAGCGGCCCCAAGTATGGGTTGATGGAGAAGATATGGACCAGCTTCAGGAATGAGAAGATCATTCCGGCTGCGAAAGCACCTTCAGACAGCAGCATCGGGTCGTAGGAATCCCATTTTTCTCGAGGATACCACGGGTCTAAACCAGTTTTATAGTCGCGCTAAAATAAAAATAAAAATATTACGTGCCGTTTTTCATTTAGGCCTTATTAGTACTAACTACTACTAACTTTCCTTATTAGTTTTTGTGAATATAGTCAGTTAATTTTTATATATTTGATTTCCCAATATCTCACTTGATGATCAGTGTCCATGTGGTCGTGATGTAATCATGCTAGACCTAGAATGCTTGCTGGCTCTAAAAGATTTCTGCCTGAACACACTGCGTGTTTGGTGACAGTTTTTCAAACTTAAAGGGTGTGGTGGTGGCTAGCATGTACTCGAAAGTACCAATTCCTATAATGGGAATTGGTTGTAACGTTAGCTTCGATCCCCACCAAATTATCGTTTCAAAATTAAATTTTCTATTATAACCGAGGCAGCGAGAAACCCGTAGTCCATGCGTTAGAAGCCAAAAAGTAATTCAAAGTTTACCATATATTTTATTTGTTTTCGTTGTTCAATATTTCGATATCAATCCAACCATGCAACGAAAACAAAATTTGTTTACGAATATTTTTAATTTATTTTATTTAATAAAATAAATAAAAAAGATAAATATTCTGATCGTAATGTTATTTCGTGGTGTATGTTATTAGTCGAACTACATACCTGTACGATATACCATGATGAAATCCTCAGGCTGATCCAGGCTATGTAAAACATGTTCGTGATAAAATCTACTATATTCCACAGATCACTTATGTACTCTGTTAGCCCTCCAGTCCATAACGCCCTTATTTCTGCCCATATAAGACCTGAAAATTATTATTACGCTTAGTGCGTTGCCGCGTTGTGTCAACTAAACTTCCTTACTTATCAACTATAGTAAAAATTAAATAATATTAAACAATTTAATAATTTGCGATTTAGTACATTCTGACTATAGGAAACCTTTGAATCTACGGTTGACTTCAGTAGCTCTAAAAAGAATAAGTTCGTCATTTTAACGTAATGATGATAGAATTGCACTTTGTAGGTACCTATATTTTTTCTAGAACGAAGCATTGTAAGGCATTAACATGTACTTTGGCGTTGGAACTGATGCGAATCGAAATTTTCCATTTATAATATTAGAGTGATTAGATAAATAGTTCATTCTGTTTCCAATAGATGGTGGTATACCGTCCTGGTAAGAAGTAATATAAATTCAAAGTAATATAAAACAGCGTGAAATTTAAAATGCCTGCCCTGTGTTCTACCAAAGCTTAATTGATCAAGCAATATAATAGTATTTGTGGTCATGGATTCAAAGTGTTATATTCGAATAAAATGTATGTAAAGACTTTTATGGTTTGTTGCATTAACAACATGCTAGGCGGAACTTACGTTCAAATATTACAAATATTCTGTAGTCGTGGGTTCAAGTCCCACTAGCAGCCGAATTTTTTCCTTAAAATATTTGAACATAATGTAGTAGTTGTATTCCCTGAAGAAGCACGATTGTATAGTGTAGATAGGTACATAAATCGTTTCCCATAATTACCTATAGAACATTAATAAATAGAAGCATGCCAACAAATTCAAATTTACTTGCTATGTAGATGATGACGGTGAACTCTATTGGGCCAGGTAGAGAGCCTCGCTCGTGTTCCTTCCAATATTCCACCAGTTCTTGGAGCCACCTTACGCCAGTCCACTCCAGAACTAGGAACTCTGCTCGCTGAGATGCCAAGGAGAGAAGGGCTGTGAAATAGAGTGCTTTAGTAAACCTGTTCCAAAAGGTACAGTGGGAAAATTAGAATGAGCAATCATTGAATTCAAGGAGGTTAAATCGGGCCGCGGTTCCATAGTCATCAGTGTCACTGATGAGTGAACACTAGTACTTATTGAGTTTAGGAGGCACTGCCCAATATACAGTTTAAATGCTATAGTGCTTACCATAGTCACGAGTTTGTAAATACCAATTTCCGCGCGTGTAGGTCTCATACAAAGTTTTTCAACACATTTGTGAGAAAACGATACATACAGTAGGTATTTATAAACTACAATTACTATGTGTTTTTAACATCACTCAGAAAGCCGACCCGAAGTAATCTCTGACGTTTTTAATATGGAAATGGCGTGCATTTGCAAATGGCGCCTCGTGCGCGTGGTGGAAATTAGAACTACATCTGTTGTCTCATTTTCTCTTTTGTAATGAAGTAAGACGAACGTATAGAGCATATACGCGTTTCACAAGGGGTTTGATAATAATTTAGCTTATTAATTTATTCTCTTATTACGGATCTTTTTCGTGGAATTGGTGGTAAAACGGGTACTCAGGTGAGAGTAAGTTATCGCACTGGCGTATTTTAACGCACGTGTGTGTATTTCTTAATCTTTCAACAATGTAGGCAAGCATTTATTAAACAAAATGTTTTTATGAATCTATTTCTTAAAACTGCGCGCTTTAATTAAATGGCGTAGGTAGGTATATAAATCAAGGATAAAATAAAATCGTAGATACAAAACTACTCCATTATGTAATTACATCGTCAGAGTACAATATAGAAAAATACAGCTGCCAGCGGTTTTACCCGCACGGCCTACAGTTTCCACGTCTATTTATTTATTACAAAATACACAGCCCTTTATAAACAAATTATTGAACAAGTAGCTTACACCTAAGGCCAATAACGGATTTACATTTTACTGATGTAAGTTATGTATTTATAGATTGTCATAATATGTGAACAAGTAGGTTTTAGGTGCATTAGTGTGTATGTTGTGTCTGGGTTTTTGTGTATGTTAACGTGTTTGTATTTGTGTGTCCGTGTGTGAATGGGAAGCAGCCGGTATAGTGCTTTATTACTTGAATGACTGAGATTCCAAATCAAAGTTGAAACTTTGATTTAGAATCTTGATTATTTCGCTCTTGAAATTTAATTTATTATTGCAAAATAAGTCAACCATCTTATAAAATTTGTTATTGTAGGTCCTCTGTAATCTACTGACGATAGAGTTTTGGGCATAGTAAGTGCTACTTAACGGGACAGAAAACAAGTTTGTGTGCCGAGTACGCTTCTTAGGGCAGCAAAAACACATTATTTTTTAAGGAGTTCTGAGCAATCAATACGTCACCTCAGTGATCCTCGGTGATCTCTCATTTAGTATAGTAGTAGGATAGTCTGTGTAGATATCTATCTCAGGTAGTTACAGTCAGGTAATTAAACTATTATGCCAGTTCTTACTTAGAAACAGCATGTAGGATGAACTGTGGCAGATAAACTTGACGAAGGGCTTCTTCATGAACCGCCCGTATTCAGAGTTGGGCGCCAACATGTAGATAGTGCAGTACACGGGAAACATCACGCCCAACTTCGCCACCTTGAGGTACACCATAGATTAAAATGACTGCATTTGAGTATTGTACTTAATTTAAAAAAGAAGTCTCGGAACATGGAACTCATTTTTAGCTTTTTTTACTTTTCCTTTTCTTTTTCTTGGAGATATGTACAGTCAGACAGATAAACAGAACAAACTTAATAAGAGTTTTTGTCAACAGAACCACAAAACAGCTTGTTTATTTGAGTAATAACTTAAATTATTATTTTATTTTTATTTTAATTACATATACCTGTATGCATTGTCCGATTATGTTTTTCCGTTTAAAACCTGGCAGACCTTCGTACCAGATCGCTCCAAGCAGTTGCTGCACGTTGGGATGCGCCACAAACTGTGAAAAATGACAGATTTTTATATTAATCCTATTGTCGCTTATTATAGTCATAATTATGCGATTTTATATTATGCTTAATGTCACTTATTATAGACATTTACGGCGCGAGTTTTCATTATGCTACTGAAACCGATCAAATGGGTTAAGCATGGGCTGCTAGTAGCAGTAGTGGCATAGTAGGTAACTTGGTTTGGTGGCCGCGCGTGGCATTAAGGTAGACGTGTTTTAGAGAGCTTTACGCTGTCGGTTTTTTAAGGACATTGTAGTTGTTAGGGCACGTCAGGCACGATTGGAAACTCTTAAATTGTGTTAGCCCTTTAGTGGAGCTATGATATAATATAAATTGGAGGGAAAACACGGATGGAGGTCGCTTCCAAGCGGTCCTTTTGCAGATCAGTGTGCCTCACCATTACCCACTTGCACGTCTAGCAATTAATATTTTATTGCTAAAATAATGATGATGACCGCACATTCCGTGATAAACAAGGTAACAGTTATGAACACAAAGCTTATCAATTGCTAGTTAACAAACGAACTCACAGATATCTGAAAAAATGCCCTAGAGAAGGCTTAGTTTGCGGAGCGCAACAGCCCCATAAATATTGTTGGAAGGTCAATAAAAACTGTCGCAAAGAGGCATGGACGTCGTAATAAGGCCGTGCTAAGAAATCTTTCGAGCAACATGTGAGAGCAATATCTTATTGGCATTTTTCATTACACTAGAATGATTAGATGGACACAACGTTATGTGTAATTGCTAGCTGACCTGCTAATGGCTTGACTGTCATGGCTTGCAGAATAATAACTTTATCAACACTTTTCACGAACAGGGAAACATACAATACAATACAAAATCCCAAAAAAGTGGCCAGTGGAAGTTCATGACTGGCCGGTTGGCGCAGTTGGTAGCACTCTGCCTTTTGAGCCGCTGGTCCCGGGTTCGACTCCCGGACAGGTCAAACATTTGCGTGTATGAACATGTCTGTTTAACCTGTGTCTGGGTGTGTATATGTATATAAGTATACATATCAGTCATCAGGTTACCATAGTACAGGCTCTGCCTAGTTTGGGACCTGAAGTACTTGTGTGAATGTTAAAAAAAAAAACCAGAAAAATTACTAAGAAATATTTAACAATAAGCATGTTCACCACCTGGTCTTATCGCTAAGAGCGATCCCTTCCAGACAAACTTTGTATGGAGATCAAACAATAGACATATATATACACGCACAGACTACGATGGAATAATATTTTGTCTTCTATAGATTCTATTTTTAACTACAATTACCTTTATAAAACATACGTCAGCTCCCTGAAGTCTTATCAATATAAAACTTCTTCCAGCTATGTCCTTTTTATTTTTGTGCAGAAACCACTCGGATTATCTTACAGGAATATTTTTAATTTCTATATCTTAATGATATAGCGGTTGACCCCTGTCTCCCTTGATAGTATGTGATGAGAGGCCGGTGTTGGAATTACACTCGATCTATGAAATGTCCAAAAGAGACATCCTCTTTCGTTTTTGAAGTTAAGTAGCCCCGCTTTCATAATAATGTTGATAGAATTAACTCTAATAAAGTCACGTAGGTACACATTTTCGAAAAAATTCGGAATAAATTCGGCTACCAGTGGGATTTGAACATTACTACTGAATACCGCTTTGCCGACTAAGCTATAGTAGAACAATTTTAAACATGAGATCCGCCTTGGAATTAGTCAATGCAATCACTTGTACAATGCTTTTGAGAGTTTCAATATTCACTTACCAGTTTCTGCTTATACTTGATAGCCAGCTTCAATCTTCCCAACGTTTGTCTCTCTCCAGGCTCCCAACAGTCAATATCCCAAGGGTTATAATTGAGCATGATTTCAAGTTCTTTGGAAGTCCTGGTGTGGTCTAGCAGGGCTGTAGCAAATTCAGTGCATTGCTGACGAAGCGCCTAAGTTTGAATAAGAAAATACATGTAGAGAGAAATGACTTTAGAAACTCAACTCAACTGATTAGCCAGTTGGAGTGGCAGTGGGCAGGGCACACTGCTCGAAGAACTAATGGCCATTGTGGTCAACAGATTCTCGAATAGAGACCACGGACTGGTAAGCGCAGTATAGGACGGCCACCGACAAAGTGGACAAACGACCTGACTAAGATTGCAGGGCTGGATGTGGGCCGCTTCTAACCGGCCTTAAGGAAATCAATGGGGGAGGCGTATTTCCAGCGGTGGACGTCCTATGGCTGAGATGATGATGACACGTTTGAAACGTCCCAGTGGCGTTGGCCTTAACCCTGTACGATAAAAATGCGAGTACAACTTGTTTTTTTTTTATGCAATTATGTTTAAAGCGTTTAAAACTTACCGAAATTGCAAAGATATTGTATCGTATGTCCACTCATAATATCAGGACCTCTTTCTCATCATGCAGATTAAGTCAAGTTTCCTAGAGATATCAAAGTATGACGAGGAAAATAAACAAGATACAAGGGCTTTGTCAATTTACATTAGATGTAATAACTACAACAGCTGGGACAGCAAAACATGCTTATTTCAATATCCAACTAATTACCACTAATATAGCATAATCTGTGCGCAAAGCATGTCGTGTAGGTAAAAAAACTGTGACTATGTGTATCGCTTGGATCGTGAGGAACAGGAGACCAGCGTATTTTTCAAGTCCTATCGGGATGAGTAATCGAAGCAGCGAGTATTCAACGTGTCTACCCTGCTATATTTTGGGAACTGTGTCCATTGTTAGCGGTTTAATGGACAAGACTAATATTATTGTTCGAATAATTGTAGGTTTGTTAGTCATTATATTAGGATTTTTTTCATTACGACGGTCGTCGTGGCTCAGTGATCAGCGACACTGACTTTGGAATCGCGACCCCGGGTTTGAATCCCGGCCGGGGCAAATATTTCCGTGATAAGCAAAGATGTTTGTTATCGGGTCTTGGATGTTTGTGTATTGTGATTGTGTGTATATATACCTCCCACGACACAGGGTATCCTAGTGCGGGAGTGTGAATGTGGTGAAAAAAAAATATGAATGCTTTTTAAGTATTACCTATATATTATGATATTATCAATAAATCATATTATAAAAGGAGTGTGACATTTATTTATTTAAATATTTTGCCAGCATTTGAGCAGTATCACACTTGATAGGACAATAACAGCGTGGTTCACAGTAAAAATCAGAAATTAGATTTAATAATGAGAAGATAAACAAAAAATAATTGGCAGTTCATGCTAGATCTCCTGCACTGGACTTTTATTCATCGAGTTTCAATATTGTGTATAAGCTGATGGAGTCAGGTGACGTTGAAAAACTTGTAGAAAGGATCGTGGTACAATTCGGATTATTCTCAGTTTTGACCTCAGGCCCCATTCCGCTTAATATATATTATTTCCACAAAAGCAGTAAATAATGATAAGAAGTCGGTTCAAAAAGCTACATGCATACCAATGAATGAGGTGGTAGAACGGGGAACACTGCCGGACAGGCATAACTAGCAGCGAAGGCCCCATCCTTACCAGTCCTGTACCAATATTTTACCTTATACTCAACTCTGAACTCAGTCTCCATCCTGCTCAGGCGCCCAAGCTCCCAGGACAGCTGGAAGGCGGTTAGCAGAGGATCAGCTGATGAGAGGGCGATGAGGGAGGGAGATGAGAGAGCACGGTATGCGTTAATGCGGGCTTGAGAGTGACGTAGAGAGTCTTCTTGTGAGGACTTAACGCACTCGTCGCAGCCACACCTGTAGGCCAAAAAGGTAATGATGTCTACAGATTTTATGCACTATTTACATCAGCATACAACTTTTAGCTCCAAACTCGAGTCTAGTTTCTTTCACTTCAGGATAGCATTTTATTGCTACCTATTTGGTTTATGTTTCGTGGGAAATTATTCTCAATTATTTATAAGGTAGGTATCATTCAAAGATAACATAAACAAGACTAATTCAAGATAATGTGTGTTCTATTTTTTGAAAAATTAGAGAATCAGACGGGAAATTTCTGTTACTAATGGAATTTGAAGTCACGACTACAGAATACCGCCCTGTCGCTTTGCCATCTAAGCTATAGTAGCTCTTCACTACAGTCCGAACTTGGTTATATTTTGTTCTGTAATTGTTCAGCAATATTCACAACTTTTTCCCTAAGTTGTTGATAATTAATTAATTAAATGAAATTATTTTATTTTATTAAGTTTTACTAAATTGTTTTATTTAATTTAGACTTTATGATTAATTACCTAAATAATAATTCCACATTCAGAAAAATACTACAATATACTAACACACTTTTTAGTTATTTTGTCTTTTAATGTAAGTATCCTATTAAAAACTTAAACCAAACTAAACAAAATGGCGTAACTAAACATAAGTCATTCCCGTAGATAGATGATGTACTTTTACTATGGTCTTTCCATGGTCTGATAATGTTTAAGTTTAATTTTTAGGGGATTTTTAATAAATTTTTATACAATATTAGTTTTTTATTATATGTATGTGGCGTAGTGTAGTGACATAATATTATTTATCTGCATAAAGTTTTGAATAGTTTTACGTATATACGTAATAATAATTCACATAAACGTTTACACATCGTCCTCACATAAACGTTTACATAAACGTCAAAATGAATCATCACGAGGTGAATTATCTTCATAATCGCTATATTTACCTGATTGGGTTTACATATTTTTTGACATTTCAACACAAACACTCACAATCTATTGTGTCTAATACGTCAATACGTTTATTGTTTATGTTAAAATGTCTAACGTATCATTCGTAATGGAATAAAATGTATGTCTTCCGTCAAAACGATAGCATCCAAAAATATTATCAGGGTAGCTTCGGAGATGACCACAGAACATAAAAATAGTATAGAGTACTTAGAAATGCCATGTGAACGGCCAAAGGTCACGACTATGGTTAGATAAGAATTAAAATGTTACGTGCTGTGGCTCGCACTCGCAGCCTGGCATGATCATAACTCCCAGATGGGAAGCCACAGGTCAGTTCGATACTGGCCGCATTAAAATATCCAGAAAATATCACGTGAGTCCTAGCCGGTTCCTATGTAGATATAATGATGACCAAAAGTCGCTTATTATTTTAGCGTGTGTATTGAGTTATTTGGGAGGCTTATTAAATAATTTAGAGTTACAATAAATTTTTAGACATCCAGTGAGAACTTATGCCAAGACAAAAGTTGACGTTTAAAATGGTAGCCATAGCTGCCATTATTTATCTTTTATTATTTAATTCTAATTCTTTAATTATTTATCTTGGGAGAAGCCCTAGCCACAAATTTATGCGACCAAAAGTCTTCATGCTTTCTTATAAATGTATTTTATCATATTTGCTTGTAGTTTTATATTAAATGTTTGTATTAGACTAGATACGCCCCGCGGTTTTACCCACGGGGTAATGAATGATGATGATGAAAAGTAGCCTGTGTGTTATTCCGGGGCCTGAAGAATCTACATACTAAATTTCATCGAAATCGGTGCAGCCGTTTGAACGTGAAGAAGTAACAAAAATACATCCAAACTTTCGCCTTTATAATATTAGTAGGATTCTAATCTGAAATGAAAGTTATAAAATAGAAAGAATAAATGTATACTTCGGCATCTGAGATAGCTAACAAAACGTTTTTATACATATTTTATATTCTGCGGTTATGTATCTGAACTAAATTGTCGGAAGATGATGTCTCAATTTACTATATAGTTTAGGGGAAATCGAGTATTTAATTTATCATAGATTGTAGGAGACAGGGAACATTGATCTTTCACAATCCATTTAACTAAACTATCGCCTGGTTTGTGGCCTCTGCACGGTAGTAATGCACTTTCCGGTCGTTCAGTGTATTCGTTCGTTCAATCTATTTGATGGTCAGCAACTATAGTGATTACATCTTTGACCATAGTAATAAGGTTAGACCTAGAATATTTGGTATCTCTCAAGGAGTGATGTCTAAGTACATAGTGTTTTTGATGACAGTTTTTCAAACTACCCTCAAAGTTGAAAAACTGGTCAGGAGGGTACTGAAAAGTACCATACCACCATGATGTTAATTTGATAACAGTTTTGTCTCCACCGGAAGCTCAAACCGTGGGTGGAGATCCAGCTTCCAGGTTGACAATATTAAGAAACTCTCATTACAAGGTTGTGATCGTTTGGGAAAAAATCTTAAAAATGTCAAATTAAATGGGGTTTGACGAACGACTCAGCAAAATGATGGTAAGGGTAACGGAATGTCCTGTACCTACTTGACGTCGTGAGGCACTGGTAGTGTGGCTCCTCTGTCTAGCAAGATCTTCAGAATTTCGTAGTGGTTCCTGTGAGCTGCTAAAATTAGAGGCGTGATATCTGGCGTGAAGGTAGCTGCAGCTGCGTCCACAGATTCCCAACTCTATAACAAACAAAAAAAAGGCATTTTGTAATATCCCACATCTTTTCATTTTTATAAGTATGTTTGACCGCTGTCTCATCTAATATTAAGTGACGACGCGTTCTATAAGGTGTAGCACGCACACAAGGAACCTATTCACTCGCGACTTGAAGACTCTGGGGTTGACCCTATCCTGACCTGGGAATCACAGACGAGGGCAGTGAGTTATACTCCCTGGCAGTACGCATTATAAAAGTGGAAGCAAAACGCTTCGTGCGTAACGGTGGTATATCTACCATGTAGTGGTGGCGCATAGTCGTACGTCTGGTTGACCGATGATAGAATAGAGATAATAATGGAGACTTTGGGTATGGGACACATTGGACATGGGTATGCGTGTGAATAATATACGTAATGAATATGGCCTATGTCCAGAAGTGAATGCCCTATGGCTGAGATAATGATAATGATGATGATGATGATGATGTATATTATGCTCATACACGCACATGTAATGTACATGGCCATACCATGAGAGTTTACGTTTGCTGTCTCACGACGCTTAAATATCTTTTGATTAATTCAATAATTCAAGCCTACGTGTTTCTACTTTAAGGATCATTGAAAGTAGATATAGATACGTACTATCAGATTTTTTTCTTATATATATATTTCACACACAAACAATTCCAGATACTGATTACTCATCCCCAGTCAGACAAACGAGGTCACTGCCCCACCAGAATCAACATGCATTCGAGTAGGGTTGCCAAGCTTCAATATCAAAAATGCGAATTTACTAGACAGTTTAGCCGGACATATTATTAGAAAAGAAGAATATGTATATGTAAACATCACCACCACGCATTTCCATAAAGAAGATATCGGTTTTTAGAGAGTATGGGGGTACGCCAATATCCCCTTCGTTACATATTTGAATGAATATTTATGAAGTAAGTATTTTTAATTAATCTATAATTGAAATCAAATTTAACAAAACAAGTCTTATCCTCTTATCTTACCACCGAAAATCAATCTATATAGTCGACTAAAAATTGTGATGCATTTTTATCTATATGTAACCAATTTAGTACATATAGGAAAATTTACAAAAAAAAATGATCAGGCCGTATAATTTGGCAGGACAAACACTAAAAATTGCTGAGCATGTCCCTAACATTATCCGGATGTATAGCAGCATCCAAGCATCCCCCATAAGTGTTATGGGTTTTCTTTTCCCAATTCGTATAGATCAAGTCATTAATATAAGTCGGATATTCGTTATGTTGTAATTAGTAATACAAATAGAATTGAGACGCTGTCTATTAATCAATGTCAAATTCATTTGAAGCGTTCAATATATTCGTAATAGTAAATGAACATTAATTGAAGCACTTATGAGAAAGTGATTTGTATTGTCTTTATAGTTCACTCTGGACCGTTACTTACATATGGTTCTCCAACGACATGGTGCTCCTCTTCCCATTGCAGCAGAAGTTCAACAGCCTCTACGTATTCCTCCTTGATAGCGTGAAGTAAAGCATCCTGACGAAAATAAAACATAATTAGTCAAAATTAATGGTTTTCTCAGCAAAAATATTTCTTACGTTGAGGTAGCATTTATTTCCTAGGATGCGAGTCTCCCATTGTCGAGTCATTAATATACATATGTATATTAATATATATTATGTACCCTTCAGAGTACTCTTACTCGTACTCTTACGCAGAAAGTAAATTGCAGACCCTGGCGCACACCACAACCAAATCTACAAAACAATAACAGCAATATATTCTGCTATAAATACAGCGGTTTCCGAAATTAGTCTCTCTCATATCTTGAGATTTTAGTGTGTTTTAAACTGCTCTTAAAGTCCGTTTACATCCAACAAAAAAAAAAAAAATACAAAAAATGCAACCGACTTCAACACCCAAAAGTGTGAAATAACTTGTTGAAGTCGATACTATTTTTTTTTTTTCACCCTTTTCAGTGTCCTTTGCTACTCACGGGATCAATTAATTGTCATGGTGTGTTCTGCGATGTCTTCAACCGTGACAATAATATCATCAAGATACGCGTAGCACTTTTCAGTCATTGGAGTATAACTCAAAAACCGCTTGTCCGATTTAAATGAAATTTATGAATGGAACCACCACGGAAGTATACTCTTTCTAAATAAAAAAAGAATCATCAAAATCGGTCCATAAGCTACGAAGATATCCGCGAACACACAGAAAAAAAAACATATGTACGGTCGCATCGAGTAACCTCCTTTTTTTGATGTCGGTTAAAAATACGAGAATTATTTTCTTGGACCATACAGCAGTTGGCAATTTAAAGTTGTCAGTACTATGGCATACCAAGCAGTAAGATTATTCAGAATACCAATAACAATACCTGAAGGAATCGAGGGATTTTTTTAATTTTACCCGCTACGATTAAAGCTATTTGGGTATTTTATCAGGTAATTCTTCTAATATATAAAAATCTCGTCTCACAGTTTGTAACGAAGCTCCCCGAAACAGCTTTCATGATTTTTAGGACTTTTTTACGTGTATTAGGTAAGCTATTTTTTACACCTATGCGATAAGGATGGCCCTCTCCAGAAATTTTTAAAACTGTAGTCCACGCAGGTGAATTCCCGGGGCGCAGCTAGTAATATACATATAAGTAATATTAATGATTAATGTTAAGAAAATATTCATTATAATAATAAATAGTGGAAGGTTGGTAGGGACAGTTTTTGAACTGCGTAATTATTGTGCTCTATTTTGGTTCTCGATTCAAGAAAGAAATTCTAACGAAAATACACATTATTATTTTCGTTAGAATTTACTTCTTGAATATATATATATATATTTTTAAAGATTATAAGCTTGCGTTTGACCACTGTCTCACCTGATGTTAAGCGACGACGCGGTCTAAGGTGGAGCACGCAAACTTAGAAGGAACCTATTCACTCGCGACTTGAAGACTCCGGGGTTGTACACCGGGGATACATATCGGGAAACACAGACTCAGGCAGTGAGTTCCACTCTCTGGCAGCACGCATTATAAAGGTGGAAGCAAAACGCTTCGTGCGTAACGGTGGTATATCTACCATGTAGCGGTGGCGCATAGTCGTACGTCTGGTTGACCGATGATAGAATGGAGAAGGTGGAATTAAATTGTGTAATTCCAGTGCACATTTGCCGTGCATATATATATATATGTATATATATTCGGTAAGCTCGGTCGGTTAAAATTTCGGTATACTTGTGATATTTTCCTACGAGTAGGACAATTTCACCCAGCCGTCAGTCAACCGCCGTCTAAAAGTTAACGATCATATGAACACTGAAATTTAAACATGACATATGGAAGCGTATATTCCAACTCCAGTTCGAAATTGGTACTTTTTAACGACTGAAATGAATCATGTTTTCAGGAGATTTTGAGGTGAGCTAGAAACGGACAGTATTAATTCAGTTTTATGGCTCAACGTGGACAGTTTTATAGCAGTTGAAACTGCTATATTGGTAAACCTATATCACAGACACGTCATAGATGGTGATTGGGCTTCAGATGTACAGGATCAATGAAGGATTTGTTTTTCTTCCACACTCACACCCCTGCACTAGTCCACCCCAAAATGTCATTGAGCTCATCACAAAAATTGTTGCCCCAGCTAGGATACGAACCCGGGGTCGCGGTTCTATAGTCAGCGTCACTGTCACTGAGCCACGACAACTTTTATATTAGGTACCTATATAAGAAAGATGAGCTTATTTCCGATGAATGCCTTTAAGTTAACGTTAAAACAGGGTAAAGAGGTAACTGAGATTCTTTGCACGCGTTCTGTATGCCTTAAAAGTTGATCAGGTTATGCACTTATTCATATATCAAGTCATTTTTGCAAGTAGGTTTTAACCGCTTCAAAAAAACAAGGAAAATTGTGTATTTTCAGGGAGGATATCTGTGTAAATAAACTTTAAAAGTATCAGGTTATTCAGGTAATTACCATATATAAAACTATATGGTAGTGATTCGCTTATTCAACTGAACTAATCTAAAATTTTGGAAAACAAAATCAGTTCTTATACGGTTACGATAAAGTCTAAATTAGTATGAGACTTATCAATAACATCACTAAAATTAAAATATATTTATTAAATTTGCGGGTAGTTTTAGCGAAATTAAGTTGCCATTTATTTGGTGCCTACTAAAACTACCCGCAATTGGCCAACAGTTGAATAAAACTCTTGTTAAAATGATAACTAAAAAGGTCAAAGTTTAAAAACAAGCCGTAAATGTCAAAAATGTGGTATAGTACAAATCTTTATCAACTCATCAAAAAATGTCCAAAAAAGCCTCTTTCTAAGTGTTACGGTGATTAGACTGAAATAGACACAAAGTAGTTAGAATAGTAGGTTCTCTAAAATTTTTAAATATCTCACGAAATTGGCTTTATTTCGTAAATCAGTTTACTTCACCAAAATCTGTGTGAATACGAAAAACGTGGGATAGAAATAAGTATTGGCATTTTCTTATAAAAATATACGTTAGACGCGATCATGCAAACTACCAACGAATAATTTCCCGGGAGACAGAAACGCGGGTAAGTTTTTTCTTGAAACAATGGCTCCGTAAGTTACTACGCCTGTAAAACACATTATATCTGTAACGAAAAGGAATTCGAAATCAGAAAATTTGAGAAACCATTTAATTTAAACAAAAGTAAACTGTTTTTCTAAATTACTTTTCTTGAATTGAGTTGCAGTGGTACTGGACCAGGCCGCGGGCCGCTTGCAGCCGGTCCTTGCGGAGATTATGTTGTGGGGAAGGCATATGTCCAACACTGGACGTCCTATGGGATGATGCTAATGAAAAAATAGGTAAAATTACTACAAAAATCAGATTCAGGTTCACATAAAAAAATCTAAATTTCTAGCAATTATTTATAATGTCATCATCATCATCATCTCAGCCAGAGGTCTACTGCAAGACATAGGCCTCCCCCATTGATTTCCACAAGGGCCTGTTGGAAGCGGCCCGCATCCAACATTAACAAAAAAATAGACGCAGTTGACAGGTCCTTATCACACTAATATTATAAAGGCGCAGTTTATCTGTTGTTTGACCTTCATTGTTTGTCGTTTGTATGAAAAATGCTAAAGCGGTCAACCGTCCAAAGTATGACTGAATAATACGTTACTTATGGTACCTATGTTAATACCTGTTATTATTGCGTGTTTGGACTAAGCAACACGCGCTTACCCGATAGCGTTTTTTTAATAAATCGCTTTAACCCAAGCTTTAATAACATACCTTAACTTTAATTCCAGATGTAAGCAGCAGTTTGATAAGCTCGATGTTCTCATTTTCAATGGCGGCGATCAACGCCGATCGGTTGAGGGGGTCGACGCAGTTGATGTCGAGAACTTCTGGGTTTGAAATGTGTTTTTCAATCAGTCTGTAACGATTGAAATTAATAAATAAGCGCGTTGTTTTTTTAAAGAAACGTCCAGACGCTCTAGGAATTACGGGTGACCAAGAGCGCTTACCTGGGCAGCGAATAAGTTTGGTTATTCAACAAGGTAGTGTTGCCTGCATTTTGGATACTTTATCTGGAGACAGTAATTTAAATGCGGTTTTTGATGATGGTTGTATCTTTTTATACAGATAGTAAGATTTTTATAAATTGTTTTTTATCTTTATCACTTATGTTAAATTAAATCTCATTATCAAATGTAACTTTTAGTTTAGAACAACGGGTTTGAGTGGATTAGCACATGGCCTAACTGTTTACGCATATGTTTAGTTCCCAATTATACCATAGTGGCGCTGCATGTCGCTAATAGGCACAAGCTATCTGACTTGTACGTTTTTTAAGTTATCTGTGCTCAAGATCTCAAGAAATAAAATCAAGTTTTAGCGGCATCGTGGGTTCCATAATCCTATAACCTTTTTCAGTAAACAGCTACTTTTCATCCATAAAAAATGATAGTTCTTCTGGGTTACAACAAAAACTTAATAATATTATAAATGTGATGGTATACTCTGTCTGTCTATTACGTTGTCACGCCTGAACCGCTGAACCAGTTTTGATGAAATTTGCTATAGATAGTTGGACCTCGGCGTGAGAGTGAGTTCAGGATACTTTTCATCTCGGAAACGGAACGGATAACTCAGGTAGCGGGAAATCCGTAGACTACGCGGGTGAAACCGCGTGGCGTAGCTAGTCAGATATAAACCACGTTCAGATTTTTATATATAACAAAGTATGTTTTGCATGAATATTCTTACTATGTTGGGAAATATACGGTTGTTAGCTTATTAAAAGTATGTTTTTGAAAGTAAAAACGTTTTTTTTAAAAAAAATTTATGCTTTATAGATCTAGCGTTTGACCACTATATCTTGATGGTCAGTGCAGGTAGTCCAAGATGCTATCACGCTAGACCTAGAATGCTCACTGGCTCTCAAGGACTGCTGCCTGAATACGCTATGTGCTTGGTGGCAGTTTTTCAAACTTGAGGGTGGTAGCTAGCCAGGCGGGTATTCGAAAGTACTCTACCACGGTGCTGGGAATTTGATAACGGTGTTACCTTCACCGGGAGCTCAAGCTGTTGTTGGGGATCGAACCAGTGTCCGTCAGTTTGACAGGCAACGCTCCCCCCGCTGAGCTATCATCGCTTCACGTATCCAGAGCATAAAGCTAATCGTATTTTAACTCCTAAACACTTCTTTATACGGAACCAAAGATACTTATACTGAAAATATGAAAGGTTCTAGCACATGATTATACATTATTTTAAAAAAAATTGCAATGTGTTTACAGCGCCTTAAAAAACCAAATCCCGAGTAACTCAACTTGCCATTGAGGGTGTCGTTTCGTTAGGTTTTATATTAAATAGGTACCTATGCTTTAGTTTAATACTAACTAGGTACATCAAAGAAAAATCTAAAAGTGATCTCAATATTGTTAGAATATTTACAATTTCAGTGGACTTTCTTGTGTACGCAACTTAATAACTTCGCAGAGTGATTTATATCATTAGTTGATATTTATATAACCCACATTTTTATTTTATTTTGCTGAAAAATACAGTGCAAATATTCGGTGCCAATATGTTGAGATGTTGATATGTTTGTTTGCATTGAAAATATAGAAATTTGAGTCAGAGAAAATGGAGAAAGATATTTAAATGATTGTCCTTTTCAATTTACGCGCTTACTATAATTAGATGTGACGGAAAATTTTTGGATACTGAGGGTTTTCCCCAGAGCTGTTCAATTGATCCCGTATCAAGAATTGCAGTGTTACTCAAAAACCACTTGATCGAATTTGATGAAATTTAAATGAGACCACCTCGGAAATAATTTTACTGAATCAAACAAAAAAATAATCCTTAAAATCGGTTCATAAACGGCGAATTTATACGCGAACACACATAATATATAATTATATAAATCCGGTCGAATTGAGAAACCTCCGGTCAAAAAATGATTAACCACAGGCCTCATTATTTATGTATCTGTGACTGTGTCACAAGTATTACGGTTACTTATGTGACTAAGTAGGTATTTAGGTATTTGTCGGAACGTGGCGATTAAGGAAACCTTACAACAGCGCCGGACTGTAAGTAATCCCATTAATAACCTGTATCCCCTTTATTTGTGTGTGTAAATGTGATCAATGACACGTGTTGTCCATTTTCTACGTTTTTTGTTGTAATTTAGACAATCAGCGCAAATTTACCAGGTTTCTACATTCTAATATATAAAATCTGATTAATTGATTGATGAAGTGGTTTCATTGTTCTTCTTGTCCTTAACACAAGATCAGTAGTAAATTTATGAAAATTAAAAAAAAACTCTAAAATAGGTACAATAAATCTATTTAGGTTACAACTATTATTTGTGAACAAAATATTAATCTCTAGTTGCAACGCATACATACTATTAACAATATTGAAAATGTTACATTTTATATGTTTGGATCTTTGTTTCTCAATTACGCCGGAGCAGCTGAACGAATCTAAATAAAATTTGACACAGAAATACATAATACTGTGGGATAGCACATACGCATATACTTTTTATCCGAAAACATGTACGGAAGACCCGTAGACCACGCGGGTGGAGCAGCAGGTATAGCTATTAGTTAATAAACCGTTAACAGATCCTGATAACTATTGCGTGGTCCTTCGATGCCTTCTAATTTTGAATTCAAAATGACACCTATTCGTATCATTGCGATAATAACTTAGCCAGTTACTTTACGGAGGCGTTATTCGTTTTGACGACTACTGGGACTCAGAACTTTCTCTTTTCGCTGGGCAATACCGGACAGCGATTGATGGCATAGGCAAGCCAGCCCAATGTCGCCAACCTATATTAGCTAGCGTCTCAGAGGAAATTGTCTAAACTAAAATGTTACGCAGACATGGCAATCTAAGGAAAAATTGCAGAAAAAGTTTATCACGATGGTTTGGGACAGCGCAGAGATTGATTTGATACTTTATAGTTCGTTTTTTAGTTTGGCAATCGGCATGCATGTTTAAAGATATACTTATACCATAGAAACTTTCAAATTACAGACAATTGTAAAAAACCGTTTTGGGTATACAGTATGTGTGAAAAGGCAGCCTTGAGACTAATTTTAAAATATTAACAAACGATTTATCAAAAAAATAACATAAAGCTGTCAAGATTTGTTAGCTAGATCAAAGACGTCGACAGAGCATACTAGGTATGGTGGGCAACTAAACTATTTTTAATTTTCATTCCAAGGAATACCTTCTATAGATCTAGAATATTGACAGCATCTTAAAGACAGCTGCTTGAAACCACTGTGCATTTGTTGATTTTCAAATTGGTTTAGCAGTGTTTGAGTTTATACATTAGAAACAATTCGACTAGCTTACATACAATTACAACTAATCCTCTTTATAATATTAGAATAGAATATCTGCCTATTAAGGGGAGCTCGTATATGTACGATTAGACCTACAATATAAAAAGAAATCGACGGTCACTTTTAGATAACGCTGAGCCTAGTAAGCTTTTCAAAATTTGCATCGGTGAATTTTATGGTGCATGTAATAGGACTGCCACTTCAACTTACTAATCCGCTGAGCTATATTGGTGACTTTCGTACTTCTACGAATCATTTTGTTTCTGATTAAACTACGTAGAGAAACTCCAAGCATATCTCTCTGTATAACTCGTTGTACTACCTTGATAAAGTTAAATAATATTAAGTAATTTTTATTTACGGACTGAAATTCTCATAAAAGTAGTTTATGAAACTGTATCATAATAAGGGTTCGTAATCATTACACTCGTGTAGTGACTAGCTATTCAAATCGTAATATAACTCTTTTACCACTATAGCTGGTCTAAGGAGGTTGCAATGCAGTTTTTCTACAATGGATTCTAGTGCTAAACGTTTAGGAATAATTGGAAATATATGCCGTAAATTTTCGTCAATTTAATTATTTATTTTCTGGTATTAGATAAAGTAGTGTATGAAACTGCACATAATTTGGTCTTAAAACAGTTAAATAAACGACTATTATTCAAACAAATGATGGCTTCTGATGTATTATTTACTTATTATTTAAATTATTATTATTTATTATTTAAACTATAAGATACCTGGTTGTTTTTATTTATTGCTTTAAGTTTCAACAAATATTTTTTAAATAAAATGACTGGTGTAGTGTAGTTGACTGTCGTAACCGCCACGTGAGAACTTATGCTATTGACAACCTTGTTGCAGTTTGTGTGTGGCTATGCCTCCTGAGATACAGGGACTCCTTGTTTAGAGATGTGAGTGTGAAAAGGACAAAAAATAAAGAATTCTGCCCAATATCTGCAATTATCTCAATTTTTTAAAGTCCGAACAAAAGTTTAAAAAGAATACGGAGTTATTGCATGGTTTGTCTTCTCATTATGTGGCGACATCGTGTGGAGTAAATCCTCTTTTCTCTTACCTCTTTACAGTAACGTAGTCTCCTCGATCAGCGTTCAGTAAGTAAGTCTTCTCTTCTCGAGTGAGTGGTCGTTCGTACACATGTCGAAGGTCAACGCTGCAGTTTCGGAGGGCCTCCTGGGAGCTGCCCAGGAGTTCCTCCCGCGAGCCACGATTCATGGCGGTCTGGAACAACAAATATTCTATTATATTGGTATTGTAATTAGTATTTTATTTAAATATAGGCATCGTCCCAATAAAAAAAAAAAAAAAAAAAGTACCAATATAATATTCAGACTAGACTTATTCACTTTCTATAGGTACGTAAAAGACACGTTAAAATTTTCTTATAACTCAAACATCCTTACATATGATGCTTACATTGACACATTCCATGAAGTAGGTACCTAAAAATAATAATCAAGACCAGACCAAGGTTTAAAGCAGGTACGATCTTTCTTCTTTGGATAACACCAGAGGGAAACATATATTAATATGTGCAGGTTGTAAACTCGTCATAAGCAATGCTATTTTTTACAGAACGGTTTAAATATTATTGATCTACATATTTCGAAACTACATTAATGGAAGCGATGAAGCAATATTGTTTGAGAGCAATATATCATCAAATGTAGAGGAAGCCATTAACACGTCAATAGTTCCGAATTAGTTTTAACTACGGTTTATCTTGCGTATATTATTCGAGTACGTCGACGGTTTTCATGACTCTCCGAATCACTTTTTCATTGAGAATGAAATGAGTGAGTACCGAGGTTGTTCCGAAAATTGTTAGCCACAGAATGAATACAAACTGTGAAACAATTTTGAAATGACGATTAATTTCAATAAGAATCTCCTTGGCCAAAATTAATTTAAAAATCAGTGGCCATTTATGAAAAGTTTAAAACAATTTATTTTAAACATTATTATTTACTCTTTCTTTTGCAACAACCATGGAGCTGGTACAAAGAGGAGACGGTCTAAGAAACTGTGTACTGTGACTCAACTAGGTCCTAACGAGGTGTGGATTAAGTTAGATTTAAACCTCGCAAATTGTCACGCATTGCTTCTTAAGGAAATCTATAACAAGGACTCCTTTTTGTATCAGCTCTGTGGCAACAACGGTGGTCTTGGTGGAACGAGGAACGGAGAACCAGAAGCTGCCAGGACCATGGACTATTTGACAATTTCAGGCTTACAAATCTGTAATTTCCTACGGTAAAAAAAATCATTCATAGGCAACAAGTTCAATTTTTCGACGGCCTCGTCTGCCACAAAGGTTTTAAAAAAAAATGTTTATTTCATGCCCGAACTATTTTAATTTCACTAACTATTTTTTAAACGGCCCAACGTTTAATCGACAAAAAAATCGTCTACCAGTATTGACAAAAGTTTCTGTGTAATCAAATTTCAAATTCAGTATCGAAGACGACGACGTATTCACGTTCTAAGATTCCGTTATATAGATAAATAAGGTATATAGGTATATACATAGATACAGGCTAAGCTTATATAAGCGGCTTAAATAAAGGTGAAAAATATTAATATTAAAAATCAGTCAATCCTTGTCATTTGAACTTACCTGGTCAATGTTTATTTCACAATATTTTACCTACACAAGATTAGGACCATTTTCACCGAAGCCAAAAAAATACTGAATACATGAAGGTGAAAGAAGAAACGTCCGACTGCGGACTGAGGTCAAGAGCATAAACAAACAGACAGAACGATATACAAATATGACGTAGTTCAAACGACAATCCAATATAATATGTAGGTCATTACGTCCAATATAATACGTAGGTAGGAAAGAGATTTAGAAATATTTTTTTAACAGAAAACTTTAAAATCTTGTACGAATCCTATCATATTAATGTATCAATCGACATGCATGCAACTCAAACTCAATTACTGTTCAAATATGTGTAACAGTGGCCATAGCACGAATCACTATCGCTGTCGTAGCGCAGACGTATCGCAGCGTGAAACAATTGAACTCACTTAGTGTAATTTATCTTGTACAATTGTGACACAGAGCAATGATAGTTTGAACGGATAGTGCGCCCGTTATTCAGCTGTTTATAGTATTGCGATACTATGATGCGAGTTATTCCTGCTACAGCCACTGTTTTCACAAGATCAGGGTCGGCCATTAGCAAATTAGACCGGATCGATTAATAGCTTGGTCACTGACTATGCGCCTTGTAAGCAGGCTCAAAGTAGCACAACGAGCTATGGATAGGGCTATACTCGGGGTTTCTCTACGTGATCGAATCAGAGGTGAGGAAATCCGTAGAAGAACATACCTTACCGACTTAGCGCAGCGGATTAGCAGTCTTTGTGGAAATCATTGGCTCCCCATTGATTTCCACAATTAATGCTTATATCCAACTGTGGACATTCTATGGCTGAGATTTGATAATGAACACTTTGACACTTCTTACGTTTTTTCAATTAATTGACCAACGAAAATAAATGGTAAATATCCCGGTGTAACTGTTTTTTTTTTAATTTCTGAATATGTCGTCAGTATTAATAAAATAGGCGCACTTTATAGTTGTGTAATTAGTGGAGGATTTCACGGCTGATCACAAACAGCTGTTAGTATGTTAGTAAACGCGTGGATTGTCAAGTTTATATTATTATTATATAATTACCTGTATTTTCAATGCCACAATTGCAAAATATGACAAAATGCAGACTTGGTTAAGGAAAGCAAATCTAACCGTAGCTTTAATCGATTGATGGTGGGCCGAAATACCGGTGGCGGGTAAAGGACAGTTCGAAAAAAGCGTCCAGTAAGAGGGTAAACTCACGCCCACAAAGAAGCTACAAATACATACCAAGATTACGTCCGACTCTCGCCGTCACCCATAACAAGAATAATGTCACCGCAACCTTTCATCTCAGGATCAGAACCTGAGAAGCCGTCGTTAATCAGAATGGCGGTGGTATATATGACGCTATTCTGGTCGTAGAAGAAAGGCAAACGTGCCTACAGTGTTGACACTGAATTATGGTATCTACTTACATGGCTGAGTGATGGTTTCGTAGATAAAGTTAGGTTTGAAGACATCTTCTTTTGTTAGAAAGAAGACGCACTCAAATATCGATGCAACGAGCACACGAGGCATCGTATTTGAGTGCAAATTTTATGAGCGTTATGAATTAATTTGGCTTGAACTTATACATTTTTTTAAATTCTGTTTTATTACTTGAGGGTTTGGTCAAAGTTTGACTACGTCACAGCCGCCGATTACATATCGTTACAGTATTTTTATTAGCTGTAAAAAAACAAGTACGATTTAAGTAGCCTGGCCCCATATGAAGACGGAAAGGCCAAGTTACTATAACAATTGCCTATGATGCTATCCATGGCTAGTAAATTAACACGTCGGTACCGCCTCGTTTCGGACACATTCCGTCAACACTACATCTAGGTGTGAGGACATCTTTAATTTTCGGAGCTCGGAATTCAGAGCAGTCTGGTGTATCTGATTTGCCCATCAGAAATTTTAACTTGTTTGATGGAATGTGTCCAGAACGAAGTCTTAGAAGTAACTTACATTAAAGTAAGTTGCCGGTGCATAAGTGTAACTTCAATTTTATTAAAAAATAAGTTAGTACATAACTGTCATTACATGTGTCTAAACCCTAGATGTATTTTAATTTGTCTTTGACATAAGTTTAGATGAGCTTAATTAATTTACATTTATGACTATCAATAACTTTCAGGTACAAAAAAAGGACCCCTGTTTTAGCCAATGTGAATAAAATTATAAATATTATTGTTTTGAGGCATATCGAGAATGTTGTCTATATGTTTGTTCATAATATATAACTTACAAACTATAGGAGGCTACGTTATAAAAACTACATTATAACTTAATTCATAAAATTACTTACCTTCAAATACGTACCATAAGTAAAAAATAATTTTAGCTGTTCAATACAAAAAAGTAATTTGTGCGCAAAACCACATTCTAGTATCTAATTTTTGTTCACCAATTTAGTGAAATTAGTAATTTATTTCACTAATGCCGTAACTTCTACATAATAGGAATATTTTTTTATAAAATATATATGTCTAAGCGGTTTAGTTACACATTTGACAGCGTTTGAAGAGCATATACCTATACATAAGCATTAGGTAAGTGTTAGATATAACCCGTAGAAATTAATTAAACAAATTTATAATAACTTACTACATTAGAAATGTTGACCCGAACGCGAACTTCGTTATCTTTTTTTCGTTTCTTCATTTTTCAATATTTTAACACATTACCGGTGCAACTTTATTTCACTATATTTATTTTTTAAATCACCAATTTTTCGAATTGACTCCGTCATTTCATTACAAAACATCTTTTCAACATCGGGATAGAATCATTAAAATTTCACGGTTTTTTTTATCTGATTGTCTCCGTCATTTTATTACAAAAGTTTTATTTCAACATCACCAAAAAAACTAAATCTATAAAAACATATTTTTAATTTTTGAGATCACATCACTCAAGAATCGATTCACTTCAAACTCTTTCGATAGTTCACATCACACTATTTTAAAATCTGTTAACATCTCCCAACGCTCTGTTTAGGTAAACATCAGTTTTAATCGTCGATTAAACTCTTTAATACCTTTGAACGACTTTTGCGTCGATGATATCAAGAGAGTAACGAGCCGTAAGTACCAGTTTGAGAGTACAGTCTCACGTGAATCACGTATCGCTACTGGTTATTTTTATCCCGAATTTAGCTTGAGATTTGTGATGTTTATGCAGCTATAAGTCAGATATAAGGTAGTTCATTACGCATTTCTTTTTGCTCATATCATAATGAAATATAAAAACATCATCGGACCTGCTTTCGGAATAAATCACGTGTTTTTTTTTAGTTAACCACGAAGATAAACATTGATACAATTTTTACCTTAACTGTAACTATGATGGCTTAGTGTAAAACCAATTAAAGGTAGATTTAAAAATTTACTTTTAGATTAAGTATTAATTATATTTAGGTTTTAGTTTTTATGTTTATTAAGATTTTTAGTCTAGTATTACTATGTTTTATCAAAGTAAATTGGAATAAATTGCTTACATAGAATGTTAATATATGCTATAAATAAATAAAAGGCTTACACCTCATTTTACTTAAAGACTCAATATATAATAATTACGCATTTTAACAACTATAAAACATATCCTGTAGATTTCTCTATCGTCAAATAATTTAACAAAAAAAATTGCTGAAGGTAACTTCAATCCAAAACACATATACTTATTTTGTTTTGTGTTGATTTTCTCAATAAACGCTAAATTAATATCAAAACAATTTACGAAATGATCTACCAAACAAATAAAGAACCATCATAATCCATTTATTATTAGCGGAATGCTCTCGTAACATACATAACATAACATATATACATACAAATAATACCTCCTTTTCTAAAGAAGATTAAATATTTATCATAAAAATGTGTAAAATGTAAGTGTTCAGTCCAATAATCAATATCAACATAATCACAAAATGAAAAAGTAGAACAAATCTACTCTTAGTGTGCCCGAAGCACAAATTAGTCACCCAGAACTAATGCAACCGTATCGCAGTGTGAAACAATTGAACTCAGCACTAACTGTCATTTATCTAGCACAACTATGACACAGAGAAGTGATAGTTCGTACGACGACGGTACGTTCATTATTCGATGTTTATACGCGATACGATGACTGTGACGTAAGTTATTCCTGCTTCAAGTGGATTAAAATGGAAATTGCCATTCACAAACAACACAATTATAAGCATTAGCTAGTTGTTTTGTTGCTCTTTCACGTTGAAACGGCTAAACGGATATGCATGAAATTTTAAAAAAGTTCGGGGTATATAAATTTTCAGGAATAACATATGGGCTACATTTATCCGGAAAGTATAGACTGCTCCCGTGGTATGACGGAGAGGCACAAAAATCCTCGCGGTGAAAAAATATATTACATTTTCACCGCAGACTTCACCGCGGGGCGCAGCTGTTAAATATAAAATATAAACATTAGACACGTCAGTTTTTACAAAAGCTTTTAGTTTTTGTGCCAATTGGTCAAATATCGCGTCAGTTTTATATCTGTTACGTGTGAGTTATATTTTTCCAAGATTAGTTTGTTTATGTAAATTTTAAGAAAACGATGACGCATTTCACTTTGAAGCGTTCTAGAATATCATTTCTAGAATCATCTCTTGAATTTATTATATGTTAAACGATTAGTATGCATCTATCGGCGCACTTAGATAAAGTGTTTGCTGGGAATGTTTTGTGGCCTTTTGTTATTAAATCAAACGGGGCTTAATCGCGAGAAAAACATTTAGTAATTTATTTACCTCGACGTTTTGGGGCCTATTGTTAAGGTTAATTATCTTTTGGTCAACGTATATGAAATTACAACTGCTTTGAAATCAATATGAAGTCTTGTGTTATCAATACAATAACTTTATGGTGCTTGACTACTTTCGAGTACCCGCTTGGCTAACTACCACCCTCAAGTTTGAAAAAGTCCACAGACTCCGTGCCATTTTGATTATAAATTTTAATGTATTACATGTATATATATCAGTTATCAGGTTACCATAATACAGGCTCTGGCCAGTTTGGGACCTGAAGACCTTCTGTGAATGTTAATAAATAAAAAAATATCAAACATAAGACTGACCGGCCAGTTGGCGCAGTTAGTAGCACTCTGCCTTCTGAGCCGCTGGTCCCGGGTTCGATTCCCGGACAGGTCAAACATTTGTGTGTATGAACATGTTTGTTTGACCTGTGTCTGTGTGTGTATATGTATATAAGTATATATCATTCATCAAGTTACCATAGTACAGGCTCTACCTAGTTTGGGACCTGAAGACCTCGTGTGAGTGTTAATAAAAAAAAATAAAAAAATAAGACAATTTTACATACATTTATTTATCTTTTTACTAAGTCTGATTTGCGTATGCATCCAGGGCTGCGTTCAGGAGCGGCTTCGGCCAAGCCATATCTTGCTCTGACAGCGGATATGCGGCGTTCACGAGCTCAATTAGAGCATTATTTGCTCCACCCAATATTTGATCATGACCGTTCACGTCAACCTGTCAGACCAAATTATGGTCGACTAGACCATAATCTTTCTACCTCTAGAATCGATAAAATCTTGATCGGCTGTCAAAAGTGACATATTCAGTGGTAACTATCACGTGATCTATGATCAATGTAAGTGACTTCTTCTTCTTCTTCTGTGACATGCTATGGTGTAGCCGTTCGTGAGACATCGATCAAATATTGGTCGATCAATATTTGGCCGAAGCCACTCCTGAACGCAGCCCATAGCAGACCGGGGTACCGCAAACAGCACCCGTTCACGAGTTGACGCGCGTATGCGTGCCAGCCATCGCCTTCCTCAACCGTATTTGTGGGAAGATGGCAACCCGATACACGATGCCACCGTTTGCCAACACCTTTTCGTGAGCATGACTGCTCCGTTTGCACACAAATCTGCAGTGCAAGTACGGATTTTTCACGATCGCGTAGATCGTCTAATTTTTCATTTCATATCGTGAAAACAGGTTTTGTCAATTTTTAAGCGATATCACGAGAATCGTGATATTCGACAAATTTTAACGAATATAGCGATAACTAGGCTTCGAAAAAATATATTAATTAGTAATTAAATTGTTATTAATTATTAATCAGTACTTACAGGGTTAGAGTCCAAAGTTATCTTTACCCTGAAAATTCACTAATCGACATCGTGTACCTATTTAATACGAATATCACAATCCTCGTGATATCGCTTAAACGGCTACACAGATTTCAATGAAATATGGTATGGCTATAGTTTAAACGATTAACACATAGTCTACTTTTATCCCAGAAGAAACTAGTTCCCGTGGGATAATTGAGGTAGTGGGCAAACCGTAATCTACGCGGGTGAAACCGCAGGGCACTACTAGAATCATATAAAACCATGTCTGTGTGATTATTTGCCTCGTACCTATTTGAAAGCTAAACATCTTTTTTGTTGCGATAAGGTACTATGGGTGCGAATTATTAGTTCATGTCGTCACCACGTCTGCTAAGATGGTTTTATGGGAGCAATGCTGCAAACTATTTGATGTATTTGCGGTGGCCACGTACCGGCTGTAACTCGATGGAAATAGCCCGGGTTTTGGGCTAGATGTTTTCATAAGATAACTCTGCTGATGGATTTAAAAGAAGAGGTTCTGGCTGAAAGAACCGTTTTATTATCCTTAGTAGCAATAGTTACAAATGTACCACATCTAATGATATCGGTAACGTTTTACATTGTATATATATAATAATACTAGTAGCGCCCCGCGGTTTCACCTGCGTGGATAACGGTTTTCCCGCTACCTCAATTATCCCACGGGAACTTTACTTTTTCTATATAAAAGTGGCCTATGTGTTAATCCAGGGTTCAAACTATGTCCATGCCAAATTTCATCGGTGAAATCGGTGTAGCCGTTTGAGCGAGATGAAGTAACAGACATACACACAAACTTTCGCATTTTAATATTAGTAGGATATACTCGCACAGTTTTGTGTACATAGTTAAAAATTTATTTTTATAAAATTTGTTTGATATAAGTTGTTTTCGTTTAAATGATTTTTTATTCATCTGTATCTCAGCGATTACCTATAGAACGTCCATAGCTAGACAAATAACCTCCCCATTTTTTAAGGTTTTGATTCACACTGCCAGAGTGAGATGAATATTTTTAATAAGCATGCAAACTTATTATCCTTACATAAATGAAAAACTTAGGCTATAAATCATTTAAAAAAAAAACTAATTTGAAATCGGAACTGCAGCAAAATTAATGAATATTGCCGGAAAAAGAAAATTAAGGTGTTATCTCACATTTGCGTGTTATTATGGTAAAGTTTTAAATGTATTCGTATGATTTAAAAACATCGAAATTATTTATGTGTTTGTTGTTATCAATATAAAATTGAAAGTTAGTCGTTTTAGCATTCAACAAGAATTCAACATCATATAACAAGAATTTCGGTACAATTTGTGGTATTGGTGTGGTAAGGTCTATAACAACGATTGCAAGTAATTTATATTTAAAATAGTAGGTACTATATAGTAGTAGTAGCTAGTCTATGGTTTATGTGTACTGAAGGCTTGTAGAGATAAGTTCTGTCAAAGTGTGATGTGGTTCCGACAGAACACGAGTAACCACCCATCGTAATGAGCGATTTATACTGTCAACTTCCTTGCGCAGGCATTTCCTCACGTCAGTTAACATCAAATTTGCATTGGTTAAAATATTTATTTCTTAATCGCATTGTACATGTAATAAATGTATCCATCAGAGTATTAATTTTCCATTTTTTTTAAATGTTCCTTTCTGATTGCAAAACAACGTAGAACAAAAAAAAATGTGACAGAGTCGGTTCGTTCATTATTATTAATTTATCCAAATAATCGTGTCGATGACACGGCGCGTATCGCCGATAAAAAGAAAATGCTTTTTTTAACGTCCCCGGTCTTCAATACAATATTATTTGAAAAAGTTGTCCAGCGTTTATTTTCAATTTTGATTAAACATTCTGATTAGACCAAAAGCAATATCAGAGGACAATATATAAACACAATTCCCCACGGGAGCATTTTTTCATTGTCTGCGAACGGCTCATAGAACTTGGTATTACGCTAATAAAGTTTCCACGGTAAAGGTAATACGGGTTAGATAAGCCCACCACTGGGAATAGTTGGCTGGGACACTAGTGGGTCAACAGCCGGGTGAAGTATGAAGCATGGAATCAGTATTAGTTGGGGGTGTTATCATGGATCATCCATTATTATTTTGATTATCTAGTGTGAATCGAACAATGTGTGTTACCAGTGATGACTTACGGAACTGAAACGCGGTCTCTGACTATGGACTCCGTGAGCAGGTTCAAAGTCGCACAACGAGCAATGGAGAGGGCTATGCTACGGTTTATCTACGCGATTGAATCAGAAATGAGGAGATCCGTCGAAGAACGAAAGTTACCGACATAGCCCAGCGGATTAGCAAGTTGAAGTGGCAGTGGGCAGGACACATAGCTCGAAGAACTGATGGCGGTTGCAGTCGAAAGGTTCTCGAATGGAGACCACGGACTGGCGAGCGCAGATGAGGGTATGCTAGGAGGTATAGGTATACCCTAAGAGGGTATACCTATACATTAACCATTTTTAATGAAAGCATTGCTCCAATGCTAGTTGTTGTCTTTAAATAGGACGTAATATATAATGTGCCTTTAAATCACATCATTATTACAAATTATATCTAAAAAAATTGGTTCTTCTGAGATAGAACTACAACCTAATAATATAAAATAATGTGCAAGAAACTCTTTTTGTTACCTTATTACGCCTAACCCGCTTAATCAATGTTGATTATTTTTGATATACAGTTGGATGTCTTTTGAGTGGGACATATGCTACTTTTTGTGCTGGAAAAAGTATGGTAGTCGTGGGATAACGGGATACTGAGGACCGCGCGGTCGAAACCGCGGGTAGCAGCTAGTGTTGTATTATTTATATACGTACAGTAGGATGATAAGCTGATCAAGAACCTTTGACACAACAAGCTGGCACATTTTTTTTTAAATTTAATACGTATTTCTTGACAAGATTTTACTAAGTATATATATTTTGATCGATTTGTAATTAAAATTTACTGATTTACATAAACATTTTAGTGATTTTTTTTGTCTCTTATGTACCCACTGTTCCAAACGATGATCAATCCTATATCTTCACGAGAGAACTAATGTTTTCATTTTTTTATTTGAAATGTAACACATCTATAGATTATGTAATTTATTACAAAGATACGGATATAAGATGCGAGTAAATTTTGCAATTAAGTATAATAACTAATTCTGCTATTTTCGCTTTGATGATTTTCAAACGAAGAGTAATTATGAATTATAGAACCAAGCTTCAAATTTCGAATAAATTATTTTTAAATTGTAAATTATGTTAGAATTTTGATACAACTTACAAAACATTATTTTGTTTATGACAGGAATAACAATAATTGTTCTTTGCAATTAAAAAAACATGTGACGCTAAGCTTTGTATAAGAACTATGTAAATGAAAATAAAATTAAAAAGTTACATAGCGCTATTTAATATTATACCTAGTCATTTATAATTGGGTAGTAAATCGTTTTATAAAATACTAAATAAAAAAGTTAATCGGCTCTTTGGCGTCGGTTTACTCGTGAGTTTGTTGCATCCAACAAATATTTCCATACTTAAACCCTGGCACTAGAAATTCCCATGATGCGAGAGACATGGACAATGGACATCCACAACAATCACAGGACCCAAGATATGGAAGTCAGGTACTCACCATTGAGTAGCGAAATAAATAAAACACATGGTATATAAAACTACAATAAATAATAGGTGGAATTGATTTAATCTTATAAAATTACCATTTTTAATTACACAAAAAGCCAACAATAGTCAATTTATCCATTTGTAATAGCTACATTTATAATCAGCAGAATACAAATTATAGTGTTTACAGTTTATAAAATCACACTATGTATATCTGAAACACAAACACCGTAAATATAATGTGTAATTATTCTCTAATAAGCTAACTTAAAATTATTCAATCGATCTGTTATTTAGGTATTTTACACCTAGTCGAGTCGCTTCATTACATTTTGTATATTATAATGAATTCATTAAGCAGTTTATATAAGTTTGTGTGCTACAACTTCCGACCGCGTCGTCACTTAACATCAGGTAAGACAGCGGTCAAACTTAAGCTCATAACCTTAAAAACCCATTTTAACCTACCATCACTACTTATTATCCGCAGATTTTTTCTACACTAATACCTTAATCTCTTGCAGTGGGCCCATACAATTTTAAGTTCCTCAATTTCATCAGGATCCCATCATCAGACTCTTTCACACAAAAAGGAATTGAAAGATAGCATAAAAATGATACGTTAAAAATATAGATTCCGACGAAAAGAGAAATTCCTCTTTTAGGAAGAAAGTTAAATATAGTGTAAAATCATAACGTCACTATTAAAACCTCAGAATTGCCTCCCAGATGTTAATGCTCATTGTAAAAATACCGTCAGCTCATACGTACTTCTGTGATACATGGAACTCCCTATAAACTACTTACTGGTTAATCTGTGCCTTTTCGTAGGATTGCACGTAAACAAGTTTTTTAGAAACAGAGTGAAAGCACTGAAAGATTTTATCTATATGTTGCTAATATTGTCAAAACACAGTCGTAAGGTACTGCTGAGATATGTTAACTATAATTGAACAGGTTGTTTTTCGAATAAGTATTGTTATTTTAAAATGTTTAAATAACCATTATTTCAAAGCGATGATTGCTTCGAGAAATTTCTGTAAGCCATCAATCAGATGGTTTCAGGACTGATTCTTATGATGAATTTTATAGAATTGCTTTCGTAAAGTCTACTAATAGACCGGGAGGTAGCGTTGCATACATTAAATTGCATACATATACTCTTAACAAATGACACTATTTCTCAATGCTTCGAAAAATACACAATACACACACACACACATACATACACACACACATATATATATATATGTATATATATATGTATATATATATGTATATACACCTACATTTATTCCGATTATATACTACTATATATATTAATATATATTATATACTATATTTATTCCTACACGCGCTGGGAGGACGATATTAGGAAAATAGCTAGATCGCGAGAAATGGCAATACGTTGAAAACCCCATAATAGTAAGTGTATGGAAAGACTTATATTTAAAAAAAAAATAACATGTTTTCTAGCATCGATTTTAATTCAGAGTAAGTAAGCAGATAATTATTGCACACTTTGTAGTGCAAGAACTTGTTTATGACTTAATTTTAATTACGTCTTCAGTATAATAAAATATATAAATAAATATAATAAAAGGCTTTTCGTTTTATTTATTTATATATATATTCTTAAAACTTCTGATTATTTATTACAATAGTGCAAATATTCGCGTTAAGTGATACGAGTAGAGACTCACCTTGTTTTATAGCTAGGAGGGTAGATTTACGATTGTGTGTTGACGCGTGGTTGTGGAACATTCTACTAATTGAAACCACGCCAATCAGATTGACACTAGGCGGGGACATTGATTCAGTGACATTTAAAATTAGAACAAATCGAAAATATTTTTGTTTTGATATGTTCCTTTTTTATACTTCATAGCGTTTGATCACAATCTCACTTGATGGTCAGCTACGTTGTGGTCGAAGGTGCCTTATGTTCGACACCGAACTCGACAAGTTATTTCACACTTTCGAGTATTAAAGTCGGTTCCATTTATCGGTAAAAATGTTTGAAGTGAAAACTTCTTTAGCGGCTTTGTGCAATTTTGTATGGGGAAAAAATGTTAAACTCGCGTCAGAGCGTAAGATCGTCAGGACCGGCGTTAAATTTAAACTGAAATGTATTACGAATAAGGAACTTTTATTTGATATTTTTTGTTAAAAGTATTATTGAGTTCGGTTATCAAAACGCCGATATTATATAGAAAAAAGATTACATTCTTTCAAAACCAATGTCATCATGTTAATTCTATGTGTCCCACAAATAATAATTATAAATCTGAAAGTTTGGATGGATGGATGGATGAAGGTTTGTTACTCAATTACGCCAGAACGGCTGAACGGATTTGGTTGAAATTTGGTATGTAGATACTTCAGGTCCCGAAATAAACAATACAACTACTTTCTCGAAAGTAAGTACTTAGTGCACGTAGCAAGAACAATTCGCCCCCGTGCACGTAGGCAGTAATAAGCCGAGTAAGTAGGTGGAAGCGGATGAACAAGGATGACATCGTATAGCGGTCATATTACTAATTAGCGATCGCAGTAAAGCTTGCAACCCAGTAAGCTCTTCCGGTATTTTTATACAATATATGGCAACCCATCTTGGTACAGTATGCGCAGCGTACCTTTGTGGTAACACGTTAGACTCTGTGACAATTTGCGCACAAACCGTTAAAACAGCTTGTCAACAGAGTAAGCGAGGTAGAAAGATGCAAAACATATAAGTGAGTGAGCGAGTGGGTTATAGAATAACAGTCAGTGCGCATCTACATCCAGACAAGTTCAGAGACACAAATTTACGTTGTGACTACTGTAACCTCGTATGTATAGATAAGGGTTTAAGAGGTGCCGATGACATTACAGAGGCTCGCGGGTGTTTACAGGCAGAGAAGGCGGGACAAATCCTGATGCGTGTTGATTTAAAATATTACAAAAATGTACCATACAGTTGACGTTTGGGGTCAAAAAAATAATTACAAATTTAGACTTTTTAATTTCCTTTCTGGTGTGGTGAAAATAATGGTAATGGTAAAATATGATCGTTTTATTTTTTCACCAATAAATGAGCAAATTAAATAATACATTTTGCTTCATCAAAATTAGCTTTAATTACTGCACTCATGTGTGTTTTTTAAGGTTATTAGACATGTAGCACTTTTAACAAAATAAATAAACTCAAGGAAGACTCAAAATTGTCTATTTAAAGACCGCTAAGAATACACATTTATACACACTTAGATCCCCGCACTAGGATACCCTGCGTCGCGGGAGGCATAGACGAACACAATCACACCACACAAACACCCAAGACCCGGGACAAACATCTACACTCATCGCACAAGTTTTAATGTTTGCCCCTGCCGGGAATCGTACCCAGGCTCCCGGAGACACAGAAGTCATGTCACTGACGCTGACCACTGCGCCACGGCGACCGTCTAGAATGCGATTGATGTAGTTCGCGTTACCGCATTAGAGATTTAAAACGTGTTTAAAACATGCTATGAATTACTCACTGTTATTTTTTTATTTTGCTGCATTGTGCTATTACATTGTCTATGCTCCGGTTGAGATGTCATTAATGTTTTTGGCTGTTAAAGGTTTAAGATTTGTGCCTGTTTACATAATATTATTGAAACCTATTTTGACCTAAGGCTAAGAAGACTCTTAAGAGCACCGTGAACTAAATAAGTTTCGGTATTCCTGTAAATCAGCATTTTAAGACATTCTAATGTCCCAGTGACCATAATGTATCCGTGTTACTTTGGACTGAAACAAGTTGTGCTAAAACAAACTATGAACTGCATTTTCCCCGCAGTTGTTGTAAATATGCTGATCGATTTACTTAGATAAAACATTTCAAGTAAGCTAAGACAGCTTACGTACGTGGAATAAGTAAGCAGAGCCAAAAAAACTTTCACAGTAAACTTACCTTGTCCGTATTTTCAATTAGCAAATTTCATGTTCACTATCACTTTACTCCATGCGTTGTGAGTGGTGACCGCCAGCTCCTACGGGACACTAGTCCAACAGTATTGTATGTGTACTAGCCGTTAATCGAATTTTCGAATAGGGCTCGTTGTGGGTTGAGTTGTGCTATTACAGTACATATCGATATCGATATGGGTGGGGACTTCCTACGTTTTAATCTAAATACCTATAATGTATACAAATACGTAATTTAAAAAAAACAATATAAAACATAAAAAAACATCTACAAAGTAAATCAAGTAAGTTGTTAGGTTCATTTAAATATTAATAATTTCATTCAGTTTCATAAATGCTCCTGTATTTTAATTAAATAAACATGATGTGAAAAGTAATACTTGAGAAAAATATCGTTTACGGTACAGGGGTGTTTTTATTGATAATTATTGTAAAGTTGTTATTGTATTAAAACGATGGTGTCCTGAGGTTGTTCGTTGTTGAGAGTTGTCCGTCAATTATACAGTCATGGGAACCGACTTATACTACTTAGCTGTGAAACATTATCATGTTTTCTAGGAAATTAAAATAATAAATAAAATTTCTATAGAATCAATCCCAAAATAAAATTGGTTCGATTGAAGAAAAAAAAAAATCGTTCCATAATGGCGGAATTCTAAGATAAAAAAAAGTGTTAAAAAACAAAGATTGTGAACTTTATTGAAGGTAAGTTAAAACATTTGTTTTCAAATTATTTGAAGGAGAAAATTCGGCTACCAGTGGGACTTGAACCCACGACTACAGAATACCGTCCTGTCCCTTTGTCCAACTAAGCTATGGCAGCACTCCACTGGCGGTCCGAATTTATATCTTTGTTTAACTTATAAGGGGATGTTGTCTTTTAAAATTGAACGTAGGTTCCGCCTAGGATGTTGTTAATGCAATAAACCATAACACTTGAAAGCATTTATGTTTATATAGTTTTATGAGTTTGTAAGACGCGCCCTTATACAGCGAGCTATTTATGTATGAAGATTGCATGAAACAATTAGTGTTTAAATGTAAAAAATACTAACATACAATATTAATGGTAAAATATAATGTTATATGATTAAAATTAAATAAAAATGAAATGATTTGACTAAATAAGAGTATGTTACGCTATACTGAACCAAATATTTACATATAATTTGACCATGACCATGCTATCGTGTTAATAAAAATATTATACTCTATCTAAACATTAAACCCTTGTATACGTTTGCAATGTTCCCGTCGATTCAAATACTTTTCAATAGCCATGATCTAGGGTAGATATCTTACGGCCTAAAATGTTGTTTGCCATTCTTAACACTTATTATACTCGGTAAATCACAAATTGTCATTTACCGAAACTCCATCCATCACAATAAGAAATAACTTATCGATAATAGCTACAACCAGATCCCAACCTAGCTTTGCTACGATAATGCCATTAATGTAAGTCGCCGGCCGCCTGTACATCGATATGTTTAGGTTGATCACTATCGACGTCGATAAAATAATATTATGCGACCTTCACTTATTTACTTATTATCATAATGGTTATCGTTTTAAGGATTTGCAATTGGGAAAGCTTCATAATACGTACATGCAGATTAACTATTAGTTATTAAAAAATGATCTTCTTGATAGCCCGAGCACAATCTAATGATAAACTACCAAAAAGTAAAAAAGTTACCAAAGAGATTTGTGACTTGAGTTGAATTTTCGTTTCATTGTGCATTTATCCTTTTTATATTTTTATTACCTACAGGCTGCGCCCCGCGGAGTCACCCGCGTGGGTTCCGGTTTCCCCGCTACCTTTTTTATTTCACAGGAACCGTATTTTTTCCAGGACAAAATGTAGCCTATCGTCTATGAAATGGTAAAAGATTCTGTTATCAAGCCACTTTATAGTCCAGGGAAAATACTGACTAATTACTGAAGGAATAATACAAATATACAATGAGTAAAGAAAAATCTTTTTAATAAGTTGGCTTTGTTTAATCGAATTAATAGCGAAAAATACTCAGTGTCTCATATAAAAACAGGTAGTTTTTATATGCGCTAGTTTGAGTATTTTTATTGTGATTTTCTTTACTTATTCCTGTCATGTGACATTTCGGGAGAAACGATCTTTCAGTAGGACGCTTCTTCACCACGACAACGCCTCGTCGCACACCACCAAGTGAACGATCGATTATTTAGCGACATCAAACGTGGAATTACCCTCCGTATTGCTCCGACCTCGCACCTTGCAATTTTATCTATTCCGTAAAGAACTACTACTAGGCGAATCGCGACCGCGTCCACGAGCGCCCCGTATTCTCCTTGAAAAAGACCACTGAATGTGGTTGAAACTATAGTCGGAACCCTTTGACTTATTACGTGAGTAACTCCCGTGTTTTATACATTCATAATAATAGAAAAACTTGCGGAAAACGTTTTATGGACGCCGAGGAAGCTGTGGCACTATTTTGAAAAGATATAATAAAACTAATAACTAGCTAGCTGATCCAGTTTTTGATTTTCTAGAAACTTTCAGTTTGACCCTCGTATGTACTATTTTTCCCCATTTTTTTTTCCTTTTTTTCTCTCTAGATAGTCTATGCAATTAACCAGAGCCTAGAAAAGTTTAAAAAAATTTAAGCTCAACAGGCAGGAGACAAGCTCTAAGTTTAGCATGATATTGTCTTCCCGTTTCCTTTTTTTATTCATCTCCATACAAAATTTTATCGAATTCAGTGCAGCCGTTTGAGCGTGAAGGAGTAACAAAAATGACACGTAGGTACAATCTTTCACCTCAAAAATTTTTAGAATAGGTACGTCTATTTACAGTGAAACTTTAAAACATGACAGACACGCAGAAACATAGAAAAAGACACACACTGACATGACAAAACACAACCAATATTGAGAAAAAATGAGCAATAAAATCACGTTTTTTGTATGGGAGACCCCTTAAATATTTATTTAATTCATTTTTTTTTGTGTTGTAGTTTATTTGTTGTTATAGCGGCAACAACAATACATCATCTGTGAAACTTTCCAATGTTTAACTATCACGGTTCATGAGATACAGCCTGGTGACAGACGGGCAGACGGATGGACAGCGGAGTCTTAGTAACAGGATCCCGTTGTACCCTTTGGGTACGGAATCCTAAAAAGGTTTTTGTACCCTTTTTTACTACCTACACATCTTTTTGTATGTGTCTATGAGTCGTTTATGTATTTATGCACTTATTCACAGTGGAACTTTAAAACATGAAAGACACACCTAGAACCGGTTACAAAAATGTGTGTAGTAAAAAAAAGTTTCACTTTTATACGCTTTCACCGTAAGTGAACAAAGTTGACTAGACCTTCCTAAAATAACACAGATGTATGCTGTTCTAATATTCTTTCAATTCCATGTTCTATGCATGAAATGCTAAAATAATATTGAAGGAGTATTATTGTCTGTTGGTTTTCGGGAAGGGTCTTTAAAGGGAATGCCCAATGTCCATTATCATTACGTACGGTTATCCAAACAGCATTATCTTATGACCACATCCGAGTTAAAGCATTTCATATGCATTTCAATTGGTTTATAGCTATGAAATATTTGTTTACACTGTTAGATATATGAAAACCGGTTCAAACTAGCCTCAATTATCTTTTTCCTGTCGTCTTCATTTATTTTAGTTAACATGTATACCGAGTTCAAATTACAATCGAAATAGAATTTCAGAATAAAACAATTGAAATCAGTACGAACTATCGCTTATCTAGCACAACCGTGATACAAAGAATTGGCCATTAAATTTGTACTTCTAATAAATGCGTTATTCAGATGGTTCTACGGTTTCGATACGATGACGAACTCATGTTATTCGTGCTGCCGTTGTTCATCTTGTCGGTGCAGGTCTGACGTAGTAAGTTGCCTGAATGTCGATTGGCAGAAGTCGATTAATTTTCCAGGCAAATTTTAAAGCATAAGGAACACGTGTCTCTCTTAAAAACACGACCATTTGCCTAATTTTATTGGCAAAGATTTTAATGAAATTCACCATTTTATCCAACGTAGTATACAATACGGTACAAATATATTTACTTGACATAGCAATAAGTCTAACAATACATGAAACCATAAAACTTAATTTAACAGGTCAAATTAATCCATATACGTACTAATGTCTATCGACACTCTATATTACTTTCTTGTGCACGATAAACCTTGCACTGTAAGTGTATATACTAGGGGCCAAAGGGATCGCCGGGGAAACTACATATAGCAATATTCAGATCAATATAACGCATCTATGCTTTTCCGAGCTAGTTTTTACTGGATATTTTAGATATTATTTTAACTAAGAGAAGCCGAAGGCTGAAGGTAGACCAGGTCAAAATCGCAGCCAACAAATACTTAAAACTGCTTGTAGTTAGTCAGTGAAATCTAGTTACATATATAATAAGCTATTGATAATGTTTTTAAGTTTGAAGCGATGATAGCTCAGCGGTGGGAGCGTCGATTATCAAACTAACAGACGCTGGTTCAATCCACATCATCGGCTTGAGCTTCCGGTGAAGGTAACACCACTATCAAGTAGTAGGGTACTAGAACTCTCAAGCTTTGAAAAATGTCAAGAAACACATAGTGTGTATATGCAGCAGATAACAGAATATATTTATTGCATAAAACTGTGTACATATTTATAATATAAGTTTCATCAGTCCTCATCAAGTCCTCAGTCAAGTGTCATTGCCCATTTCGAACGTACAATTTTTATCAGTGGTTTACTTTTCACATATTTTTTCACAAAGCAGTCCTTGAGAGTCTAACAATTCATAGGTCTAGCGTGATAACATCTTCGATCACATGATCACTCCATCAAGTGAGAAAATGGTCAAACGCTCAATTTATACAGTAAAATAAATAAAAAATAAATTTTCTAGTGTGGCAATATAAAGTTGATATCTATCTCGATAACTTTTCCTGGTCCGTAAACCCATTTTATAACCTACGTAATTGTATCCTATTTTATATTCACACAAAAATAGGTGCTTGTGTATCTGAGTTCTCGTATCTCATCGTTCCAGCACAAAAGCAATTGTCGGCAAATCTCGCGTGAATCCGATCCGGTATGACAGATTGCTGGCATTCATCTCCTGATTGATGTGCAGAAATGTTGTTCAAGCTAAGGAGCTCCTTAGACGCCGAACTATTTTTGGAGTTCTTTGGGTTTATTTTGGTGAATGATTTCTCAATACAAACACGTATGTAAACGGGTCATAAAACGAACAAAATTGAGACTGTCGTAGTTCCTATTCTAACTGGTTGTACTTTTTTATATTAAGAATAAATAAAATCTGTATTGGTCATAAATAGGTAATGTAGTTTCGGGATTCGTGGTATAGGTCTCGTCTCAGAACTCAAACTTCGGAGTTTATACGTTACCACCCCGCGGATTCACCCCCATAATGATGATAAGTAGTAGTAGATGACACTCACAAATAACGTGGCTTTCTTTACTTTCTTCACAAAGAATTTCCAAATTCAATTCTGTAGATCCAGGGAGTACCCTCTATAAACTTCAAAAGCTAACAAACTTAACCTTTTGATAATATTATTAGAGTACATAAATTAAATAAATAGCTTCAAAATAAAATAAAACTATATCACAAACCTGATAAGCAAATATACAAATAAATAAAGGCATTTATTGCAGGCACTAGACCCAAAGTCTTAAAAAAACTTAACTTAGAACGCTGTAAAAGGGGCTTATTCCCAGAGGTCCACAATTCCATTGATTTTTAAAAAAAAAAGTCCAATACTTTGATCGCCAACGGGTCCACGACACTTTAAAATAAATAATATTTTCTCTCCCAACGGGTCCATAAGTTGTTTGGTACAGTTAGCAAAATGAACTTTAATGAGATAGGGTTAATATTTAATTGAAGCCGAAGCCGAAGACCTGAAATGAAAGACGGTGAATGGATAAATCAGGACTCTTTCTTGAATCACAGCCCCACTGGGAAATAAAGAACAATAGAATCATGGACCTATAGGAATAAGCCGTAAAAGGATGCTACAATAAAAGTGAAGGTAAAAATGAAATACACGGTGTGATAATTTTATTTTTTGCGTTTATGTAAACGGAGGACAGTCCAGCTTAAGAAAAGTAACATCGCGACTGCGTTGTGCAATAATGTCAGCAATATCAAGGCCGATCTAGCTTATCGATTTGAAGCCATAGGAATGCGGCATCGCTGTTTCATTTGGGAGTTCAGTGTGCTATTTGAAAAGTAAGTTATAGCAGTGAATTAATTACTAGCTGCGCCCTGCGGTTGTACCCGCGTGGTGATGAAAAACGGTGATGATGATGGAAGTTATCCTATGTGTTAATCCAAAGTTTAAGCTATTTCCATACCAAATTTCGTCAAAATAGGTGTGTGTAGCCGTTTGAGCGTGAAGAGGTAACAAACATACACACATACACACTTACACACAAACTTTCGCATTCATAATATTAAGTAGGGTTTCTTCTTCACAGCAACTGTTCATCCACTGCTGGACATATGCCTCCCCCATATAGGGGGATTTGCCAATTCTCGCCACGCTTGGTAGGCGGGTTGGCGAGCGCAGTATGATATCCTCTCCTCAGAAGGCGCTGCTGCCCACCTTCTAGTACGTGATCCCTTAGCTGATTCTTACGGCACTCACGGGAAGAGATGGGGGAGTACTATTCTAGGCCGGTAGCACCACGGCAATTAAGTAGGGTTTAGTAAAGTATAAAACCCGTGGGATAGTTGAGGTAGCGGGAAAACTGTAATCCACGCGGGTGAAACCGCGGGGCGCTACTAGTTTGACATAAAACAAAAAGGTTGATTTTCCTGTGTAACAGTTTCTAATGCAATTTCTAATCAGACTAGACCATGGGAAGATCTTTCTTCTTAATACACGCTTACTATTATAAAAAAATCACTCATTACTTTAAACTCTTACAATTTTAGAAGATTGAGAAGGCTAATTTCTTGTGTTCGCCATATTATAAACTCCTTTACCTTCCGACTTTTTTGTTATATTGCTCTATTTGGTTTATGAATTCGAACATGAATTAATCCTGCGCAAAATCACCCGTAACAACTTATTGGTATGATGAACCTATATTTAACACAACTACCACATTAGAGGTGAAACATTGCTGCAACTGTCCACGTCATTACCATGATGAAAGGCATCATCAGTCGTTAATGACTGATGAGTTCTGACCATAATGAAGCCTCTGACAAACTTTGCTTGTGTTCGGATGTGGTTATGTTGAGTGAGACAGCGGGGAAGTTGCTACTTAATCACACTAATATTATAAATGGTCATCGTCGTCATTTAAATAGTCGCCAAGTGATCAGCGACACTGATGCTAGAATCGCGACCTCGGGATCGAATCCCGGCCGGGACCAATTCTCGGACCTTGCGTTTTGTAATGTGAATATAAACTGATTTTTGAAAACTATTGTGGAAAGGAAAATAAATAATATCCACTATTATTATGTAAAAAATGCGTATTTAAAAACAAAATCATTTATAAAAGTCTGTTCTTCTCAAAGTTGTACACACTAGATATCAATCAAGCAACAAATAACTTTAACTGAATTTTTGTATTGAATCTAGGCATCCACCTCATGAACGTTAAAAAAATATATTATACATATTCATTTTAGGTACATAATCACACTTATAAAAGAGAATGTTTGTCTGTTGTTTGTTTGTTTATTTCTCTATCACGCTGTAACGGCTGAACGAATTTGCATCAAATTTAGAATTAAGATAATTTATATCCCGGAATAACACATAGGCTATTTTATCCCGGAAATATCGACTGTTGCCGTGGGATGACGGAAGACACAAAAATTGTCAAAACCACGTAATATTTAACCGCGGGTAACATCGCGGGGCGCAGCTAGTTATTAAATATTGATAGTGATGATGTTTGTTTTATTTATTTGTGAATATACAGATCTAACTAATCGCTTCGCTTCTCTTAGCGTCTATGGGTTCACATTTGTGTGAATGATTATCGTACCTACATTTAGAATAGTAGGTACAGATTTATGGATTGATAAACAAAATCTGGTTTAATTATTACTAAAATACCAACGCATAATGTTCTTATTGAGTTATATCTAAAAATAACATTACAAGTAATTACATACTATATCCCTTTGGTTTTTACTTAAAACAACAAGTACCTATTTAAGCAATGCGAGCCGTGATGCTAAAATATGTGTATTAAAAGATATTATAATTCCGTTGTTTGACCACTATCTAGCTTGATAGCCAATGGTCAGCCAGACGTGGTCGGAGGTGGAATCATGCTAGACCTAGAAAATTGAATAGCTCTCAAAGACAGCTTCCCGACCACTGAAAGAATGACAGTTTTTAGAAACGTCTCAATAAGGGAAATAGTGACAATTCTTTTTGAGACCTTGCACTAGAACACGCAGTGTCAATTAAAGTTCAACCTACCGATATTAGGGTGGCAATTTCATTGAAGATTCCTTGTAGTCTACATGAGGTCTAATAATAGGAATGAGCACGGGAATAGCTGTGGAAATTACCGGCTCTTATCTTAATAACATCAAAGGTGACAAGGACGAGATGATCAATATGTACCTACACATGATGGTAAGCTCGATGTTTTTTATAGCAGATGGAACGGTACCGTTAGCTAATTGGGAAATTCCCCAAGATGCCAAGAGCGGTTTGGAATTAATTATAAGAGCAAATTGAAGAACATAAAAGTACTCAATAAAAAACTTTATTAAAAAAATGGCGAATGTACGTCCTATGCTTGAATTGTATTATCAAGAAGGTCATTGACTTTAAAAAAATACTTCCAGATATAACTTCCCGCATGTATCCCGGAGGAGTAGGTAGTAGTCTCAGATATCTACTTTTTATACTGTATAGATTTAGCGTTTGACCACTATCTCACTTGATAGTCAGTGACGATATAGTCGAAGATGTTATCAAGTTAGAACTAGAGTACCAACCAGATCTCATGGATTACTACATAAATGATAACTATATGTTAGGTGACAGTTTATCAAACTTGAGGGTGGTAGCTAGTCAGGCGGGTTACTCAGAGTAGCCTACCACCATGCTGAGAATTTGATAAGGGATAAGGAATTTGCTTGCAATCGTGACGTGACATATCGTGACATATTTTTAATTCATTCGCTCTCATCAGATCCATTTTTTGAAGAGAAGAGGAAGCCAAATTATCTACCAGATAACAATAATACTAATCATAACCTATAACTTCATATTTTTTAAGAAAAAAAGTCTGCTCCCTTTTGGATCCAGAGGATAGATACTAATTAATGTCAGCATTGGAGATGATAAAGAAACGGGACGGTATAATGTTGGTGATTGGTTCAAAAACAAAATAGGTTTTGACTAGCATGATGCAATGAAGCATCAAACTCTTAGCATTACCCATACTGCGAAGGGATGCGACGAAGCGATGATAGCTCAGCGGGGGGAGCGTCGGCTGTCAAACTGACGGACACTGGTTCGATCCACAACAACAGCTTGAGCTATCGCTGCTATAAGCGCCTTACCATATATCATGAATTATATACCTTGTTGAATACCTATCTACATACATTAAATAATGATTCCCTTCGCACACTTTTTTTAATTTGGTGTAGAAACTCTAAGTACAAGTAATGGTGCTTGAACAAACCTACTTAGAGTAGATTAAATAGCTTGAAGTAATACAAACACATATTTAATTTTAGTATAAAAGTTTATCCGTAACATTGCGTAATTGAAATAAAAGGTTAATCGGTTTCTTAAATTCGCATACATAATACGCTTGGGAAATAAAAAAGTTAAAAACTACCAAATTTTTTTATGTAGTCATGTGGACTGTATTACTTAACTAACTTAGCTTAATGTACTTATTTCATAAATCCTACTAATATTATAAATGCGAAAGTTTGTGTGTATGTTTGTTACTTCTTCACGCTCAAACGGCTATACCGATTTCGATGAAATTTGGTATGGATATAGTTTAAACCCTGGATTGGCACATAGGCTACTTTTATCCCGGAAAAAGTTCCCGTGGGATAATTTAAATAGCGGGAAAACCGTAATCAACGCGAGTGAAGTCGCGGGGCGCTACAAGTAATTCGGCTATTCGGCTACCGGCTATTTCGGCGAATGTTCAACGATAACTTGTCCAAATCTTTATGACGATTTACAGAAAGGCTGATCAAATATTCACGAATTTTTGCAGTAGAATAGTTTGATTTGATGAACCATTTGGTTCCCATATAATACAATCCTTCCGATTATAAATGCGAAAGTTTGTGTGTATGTGTGTAAATGTGTATGTTTGTAAGTGTATATGTGTGTATGTTTGTTACCTCTGCACGCTCAAACGGCTACACCGATTCCGATTAAATATGATATGGAGATAGCTCATACCCTGAATTAACACATAGGCTTATTTTCATCATCACCATCATCACCGTTATTACCACGCGGGTACAACAGCGGGGCACAGTTAGTTATCCATATATGTGTAAGTGGTTGTAGTGACATTAATTTATTCAGAGCGATTAGACATCTGAACAATTACATTTTAAGCATATAAAGGAATCCCGGAGGATACAAAACTGCTTAAAACGTGATTGACGATAAAGTTACTTGATATAAAAATAATACCATAACTCCGAATCATGTGTAAACTTTACATTTTTCTTAATTGGCCTCTCATATTATAGGTACATATTATAAATATATAAAAAATATTTTTTCAATAAATTGGGCTTGGACAGATTCAGGTTCTATGCAATTCGGGTATACAAGGCAGTTCTGAGACCATCAGTAACACGGTAAGGCACGGTAAGGCATTTGTCTACTGCTGGACATATTCCCCCCCGTATAGGGGGGATTTACCAATACTCGCCACGCTTGGCAGGCGGGTTGGTAGGCGCAGTATAGTTTCCTATCCTCAGAAGGCGCTGCTGCCCACCCCCTGGTACGTGATCCCTTAGCCGAATCTTACGGCACCCGCGGGAAGAGATGGGGAAGTACTATTCTAGGCCGGTAACACCACGGCACGTGCCTTGGTGCTATACATATAACTAAAGATAATATTATGTTCCAAAATTTATGCTTACCTCTGCTTAGATATGTCAAGCTGATCGTATCGATCCTGGCCTTACTAACTATGCGTGGTCACCTTCCTTGTAGGGGCTCTGGGCTCGGATAATAGGGTGACCATTGGCCTGTCCGCCACGGGTTAGCCAATGTGATGCACTATGATACTTCTCTACCTAAGAATAAGGCCCGTGGATAATATAGGTGGCTCCTTATGCGTAAGAAATTTAATATAAGTAATCATTTAAACTGTTCGAAATCTTCAAATTCATTTCAAAATTTCAAGAATTATACGCTCACAAGAAGTTTGCTTACCTGTGGAATTCTTCACATTGTAAAAGTAGGTATTTTACGAGACATTTCCTTGTCGGCATCTTGTTTTAAAGTTGTATAACATCCGCATATTGTTTTCTGTTTAACATTTTAATGGATTTTCAATGTTTTATCTACCTACTACAAGTACGATCGAGAAGAAAGTGTTTAAGGCCTTTTATTATTTTCCATTCGCTAAATAGACAAACTTAAAAAATAAGTACTACCTTTGTCAACTGTTCGTGAAGGTGAATTCTAATTGAAACAAATTTTATTTCATTTGAAAGAAAATTAAAAAGTCTAAAGATGTGATTGGAAATATTTTCTGGAGCTCGTAAGTCATCTGTAAGCATTTTCAATTATTAAAAATCAACACGCATCAGGATTTGTTCATGCCCCTTCTGCCTGTAACTGCCAGCCCTCTGCAATGGCTTCGACACCTCGTCAAGTAGAAACTCCTTAAAAATTTTATTGGAATGGTGACTTTAGACCCTTTCTTCTTCATTTTTATCTATACTAAAACTAATGTTACAAAGATGTAAAGTTTGTGAGATTGTGGGGTAATCGCTGGATATACCGAAATGATTTTGAAAACTCTATTTTTACCAATAGAAAGCCACGCTATTTGTGAGTGTTATATGACAAGACTAATAATGGTGAAAGGCAAAGGCATGCCTTTGCCTTTCACCTTCCTATTCTAAAAAAAACGTTTTTCATCATCACGCGGGTGAAACCGCGGTGCACAGTGTTTTTTTTTATAAACATTCAATGTGCTATCGAACACATAGTATGTTCAGGCAGCCGTGGTTGAAAGGGGTTTGACCTCCATCGGTTGTTAAGTGATGATGCTGCTCTTACGTGCTCCATCGTAGACCGCATCATCACTTAACATCAGCTGAGATAGTAGTCAAACGCCTGCCTATTTCCAATAAAAAAAAGAAAAAAAAAAGATGCCATCCATCCCGAATCAACCTTGCCTAGAGGATATTATCTTAATATACTTCTAGTCACATTGAATGAAATGAAATTGTGAGCTACCTACCTTAAAATATTTATAGCTATAAATTTAATTCATCATCATTATCATCATCATCTCAGCCATAGAACGTCCACTGCTGGACATAGGCCTCCCCCATTGATTTTCACAAGGACCTGTTGGAAGCGGCCCGCACCCAGCCCTTGCCTTCGATCTTAGTCAGGTCGTCTGTCCACCTGGCCGGTGGCAGTCCTATGCTGCACTTGCCAGTCCGTGGTCTCCATTCGAGAACTTTTCGGCCCCAACGGCCATCGACCTATGTGCCCTGCCCACTGTCACTTCAACTTGCTAATCCGCTGGGCTATATCGGTGACTTGCGTTCTTCTACGGATCTCCTCATTTCTGATTCGATCACGTAGAGAAACCCCGAGCATAGCCCTCTCCATAGCTCGTTGTGCGACTCTGAGCCTGCTCAGAAGGCCCATAGTCAGAGACCACGTTTCGGTTCCGTAAGTCGAGTAAACCATAAATGTAATTAAAAAATCAAAACCAAGTCAGTTTTAATAACATTCCTTGTGATGTGAAACCGAATGGGAGGTTTACGTAGGTAGGTATGCGTTTAATGATGTACGAAATCATACTTTGGATGAGTGACCAACTATGGAGTTTTCATCTGAAATCTTTCGTGCATCGAATGCTACGTTAAGTCATAATATGTATAATTAAGTAAGGTTATGTTAGCACCTGAAAAATTCGGCATTGGGATGGCCACCTGCCTATCCGCCAACTCATACTGGCCATTGTATGAGGTACATTATAGCCAATAATCATTTCTGAATGAAAGAAATAGAAAAAAAAAGAAGACCCGTGTTAAATCTGAATATAAAAAGTCCTTCAAATAATATACGAGTTTCTCCCATTATTTAAGAAGCATCATTAAACTGGCCATTATCTCAAGAAATCGACTTTAACCCTCGTCCATAAGGCTCATTGTCCTTCAACATTAGACAACCAAGTGTCGAGTAAAGTGTCAAGTGAGCTAATAACTTCGGGTTACGATACATAGCCAGTTTAATTGCCCGTTTGGATGAATAAAGATCGTCTTACTGCACTGAAGGGTTTTATGACGATGACATTGTATAAAATCTAAAAGGTATCTGTTTTTTTAAAATGTTATAAGTCTACGTCTTGACCGCTGTCACGCCTGATGATATGTGTCGGTCTAAGGTGTAGCATGCAAACTGTGTGCTACACCTGTAGACGCCGGGGTTGTAACTTTCGGGAAACCCAGACTCAGGCAGTGAGTTCCAACTCCTGCCAAGTTATTTCACACTGACGAGTGTGTCGGTTCCATTTTGTGGTAAAAAAAATGTTTTCACTCTTTTCAGTGACCTTTGCTATAACTAGGAATCAATTGTCATTATGTATGTTCACCGATTTCTTCACCCTCAATAAGGAAGTCTTCCAAGTTTTTAGTGTAACTCAAATACCACTTGACTGATTTTGATGAAATTTAAATAAGACCACTTCTGAAAAATATACTCTATCAAACAGATAAAAAATAATCAAAATCGGTCCATAAACGACGAAGTTATCCGCGAATACACATAACAAATGTATAATAACTGTCGAATTGAGTAACCGCTTTTTTTTTGAAGTCAGTTAAAAATAAGCGATTCATGTATGAGAGACCAGAGCGATCAAGTATAGGTCTGACGTTGACAGTGGTCGCAATCATTCTGAACGGGCACGTGATACAGAGCCGCACTTGGAATTGAACGAAATTAATTTAAAAACATTAATGTTGCCGAAAACTTCTAAACCTTTCTATACTATGCCATTACCTACGCACCAATCTAATACTTCTATGAATCATCTTTTTGAAAGATATACATCTTCAAAATTCGTAATAATATTTCGTTATTTAGGTTATTAAAAGCATATTATTTAGAAAAAATAAAATTCTCGAGGGATTTATACCTTGCCATGTTTTGAATCCTAAACATGGCTTTTTATTGAACCAAAGTTAGTAAATTTTAAAAAATCATAGCTATATATGTACACTAGTATTTGGGTGGCGCGCGGGCTGCGAGCAGCCCGCGTTATCGATGTGCATTAGTATTATTAACGAAAATGTCGTTGCAGTTGCTAAAAAGATATAAAATTCTCATGCAAATCGAATAACTCACAGTTTCATCTATTTCAGTAGAAAAAGTGAGCAGGGTTACCATGTGCAAGTTGATTTTTTTAATCAAATTTTAGTCGCGGTAAAACCGGACCAAGATTGTTAACGACTTTTGTTAAAGGACCCCACCTCTAAGTGCAGTGGTTAACGTGGGCAGTTGCCTCGGAGACCAGCTCGATATGTGAAAATACTCGTTATCCGGAACTCGGCCTTCGGCCTCGTTAGTGACTCCCATAAGGTGTGTTGATGCGTTACTCCTCATTCGAGCTCGGCCTTCGGCCTCGCAGATTTGAAGCTCGGCCTTCGGCCTCGCAGGTTTGAAGCTCGGCCTTCGGCCTCGCGGTGGTAAAGACAGCTTCTTCAAGTTCAGTACAAAGTGAGAACAGAGTTACCATATGCAAGTTTATATTTTTCATTAAAATTTTAGTCGGGGTAAAATCGCACAAAGAATTTAAACGACTTTTGTTAAGGGACCCTACCTCTAATTGTAGTAAATAACGTGGGCAGTTGCATTGGAGACCAGCTCGAGATGTGGAAAAAACTCCCCATCCGGGACTCGGCCTTCGGCCTCGTTAGCGACTTCCATAGGATGCGTTAATGAGGTACACCCCATTCGGAACTCGGCCTTCGGCCTCGTAAGTTACTAACACGGCTCGGCCTACGGCCTCGCGGAGGCCACGCTCGGCCTTCGGCCTCGCGGGCCGAAAGCTCGGCCTCCGGCCTCGCAGGTTTGAAGCTCGGCCTTCGGCCTCGCGATGTTTAAGGCTCGGCCTGCGGCCTCGCAAGTTACAAAGGGAATGTTTTTAAACTGTTCCCAATGACGGCCAGCTCGGCCTTCGGCCTCGCAGGCCTACAGCTCGGCCTCCGGCCTCGCTAGGGTGGAGCTCGGCCTTCGGCCTCGCCTCCACAGCTCGGCCTGCGGCCTCGCTCGATTGCAGCTCGGCCTACGGCCTCGCAAAGGGAATGTGGTTTTGCCACCAAAATTCCGCATCCCGTAAAAAAAAAACTAATGACGTCATCAAAAAACTTTTTTCATATTTCGAATCAGGGACCCGAAATCTCCCTAAATACTTAATTTTAGCCAGATCGGAGCAACTTGAATTTTGGTATCCGGTTCGAAGGACCAATTTGCAATTTTTAACAAAAACCCCAAACTTCCCTACAAACCCTCTATGACATTTGTTTGAACCCCCCATACCCACCTATAACGGTTCCGGAGCTGCGGTCGTTTTAAATTTGTATGGGGGAACCTCTTTTTTAATAGGGAGGGTAATTTTTTTCATTTTTCCAAAAGGTTCCCAAGGTTTTAGTCATTTTTAGTTTTGACACCTACCCCCCATCTGTTATGGTTTCCGAGATCCCTACACCTGTTCCATGAAGGAAACCAAAAATGCCACTTTTCGGATTTTTCTGGGGGTCACGTGACCACTCTCTATACAGTCCACACCATAATTTTAACCCAAAAATACTCCTTCTAGGAGAACAATGATGTCAGTGAGTCAATGAGTGGGTCTTCAGCTTTATATATTATAACTAGTATTTCGGGTGGTGCGCGGGCTGCGAGCAGCCCGCGTTATCGATGTGCATTAGTATTATTAACAAAAATGTCATTGCAGTTAAAAAAAAATATATAATTTTCATACAAGTCGAATCAATGACAGTTTCTTCTAAATCAGTACAAAGTGTGGCAGGGTTACCATGTGCAAGTTAATTTTTTTGATAAAATTTTAGTTGCTGTAAAATCGCACCAAGATTGTAAACGACTTTTGTTAAGGGACCATACCTCTAAGTGCAGTGGTTAACGTGGGCAGTTGCCTCGGAGACCAGCTCAAGATGTGGAAAAAAGACTCCCCATTCGGGACTCGGCCTTCGGCCTCGTTAGTGACTCTCCTAAGGAATGTAAACGCGTAACACCCCATTCGTAAGTGACTAAAACGGCTCGGCCTACGGCCACGCGGAGGCCACGCTCGGCCTTCGGCCTCGCGGGCCAAGAGCTCGGCCTTCGGCCTCGCAGGTTTGAAGCTCGGCCTGCGGCCTCGCAACCGTGGCGTTGTATCGCCAGCGAAAATCCCCATCCAGTAAATTAAAAACTCTCATGCAAGTCGAACAACTGACAGATACTTTTAGTTCCCGTGAGCGGTTACATTGGAGACCAGCTCGAGATGTGGAAAAAACTTCCCATCCGGGACTCGGCCTTCGGCCTCGTTAGCGACTTCCATAGGATGCGTTAATGAGGTACACCCCATTCGGAACTCGGCCTTCGGCCTCGTAAGTTACTAACACGGCTCGGCCTACGGCCTCGCGGAGGCCACGCTCGGCCTTCGGCCTCGCGGGCCGAAAGCTTAGCCTCCGGCCTCGCAGGTTTGAAGCTCGGCCTTCGGCCTCGCGGTGTTTAAGGCTCGGCCTGCGGCCTCGCAAGTTACAAAGGGAATGTTTTTAAGCTGTTCCCAATGACGGCCAGCTCGGCCTTCGGCCTCGCAGGCCTACAGCTCGGCCTCCGGCCTCGCTAGGGTGGAGCTCGGCCTTCGGCCTCGCCTCCACAGCTCGGCCTGCGGCCTCGCTCGATTGCAGCTCGGCCTACGGCCTCGCAAAGAGAATGTGGTTTCGCCACCAAAAATCCGCATCCAGTAAAAAAAAAACAAATGACGTCATCAAAAAACTTTTTTCATATTTCGAATCAGGGACCCCAAATCTCCCTAAATCCCAAATTTTAGCCGGATCGAAGCAACTTGGATTTTTGTATCCGGTTCGAAGGACCAATTTGCAATTTTTGACAAAATCCCCAAACTTCCCTACAAACCCTCTATGACATTTGTTCAAACCCCCCATACCTATCGATAACGGTTTAAGAGTTGCGTTCGTTTCAAATTTGTATGGGAGAACCTCTTTTTTGTTAGGGAGGGTAATTTTTTTTCAATTTTCCAAAAGGGTCCCAGGGTTTTAGTCATTTTTAGTTTTGACACCTACCACCCATCGATTATGGTTTTCGAGATCCCTACACCAGTTCCATCAAGGAAACCAAAAATGACACTTTTCGGATTTTTCCCTAAGTCACGTGGGCACTCTCTATACAGTCTACTATATAATTTTAACCCAAAAACACTCCTTCTGGGAGAACAATGATGTCAGTCAGTCAGTCAATCAGTGGTAGAGCAGCTTTATATATTATAATAACTAGTATTCCGGGTGGTGCGCGGGCTGCGAGCAGCCCGCGTTATCGATGTGCATTTGTATTTTTATCAACATTTTAGTTGCAAATTAAAAAATATATATAAAATTCTCATACAAGTCGAGTAAGTGACAGTTTCTTCTAGTTCAGTACAAAGTGTGGGCAGGGTTACCATGTGCAAGCTGATTTTTTTAAGAAAATTTTAGTCGCTGTAAAATCGCACCAAGATTGTAAACGACTTTTGTTAAGGGACCATACCTCTAAGTGCAGTGGTTAACGTGGGCCGTTGCCTCGGAGACCAGCTCGAGATGTGGAAAAAAAACTCCCCATTCGGGACTCGGCCTTCGGCCTCGTTAGTGACTCTCCTAAGGAATGTAAACGCGTAACAGCCCATTCGTAAGTGACTAACACGGCTCGGCCTACGGCCTCGCGGAGGCCACGCTCGGCCTTCGGCCTCGCGGGCCGAAAGCTCGGCCTTCGGCCTCGCAGGTTTGAAGCTCGGCCTGCGGCCTCGCAACCGTGGCGTTGTATCGCCAGCGAAAATCCCCATCCAGTAAATAAAAAGATTTAAAAATTCTCATGCAAGTCGAACAACTGACAGATACTTTTAGTTCCCGTGAGCGCATGCATCAAAGACAAGCTCGAGATGTGGAAAAAAAATTCCCCATTCGGGACTCGGCCTTCGGCCTCGTTAGTGACTCTCCTAAGGAATGTAAATGCGTAACACCCCATTCGGAACTCGGCCTTCGGCCTCGTAAGTGACTAACACGGCTCGGCCTACGGCCTCGCGGAGGCCACGCTCGGCCTTCGGCCTCGCGGGCCGAAAGCTCGGCCTCCGGCCTCGCCCTCGAAGCTCGGCCTTCGGCCTCGCAGGTTTGAAGCTCGGCCTGCGGCCTCGCAAATAAGAAGTGGTTTCGCCATCAAAAATCCCCATCCAGTAAAAAAAAAACAAATGACGTCATCCAAAAATTTTTTTCATATTTGGATTCAGGGACCCCCAATCTCCCTAAATACCAAATTTCAGCCAGATCGGAGCAACTTGGATTTTGGTATCCGGGTCGAAGGACCAATTTTCAATTTTCGACTAAAACCCCAAATTCTCCTACAAAGTCTCTATAACATTTGTTCAAACCCCCCATACCCACCTATAACGGTTCGGGAGCTGCGGTCGTTTTAAATTTGTATGGGAGAACCTCTTTTTTGTTCGGGAGGGTAATTTTTTTTCAACTTTCCAAAAAGGTCCCAGGGTTTTAGTCATTTTTAGTTTTGACACCTACCCCCCATCGATTATGGTTTCCGAGATCCGTACACCAGTTCCATCAAGGAAACCAAAAATGACACTTTTCGGATTTTTCTGGTGGTCACAGGAACATCCTCTACACTTTTCCCCTACATCACAAACACCTCCCATCGCTCCTTCTAGGAAAACAATGATGTCAATCAGTCAGTCAGTCAGTCAGTCAGTCAGTCAGTGAGTGGTAATCGAACTTTATATATTATAACTAGTATTTGGGTGGTGCGCGGGCTGCGAGCAGCCCGCGTTATCGATGTGCATTAGTAATTTTTATCAAGATTTGTAGTTGCAGTTAAAAAATATTTAAAATTCTCAAACAAGTCGAGTAGGTGACAGTTTCTTCTAGTTCAGTACAAAGTGTGAGCAGGGTTACCATGTGAAAGTTGATGATTTTTTAATAAAATTTTAGTCGCTGTAAAATCGCACCAAGATTGTAACCGACTTTTGTTAAGGGACCATACCTCTAAGTGCAGTGGTTAACGTGGGCAGTTGCCTCGGAGACCAGCTCGAGATGTGGAAAAAAACTCCCCATTCGGGACTCGGCCTTCGGCCTCGTTAGTGACTCTCCTAAGGAATGTAAACGCGTAACACCCCATTCGTAAGTGACTAACACGGCTCGGCCTACGGCCTCGCGGAGGCCACGCTCGGCCTTCGGCCTCGCGGGCCGAAAGCTCGGCCTTCGGCCTCGCAGGTTTGAAGCTCGGCCTGCGGCCTCGCAACCGTGGCGTTGTATCGCCAGCGAAAATCCCCATCAAGTAAATAAAAAGATTTAAAAATTCTCATGCAAGTCGAACAACTGACAGATACTTTTAGTTCCCGTGAGCGGTTGCATCAAAGACCAGCTCGAGATGTGGAAAAAAATCTCCCCATTTGGGACTCGGCCTTCGGCCTCGTTAGTGACTCTCCTAAGGAATGTAAATGCGTAACACCCCATTCGGAACTCGGCCTTCGGCCTCGTAAGTGACTAACACGGCTCGGCCTGCGGCCTCGCGGAGGCCACGCTCGGCCTTCGGCCTCGCGGGCCGAAAGCTCGGCCTTCGGCCTCGCCCTGGAAGCTCGGCCTTCGGCCTCGCAGGTTTGAAGCTCGGCCTACGGCCTCGCAGCCGTGGCGTTGTATCGCCAGCGAAAATCCCCATCCAGTAAAAAAAAAACAAATGACGTCATACAAAAAATTTTTTCATATTTGGAATCAGATACCCCCAATCTCCCTAAATACCAAATTTCAGCCAGATCGGAGCAACTTGGATTTTGGTATCCGGGTCGAAGGACCAATTTTCAATTTTCGACTAAAACCCCAAATTCGCCTACAAACCCTCTATAACATTTGTTTAAACCCCCCATACCCACCTATAACGGTTCGGGAGCTGCGGTCGTTTTAAATTTGTATGGGAGAACCTCTTTTTTGTTCGGGAGGGTAATTTTTTTTCAACTTTCCAAAAAGGTCCCAGGGTTTTAGTCATTTTTAGTTTTGACACCTACCCCCCATCGATTATGGTTTCCGAGATCCGTACACCAGTTCCATCAAGGAAACCAAAAATGACACTTTTTGGATTTTTCTGGTGGTCATAGGAACATCCTCTACACTTTTCCCCTACATCACAAACACCTCCCATCGCTCCTTCTAGGAGAACAATGATGTCAATCAGTCAGTCAGTCAGTCAGTCAGTCAGTCAGTGAGTGGTAATCGAACTTTATATATTATAATAACTAGGTGTTGGGTGGTGCGCGGGCTGCGAGCAGCCCGCGTTATCGATGTGCATTTGTATTTTTAATTGAAGTTTTAGTTGCAGTTTATAAATTATATAAAACTGTCATACAAGTCGAGTAAGTGACAGTTTCTTCTAGTTCAGTACAAAGTGTGGGCAGTGTTACCATGTGCAAGTTGATTTTTTTGATAAAATTTTAGTCACTGTAAAATCGCCCCAAGATTGTAATCGAGTTTTGTTAATGACCATACCTCTAAGTGCAGTGGTTAACGTGGGCAGTTGCCTCGGAGACCAGCTCGAGAAGTAAAAAAAAACTCCCCATTCGGGACTCGGCCTTCGGCCTCGTTAGTGACTCTCCTAAGGAATGTAAATGCGTAACACCCCATTCGGAACTCGGCCTTCGGCCTCGTAAGTGACTAACATGGCTCGGCCTACGGCCTCGTGGAGGCCACGCTCGGCCTTCGGCCTCGCGGGCCGAAAGCTCGGCCTTCGGCCTCGCCCTGGAAGCTCGGCCTTCGGCCTCGCAGGTTTGAAGCTCGGCCTGCGGCCTCGCAGCCGTGGCGTTGTATCGCCAGCGAAAATCCCCATACAGTAAAAAAAAAAAAAATGACGTCATCCAAAAAATTTTTTTATATTTAAAATCAGGGACCCCCAATCTCCCTAAATACCAAATTTCAGCCAGATCAGACAAACTTGGATTTTGGTATCCGGGTCGAAGGACCAATTTGCAATTTTTGACTAAAAACCCAAATTCTCCTACAAACCCTCTATAATATTTGTTCAAACCCCCCATACCCACCTATAATGGTTCCGGAGCTGCGGTCGTTTTAAATTTGTATGGGAGAACCTCTTTTTTGTTCGGGAGGGTAATTTTTTTTCAACTTTTAAAAAGGATCCCAGGGTTTTAGTCATTTTTAGTTTTGGCACCTACCCCCTATCTATTATAGTTTCCGAGATCCCTACACCAGTTCCACGAAGGAAACCAAAAATGGCACTTTTCGGATTTTTCTGGAGGTCACAGAAACCTTCTCTCCACTTTTTCCCTACATCACAAACACCCCCCATCGCTCCTTCTAGGAGAACAATTCTGTCAATCAGTGAGTGAGTGAGTGAGTGAGTGAATCAGTGGTAATCGAGCTTTATATATATAAATAACTAGATGTTCGGTTGTGCGCGGGCTGCGAGCAGCCCGCGTTATCGATGTGCATTAGTAATTTTCATCAAGATTTGTAGTTGCAGTTCATAAAAATATATAAAATTCTCATACAAGTCGAGTAAGTGACAGTTTCTTCTAGTTCAGTACAAAGTGTGAGCAGGGTTACCATGTGCAAGTTGATTTTTTTTAATAAAATTTTAGTCGCTGTAAAATCGCACCAAGATTGTAAACGACTTTTGTTAAGGGACCATACCTCTAAGTGCAGTGGTTAACGTGGGCAGTTGCCTCGGAGACCAGCTCGAGATGTGGAATAAACTCCCCATTCGGGACTCGGCCTTCGGCCTCGTTAGTGACTCTCCTAAGGAATGTAAACGCGTAACACCCCATTCGTAAGTGACTAACACGGCTCGGCCTACGGCCTCGCGGAGGCCACGCTCGGCCTTCGGCCTCGCGGGCCGAAAGCTCGGCCTTCGGCCTCGCAGGTTTGAAGCTCGGCCTGCGGCCTCACAACCGTGGCGTTGTATCGCCGGCGAAAATCCCCATCCAGTAAATAAAAAGATTTAAAAATTTCCATGCAAGTCGAACAGCTGACAGATACTTTTAGTTCCCGTGAGCGGTTGCATCAAAGACCAGCTCGAGATGTGGTAAAAACTCCCCATTCTGAACTCGGCCTTCGGCCTCGTTAGTGACTCTCCTAAGGAATGTAAATGCGTAACACCCCATTCGGAACTCGGCCTTCGGCCTCGTAAGTGACTAACACGGCTCGGCCTACGGCCTCGCGGAGGCCACGCTCGGCCTTCGGCCTCGCGGACCGAAAGCTCGGCCTTCGGCCTCGCCCTCGAAGCTCGGCCTTCGGCCTCGCAGGTTTGAAGCTCGGCCTGCGGCCTCGCAAATAAGAAGTGGTTTCGCCATCAAAAATCCCCATCCAGTAAAAAAAAAACAAATGACGTCATCCAAAAAATTTTTTCATATTTGGAATCAGGGACCCCCAATCTCCCTTATTACCAAATTTCAGCCAGATCGGAGCAACTTGGATTTTGGTATCCGGGTCGAAGGACCAATTTTCAATTTTCGACTAAAACCCCAAATTTTCCTACAAACCCTCTATAATATTTGTTCAAACCCCCCATACCCACCTATAACGGTTCGGGAGCTGCGGTCGTTTTAAATTTGTATAGGAGAACCTCTTTTTTGTTCGGGAGGGTAATTTTTTTTCAACTTTCCAAAAAGGTCCCAGGGTTTTAGTCATTTTTAGTTTTGACACCTACCCCCCATCGATTATGGTTTCCGAGATCCGTACACCAGTTCCATCAAGGAAACCAAAAATGACACTTTTCGGATTTTTCTGGTGGTCATAGGAACCTCCTCTACACTTTTTCCCTACATTACAAACACCCCCCATCGCTCCTTCTGGGAGAACAATGATGTCAATGAGTCAGTCAGTGAGTGAGTCAGTCAGTGGTAATCGAACTTTATATAATATAACTAGTATTTCGGGTGGTGCGCGGGCTGCGAGCAGCCCGCGTTATCGTTGTGCATTTGTATTTATTTCAAGATTGTAATTGCAGTTGAAAAAATATATAAAATTCTCATACAAGTAGAGTAAGTGACAGTTTCTTCTAGTTTAGTACTACAGAGTGTGAGCAGGGTTACCATGTGCAAGTTGATTTTTTTGATAAAATTTTAGTCGATGTAAAATCGCCCCAAGATTGTAATCGAGTTTTGTTGAGGGACCATACCTCTAAGTGCAGTGGTTAACGTGGGCCGTTGCCTCGGAGACCAGCTCGAGATGTGGAAAAAGCTCCCCATTCGGGACTCGGCCTTCGGCCTCGTTAGTGACTCTCCTAAGGAATGTAAACGCGTAACACCCCATTCGTAAGTGACTAACACGGCTCGGCCTACGGCCTCGCGGAGGCCACGCTCGGCCTTCGGCCTCGCAGGTTTGAAGCTCGGCCTGCGGTCTCGCAACCGTGGCGTTGTATCGTCAGCGAAAATCCCCATCCAGTAAATAAAAAGATTTAAAAATTTCCATGCAAGTCGAACAACTGACAGATACTTTTAGTTCCCGTGAGCGGTTGCATCATAGACCAGCTCGAGATGTGGTAAAAACTCCCCATGCTGAACTCGGCCTTCGGCCTCGTTAGTGACTCTCCTAAGAAATGTAAATGCGTAACACCCCATTCGGAACTCGGCCTTCGGCCTCGTAAGTGACTAACACGGCTCGGCCTACGGCCTCGCGGAGGCCACGCTCGGCCTTCGGCCTCGCGGGCCGAAAGCTCGGCCTTCGGCCTCGCCCTGGAAGCTCGGCCTTCGGCCTCGCAGGTTTGAAGCTCGGCCTGCGGCCTCGCAAATAAGAAGTGGTTTCGCCATCAAAAATCCCCATCCAGTAAAAAAAAAACAAATGACGTCATCCAAAAAATTTTTTTATATTTCGAATCAGGGACCCCCAATCTCCCTAAATACCAAATTTCAGCCAGATCAGACAAACTTGGATTTTGGTATCCGGGTCGAAGGACCAATTTTTAATTTTTGACTAAAACCCCAAATTCTCCTACAAACCCTCTATAACATTTGTTCAAACCCCCCATACCCACCTATAACGGTTCGGAAGCTGCGGTCGTTTTAAATTTGTATGGGAGAACCTCTTTTTTGTTCGGGAGGGTAATTTTTTTCCAACTTTCCAAAAAGGTCCCAGGGTTTTAGTCATTTTTAGTTTTGACACCTACCCCCCATCGATTATGGTTTCCGAGATCCGTACACCAGTTCCATCAAGGAAACCAAAAATGACACTTTTCGGATTTTTCTGGTGGTCATGGAAACCTCCTCTACACTTTTCCCCTACACCACAAACACCCCCAATCGCTCCTTCTGGGAGAACAATGATGTCAATGAGTGAGTGAGTCAGTGGTAATCGAACTTTATATAATATAACTAGGTGTTGGGTGGTGCGCGGGCTGCGAGCAGCCCGCGTTATCGATGTGCATTAGTAATATTTATCAAGATTTGTAGTTGCAGTTCATAAAAATATATAAAATTCTCATTCAAGTCGAGTAAGTGACAGTTTCTTCTAGTTCAGTACAAGGTGTCGGCAGGGTTACCATGTGCAAGTTGATTTTTTTGATAAAATTTTAGTCGCTGTAAGATCGCACCAAGATTGTAAACGACTTTTGTTAAGGGACCATACCTCTAAGTGCAGTAGTAAACGTGGGCAGTTGTCTCGGAGACCAGCTCAAGATGTGGAAAAAGCTCCCCATTCGGGACTCGGCCTTCGGCCTCGTTAGTGACTCTCCTAAGGAATGTAAACGCGTAACACCCCATTCGTAAGTGACTAACACGGCTCGGCCTACGGCCTCGCGGAGGCCACGCTCGGCCTTCGGCCTCGCGGGCCGAAAGCTCGGCCTTCGGCCTCGCAGGTTTGAAGCTCGGCCTGCGGCCTCGCAACTGTGGCGTTATATCGCCAGCGAAAATCCCCATCCAGTAAATAAACAGATTTAAAAATTTTCATGCAAGTCGAACAACTGACAGATACTTTTAGTTCCCGTGAGCGGTTGCATTAAAGACCAGCTCGAGATATGGAAAAAAAACTTCCCATTCGGAACTCGGCCTTCGGCCTCGTTAGTGACTCTCCTAAGGAATGTTAATGCGTAACACCCCATTTAGAACTCGGCCTTCGGCCTCGTAAGTGACCAACACGGCTCGGCCTGCGGCCTCGCGGAGGCCACGCTCGGCCTTCGGCCTCGCGGGCCGAAAGCTCGGCCTTCGGCCTCGCCCTCGAAGCTCGGCCTTCGGCCTCGCAGGTTTGAAGCTCGGCCTGCGGCCTCGCAGCCGTGGCGTTGTATCGCCAGCGAAAATCCCCATCCAGTAAAAAAAAAAAAAAATGACGTCATCCAAAAATTTTTTTTATATTTAGAATCAGGGACCCCCAATCTCCCTAAATACCAAATTTCAGCCAGATCAGACAAACTTGGATTTTGGTATCCGGGTCGAAGGACCAATTTGCAATTTTTGACTAAAACTTCAAATTCTCCTACAAACTCTCTATAATATTTGTTTGAACCCCCCATACCCACCTATAACGGTTCCGGAGCTGCGGTCGTTTTAAATTTGTATGGGAGAACCTCTTTTTTGTTAGGGAGGGTAATTTTTTTTCAACTTTCCAAAAGGGTCCCAGGGTTTTAGTCATTTTTAGTTCTGACACATACCCCCTATCGATTATAGTTTCCGAGATCCCTACACCAGTTCCATCAAGGAAACCAAAAATGGCAATTTTCGGATTTTTCTGGAGGTCACGGGAACTTCCTCTACACTTTTCCCCTACACCACAAACACCCCCCATAGCTCCTTCTAGGAGAACAATTCTGTCAATCAGTGAGTGAGTGAGTGAGTGAGTGAATCAGTGGTAATCGAGCTTTATATATATAACTAGTATTTGGGTGGCGCGCGGGCTGCGAGCAGCCCGCGTTATCGATGTGCATTAGTATTATTAACAAAAATGTCGTTGCATTTGCTAAAAAGATATAAAATTCTCATGCAAATCGAATAACTCACAGTTTCATCTATTTCAGTAGAAAGTGTGAGCAGGGTTACCATGTGCAAGTTGATTTTTAAAAAAAAATTTTAGTCGCGGTAAAACCGGACCAAGATTGTAAACGACTTTTGTTAAGGGACCCCACCTCTAAGTGCAGTGGTTAACGTGGGCAGTTGCCTCGGAGACCAGCTCGATATGTGAAAATACTCGTTATCCGGAACTCGGCCTTCGGCCTCGTTAGTGACTCCCATAAGGTACGTTGATGCGTTACACCTCATTCGAGCTCGGCCTTCGGCCTCGCAGATTTGAAGCTCGGCCTTCGGCCTCGCAGGTTTGAAGCTCGGCCTTCGGCCTCGCGGTGGTAAAGACAGCTTCTTCAAGTTCAGTACAAAGTGAGAACAGAGTTACCATATGCAAGTTTATTTTTTTCATTAATATTTTAGTCGGGGTAAAATCGCACAAAGAATTTAAACGACTTTTGTTAAGGGACCCTACCTCTAATTGTAGTAAATAACGCGGGCAGTTGCATTGGAGACCAGCTCGAGATGTGGAAAAAACTCCCCATCCGGGACTCGGCCTTCGGCCTCGTTAGCGACTTCCATAGGATGCGTTAATGAGGTACACCCCATTCGGAACTCGGCCTTCGGCCTCGTAAGTTACTAACACGGCTCGGCCTACGGCCTCGCGGAGGCCACGCTCGGCCTTCGGCCTCGCGGGCCGAAAGCTCGGCCTCCGGCCTCGCAGGTTTGAAGCTCGGCCTTCGGCCTCGCGGTGTTTAAAGCTCGGCCTGCGGCCTCGCAAGTTACAAAGGGAATGATTTTAAGCTGTTCCCAATGACGGCCAGCTCGGCCTTCGGCCTCGCAGGCCTACAGCTCGGCCTCCGGCCTCGCTAGGGTGGAGCTCGGCCTTCGGCCTCGCCTCCACAGCTCGGCCTGCGGCCTCGCTCGATTTCAGCTCGGCCTACGGCCTCGCAAAGAGAATGTGGTTTCGCCACCAAAAATCCGCATCCAGTAAAAAAAAAACTAATGACGTCATCAAAAAACTTTTTTCATATTTCGAATCAGGGACCCCAAATCTCCCTAAATACTTAATTTCAGTCAGATCGGAGCAACTTGGATTTTGGTATCCGGTTCGAAGGACCAATTTCAAGTTTTGGACAAAATCCCCAAATTTCCCTACAAACCCTCTATAACATTTGTTCAAACTCCCCATACCTACCTAAAACGGTTCCGGAGTTGCGATCGTTTTAATTTTGTATGGGAGAACCTCTTTTTTAATAGGTAGGGTAATTTTTTTCAACTTTCCAAAAGGGTCCCAGGGTTTTAGTCATTTTTAGTTTTGACACCTACCCTCCATCGGTTATGGTTTCCGAGATCCGTACACCTGTTCCATGAAGAAAACCAAAAATGCCACTTTTCGGATTTTTCTGGGGGTCACGTGGGCACTCTCTATACAGTCCACTATATAATTTCAACCCAAAAACACTCCTTCTGGGAGAACAATTCTGTCAGTGAGTCAATCAGTGGTAATGCAGCTTTATATATTATAAATAATAATATATATACACGAATACTTTATATTTTACACCTGATTTGGTTATTTTTTTAAATTGCGATATGTTCTACCATACGGCCTTAAAAAGATTGTGTGAAACTAAGTCAATTACTAAAAGGGCAATTTTTCAAGAACCAACCTTAATCATGAAACTAAGTTAACTCAATCTCAACGTCTTTTACTAAGATCAATCTTTTACTTATCCTTATTATTTTCAAGATTATAGTGTTTTAATATTAAAGTCCAAAAGTAAAAGACTTTTGTGTCAAGTTTACTTTTATATTAATCAAAGGAAAATAATCTTGCTGCGATAATATTAATGCGTTTAATTTCGTATTGTAACAACTTTCAACTAAATAATCAACAACATTTAGATAATTCACACTTTTATTATGAAATGTATATATATTAATCTATAGATAGGCATAATATATTAAGTAAAAGCATCCTAAACTAACATTTAGCACCCAGCCTTAAAGTTCAAGATGCTTGCACTTTCACATATAAACATACATTTTACATTATACAATAGTCAGTTTTAAAATACATCCAATTTACATAATAGCGTATTTATTTTGAATAAGTATTATCCGTAATAATGTAATATATGATCTGGGCTAAATAAAATGTTAGATTTGAATTAAAAATATATAATGATGTGTATTGTACGAATTAAAATATATTTTTAAATGAATGAAATTTCATATTTTCTATATAATATGATTTGCAAATATAAGAAAAATATAAATTCATAAGAAATATATGTATGTAGATGTATATAATATGCCGGCTGGTAATTGCCTCTTAAAAGGGACCTTGGATGAAATGGATTTTTTTTTAAAGTAAATAGATAAGGAATAATTATATTCGACCATTTAAAAATGAATACTACAACATCAAGATATAAGCGTATTTTGCTTTAAAGAGTTAAATTGTACTAAGAAGTACTTACATTAAAAAAATTATATTCTCTTCAATAGTTTTCACAATATTAGATCTTAACTATAACTAGCTAAGCCTTTATATAATATAATACTGATAACCAATTACTTGCAGCTAGTACAATAACATTTGAGCTATCCACTAGCTGTTGCTTGCTTATAGATAGCTCTAATGTTCTAACCCGCTATCAGTCGGCAGTGTACCTAAATAAAAATGTTAGAAAAAATAAACGTATATAAAATACAATAAACTCGCTAGTGCTTACTAGCAAGTATTTCATAGATTAACAGCGGTATTATTGGTAAGTTTTTTAGCACGACTTAACCCCCAGAACACTGTCAGTAAAAGAGTTTTAGAGAAAACTCAAAGAATAAAAAGATTGAGCGTGTGAATTTAGCGCATTCCTAGTGAACTGGAGAAAATATCAACAAAGTACACCGTCAAATGGCCTGAATTGAATCTGAGGCCAAATATTTCTTGTTTAAAACTAATATATAGCAATAGAAATAGAATAAATAGCAATTAATTTTATAAGCAGTAGGTGTTATTTAATACGCAGTCAAAGCTTGAAACTAACAAATACAGCCACGTTAAAAATATAAAGGGCTTTATATGATTTTTCTTATTTTTAAATATTCACATACCTATATATATACCAGCTAAAATTATAAATAAGTTTCTGAATTTAAGCTAAAATATAAAAATAAAATAAAATTAAGGAGTCAAAATTAGATTTAGCACTAAAAGCTCTCCAATACTGTGGAAACTCTAGTACTTGGCATTACCAAACCAAATTCAATGTCAATATTCAATAGGTACTTACTATGAAAATGTTAACGGTGGTAACATTTTGAAATTCAATAATTACATTGAGTAAAATGAAACTTCGAAGAGTAGAACCACAAAAATCACTAATAATCATAAACATAACCCCAATTATCCATTAATAAATTTAATGAAATATTACTCATACAGGACAACTAGTGGGTATTAATAAATAAAAACATGGATATTGAATAATGGATGCCTAGTGTGAACTTTTACGTCCATAAACTATCTCACAGCAAGTGTAATAGTTAGTTTAAAAATCTAAAACTTGTCTTAGAAAGTGCTACCTATCTATTACCTATGATACGCTCACACGTTTGTAGTGTTTACAGACGATAACTAACTCACAGTAGGTAAACTTCTTTCTAATATTAATAAATATTAGTTAATAATTTAGTGGTATCCCAAGCTACTACTCTAGCTGTATCCCAAGCTGGTAGAATCGCAGTATCTCATGCGGCTTGAACTTAGCCGGTACTCTATAACGATGTGCCTCTGTGCGGTTTATGCACCGATTTTACATGATAACGACTAAGGATAAAAAGAAGTCATCGGTAATTCATTTTTCAACAGTACATTATTTTTCCTGAGAGGGTGGTTAAATTGAGTTGGTGTTTTGAAAAATAAATTAAAGTAAGTAAAGTAAAGAAGATACACTAATCAAATTTCCTGTTCGTGGTAGCGGAGAGGTTATGTGTAAACTTTTAATAGAAACCTTCTTGCAGTAAGTTTAAATGTAGCTGGAACTCATACCTAGTGTAGATTCACTAAAGATGAAAAGAAATTTAACAAACGTCCTTTTTCGGGAAGGTTCGTTTGTATTTTTGTTATTTTCTAGGCGTTTTTTGAACTTAATTGAAATTCAATGTTTATTTATCTTATAATTATATCAAAAATATTTGTCAATATTTTTATCTCTGTTTATTTAGCGTTCCAATTATCTGATTGAGATGAAGTTTTTGTTGCGTGAATTTCTGCGTGAATACCCCCCAAGGTTTATGTGGGAAGGTTTGAAGTTTTTTAACCATGTTACCCGCGGCATTATACACCATTTTATTGTACCTACTCTTAGCAATTATATTCATAGATAAAGCAAGTTGAAAGAGAGTCAAGAAAAAGTCTGTCTGATCGAACTAAATTTAGTTAGATTTATTCAGTAGGTTTTTTAATATATATGAATTACCTTCAAATTTACATTCTGGTTTAGGCTAGCTATGAGGTTGGACAAAAAGTATTGCGTCGAAGGAATTGAACACGACGATATATATTTGAAACATAGATCTAGATTTTCTTATAAATTTGTGTTAAAGAAGGTATTCATATCTAGTACTATTGAAAATTAAGTCAAATATTGTGAAACAGAGGTTACATCATACAATATACACATATTTTATACTAAAACCTTTAAATATCAATGCACGTCTGCACTAGGCCTATCAAAATAACTAATATCATTGGAAATGTATATTTGAAGAAAAACGACATCTACGTTTGCTGTGTCACTGGGTTTATACAGAAAATGAGAGCCAAAATTACGACTGGCAGTTTTGGCAAACTGTAGCAGCTCTTTTCTTTCTGCTGTCACCTTCTTCAACCTCATTCACGTCATTGAGTTCCTCGCTGTCTCGTCCAAGTCTGATGAAGTGATCACGAGCCCTGCTCTTTCTCTGGGGATATCCACTGACAATTAAATCTGAAAACTTCTCGTATCCAGGCTTATCCTCATCAGCTGATCGCCCGAATCTCACGAAGCTAGGGTCTCTTCCGAATCGAAGAAAACTGGCCGACTTTTTTGATGGAGCGTCGTAGTCTTCTTCGTAAGCTTTTAAGATGGTGACCAAGTCATCAGTGGAGAGTGTGAGAGGCTGAGATCTTCCGAAGCGGAGAAAACTGTTGCCTCTTCTGGTGGGGCTTTGAAAGGCTTCTCTAAGGTCGGCTGCTGAAGGTTCAGGTGGATACGATCTGCCGAATCTGGGGAAGAAAAAGATGGAACTCATTTAGGTCTTTGCATGTGTGATGAACTTTCATTAGGTTTCACAAAATTAAACGGTATTGACATAAAGTGAATATCTTTGGATTTTTTATTTCCTTTCTTCGGGTGTGAGACAAAGTTGAATAGCATTTGTCATAACCGCGAGAATGTTTTTAATCGGAAAAATATGGTCGATTGAAAATATCACTTCACTAATAATTTGGCAAATGAAATCATACTTTGTTCATTCAGAAGTTACCTTCATGAATTATTTCCATAAGTGGTGTATGTTTAGTTTTTAGTTTATTTGTTATTTTTTTTAGTTTATTAGACATGTAGAACTTTCAACAAAATAAGCTGAAAACACTCAACATTCTCTAATTAGTAAATGATCAAGATTTAAATTAATTACTCTATTCTGGTGCCAAACAAAATGCCACGATATCATGACACTGTTTTTACGTATCTTATATTATCTAGATCCTAAAGATACATCAAAATTGGTATAGTGTTTCTATATCTATAAGAATTGCTCGTTTAAAGGTATTAGATACAAAATTTAAAGAATCTTACCTGATCATGCTTCTGTCAATTGCACTTCTCCTTCTTGCTTCAAGGTCTGGAGACCTTCTGACCGGCGTGGCAGCAGCACCGACCACCAGCCACACTGCTGCCATGGCGATCATACTCCGAGAACAGCTCATGATGGAGAAGATCTGGTAACAAAGAAACAAATCATTAATTAACTGGAAGTATACCTTTATTTCTTACTGACTTAAAAGGCCTATTCGACAGCATTTGTTTTATCGTTTTGAACCGTATAACAAATACAGGGTCCTGGATTATGAAGCTGCAGAAAATCTATATGTATATTATTACATCGCTTGAGCCATAACACATAAGTACATAATAATATGACATAATAGTGAGTAATATATTCATCCCTTCAAAGTCAAAGTATTATTACCTTACTGCAAATTATATACGCAGCATATTCAATGTAATAATTAAACCATGTAAGCAATACTCATTTTGATTTTATTTCGTGAATGTGTTGAAAAATATTGTATCAAAGTCGTGAACTCTACTTATTTGTATCATAATTAAAGAAATTACAAATACAGTTTTTTTAATGAGCGTGCCAAGCAGTACTATAAACTATTTTAAAAGTTAATTACTGTTACGGTAATAATCCTAAAAATAAGCTAAACATCCCTTTAGATAGATGTTATAAATTATAAAGCGCGACTAAAGGTTGGTTGGCAAAGCGACAGGACGGTATTTTGCAGGCGTAGGTTCAAGTATCAATAGTAGCCGAAGTACTCCTGAAAAAATAGAAACTTTAACATATTACATTATTGTTTCAGTTTTTTTTTAGAATACCCGGCCTTGCGTTAATGTAACTTGTAAAACAAACAATATTTCGCTATTAGCGAATTTAATTTTGCTATTTATCGTTTAACCCTTTCTTTTTCCGACGTTTTTGCCTAATGAATTAACATATCCGCCAAAATGTAGGCTTAAAAGCTTTTTGCTCTCGAGATTTTCTGATTAATGAGCGGTATTTCACTAAGGTATATTTTTTTATCTATATTTTTGCGCGTGGCTTCTCTTGGGTTATTAAAGATATTTAAGAAGATTTATACACAATTCAATCATAATTTAGACATAAAAGTTAAAGTAAAAAAGAAAGTAATTTTCGCACATTATTAGTTAGGATTAATAAGATGCCATCAAATATAAAAAAATCTCGTGTCACAGTTTGTTATCGAACCCCTTCGAAATGGCTTGCCTGATTTTCATGAAATGTTGTGTGTATATGTTGTGTTCTTAGTTCTGAGAAAAAACAGAGACTAAATTACCAAACTACTTACTATTTTTCAACCTTCTACCCCCCGCATTTTTTTAATCGCGGTTTTAGTATTTTTATACGGATAGATATCCAAATGATTTAACCGTCTACGATAGACGTGAAGTGATATAAATTACGTGTCGTATCACTTTGACATTTTGATAATTTATATTATTATGGCAGAACGACGTTTGTCAGATCAGCTAGTATATTATAAGTTATTTAAATATGTTTAGTAATGGTGAGAAGGTCTTGAGTTTTCTCTTTTGGAACTGGCAAGGGTGTTTGTCATGACATACAGCCGTCGCACCCGACAGAGTAGCTTCTAATCAGTCAACATACATATAATTACGTGTTTCAATATTCAGTAAGTATATTTGTAGCGTGTCGCAAACTTTTTGTATTTAGGACTAAATACAGAGATATTTTTACAACTCAGCGCTACATTTTAAGTTACAATAAAATGATTATTACATTATGTTCAATTCAAGGGCTGGGACCGCCTTGAAAAAGCAAGGTTATTTTATCAGTATTTATAAATAGAAGACAGTTAAATGGAATATAATATAACTTGATTTTAAGCGTAATTTTATGATTTCTCGTACGTTTACAGGCGAAAAGTGTTAAAAATCAGTTAATCCCACCAATATTATAAATGTGAAAGTTTGGGTGGATGTTTGTTACTCAATCATGCCAGAACAGCTGAATAGATTTGGATGAAATTTGGTATGTAAATACTTCAGGCCCGGGAATAAAACAAAGGGGACTTTTCATTATCATCATCATCATCAATCATCACCACGCGAGTGGCACCGCGGGATGCAGCTAGTGCATAATATAGGTGGAACGGGCACAACATTGTATATTAAAAGTTATGCTGTTCAAGCCGTTTAGGTACTCGACACGTCAATTATACAATGATTGCAAACTGCTGTTAGACAGAATTACATCTTGCTTATAGTACTTAAAAAACACAAAATAACACCTTACCATAAAATACAAATGACAAAAAGACGCAAAGGAAAGGTTCGTATAAATAGCCGACCACGAACAACTTACCTTCAATGCCAAACAATATATTATGTCAAACTTTTTATTTAATAAATATAAGAATATTTACGAACTTAATAGCTCGGAATCTAAATTCCAGATTTATAATTTGCTCTCAAATATGGGCTATGAGAAAACAGAAGAATTTGTAGCCATAAGTAATTCAATATTAATCCATTCATCGCAATCAGTCTCAAAGACTGATTGCGATGAATATATTTATAATGCATATATTTTCTTTCTATCTACATTCTCCATCTCCACTTTACCACTTGCACACACACACACACACACGCGCGCATATGTACATACCCTAACACCACCACCAACACCACACGCTTCTTCTCACACAACTCGCGCACACACACTCTACCATGTCATTGTCTTATTAATCTAAATGATGTACACTTTAATGCGTAGGGCAAATGCCTTTATTAAAACAAAACACTAATAACTAATTACAATACTGCAGCTACTACAATAACATTGTAAATAGTTATATTGTAAACTTAGTCAAAGTTAAATAGATTAGAATATATAGTATGTACTTACTTAAAACCTTAGTAGTTAATGTTAAATTAAATCTTTTGAAAACGTGAATCATACAATCAAATCAATACATATATATTATAATTTACAATAAAGAAATGTACCATATAGGAAGGAGGTCCCCAAAATATAGGTTGACCTAACAGGAGAGCAAAAAAAAATTCTTATGTTTGTAACAATGTGATATGTCAATAAACGTTATTTATTTATTTATTATTATTATAATATGTCCGATTATGTGTTCAGCTTGCTCTTACCAAATGCACAAATTTTAGAGGTATACCAATGAAAAGTTACGGTCCGCACTTGAATAACTCTCAGCTAGGTTACCTTGTAAGTTTGTGATAAATTTCCTAACTAGTATTTTTTTCGCTGCGCACCAACTCATCACTGCGTCATGCAGGCCGCGGCACGCACTTTATGAAACACTGTTATAGTACATGGAGTTATGGCGAGAGAGTGTTTAATTAAATGAAGTTATTAGATTAGAATTAAAAGATGAACAGAAACAAAAACACATCACTTCCTACATCCTAATACTGAGGCATCGTACGACCAGAATCAGTATCTGTTCTTAACTAACGTTCATCTTCCAAGGGTATCTTCAATAATGAATCTTGGTTTAAATTTAGAAGAAAGTATTTTTTTCCCGGAATTCCATAATAAAATTCCATCCAATAATATTTAAATATAAGAGTTTTTCTTGAATATGCGTCTAAGACCTGCGTGGTGTGATTAGCCAGGAATATACCGATTACGAAAGTGACTACTAGCCAATTTGTAAGGGTTTTAACATAATCAAATACACTTTTAACCTTTGCACCTTTTCTTCACTTAATGCTTATTCAAGTACCTAGTGTAGGTAGCTAACGATCCATTCAAAGCTTACATAGAGCAAACAAGATAGTGGACTACCCACATAGCATTAGAAATGTTAGTTCTACCTGGAATCTAATGATAACTAATGTGGGTACAAATAGATACAAAAACTTAAAAAACTATCTTTACATTCCTAATAGTCCCATAATCCCGAGTTTTTTGTCAAATACCGATAAGTTATCAAATATATATATATTTTATTTTTCTTACCTTGTCTTGAAGAGTTATGAGCGATTTTCTCAAAATTTTTAGTTTTTGTCAACTGGGTGTGCTATTGTTTCATTGAATAATAATATAAGATATTTGATATTTACAAAAGATATGTTAACTTTTTGGATTTTGAGAAAATAGAGGATAAACTTAGTATAAAGAACGAAGGAATCGGATATATGAAGGTTCCTTAACTGATAAATGAATATGTTTTTTCGTAATATTACTGACAAAACTTGCATATGTTAACATAAATTAACAAAATAAATAAATAACTGAAACATAACTTAACTTGATGGTTAGATATGGTTTCGAGACAGGTAGAATCACATTTAAATTTACAATGTCGAATGATTGCATAAATCGAAATGTTTGGTGACAAATTGTCACCAAACCTTAATGTTGCGGCACTAGAAAATACTTAATTCTGGTATTGTAAGTTTATCACGATTATATCCCCAATAAAAAATATATCTGTAGTAAGAATTCATCTGATGACCGTATGAATGGCAGCAAATACCAACGCATTCGTTGTTTTAAAGTATTTTCTACTTATTTTCGTACGAAAACTCAGGAAATTGTGATATTAAAATCACACTCACTTAGTTCAAAGCGAGACGCGCCCGCTTGTGGTAAAGTGTTTGAAGGTATAGTTGAAACTACCCAATAATTCCTTAACGTAAGTATTTCTCGTTTTTCATATGAACAATGAGGCAAAGTTTTTGTGTAGTCCAAGTTATTCTGTGGGTAAAAAAGACATTAGTGTGATTTCACATAAACATTTCCATAAGTGTAAAAGGTTGTCTTACTGATATTATCATTTATGGCTTCAACAATCAAAATGACTGAACACGTGCTATCTGTACTTGTATGGTTTCTCCAGACAAATCCGCAGAGTTTGTATAACTAATCTTGTTGTGATAAAAGTTTATAGATATAGCTTTGGGACTTGGGGTCAAACTAGTTGGAGATAGGACGCAGGGTCTGTCTTAATAAGAATTTATATAACCTGTATTGCCTACTGTGTTGCCGTTTCTAATCGTTAACCTTTCTGTCTATTTACAGACTTACGAAAAAGGTTAATCCAGTATTTGCGAAAAAAAAAGAGTATTTTAAGGTGAAGAATAGAGCCAATTGGGCTTCTTTAAAAGGATTGTACTCATTAACAACCAAACATAAAGGTATTGCGGATATTTTCAGGATAAAAGTAGCCTTTATGTTATTCTAGGTTATCGATCATAATTCCAAAATTTATGCAAATCCGTTCAGTAACAAACACACATAAGCTCGAAACCTAGGTCGAAACTTCGACTATAAACGTGAGTAAAGCCGGATACCACATATATATAATAACATACAAACGACAAACAAGCTTTTGTCTTTATAATATTATTGTGATACATTGTTAATAAATCCATCGGGACTTAATCGCGTCATAGTGATTTATTTACCTTTTTGCATTGGTCGTGGTTTTGAGCTTTGAGATATACACAAGAACGGCTCGTTTAATAGTAAAATATATATTTATTAATAAGACTTGTTAGAATTTTGGGTGGCAAAAAAATAGTAGCAAAGATCTAAATGCTAATGTTCAATCAAAATTCTACTTTAAATGGCGTACTAACATTAATAACATTACGTAGTATAAAAATTACTATGTAACGTAGCCTTATTAGTAAGACGATGATTATTAATAAAAGTTAAAAATATATGTACGTAATACCATTATATCAGACAGACTTCAATTACAATAACTTATTTTTTATTTAAAAATCAGTCAGTGGTTATAATTATGTGGATAAAGAACCCCATTGCCCTATATGTCTGTCAATATGTGTGTAAAATCTTTGATCGTCGTCCTCTCTCGGTGCTCACAAGTGCCTACCTACAATATTAGATTCTTCAAAATGAGTTGTTTTAGTTTGTTAACAGAGTCTTATAAAGGATTAGCAGCGTATCGTTGCGCTCGATTTCCTATTTTATTTATTTAATTGTCATTGGCGTAATACGCATAATACATGTACATAATAACGCGTTCAGGGCGTTGATGGGGCTGCCGCGTTTCTGCCCCAAGGACTACAAATATCCATAGGCGACGGTGATCGCTTCCCAACAAGCGGCACGTTTGCTTGTTTGCCACATATTACATTTAAAAAAAGCGAATTTAGAGCAAAATTAAAATACTATTTCACGCTAATATTATAACAACCGGAGCCCTACCTTAAGACCTCCTACGACATACAGAATGAAGAAAGAATGGAGTGGCCATTGATATTGCACTTAGCTGTCACCCGGACAAAGTACGACCGAGCAGTAAGTATACGTTGACCCGGTTTGCCGGTTAAAATCGCACGGGAAAACTCAGCAACAAGCGCGAGGTTTACGGATCTCGTCTAACTACAAAATACTCACCCGTGACTTGAAGATACCTAGATTGCAACTAAGGGGGATCCTAGAGTCAGGCAATAACTTGCACTTCTTAGCTGGCCTATACGTCGTGGGAAAGCACTGTGACTGGTTTTTATTTTTGAAGTGAAAACTTCTTTAGCGCCGTTGTACACTTTTGTATGGGGAAAAAATGTTAAACTCGCGTCAGGACACCTCGCGTCCTCGAATTTAAGGCCTAACCATTCCAAAATATTCAAATATGCACAATCTGCCAGCACTCCCGGAGAGCAACCGGTTGTTTTTTTTTCCCTAAGGAATCCAATATCGAAAATAATTAATTACAGGATCTAATTCAATCTGTTAAGAACCTATTAGGGTAAGTAACTAATTAACGTAGAGTCCGGTCTTAGGTTGAGAAAAAATATGGGCTTAAGATACCATCTAATTGTTACAAAAAGGGTTAAATAACCCTTTTTTATCGACACGATACAAATAGAGATTCTTATCAACAGGTTTAATATTCAAGTTAGATTTTGTTAAATAAATAAATGATGCTAATGCGGAAGAATTTACAAATTACTACGTAAGTAAGACAGTTATCAGACGCAATTTAATAATCAGTCGGATCGGGAGCATGGTCACGAAAAGCTTAAAAAAATTGTTTAAAATACTAAAAATACGTTTTTCAGAAAGCCGAACTGAAAAGTAGAACATAACTAATTAACTATTATTAGTAACTATTTTGGTAAGGATAATGGGAAAAACTATTTTATTTATTTAATTATCATCGGCGTAATATGCATAATACATAATTATATATAATAACGCGTTCAGGGCGCTGATGGGGCTGCCGCGGTTCTGCAATGCATCGGGGAGGTTTGCTGATACGACGCGCGACGATGCGCAAGCGGTGCATATCCCTAGTGCGCAGGGCCCAAGCCAGCCCCAACACCATACTAGGCATTAATATAGAACTGCAAATAAGTTCGAAACTGGTCGGAGAGTAATTTTCCAGTGTTTACCACGTAAGTCCTAGTCGGTTAGTTACATTATAATCATCCTAGGCATGTTTACTGCAAGGTTTGACTGTCAGTACATGGACTATTGCTGCATGGTTCATGTACTGACTAATAAACAAATATGGGTTGTGTGCCCACTAAATGTATAAATTTTATAAAATAATTTTGTGTTCATATAATATTTATATTTTAACTTTAATCGAATGCATTTTAAACTGTGACTTAAAGTTGAAATTATGAGTAAGTAGTGTAAGTGAAAATTTGAAACGGATATTTAGATTTTCAAGTGAACTGTTAAATTTTCTGTGGCATTACGCAGATGCGCCTTGTAGCGATCATAGATGTGAAAAAAATCAAAGACTAAGCTTATGGATACTGATTATTCCTTGGGTAAGGAGCTAATTGCGCGAGTATTTGCGCCAGTTGGGTCCGACCATAAACTTGGAGTCAAGAGTTTTCACAAAAATTTTGTAACAGGTTTTGTACCAGTTATCGGTTACCGCATAGATAAATAAATAAATAATTTACTGTCACAAAAAAAAACAGTGTTACAGGACATGTTTAATTAATTATGGCATATTTATGGCAAAAGGGATAGGCTCAGCATGTTGTCATGTTCCCACAATGTAGAGACCATAACGCTGATAGAATAAGTATTATTATTATTTTAGGTAGGCGTGTTCCATCGTAGACCGCATCATCTAATATCAGGTGGAATGGAAAAAGGCCTTTTCTCAAAAAAATTTTAGTCGAACCGTTAAAGTGAATAAATTAAGCTAAATAGGTACAATTAAAAATCACTGTTAAAATGATAAATAATTTTTAAAAAATTGGAACGCAATTTTGAGGATGAAGTTTTGTAGGATGAAGATGGCCACAAGTGACTTTTAACCAGTTCTTGTGAACTTCGATGGTGAAGGATTTTTTCCAGCTATGGGTATTGTATACCTAAAGTTATGATGGATGATGATTTTAAAAAACGTTTTTCAGATGGTAGTACATAAAGATACACATAAAAATATATATAAAATCAGAGCAAATATTTTGTGTAATTGTCAGTTGACTCGGTTGCGAATCAATGAATTACTATGACTAGTTCATCACAGAATGGACCAGTATCGGCTAATATAAAAAGTTTTTGATATATCAACTGACAGCATCAATAATAAACAAAACCCATTAATTAAACGGGAGTTGAAAACTTTTTATCAACCATGACAAATTAATGTAGAACTTTCGACATTTGATACAATAACAATGAAAATTACTTTAAAAATTTAACAGGCTTCATAAATAGAATATGTCTAATTACCAATTATGATGTACTTTATAACACTGTATAGATCTGGCGTTTAACCACTATATCACCTGACGATCAGTAACGATGTGGACAAAGATGTTATACTAGACCTAGAATGCTAAGTCCGGTCGAAAACTGCTGCTTGAACACTTTATGTGTTTGGTGACAGTTTCTCAAACTTGAGGGTGGTAGCTGGTGGGAATTTGATGACAGTGTTACTTTCACCGGAGCTCAAACCGTTTTGATGGGGATCAAACGAGCGTCCGTCACTTTGAAAGTCGACATCCCACCACTGAGGTATAACCTATATATTCTTGTTTAAGAAAGAAAGAAGAAAGAAAGAAATACGTTTATTCGTGACATAAGCAACACCACAACAGTAAAAAAAAAAAACACACAGTAATACTAAGAACATATAAATACATACAAGTAATAACATATAGCTTTAACTAAATCTTTGTAGTAGTGTTGCGTGATGCCAGGAATGAGTTCCCACTCAGCATAATGCTAAGGTTAGATCACCGTCGCGCTGATTTTCAGTAGGAACTCAGACTGGCATCACGAACGTACATGTACGAGTAAAAGTTAATATATGTATAAAAGCACTGGTTTTTAAATACAAGCATAACGTGCAACATATATAACGTGCATTGTGCAATAAGGGAATAAAAAATAAAAAAAAATAAAAAAATGAACAACAAATAAAAAGCATCAAATATATAAAGGCAACTTAGTAAGGGCTTCCTCAAACGCAGCATTGCTGCAATAGCTATGGTCACTCTGGCACCATGCGCCATGACACGACGACATCATACAAAGAGACCGGGTAAGAGACCGTTACGAAGAGAGCTCATTCAGTAGCGTAGAGAGAGATAGCTAATAGTGTTAGTTATTTATGTAGTATAGTATATATAGTATTTCAAAAAACCTATGCCAGCACTCGGGGATATGTTTGTGAAATAAGAAAGGAGTGTCATAGTAAAATTTTACATTTCCTTGAACGTCATCAGAACGAACAAGGTAATAATGGCGGCCAAAATCCGGCTCCTTGTGCGAACCCAACAGGAAACTGGCACATTAAGTAGCATTTTACATTAAGAGCTGAAGTCGTGAAATGGTCTGATTCAGGTTTAAAGAATTTAGTGGTTTCCTTTAAGGATCCGCTTTTCACATGTCACAGACAATTATGGACCACTGACATTGTCTGACGGTATTTCGCAAGCGTGCGCGTGTAGTTTGTTTCCATATTTTGTTTTTTGTCTCAAAATGCTAACCGCAATGCTCTTGCAACAGTTGTTATTTGCATTATTGTCAAATAGGACAAGCCACCAAGGCCAAATCAACATTTTTTTTTCATTCAGGTCAGCGTAGAATATCTACTACTGGACATATACCTCCCCCATGTCCTTTTGATTTGCCAGTACTCGCCACGCTTAGCAGTCGGGTTGGCGAACGCAGTATGTTAGTTTTATCCGCAGAAGGCTCTGCTGCCCACCTTCTTTTACGTGATCCCTTAGCCGACTCTTCCGGCACTCATATGTTATGTACTTACATTACAGTATTTTTAATATAATTAATTTAGCAAGTCGCCAAAGTATTAGACTGTAAAATTATATTTTCCGTCTATTAACTTATTATATTATTGATTTTGAGGTTATAGAAACTTAAATTACTATGTTAACTCATGTCCACATCAAAATTTTGTTGAAAGCTAGAATTATAAAACACAGTATAGCATGAAAAACGTTGCACCGTTAACTAAAATCTGCCATGCAATAATTGTAAGTATATATAGCTTATTGCTCAGTGCTTATAGCTAGCTTATAGTAGATTTCATGCAATGATAATTTAGCCGTGAGCACCGCGTCGGCTGTTGAACTCACGGACGCCGGTCGATTCCCACCAATGGCTTGAGCTTCCGGTAAAGGTAACACCATTATCAAATTCCCAGAATGATCCCGCCTGGCTAGCTACTACTCTCAGTTTCTAAAACTGTCTACAAACACAAAGTGTGTTCAGGCAGCAGTCATTGAGAGCCAGCATGGATTCTAGGTCTAGCGTGATAACAACTTCGATCACATTGTCACTGAACATCAAATGAGATAGTAGTCAAACGTTAGATGTATACAGTATAAAGAAAGGCTATTAAAATAATATTCAGTTAATAACGAGATTGTCTGTTATTCCATTGATGCGAGTATAATTACTATGTATTGCCGCCGGACACAGATGTAACACAGCGGCATACATTAATGGAGGAAATGAACATTCATGTCATAACAATGCCAGTTTCCTGTACAACGAGTGTAACACAGTGTTTATTCATCCATACATTTAATATATACATAATGTGGACAGATGACCGGACTAAGATCGCAAGGTGAGGCTGGATGCATGGCTCCAGATCAGGTGATCTGGAGATCAGTGGGGGAGGCTATTTTCAGCAAGGGATGTCCCATGGCGGAGATGATAACGATGATGATAGTGACTTATTTATTGTATTATTCTCCTTCTTGCGTCGTTCCTCTTTATTACTGAAGGTGGTTCTGGTTCTAAAAGCCCACAATCTTTTACGATATGACGCCATCGGTTTCTGTTGGTAGCAGCACGTAGTGCTTCATAGATATTATTGTCCAGAGTAGAGCGGATTTGGTCTAACTATCTATATGGGATACGGCTTCTAGGCTGCTTTCCCTCAATCTTTTCAGTCACTATCAGTCGTTCCAGGTTATCGCTGCTATATGGCCAAAGTATTCCAATACCTTTCGGCGACAGCTGATACCCTAATTTTATGCAGTCCTATGGCTGAGATAATGATGATGATGACTTTTTTTATTATTTTGAGGTGCGGGTTTTTTGTATTTTTAATTTAATCACTTGTTTCATTAATAAATTAGACTGAACATTTCCTGTTTAGCAAATGGTCATTCCTTAAGAGTACTATGCTGCCTTTGCCTAACTCTGGAAATCGATGGTCAATCGAATCAAAACCAACTGCTTAAGGGTGAGAGAGAAAGTTATAATTTTCAAATTATAGTGCCAATACATAAAAAGCATTAATATTATAATGTTAATTCTATTTTATGTAGTTTACAGCATAAACCTCACTAATAATTGGCATAAAGCCAAGTGGGAATGTACATCGGAAGATAACGGTACACTTTTGACTTTGAGTATCCGGTGGTTCATTTATCTGATACTTTTGATCAAACAAAACTGATAAAGCGGATACCAAACATGAAAGAGAGTGGGTATGGGATACATACATATATATTTATTATTATAATGCGAGGGACACGCGTGTGTGTCGTCGAACTAACGGAATGCAAAAATGTATTTGTTTCCGAAAGACTCTGTTGGAAATGCGATGGTTTTAGTAACTACTTCAGCATACGCATGCATTTGCATAAAAGTGTCCGGAGAATGATATTCTTTGCAGTTAGTAGTTCAAAGTGGCTGTAAGCAGTTCTAAGTAGTTCTATGTGGTTCTAAGTAGCTTAGTAGTTCTGAGGTAAAGTAATGAAGTAATAATTAAGAGGACAACTAACTAAAAGGAACCAAGACTAAGAAAAAAACTGTGTTAAAATATATAATATCCAATTGACTGTCTATTTCGGCGGATATTCCTTTTTATTTTTATATTTAAACCTCATTTTGAGAAATTACAATGATTGTGTATTTGCCTCCTGCTTCAAATACCATTCCATCGATTTTGATTCCCGGTGACTGAACGAAACAGACTTACCCGTCACATCACATTAATCATCATCATCATGGCAGCCATAATACGTCCACTGCTGAACATATGTCTCCCCCAAGGGGGGGGATTGCCAATACTTGCCACGCTTGGCAGGCGGGTTGGCGAGCGCAGTATATTTTATGACCCTCAGAAGACGCTGTTGCCCACCTTATGGTACGTGATCCCTTAGCCAACTCTTACGGCACCCACGGGAACAGATGGGGGTGTACAATTCTAGGCCGGTACCACCACGGCACACCACCACCACACCACCATTACATTAATAATAAACTTCAATTGTCTTTAAAAATCCCAAACTATCCTAACCCTTTAAATGTAACTCTCAGATGTATAAATAAAATTGCTATCGGTATAATAACGGAATATCTTCTATTTAAATGCAAATTCTTCAGCACCCTTTCGAGTTGATCTGTTTAATTTGTTTCCAACGAGTTGAGGTTCTTTTTGAGTAATTATAATAAAAGTTCAAGTGTTTTTGAAGGTGCTATGTTGATTTGCAATTATATACATTATGCTAAAAAATGAAGGACTTCCGACAAGTAAATTGGGGGCAAGAATGCAGTTTGTTCAAGGTTTTTTATCTTGTATAGATCTAGCGTTTGATCACTATCTCACTTGATGGTCAGTGACGATGTGGTCAAAGATGTCATCACGGTAGACCTACGATGCTTACTGGCTCTCAAGATCTGCCGCTTGAACACACTATGTATTTTATGACAGTTTTTCAAACTTGTGGTACAAAATAATACACAATTGACTAATTTGGAATAGAATATTCAGCCCAATATTTTCTCACTGCTGGGCCATAAGCCATCCTCCTTAATCAACCACGCTGATCAACGCGAGTTGATGGATAAGCTATATGGCCAGTTCAAGATTGGAGATTAAAAACCGCCGAAAGTCCTTCGACATAGCCTAACAATTGGTATCCTGAGGCAACAACTGTAACCAGCGGCCTAGCGTGACCAGCGCACCACGGAAGCGCTCAGATGAAAATGCCACTAGCGCTTACCCACACGAAGTATGACCGAGCAGTACGTTTCTTAACGCAGTTGATCGGTTAAGGTCTTATCTGTTAGCTACGCACGCTTTCGGAATAGTTTTTTGGTATTTATTGTAAAAAGTATGCTGCTTTTCTACACTATAGAAATAATAGCCTAGTACCTACTATAAAAATATATTGAGGCATTCTATCTTATGACTAAATATTTTAATTGGTTCGTTTTCCATACATATATAATGTCGACCGCAGTGATCGACGAAACGTCTGGAACACAAGTTTCACATAAACCACGGCCAAACAGCCCGGAAGCAATACATACAACATGATGCACTTGTTTACACCCACCACTTTTCTACTTGGTCACCACAACTAAGTTTTGTGATAGCATCCATAAAGATCCTGTAGTTAAATAAAAGGGCACACGGTAGGCTCGTATTTCATTAGGCTACATAGGTAATAAAAAAAATTATTGCATCTATCACTATTTTTTTCAGTGTGATGTTCATACAAAATCTCAGTAATGTTCAGTCGAGAGAAAAAAAACACCAATTAAAAATAAAGCATATAACACATTCCGTGTATATTTGAAAAAACATCGAAAAAAAGAATAAAACATATCATATACTTTAATGACTCAGCTAACATTTTATAACATTACAAACATATTACAAAACAACCTGAAATAAATCGGTGTTCAACTCTAAAACTGGAAACCAATCTCGGTCAGTATTGTATGATCTCCTGATAAATCAATAACTGGTGACCTTTAGAACCATACTATTTCACCCACACAATACAGGAAAACATATTTGAAGCGCAATCGTAATAAAATAAGCGACATTTAGTTTATTCATAGTTAAACCGACCAAGGTCAGGATAGCAGACATCCTGGCGTCAGATATCACCAGACTGGACCGGTTCATAGGAAATAGAGTTAAAAATCAATGTGAAACTAGAACGAGGGCGTTTGAGACTTGAATCACCTACGTTCCTAGAAGAGCCTAGATGAGACACTAATTTCCTGGCTATCACGAAATCCCAAATATTTTTTTATGGAAATAAGGTTCATTACCGCATAGTGGTCATGCAAAAGTTATGACAATTTTATTACTCTCGCTTTTTCTTAGGTCCACTTGTCGTCACCATGTTCGATTGCCAGGAAGCTTTATTAAGGCTTTTTGTCTGGCCATTCCCTAAATAGGCAATTTTGATCTTATTCTGATGAAAGTTTTACGTGTCTACTAAACTTAAGAAAAATACAACTTTTGAGAACAGTCAATGAAGGTTAATACTGAGTGAATAAAATTTATTTAGTCAATTTATTTGTGAAATAATGTTTTATACTATATTGACAGGCTACTTCCTAACTTAGTAAGACAAGTAGCCTGTCAATATTAATGCTCTTTTTTTGGATCGATGCCTTTATTAAAATAAAATACTAATAACTAATTACAATACTACAGCTACTAAATAATAATAATATTAATACTCTTTGGTTTTAACTGAGTGTAGATACGAGTTATTTTCACAATGCAGACATTTTCTATTGTTCCCAACTATGCTGTCAGTGTAGCACGAAAGATTTGAGAATCAGACGGAATCTTGCCAGGAAAGCACTTAACAAAGTGCACTAAAAGACAAACAGTTAAACGCAATGATTTTACGAATTCGGTAGCAAACTTTTGCTTTGATAGAAATTTATAAGATACTTAAGTGAACTGTCGAGGCATAAATACATATTTTAGGTACACTCATACTTATCTTCTAGTTTGGCATGCGTGCTTATCGAAGCATTTTATTTGTGTGTACAAATATCCGACTACTTTAACCGTTGATCATTGATCGTGTCACTTTGACATTTCGATTAAGTTTATGGCAGTACAACATTTGCCAGGTCAGCTAGTAATTAAATGTTAAATAAACGATAGCAATACACTACATAAATTGAAATGTTTGCATATGTCTAAAGAGATATTTAGCTTAGATTTTTTATTGACTGATATTATGCGTTATTGTGTGTGTAATATATTAATAAATTAATAAAAATGTGACATACATAATATTACAGGAACTATATAAGTACCCAGGTCTTGTTGAAAGAAATATTTTTATGCTCACACCTTAAAAAAAACTTCTTTATATTTAAAAGCAAAGCGTACAAATGAAATAGGTCACAAGGCAATATTCGTTTCAAAATTTAACACCAGCGTAAAAAATACGACAGCAATGAAAAGCGTCACGTTTTAACGGTTTTAAAACAATACATGGACTTGATCGTTAATGCAATGATTCGAATGGATTCGACGATTCGCTTGCGTGTCGAGCAGCACATTTAGGAAAATAATTTTCCTAGAAACCTATTATGATGAATGATTTTGTTCCCGATGTTTCAAACGATGATAGCTTAGCAATGGAAGAGTAGAATGTCAACCTGACGGACATGACTGGTTATGGAATAATATTTAAACTATAGGTATATATAATATAAGGGCAGACACGGACTAATACGTAGCAAGAGTAGCAAATGCTACGGGCCCCACGCATTTTGGGGCCCCGCATACCAATAATTACTGGCCGCAAAAAAGTATATATATATAATATAATATATATATCAAAGTGTGAAAATATTTAATAAATGTTTTCTTTCTATTTTTCAAATAGTTATTCTGATGTGACTAAATATTGTGGATAAGAAGAAGCAAAATACTCTAGAACTGCAATTTCACAATTTTACCTCAATTTATACTTTATAATCTTTCTCAAACGTTGAAACATAAACACTGGTTATAAATTAGTTAAAACATAGAGACAAAAATGTTTTAATGACCTCAATTTTATTATAAATGAAATATAACACGATTTACTTAGAGAATTTGATATGAACAGTATTAATAAGAAATTACCGCATTTTTTAAAAGTTTTATCTAATTTAATACCATAAACTTGATAACCTAAAGCTATCTAACGTCCTCATTATAGAATTTGCAACCGGCCCCGCGCTGACTTAATGCGGCCCTGTATAATGGATAAAGAGTTAGAGGAAGGCCGAATAAGGCACTGATGGACTGCATGCAGAACGATATGTTCAATCTTATGTTCATTCTGAAACGTGTCGCTGGCTCGGCCACTTAGAAAGAATGGATGAGGATCGTGGCGCTTAAAAAGCTTTTCTGGGTCAGCCAACAGGTCGTTGCCCAGTGGGACGGCCCAGATAGAGGTGGAGAGATGCAGTGAACGCCGATCTACACGAGCTCAATACAAGTGACTGGCGTGAAACTGAACAAGACCGAAACCAGTGCGATTTCTCATATCGGAAACCAAGACTCATTTTGGGTCGCTGGGCCGGAGGAGAAGGTAAGTATTCTGAAACATAGCTTTATGTTAAAAGTGTGATCACTGAAATGAATAGAAACAGAATATATCATACATAATAGGTGGAAGAGAAAAACATGTTATGCTAAAGTTAATGATAAATATAGACTGATAAATTTTTGACACATAAACATTTTGATAAAAAAACTCCTGCAGGTCTGTCTATACGATCAAAAACTCCAAGAAAACCAACTTCAACAATAGATACTATTCAAATACAGATTAATGACTTTTACTAGAGATCGTATTGTGTTATAAACCCTACTCGACACAGACATAAACACGGCCTTTTGTCCGCTTCTGAAAGGCGCGTTATAATGATCGCTAATAAATATGGATATAAAATTTTGACTATCCGAGGGTAGAGTTTCAACGTACCGTCGTGGTTACGTACGTGGCTTCGATATTGAGTGATCATTTTTGATATGTTTTGGACATAATAATTTAAGAAAAGTGTTTGAAGAAATAATAATTGACGAAAATTGTTTTTTTTTTTTTAGAAATTCTTTATTGAAACGGACAATCCGGACACCGGACAACAGTCCGGTACGTTCTCAAATTGTAAAATAGTTTGACTCGTGATTAAAATTCAGTCAGAATTCGATGAGTTAAACTAGCGTCGACAGCTGGTCGGTGTGGTGAAAAAAATATCTCACTCTTTTATGTACATACTAATACTGAACGACAGACAATATCACAGCGAAACGTTGACGAATTTAGTTAACACATATATAACATACATATATTGTATTATTTCGTGATCGTGAAATCAGTGATGATATCCAACACGCGAAAATGTAATCAACCCCTTTTTAAAGATTACCTCAAAGTAAATACAGCTAAGGAGTGGAACACATTTCCCAAGTCTGTGTATCCCCATAGATTCATTAGTGCAGTCTTCAAGTCACAAGTGAGTCAGACAAACAAGCTTTCTAAGCTCGCGTGCCTGCGCTATGTCATTTAGACTACGTATATCTTAACATAAGATTACAGAGGTAAAGTTTGAGCTTAATAAATATATTAATTTTTAAGGCCACTACATATTGGTAGTGATTCTCTTGTTCAACTAAATTTAACTAATATTTTGGAAAATATAATAATTCAGATAATTAATGTTTACAATAAAGTTCAAATGAGTATGACACTAACAACACTAAAATTAGATCTTTTTTATTATAACTGCGGGTAGTTTTAGGTGAAATTAATCAAGCACACAGTGTTGTATTAAGTCTTGTTAAAAAATTCCGAGCACGTGCCACTTCATGTTCCCTTGAGCTTTTTATCGAGGCCCATAGTTAGATACCACGTTTAAGTATAGAACGTAACCACGTGTAATACCCACTTCTCAAAGACTTTCGCTTTTAGTGAAAAAACTAAGAAAATGAATTAATATATTCAGTAGTGTTTTTTTTTTCTAAACAAACCTTTCTATCTTCGGTCGACTTGACGTACGGCAATTCACCATCGCTATATGGTAGATATACCACCTATACGTACGAAGCGTTTTGCTTCCACTTCCTTAATGCGTACTGTCAGGGAATGGAACTCGTTGCCCGATTCTGTGTTTCCCGATATGTACAATCCTGGAGTCTTCAAGTCGCGAGTGAATAGGTACCTTCTTGGTTTGCGTGCTAAATCCTAGACAACGTTATCACTTAACATCAGGTGAGACAGTTGTCAAACGCAAACTTATAATACGTAAAAAAAAGTGTACCCAAAAACCATGTGTAAATGCCGGTTAAATATCGGATGGATAAGTCATTATATATACAGTAGGTATATCATTTATTTTTTTTTTTTTTTTTTTTTTACATAATGATCTAATTAAAAATCATGTAAAAATACAAAATGCTAATTAAGAAGATTTTTAAAAAATGTACTAACTTTGTACTGAACCATTTTATACTGACCTATTTTTGTTACATCTAAGTTAAAATTGCCATGTTTGATAAATCAATGAACAATATTTTGAAATGTTAGCGTACTCTTGGTCCGGATTTCTTCTTGAATCTAACAAAATTTACATCCCACAAACGCAAAGCCTCAAGGCATCATTTTGTTATTAGATAAAATATTTTTGGTAGCGGTTCCCTGTGTTTTAATTTCAAACCCTTCTTGTAAGGGCGACCAAGTTAATGATTTATGGATAAGGTTATAATTTGAAGCTCTTTTACCGAAGCTAGATAGCTGCGGTTACTTCTTAGCTGGACGACTGCTAGTTGGATTGTTAACTGAGCAAGAGGAAAGATCCTCTTCAAAAGGCAGTTAGGTAATCCAAACTTATATTATAAATGTGAAAGTAGCTCTATCTGTCCGTACAGTGGGGTAAAGAGATAGATGGGACTTTGCTCGAGGACGTAGACTATTATTCAACTGGAATCTTTGAGTATCCAACCTATCTGAGACTGGAATAAAGTATTATTACCGTGGGATAATTAAGCGAGCAAGAAAAGCGTAGTACACACGGGAAAATCCACAGGGCGAAAATAGATATTATTAAACGCCTAGCGATTTCACCAGCATGGTGATTGATAAGGGTAGTCATTATGATGATGAAAGATACCTTATGTCTATAAACACGGTCTATTTTAATCAGCCAACCAAGTTTAATCAAAATGGTGAGATTTTGCAAGAGTAACATAAAAACAAGCCTCAAACGTCTGTTTCCTAAAAATGTTATAACAAAATAGGAAATCGACCGGCACACATACGAATCGCGGAAAAGAAATGTCTGTTAGTAGCCGGCCAGAAATAGTTTATGGCTTGACCATTTGGTAAATAGACGATTTTGAGTCTTTTTAGCTTATTTGTCGAGTATCCTACATGTCTAATAAACTTAAATAAAACACCACTTATGTGAAGTGTGCAAAAGGTCAATTCTGATTAACAAAACTTGATTAAATTTGCTAGTTTATGAGTGAAAAAAACATTTGCGGACAAAATTCTCGCGGTAACCACTAATGCGCTTGAACTGGGTCTTACACCTCAAGTAGGGAGATTAAAAAGTGTGATGTAATAAGTAATTATGTTTTACGGCCCCAAGTCATCAGTAAAGTACATTTTTGTAATATTTTTAATCCACACGCGTCAGGGTTTGTCCCGCTGTTTAGAAGATTTCTTCTAACGTCATTCAATTAGGTTATTCACGCGTTGCTAGAAAATGTGTCTTCAAAATGTCCTGAACGTAACACTTTATCTAAAAGTAGGGTAACGACACGTCAAGATGTCGGTGATAACGACAAGACGCACGTAAACGTATGGGTAACGTGAGCAATGCGCAGTCATACTAACGCGCTAAGGGTTTGTCGCCCCAATATTTATTCTTAAGGCGCTTCAATATTTCAAAACGAATAATCGTAAAATAAATTCTACTAAGAGTCAACTACAGCTCAGTATCACTGTTCACGAGCCCTAGTCCGACGACAGCAAGGCTTAACTTACTAAGGAATCAACGGTCAAAAAAGATAACTCATTAGCTACTAGCAGCACCCCGTGGTTTTAACCGCATGCTAATGGAAAACGGTGATAATGAAGATAAGCCTGTGTTAATCTAAGGTACAAGCTATCTGGGCGGGTCTGGGTTTATCCATTAAATAGTTGCTATGCCTATGCTTGCGGCGTTCACGCTGCTTGTTTTGGTTAAGTCCAGGCCTTCTTTACTCATCCCGTGATGGGTAGGGAGGTTACGGTCTTGGGGGAAGCGCAGGTCGTGATGATCCTCAAGGCAAGTCTGGCGATTACCTTCTCGCGGTGCTGCCTGTTCTTGGTCTAATTCCTCTGAATTAGACGTAACTAGACATCGTCCGGCGCCTCGCGTGTCTCATATCTATGTAAGTTTATTTATATCCATGTATTTATGTATGTTTATAGTATTTTGGCCGGGACTGCTCCCGATAGGCTTTGCTCGCCAAGCCGACGAGGAGCGGTCCACTTGACGGTAGGTTGCGGTGCTGCTGCAAGGCACTGCAACTGAGGGGGGCAGCGGCGCCGTGTTGGACGGTGCTGCAGCTGAGGAGGCGCTGCGGCGGGAGTGATTCAGTTCGTCTCCTGCTGTGGCGCCGATATGGCCGCCGTCGGAGGGTGGCGGCCGAAGCGGCTGGCGATGGGGCTGCTCCATCTGGCCCATCGCAGGGGACCACGAGCGTCGGATGTGGGAAGTCTGGCGTTCCTTGCACTGTGTGGTCCCCGGGGTGGTGCGGCCGTGCTCTTGGTCCCGGCACGGTCGCGAGGGGGAGGGTCATCCTCCCCCCCTGGAGGGGTCCGGAAACGGACGGCCGTGGTGGGGGTGCGGTATGCAAATGTACCCCGCGCTCCCTCCGTTCTAGCGGCAGGATGGACACCGTGGGTTTTAGTCGGTAGTGGACCCTGGCTGCTGTGGGTGCAGTTAGGGTTGGGGGCCATGAGGCCCCCCAGGGAGCGGTGATGCTCGAGCGAGCCCGACACACCCCGCCTACTTTCCCGGTAGGCGGAAGTGCGTAAATGCATTTTCCCCACGTAAAAAAAAAAAAAAAAAAAAAAAAAAAAAAAAAAAAAAAAAAAAAAGGTACAAGCTATCTCGTTCCGAATGTTACCTATATCCATTAAGACCTTTAGGCGTAAAATAATGAAAAACATCTTTATAAACTTTCGCGTTTATAATAATATTAGTATGATGTTAGAAAAGGTAAAGGTAATAGTTGAATTTATGTTAAATAAGTCCTTATTTATTATATTATTATTTATTCCTTCATTATTATTCAAAACTTAAAATGTTCAAGTCTATGTTTTCTACCTACTGTTCGAAAAAACTTTTCTGCTGAAGCAAGCATATTAGGATAATTATGTATGAGATGTACATGGGCCAGAAAACTATTACCAAAAATTTCAATCTTAAGGATTTTTGATACCTCAAAACCTAGTGCTGTTGGACTATGGACTATACAGAATATGTTTTCCATTACAACACGACGAAGTTCACAAAAGTAGAGAAATAATTGAATTGTATAGCTATTTTATAACATTGCGTTATTAGTTACTGGGTTTTTTTTGCCGGATGCGCTTTGACCCCGCCTTCCAGATCTGTGGCTATTATAATGCCACAACATTTTCGCCTTTTTATTTTAAGTAGGTTTTTCAAAGCTTGTTTTGCCTTTTTTTAAGGCATTGGAGCTCATTGAACTGTTGAAAAGTTATCAGAGCAGGGCGCAATGATACCATAATTATGACACATATTTGACAAGAGTCAACAGATACTAGTGCTGGGAATGCATGTAATACAACGCATTCTTTTATTAATTCATTCACGAGTGAATAGGTACCTTATATGCTTGCGTGTTACATCTTACACCGCGTCTTCACTTAACATTGGGTGAAACAGAGATCAAGCTATATTCGTTTTCGTCATAATACAAAAATAAAGTAGTTCACAAATTGTTAAGTAATAAAGCTGTCTACAAGCGCGTGAACACTTAATAACATGAAAATTTCCCAACATATTTTGGCAATCGCACTCTGAGTTTCAATACTTTGTTCTTATATACTAAATCGAATGTAACTTTTAAGATATAACGTAATTTACTTTTGGAAAATAAAAATATATATTATTGTTATTATATTTAAAAAAATAATTGGGTAGGCTACAAATTGATAGCTGATTGAAACGTTTGGACTATCTATATGATGGTAACAGCAAGTCGGGTGGTTCACTAATTTATCTATACTAATATTATACAGATGAAAGATGATTGTCTGTTTGTTTGCAATGAATAGGCACCGAAAACACTGAACCGATTTGAAAAATTCTTTCACTGTTGGGAAGCTACACTATCCCCGGGTAACACAGGCTATATTATATTTTCCAAATAATTAGGGATCTAAACTCTAAGGCTTTCATGGCCGGCGTTGCATGTTGTATGTATTGCTTTCAGGCTGTTTGGCCGTGGTCTATGTGAAACTTGTGTTCCAGACGTTTCGTCGATCACTGCGGTCGACATCTTCAGTGGTTCAGGTCCGAGCGGCGACAAGAGCGTAGAACTCTCCTCCGCGGCGTCTTCTCTGATACTGATACTCAGTATCAGAGAAGACGCCGCTTGTGTCTGCAACACAAGTTTCACATAGACCACGGCCAAACAGCCCGAAAGCAATACATACAACATAATTAGGGATCCTTAAACATTTTAATTTTGAATTTTTTTACCCGTGCGTAGCCGGACCGTTGGACCGTTAGTTATTTATAAAGTATATTAGGCGAGTGCGTATACCGACCGGTTTCATTACCTTCTAAGAATCTTTTTCTTCTAGAAAGAAACACGCGCTTTTAGCCGCGTCCGCCCATGCACTGATTTGTTTGTATTTTATTTTCATATCTGCCTGGAATAAAATAAACTCAATAAAAATGGTTCCTAGAATTGCAATAATAATACCTATCGAGTGTAGGTTTGCATGAATGAATGTCTGATGGACCTGTAACCCCATTGATGCCATTATAGAACAGCATACAAAGGTTTATCAATAAAGAGGAAGCTGCCGTCACGGTCTATTGTAAGTCAATCCAACTTGGAACAAGACGTTGCATTTATATTGTGTATTATAGCCGTGCTTCACTCTCTTTGACTCTACTTATATTAACATTTGTAGACTAGCTATTGCAGGCGATTTCGTTAAGAAATGTTTATGCAAAAATTAACTACGCAAATTTCTCCCCTTCACCTATATACATACGTCTACAAGTTCATGTTTATACGAAAAGCGGTTTTAATTACAAAACCAGTTAAACGATTCAGACATGAAACCGTAAAAAACTATTTTTTGTAACATTGGTAACGAGTATAATAATGATATCAAATGCTTAATCGATTTTTTAACATTATCTATGTTTAATATATTATAATATGATAAAAATAGGTAATGTGGTACTATTTTGTCTTATCTATGCTAATATTATAAGGAGGAAAGATTTGTATGAAGGTATGTTTGTAATGAATCATATCAAAAACTACTGTATCAATTTCAAAAATTCTTTCACCATTAGAACATTCACCCTGAGTAACATAGATTATACGCGTATTATATTTTCAAAAAAAATAGGGATTTTTATAATTTTTAATTTTCAATATCTTCAAATATGTAAGATTTTATGTAGTTTATTTTAGTAACGGTCAGTGGGATGACTTCTCGTTTTCCGGGATCCTAGGTTTGAATCCCGGCAGGGGCAAACATAATATATGCGATGAGTGTTCGTCACGGGTCTTGGATGTTTGTGTGTCTGTGTCGTCCGTGTGAAAGTTAGAAAACCCAAAAACAAAGTAATTTAAATTAAAGGATTTAATCTTTTGTATCTAAAGAAAAGTTCTAAACTTTCTTTATCAATTTTAATCTACCTATTTGCTTATGATTTCTCGATTTATAAGAAACCTTTCAATGTATTGCCATAATTGAAGACGTTTTACCCGATTAAACGATCTTAAAAATATCTGGCGGCCTCGTAAGGAAAACATAATCATAAGAATATCGCATGGAAAAAGCTTTAGAAACCTGTTGAAAGCCGATTAATTTGATTGCTTTTCGATAACCATATTGGTTTAGACTTTTTGATTAATATATCTGAATAGGTACCTTTTATGTATGTCATACGTTCGATGTATGTTTTATTTTCAGAAATCAATCTATTTAAGGAAATTTAACATCACCATATTGAGAGTTTTATGGTTTATTGCATTAACATGCTAGGCGGAACTTATGTTTAAATATTTGAAGTTAAAAATTCGGCTAATAACAACATCCCCTCAGATGTTAAAAAGGAAGGAAGTAATTCGGCTCTAGTGGTATGGGCTGCTATAGCTTAGTTGGACAAAGCGACAGGGCGGTTTTCTTTAGTCGGGGGTCAAGTCCCACTAGCAGGCGATTTTTTTCCTTCAAATTTTTGAATCACCATATGGAATTGTATTGTAACTTTATTATTAAATTATTCTTTTTTATTTCCTTTATTCCTGAAAGATGAAGTCCAATTGGAGCATAATTAGTAATTTACATTTTAAATCATTGATTCGTCGATTGGTCACATGTGTTCTATAATATAATCAATTTACGGAGGTCAAAGCTCTTGCTATTCTGGTCTCACTATCCATTACCAATTTTGCGCAGAAGGTGATCCATCTATTTACGAAGAGCTTCAATCACTTATCACATTTGCAAGTACCCCAACTTTTGATGTATGGCCTGATAAGCTGATTTGAGCAAAAACTTTTCTTAGACTGGCATCAGTTAGGAGCGAGTACATGCCAAAAACTTTGTGTGAACTATAGTAGGAGCCTTTAAGCACTCACAAAGGACAAAGTTGGAAATATGTGTAGTTTCGAAAATTATTTATTTATTTTTATCTATATCTAGCAGTCTATGTCTAGCAGTGGACAACCTATGGCTAAGATGATGATGATGATGATAAAATGAATCCGTGAAATGTTTTGTTGGTGATGGCTTATAAAACACGGGTCGCGTTCCTGTAACCTTGGGCTTTAGGTATTATTTTACTATATGAATATTTAATTGCGTTCCGTTTTCTCAACCGCGTGGACTACGATTTTTACGTTACCGTAAATTTTTGCAATAAAAAAAGTAAGTAACCTATGTGCTATTATATTACACTATAATCTTTCTGCCAAATTTAATTCAGATATGTTTAGAAATTTTCGCGTGATTGATCAACAAACATACACACATATAATCGTTCATTTTTTAAATCTGATATGTATAATTCATAGTGTTTGTGACCACAACGGCTTGACCCATTTTTATGAATTGTTTTGTGTATATTCGGTTTGTTCCCCTCCCCCCTCAACTTTTTTTATGGCGATTTTAGTTTTTTTGTATGAAAAAATATCCAAGTAATTTAACCGTCGATCATTCACGTGAAGTAATTAAGATAAAGTGTCGTGTCATTTTCTCATTTCGATAATTTGTATAACAGAACAATACACACAGCCAGAGAGGGCCAGAAAGCATTCTAGGTCGAGCATCATAACATCTTCGATAACATCGTCACTGATCAACAAGTGAGATAGTGGTCAAACGCTAGATCAATACAGTGTAAAAACAAGAACAACATTTGCTAGGTCAGCTAGTATATATACATTTATATGTAATAGTATTACTTCTTTGCTAGTCTTTCATGAATATGTATTGGGAAATAACAACAGCGAACCTTCTACGGTCACATTGGAACACAGAATACCCAATTAAGTATAACGACTGACAAAACCCAAAAAAAATTGAGGAAAATCTTAGAGTCGTATAAAATAACAAACTTACAAGCTCTCAGTTTATAAATCGGGAGTTTTATGGTGGCCGTCTACATCGAGCCTAATAAACCTCCCTACTAGTAGTAGGGAGGTTTATTAGGCTCGATGTAGGATTAGCCAATATTTACTAAAGAAGAGTTCTGTTCATATGATTGGCGTTATTGTGGCTGGACACAAAATTAGTTTGTTACCCTGGGACTATTGCATACCTAGTCATATGGAATTTCTTTTTTGTTTTTAATTCATTCAAACGAATATTCTCATTAGATAACTACGTTTCTTATTCATTAACTCGAAGCCCGCAAAAACCCCGGGTTTACCTCAAAACCCGTACATTGATTCACTCTTTATAACGCAACAGCCATTCTCTATTGCGAAGAAATATCAAGGATTATTTATTATTATTAAGGCTTTAGTATAAGTAAAATCAAATGTTTACGGAATTCGTTGTCTGAGTCTGTTTCCCGATAAGTACAATCCTCGAGTTTAGAAGATATGAGTGAATAGGTATCTTATAGACTTGCGTGCTCCTAGACTTAGACTGCGTTGTCACTTAACATCAGGTAAGACAGTAGCTAAGAGAGCAAGCTATATCTTCATAAAGAAAATATAAGATAAACCGTTTTGAAAAATATCTTTAGGCTGTATATTGCTTTAGTGATTTGCTTTGAGAAACATTATGAAAGTGACTGAACAAGATTTTATTATATCTTAACCAAATTTACACCCTAGTTTATAATCACATTTTCACCGTCTTTGCGTAGTTAAATTAAAACTAAATTAGCTTTCATGCTGTGTAAGACGGCCGCGGCGCAGACAATATTTTCTCTTTTGGTAATTTATAAAATTAAACTAGTAAATTTAAAAACTTAGAGAAAGTAATTATAAAAATAATAATTATTATAATGATGAAAACTATAAACTTTCCTCATTATAATCATCCTCATCTTAAAAAGATTGTTTTAGTTGTTATGACGTGGCAATAGGACGTAACCCAAAAAAGGCAAATTTTTTTTGTCCTATGGCGACCAAGCATCGGTGATGAGGTAGTGCGAGTCATCCACGTCTACTTTACTACTACGGCACAAAGCGGTGACTCATCATCATCATCATCATTATCTCAGCCGTAGCATGTAATTGCATGTTTGCACGAAGGAATATGAGACAGGTATCCACATAACCTAAATTATAAAAATGCATTTATTTTGTGAATTTTGTTAAAAATATAAAATTCAGGTTTTTGTTTTCAAATAAAATCAATTGAATCAACTTAAGCGTTTCTTAGACAGACAAAATAAAAGTCAGGTCCGAGCTAATACGGATTTGCGAGGTGGTATTTGATTTAAACATATGTATGCTTTAACCACAGTACTGTGTAACTGTAAGGTTGCGTAATCAAACCTCCTTTCGTCATTGAGTACCTAGTTGCTGTGGTTCACGTAACTCAAAGAGATGCTTAGGTCATAAGCACGTAGTTATCAATATACTAGAAATACATAATAGTGCATGAGCAACGTACGTTAGTGCAAAATTGATCTTGTTACTGAAACGAGGTTAGGATGCCGTTGGCAGTTTAATATTTTCACATCAAAGAGGACATCGACTAGAGTAACAACTTCCCGGTTCCTTTTTATTTTACTTTTCTAAAATACTAGAACATTTTTAGATTCATTTATACTTTTTATGCAGTAGCGTTATATTTTCTATTCAAATATATATCTTTTTTATACTGGATAGGTCTAGCTGTTGAGCACTATCTCACTTGATGGTAAGTGAAGATGTGGTTGAAGAAATTATCACGCTAGACCCAGAACGCTTACTGGCTCTCAAGAAGTACGCTGTTGTCTGAAAACAATATGACGTGTTTGGTGACAGTTTTTCAAACTTGAGGGTGGTAGCTAGCCAGGAAGGTACTCAAAAGTACCATATCACCATGCTGGAAATTTGATAACGGTGTTACCTTCATAGAGAGCTCAAGCCGTTGTACAAATAAAAATACAAAAATACCATATAGCAATGGTGCATTGCTGTACGTCTGTTTGACCGATGATAGAATGACACCCTCATTAGTCAGTATAATTAATTAAACACTTGCCGTGGTGGTACCGGCCTAAAATAGTACTCCCCCATCTCTTCCCGCGGGTGCCGTAAGAGTCGGCCAAGGGACCACGTACCAGAAGGTGGGCAGCAGCGCCTTCTAAGGATCGGAAATTATACTACGCTCACCAACCCGCCTGCCAAGCTTGGCGAGTATTGACAAATCCCCACTATATGGGGGAGGCATATGTCCAGCAGTGGACGTCCTATGAGATGATAATTAAATTAAAAATTTATTAACGATCTCGATCATACGCTTTCCGTAAGGGAAAAATGTAAACCAAACTCAGTATGGGGCAATTTCACATATTCATATGCTTGCATGAGCCGGAAAACTCGGAAGACACCTACCACCATATCACCGCCCTACAGCACACAGACTACTTTCACTACTGAATAACGCACCTATTCCTCGTAAAATATATGTTATTTTCATTTTCAGAGGCAGACCGTACTGAGTTGGATTGCTTTGCGCTGGGATTCGACTTTGCTACTATACAGTGGTTCCTGAGACACGTTGACAGAATTTCAGAAATCCCTACCGCGCATTTTATACGCATTCACTCACAGTTTGTGAGCACTGGCAGGATACCCTGTGTCGCGGAGACGGAGGAAGGCATAGACAAACACAATTTCATTACACAAACTTCCAAGAGCCGAGAACAAAGATCTATGCTTACAAAATTTTTGTCCTAATCCCAGATTGGGACAAAAATTCTGGGACTGAGTTTAAAACCGCTACCCCTGGTTCAAAACCAGGGGTAGCGGTTCTAAAGTCAGTATCACTGATCACCAAGCCACGACGACCATCGTTGTTTATTTCGCTTTTCAACTTCACCCAGCTTACGTTGTGTGTGTATGGCTTGATATATTTACAAAACAACATTAACGCTCAGCCGTATGGTTAAACTCCCAGCATGACGCCACAGATAAAACAACAGCATTATCGTATCATGTCGTGTTTTGGACGAAGGTTGACTTAGACACACACCTACCTTTTATTCTGTGGCCCTGGGGGACAGATTTGTAAGGTAATATGTTCAAATATGAACCAAAGTATTATATATCTATTCCATAGACTGATATTTATTACTATTATGCGTACTAGTTTTTAATGATACAGATATAGAAAAGATATAAAATAAATTAGTCCAATTTACTTCATTTGCATGAAGAATTCATATTTTACAATAGTTGTGATTGCCCAAATCGAAGTCTACAATTGAATGAAATTGAAGACTTGGGTTTCTATCGAATACAAGTGTCACTAATAGAGCCACCCACAGCCTTCCCCTAAAGTTACGCCTTATTTGCAATGGTAATACAAACTATGTTCGTAACACTGATTTTCGAATATAATAAGAGATAACTCTATCAAGAAACCAATTTATTCGCAATGAAGGCGAGGTATTGAATATGTAACTTCATACTTCATGGATATAATCTACTTATGTAAAACAAGTGATGTTACTGCGCTTATAACCTACTAATATTATAAATGCGAAAGTTTGTGAGTATGGAGGTATGGATGTTGGTTCCTCTTTCACGCAAAAACTACAGAACAGATTTTGATGAAATTTGGAACACAGATATTTGATACTGTGGATTTACACATAGGCTTATTTTCATCATCATCATCATCACTGTTTTTCATCACCAGGAGGGTAAAACGGGTTTGGATAAAAATTTCTAAGTAAAATACTTCAGGTCTAGGAATAACAGAGAGGCTACTTTCATTATCCTCATCAATCATCACCACGACGGATTTGTATGAAACTTTGAAAATAAATAGCTTAAACCCTGGATTAGCCCATAGGCTTATTTTCATCATCACCATCATCACCGTTTTTCATCGCCAGGCGGATAGAACGGATTTGGGTGAAATTTGGTATGTAAATACGTTAGATCCGGGCTACACATTACATAGGCACATTTCATCATTATTATCATAATCATCACCACACGGGTGAAACTGCGGGGCCAGCTAGTATATTATGAAAATATTGACAGATAATCTGAATTGTCACGTAGAAAAAAAACCAGTAACTATATAGTTTAAAAAGCCGACTTGCACTAATTATCCGAGAATAATTTCAAAATTATGAAGAAATATTTGTACGGCATATCGGTTGGTGTTTGAATCCACAACTACAAAAAAACATTATACCAAAAAATGGAACCAACTTCAACACTCAAAAGTGTGAAATAACTTGTTGAAGTCGGTACTGCGATAGTTCAAAAGTATGTATAACCAAAATATTGTGCGCATATTACTGATATAGACAAGTTATATCACACTTTTGAGTGTTGAAGTCGGACCTCAATTGCGCGCGGCTTGGATACCGCGTTGCTCTGTGCACCATAGTCAACCTGATATTTCCATGCAAGTTATTGAAAATGAAATTAAAAACGGGGCGATCTCTTTGGTAGACTGCGCGCATTGCGTTGCGGCTACAGAAAAGAAGTCGGTTATATTGGATTACTAATAGCGCCCCGCGACGTCACCCGTGTGGATAACGGTTTTCCCGCTACATCAAATTATTCCACGGGAATGTAGATATATATATATATATATATACAATTCACCACGACAAAAATTAGCTTATATGCTGTTCCAGACTATAATCTATCTCTGTACCAAATTTCATCTAGATCGGTGCAGTCATTCTGGTGTGATTGAGTAACAAACATTTATCCATCCCAGCTTTGACATTTATAATATTAGTGAGATTTTATTTTCTCGCGATCGTAGTGAAAAGTATAGTGTGTCACAAAGCGCTAAAATACCACACTGTAACTCGATTTCTATGAACTCCCTCGCTAAAGCTCAAAAAAAAAATATAATAATAAAGCTCGAGAGAAAAATTAGCTCGTATATAATGGATCATTTTACCCCTTTCTATAACAATTTACTGATGCGTTCAAAACAAAAATCTTCTTAAGTATTGTTAAAAAAACTGTCAGTCATTAACGATTTGTAAGAAAAGTTAAACAGTCTCGCATTTTTCAAATGACGTTGTGTTTTAATTATTTCCCAAAGTAAATACTGCACGAAGCGAGAGCGATACGAAGCATTTTTATTGTCTCCAGTGATAAACATTTTACCGTTTGACATCAAAGCACCCGTTATACCTTGTTAAGGCTTGACCAAAATAGACAATTTAGAGTTTTTTCAGCTCATTTTGTTGAAAGTCCTGCATGTCTAATATACTTTGAAAAATGCCACTTATGAGAACAGTTCATAAAGGTGAATAATGATTAAGCGAAATTTGATTTTATCAGCTAAATTATTATTTAAAAAATATTTTTAAAATATCTGAATTCCCACGGCGACAAATGCGCTTGAATTGAGTCTCACACCAGAAGAAAGAAAATATTTGAAAAGCTCAAAAATGTGATATTTTTTTTAGGCCAGACGTCATCTATAATGTTATAATATAATATATCAAATGTAATCATTAATAAACACGCATCAAGTTTTGTTCTGCTCCCTCAGCCCATAAACACCCGCGCGCCTCTGTAATGTCATCGACAACTGTGAGGTCCTTAATTTATCAGAATCAGGGTACCATTGTTATTGGCACCCACACTAAAATTCTAAAGATGAGAAAAACCATGATATTTCAACCGTAAAAAAGTTATCAATTCGACTGTATTTATTTTAAGTGTCAGAAGTTTTTTCTTAGTAAACTGATTTTGATAACACGTTTTTTATTTGAAATTCATTTTCATATGGTCTCATTGAAATTTGATCAAGATCTAACAGATCCCGAAAAAAGTATAGTTACCGTGGAATCATTTAGGTAGAGTGTAAACCGTAGTCCATACGGGTGAAACCGCGGGGCACAGCTAGTAACTTTATACATTTATTATTATTATGCAAAGGTTCATGCACTAGTGTTTCGTATTAAGACTGTATAATAAGTTGCCCTCCGATTCAGTAATTAATCAATCAATAGTTTTTATTGGACACCAACATATATGTAAAGCATATAATTATGGAACTACAAAACATTTAAAAGAAATTACTCGGACACTTCAATATCCAATTTCATACAGGCAACGTTGTTTGGACAAGAAATAACTTGGTGATGCAGTTTTTTTATATTTTAAACGCACACAATTAAAATGTCCTCAATTCTCAATCATTTCGATTTACGCACACTTCGGTAAAGGCACACATTCAGTAATTAATCAATCAATAGTTTTTATTGGACACCAACATATATGTAAAGCATATAATTATGGAACTACAAAACATTTAAAAGAAATTACTCGGACACTTCAATATCCAATTTCATACAGGCAACGTTGTTTGGACAAGAAATAACTTGGTGATGCAGTTTTTTTATATTTTAAACGCACACAATTAAAATGTCCTCAATTCTCAATCATTTCGATTTACGCACACTTCGGTAAAGGCACACTCTCTTACAAAGGTGGGTCTGAGAGTATAAATTTACCGTAAACATTTAAAATAATTAAGATTTAGTTTATTTTAGGAATTAATGAAAACACACGGTCAGATGTCAAGACGGAGAAATAATGGTAAGAGTTAGCCGTAAAAAATCGTTTAAAATGATAAATTGGAATGTTGGCCGGAGCTGCTTTTACTTACCGTATAGACGCTAAACTTGAGTAACATTTTATGCAGTTTTTTTGCTATAATATTCTATTGAGTTCAATGAATTATATAATTACTCTGGCTTATTAAAATCTGGTTTTACTCACGTACATTTTATTTATTAGTTTTGAAGCGATAGAGAGCCTTGCGCGAGTCGGCTTTTAACATCACGGACGCAGGTTTGATTCCCTTTCAACGGTTTGAGCTTGCAACATAATATAGTTATTTAATCTACAGCATGGTAATAAGTAACTTTCGAGTAATTTGCCTGGCTAGTCACCACTCTCGAGTATAAAAAACTGTCAACAAACACATAGTATGTTCAGGCAGCTTTTCTAGAGAGCCTGTTCGTATTCTAGGTCGTGATTCCACCTTCAAACACATCTTCACTGACTACCAAGTGAGATAAAGGTTAAACGGTCTATTCTATAGTTTCCTTTCTGGGCGGCAGTCCTGTGTTTGTGTATGAATGCAAGGTAGGTATGCAAGGATACTGTCTCACATACAAAGAGACGAATGCGTGATAGCTGTTTCTGGTAGGTAATACTACTATTAATACTCTTGTGGATGACTGGCAGAAAATGCTTAGCGTTAAGTCCTCCATGTACTAAAATAGTGCTAAATCCTACTAATATTTTAAATGTGAAACTTTGTGTGTATTACCTCTTGCCGCTCAAACGGCTACACCGATTTCAATGAAATCTGGTATGGAGATAGCTAATACCCTGGATAAATACATTGGTATATTTTCATCATAACCATCATGACCGTTTTTCATCACCACGCGGGAACAACCGCGGGGCGCGGCTCGTTATAAATAAATTCATTAAAATGTTACTTTATTATAATAAAATATGTCAATTGGATTTGTTTTATGACCTTACTAGGTGTGCCCCGCGGTTTTAACCGCGTGGTGATTGATGATGATGATGATGATAAAAAGTAGCCTATGTGTTATTCTAGGACCAGAAGTATCCACATACCAAATTTCATCCAAATCCGTCCAGCCGTTTGAGCGTGATTGAGTAACAAACATCCATCCATTCATCCATCCATCCGTCCATCCATCCGTCCAAACTTTCACATTTATAATATTAATGGGAGTGGGATTGGTGGGATTTAAAATACTTGTGATATTTGTCATGTGTAAGACATATGGATTATTTAATTAATATCTTGGACTAGGCTTTGCCTGAAACTTACGTCGAGTTTCATTCGCTCGAGTCGAGTCGTCGAGATTCTACTATCGATTTAAGTAAAGCCAGATAATATATTTTCACAATATTTTCATTAATTTCTTAATTTTTGTACATATTCCGTCTATAGAGGTAGTCTGTGGATCTACTAAACAAATTTTGAAATTCTTCAATAGATCGCCGTGTGATCTGTTAGTGTCATATCATAATATATATTAACCCGAAAAACAAAAATACTTTTTATAACAAGTAAAAATGTTTACCGTCTAACGAAATGGGCACGGGTCAGCTAGATAGATTTACTCGTCACTTTTGAAATCACATCACACTAATAATAAAAGTTTGTGTTTATGTGTGTTTGTTACCTCTTCACGCCTTAACGGCTTGATATTATTGAATAACATTTGTGATGTAGGTACCTTATAACCTGGAAACACGGGCTACTTTTACTCCGAAAAATTGATGGTGCTTTTGGGATACAACAAAAACTCAATTAATATTATGAATTCAAAAGTAGCTCTGTCTATTCAAATGTTTTCACGCCTAAGCCAATTTTAATAAATATTGGTATAGAGACGGGTGAGAGAATGATAATCTTGGAAAAGGACATAGGGTACTTTTTGTTCCGGAATAAATATGGTTCCCGAGAGATAATTAAGGTAGCGGAAAAGCTATCTCTCGGAAACCACACAGCCGAAACCGCGAGGCGAAGCTGGTACCACTAGTACTAATATAACGGATGTTAAAGTCCATCACACTAATATTATGCGAAAGTTTGTTGTTTGTCGTTTGTATGTTTGTTACTCTTTCACGCTGAAGCGGCTCAACAGATTTGCATGAAATTTTAAGATATTATTTGAAGATGCTTTTGGTGTAAAATGATTTAAAAACAATGAGGCCCTTACATGAATGCCCTGTCTGGGAGCAGATTCTATTAGAAAGATCTTATTGACATATCAACGACTTGTTTATTTTGCGAATTTCCACTGCGTAACGTATTATTATTAACATATAGGTTGCTGTTGTGGAGTTCAGCTGCTGATATAGAGCCTATATTTATCTCACAAAAGTGCAATTTTAGAGGTACTTATATTATTATGCAAAATGTGCTTACACGAAACGAGAATAGACAATATTTAATGACTAATATTAAATATATAATATATACTAGCTGATGCCTGCAACTTCGTCCGCGTGGTATTTATTGGCGCCAATTATAATTGTATTGATCGAAATACCTTACAATGCTTTTTTATAGACGACATTCAACCCGTTTTGGCGATTAAGCCTTACAAACAGAGAAACAATTAAAAGAAAAAATAATACAAATAATTAAAACACAAAAATAAAGTTGTAATAAAACGTTAATACAAATCCTTCCTACTAATATTAAAAATGCGAATGTTTGTGTGTATGATTGTTCATTTGTTACTTCTTCACGCTCAAACGGCTACACAGATTTTGATGAAATTTGGTATGGAAATAGTTTAAGCCCTGGATTAACACATAGACTACTTTTATCACGGAAAAAGTATAGTTTCCGTGGGATAAATGAGGTAGCGGGAAACCGTATTATTAATAGAGACAACTTTAATGATTTTTGAGTTCCATGAATCAATTATTTATGTGTGAGCTTCCACTTTACAGTGATTTAATCATACTGGTATAATAGTTATCATTTTCACATCGTCAACAATTACACATTACATTTCATAATTACGTAGTAACAACTATAAAAAGGCCTAGGCCGTGGTGGTACCGGCCTAGAATAGTACTCCCCCATCTCTTCCCGTGGGTGCCGTAAGAGTCGGCTAAGGGATCACGTACCAGGAGGTGGGCAGCAGCGCCTTCTGAGGATCGGAAATCATACTGCGCTCGCCAACCCGCCTGCCAAGCGTGGCGAGTATTGGCAAATCCCCCCTATATGGGGGAGGCATACGTCCAGCAGTGGACGCACATGGCTGAAAAAAGAAACTATAAAAAACGGAATATATTAAGGAGCGTTACGTTTCTATTACTTTCATGTAAATCAACTGTCATAAGTTCGTTGGATTTTTTATGAAACAAGCTTGAAACTAATTCGCAGTTGTCAAAACATTTTTGACACTTCTACAATAAACGAGGCGGCTATCAGTTCTGTCGTATTTTTCTATGTTGGTTACTCGGCGAAACTCCTCTTTATAAATTAAGAAAGATATTATTTATTTTTGTTGAAAAGATTATATAAAGGGTTTTCATTTACTAAACTGTTATTTTAGTGTGTACATGCGTAGGAAATAAGCGCAATAATATTTGAACGGAGGACATAACTTTTACATATTATCTATTTTTATTTATTTACAAGTATTCTAGGATAACTATTATCTAAATGTGTTCATTGACATGGTTGTCAAAATGGCCTAATTGATTTTAATCTTATTTTTTCAGAAACACGTTATAACAATGTTGTATTTATGATCTTTTATAATATATCATGTATGGTAATACTATATATCATTATTTATTTATTATTAATTATTTTCGTATCTAATACAAAATGAACCAAATATTAAAACGTAAAAAAAAATTGAAAAAACAAAATTTTGTTACTCATAAAACGGGCCAGTTTACATGACTCCTACCCAATTTCTATATGAATTAAGTTGTTAGAAATATAATTACGAAACCAATCAACAAGTTGAGAAACTTTTCATAATGACAAGTTTTTCAACTCACATTATTGATAAGAAATAAAACATATAAATAAAGAAAATGAATTTTAAATCTATTTACTTACATGAATTTAAAATTTCACGCACAAGTTCACAATGTATCACGTTAAAAGTAAACGGTTCGCGTAGCGCGTCTACGCCGTAGCGGTGCGTCTACGGTTTTGGTAGCTGTAGCTGCAAGCGTAGCGGTTTTATGGGAACGGGATGTGACGTCACAGTTGGCCAGAGATCAAGATCCATGGGCGTGGGAGATGGTGTACTGTTGTATGAATAACCTTCTTTGTTATTTACGTCTTCGACGGACGGTAAAGTACAGGCGAGGTCAAAAGTTTTGCATAATATAAATTACACACAAATTTGAGAGACTGAAATTGAATTGAAAGTTGTGATAGATTTAAATTTGGAGATTTAAATTAAATTTTTAAATTTGGATTGAAGTTATCATAATATAATTTTGATAAGTAATTGCTTATTAATTAGTGCATCAATATTTTTAGTGCATAGTAATTTGTTTTGTATACCTAATAAAATAACTAAATATAATACAATTCAACTCTGTATTTTTTTAAATTAAATACTGTTGCTTTGTTTAACGTGCAAATTTAATTTAACTAATAAATTATCAATCTATCAACTTGTGAAATACATATAATATATTTTATGAAATCATTTAAAGTTTATGTATAATCATCGAAGATATTGTAAGTTTTGAACTTTTTAAGCCTTGGATGGGTGAGATCAAATCATTGGATAGGCGATAATTGGGTGAGATCAAAAGTGTCCACATTGAGATTGAATTTAATTTTTTTATATTTTTCTATTCAATGGTTTAAAGTGATGATAGTCTCATAGTAGTGTGTATTGGCCGTCAATGTAACGGTTTGTAGATCAATTCCCACTTTAAGCTTGAGTTTTCTATGAAAGTGACATCATTATCGCATGGTGGCATTGATTCCTCTTCTCTTATCATAAACCATCTCTTACGCATGCATGGTAATGGTAGGTTTGATGGAATCCTTGTGTTTGCGGCAGCCTAAAAGAAGCAGGATCTTGTCACCCATAAGACTTCATCTGCTGGGAAAAGACCTCCCCCATTGATCTCCGCAAGGATAAGGGAAGCAGCCCGCATCTTAGTCAGGTCGTCTGTCCATTTTGCATTTAGAAGTACTATGATGCTCTTGCCAGACGTGGGCTTCACTCTAATTTACCAAATGGGAACCGGCTTCAACACTCAAAAATGCGAAATACTTTGTCGAAGTCGGTACCATGTGCACAATACTTTGATAATAGGTACTTTTGAACTATCATGGTACCGACTTCAACAAGTTATTTCACACTTTTGAGTGTTGAAGTCGGTTCCATTTTATAGTTTTTTTTTAAAGACGCTATTAAGTAGACGTACAGATTTTACATAAATGATATACATATATTTAGTTCTAATGAGCAATGTCTCTTACCATGGGCCTCGTAATAAACACCAAAAAAAATCAATATAACCAATAATGTGATATAATTTTTTTATTTTATATAGTCAGCGTTTTGCACCCAAATATCGACATGATAGTGAGAATTAGTTTTTTTGATGGCACTACATAGAGCCAACATATTCCGTAATAAATCCTTAAGCTTCCAGCGGAATAGAGTAAAAGACTTCAACGAAGTAATGATTTGCGTGTTTGATAGCTTTTAGGCATTATGGTTTTCACTTTGCTATTTAGTATTAATATTTCTTAGATAATTACTCACTAGATACCACCCGTCTAGGTATTGCTCGACTCAGTGTAGGACTTGGAATCTGTATAAAATCTGTCTAGGAATCGTGACTTGTTATGTTACTTATTGTTTTTCCCTACCTTGATATGTTTATTTACTTGAGATGCTTCTGTGCACTTAGTGTAGCCGATGCAAGATCAGAACTGTAGTGTATTTTAAACACACTCGGGTTGCCTGAAGAAACTGTCAAAAAATCCATCATAAATATTACAATGATTAATACGTATTATAAAAATTAAATATGGTTTTATAAAACAAATGCAACACCTATCTTGCTTATATTATAAATGCGAAAGTTTGTGAAAATGGATGTATGGATGTATGGATGTATGTTTGTTACTCTTTCACGTCTAAACTTGGTTTGATGGATTTTGATGAAATTTGATATGGAGATAGCAAACCTTGGATTAACACATAGGTTTATTATCATCATCACCTTTTTTCTTCACCACACGGGTAAAACGGATTTGGATGAAATTTGGTGTGCCGATACTTCAGGTCCCGGAATAACACAGGCTACTTTTCATCACTATCACCGTCAAGTCACGCGGGCAAAACCACGGGGCTTAGTTATTTATGTATAAGTAATACAAAAACAAAATTTACCAAATGTTCAACATGAATAAATAAGCAGTTTTTGTTGCGATCTAATTAATTTTCAATTTTGTCTCAATCTCTCGCCACTTTGTCAAGAATGATAATTGAAATGGAAACAAACAAGAAGTAACACCAGAAACAGTAGGTAACTGTTGTAAGTATCTATAGAGATCGTTGTTTTTTATTTATACGTTAGAAGTTACACCATTGGAATCTACGGTTCAAAGAATGCCTATTAACCTACTATACTCTAAATAGGCATTTCCTACGCGTTGCCCTACGTTGCTAAACTAAAAGAATAAGCTGCAAAACCAAGAGACAAAAACATTGATTCGCTTTGCAGAAGGTTATGTTTTACTTTTCTTATCATGCGTTATGCCATGTAAATGTAAGTGCCATGTAAATGGCACTAAATAGAATATATTTAGAGTAATCTAAAGAAAAAGTTTCCATTAAATAGTACCTATGCAAAACTATTGATTACTTTATCTAAAGAAAGTCTCTTGATAAAATCAATGTGTCAGTCGCTGACGCATTATCGTCGCGGGTCCGATGCGTTGGTCGGGTCAAGCCATGACCAATTTAGATATTTCTATCTATCATGGTATTCATCCATAGCATGTAGCCAAAGAGAAAGGTGGAGTATATTTTCGCGTATGAAACGCCGTTCTATATAGTCGCTACTATATAGAATATACCATATTTTTTTGGCTAATGGCCAACACTTTTCAGTTATTGGAGTGTAACTCAAAAACGGTTAGGCCGATTTTAATGAAATTTAAGTGAGTACACCTCAGAGGTACACTTTATCAAAAAAAAAAAGAACTTTGAGAATTGGTAAAAAATGGGGAAGAAATAGCTTAAGAATAGCAGAAGAAATGGCATACCTACATTAAAAAAAATACATGCAGTCAAACATATTAATATACCCTCCTCCTTTTTTGAGGTCGGTTTAAAAACTGTTGTGTTAAATTTGGCCATAATTTCCAATCACGTAGCTAATATCATATCATAGATCAGCAAAATTTAAAATTTTAAAATAGGCTGTACTCACGCATACATTGTTTACAATAACTTCGTATCGAGTTGAAAATAAAATTATAGTAATAACGTTTTATATATTTGCTAAAATTAATCACTACCCACATAGTGTCTACGTTGTATTATTATTCAAATGTTTGTGTACCTACGTCCATTCAAGTTATGAGTCAAATTGCAAAGGTCGGACTTTGCAGACTGAACACCTACGCGTGAATCTAGAGTACTGGGGCATTTCATATGAAGCGGACAGGTAAAGAAAAGTGAAGTTTTGAAATTTGTCCATATTCGTGCTATAAAACTGTCCAAGAGCGAATCAAACTCGCTCTCCGAGTAATAGGTAGGTACGTATACCTACCAAAAAGTTGTTTCTGTTCTCAAATCCGTATCGCTAGTTAGACTCTCCATAAAATTGGCTTATTTTGATTATTTGTTCGTTTAATATATATTTTTTCAAAATGACCTTTATTGATGTAATGATCCCGGAACTTGTAACTTGGGCCATTTTTTTATTAATGTTAGATGCTGACCGTACATAATGTATTTAGAGCACTTATGTAATCAACAAAATGAATAGGCTAAAACATTACGCATCTAATCAGGTGCATCATATATAAAAAATAAAACTATATTTTTTTAATTATTAATGAAAAAATACATAAAATATGTAAAATATATGTAAGCACAATAATTACTCAAAAAGAAATCACCAATATCTGTGACGTACCGAGCGCTAAAGCCGAGCCAAGCCTAGCGGGTGCGTAGAGTATAGGCAAGTAACGCAGTCGCGCCCGCAGAGCGAGCCGGCTGTTCTATATAGGCTGTGACATTGATTTTGTACATAGTAGGTACTTATTTCTTATAATGCGGAAACAGTCACTACGTGATTTAAATTCAATTAGAAGAGGACATATTGATGGCATAGATAGAAGAATTTTGTCGCCAGCGATAAACTACACAATATTTCTTTCGAATAGACGATTAAAATCAGCGTATACTCTATTTGAACTCTATTTAAGTCCGACAGAGCTAGTAATATTATAAATTTAAAAGTATGAGTTTCCATGTTTGTTAGTAAATCACTTAATAATAGCTAAGCGGATCTAAAATAAATTTGGCACACAGATAGAATATATTAGTCTAAAATACGGTCAAATATACGGTTGCTCAAAAACCGTAGTCCACGCGTGTGAAACCGCGGGGTGCAAATAGTATATTATAAAACCTATCTATCTGTTTATTATCTAATCATGCCTATCATTTACTTTTCAAATGAGTTATTGTTGTACTGAATATTATTTTAACTTTTTAGATTACTTAAATTAAACTATTTTTACAGATATCAAAACTAATTATCTTAACTGAAACGTTTTTTAAACTAAACACAGGCTGTAAACTATATAAACTAGTTATTCATATATCTGAAGCATAAGTTAATGTCAAGTATAAATTATTAGTCCAAATTTTGGCTATGTTCCAACATGTGGGCTACAGATATATGTGATTAGAATGGTAGTACTTATCGAGGATATGCCTAATGATACAGCGTCAAATCCAACATTTTGACTCAAACCTACGCCATAATAATGTATAATCTTTTATCACGCGTTTTTTTATCATATATTCTGATGAAGTCACGTGGGCCACCGGCTGCCGCTGCGCGCGGCCGGTTGCCCGCTTTGATCTGTGTCTGATAAACATTTTGAAAACAGAAATGTCTGTTTGAGAACCGCTGTTTGATTCTAAAACGTGACACTCTAAGTATATCTCTACTTCTTTTCTTATGGAGTATTACGTAAAAGTACAAGTTTACTAACTACTGGAGTTTGAAGTTTTATTTTTCAAATGATTATAGGCTACAACCAACGCATTATACCTACTTGTGAAACTGTTTGAGTGTATTAAAAAAAACGCTCCTTGTTCTTCCTCCATCCTCTTTGACTACGTGCCCCCGCGCCGGTCTATGCTAACAACTGTTTTGTTCTTACAATTGGTTAAGCTGACGTCATTTATTGACTATACTACCAAAATGGGCGTTACTAAGAACAACACGCGCACGTGATGATACTTTAAATGTAGATGTACGTACTTGTACCCATATCCTTAATCCCTAGATAGTATATCATTGATCATAAAAAGCCGCCCACAAGAGGATTTGTTGTGCTATTGTCACGTCACTTTTCAACTTACGTCAACTTAGCGAGACAATGGAAAAGAAATCGTGTGTAAAATAAGGTAGAGGCCAGAATGAGAGACTGACTGATGAATTATACGAGGCATCTTCACTCGACTGCGCAAAGGAGTTTTATATTTGGGAAGTTTCTATTTACATATCTTCTAAGAAGTATATAAAAATCTCGTGTGAGAGTGTTGGTTATTAACTTTTAATTATAATAAGCTGCTCCGTAAGGGCTTGACTGATTTATATGAAGATTTTTGTGTATGTTTGGTAGGTTCTAAAGTATTTTTAAGTCTCCTACACCAAGTTATAAACCGCCCTCCCAAATAATCAAGTCAAGTTACTGTAGTTACAGTAGTTTGTACTAATAATCTTATCGGGTCTGTCAGTGACCTACTGTTTGGATGCCGAAGATACAGGCATAGCTTCGTTTGGGGCCAGCTGCTAACCAAGGGGTACCCCTTGGTACCCATTGTATTAACAATTGCAGAAGTCACGGTATGTTCTCGTGTACTTAGTTAGTTTAGGAAACTTGAGAATTGAGGGATGAATGCGCAAAAGGCAATGAATACGTGATCCTCATAATAAAATAATGAAACAAATTTATTTAAGCATTTTTTACTGTTATATATTGGAATGAAATGAAAAATGTATTTGTTAATGTACTAGTTATGAATATACCGATGGGACGTTTTTTAATAGATATCGACCACCATCTCACTTGATGCTCAGTGAAGATGTGATCGAAGACGTAATCACGCTATACCTACAATGTCAAGAGGTTAAGCATAAAATACAGTTCTGATACATCTTTACTTGCCCTCCACGGCGTGCAACTATGTAATAGTAGGTTGTAATTTTTAGACTTTCGCGATTCGAAGACATTGTTAATAAATCAATCGGGGCTTGATAGGGAGAAAAACATTTAGTAATTTATTTACCTCGACGTTTTGTCGCATCGTACCTGGAAGTTGCATTGGTCGTGGTCACGAGAAGACTGTCTTCTCGTGACCACGACCAATGCACCTTGGTCGAAACGTCGAGGTAAATAAATTACTAAATGTTTTTCTCGCGATCAAGCCCCGATTGATTATTAATAAGGTATGTTATTATGTATTTCAATAAATATTTAAGGAATTCAAGAGATTATTGGCTTTAAGCCACTTATAATCTATGATAAAACCAGAGTCAAATGAGATTAAACCAATGTTTGAGATTTTTTTTATACAGCCACCTTGTGTTTTCTTCAGTATTTATATAGTTCAATATAAATTTCTGGACTTTACTTTTTTAACTGACATGATCTCTCATACAAGAATTAACATTAATATCAGGATTAGTTCCCATGCATTTTTTTCGTTGCTTATTATTAAAGCACAGCGTAGCGTTAAACGTTTGACGAAACTTTGTTAAAAATATAAATAAAAGGTAATAATATTTAAAAAATATTATGTCCCCCGTGTGAAGCCGGGACGGGCCGCTGGTATAATGTATATTTGGTAAATTATAATACCTATACCATTTGCCAGACATAAAATTATATCTAGTAATAAAGTATTATGTTCAATATGATATGTCGGAACATTGTAAAAGCACACTAATTACTATAACACCAGCTAGTAACAACGTCGTAAAGGAAATTTTCCATCTAATGGCCATAGTTAGGATACACGAGCCTCGTGTCGGGTGCCGAAGCGACGGCGCCTAGAGCAACTATTGTCTATGAACCAGTGTCTAATGTATCCAGTATGGGCCCTTCTCATAACGCCGGTGCTTGTGAGAGGCGTGATGTGCTACCACACTAATGACGGTCCCGTGGCGCAGTGGTTTGTGTCATCGACATGAATTCTGTGTCTTCGGGAGCCTGGGTTCGAATCCCGGCAGGGGCAAACATTTGTGCGATGAGTGTAGATGTTTGTCCCGCGTCTTGGATGTTTGTGTGCTCTGTTTGTGTGTGTCCATGCCTCCCGCGATACAGGGAATCCTAGTGCGGGTCTGAGTGTGATGAAAAAAAAATAACTAATACTGTAATACGAAGGTTTCTATGTATGTGTGTTTGTTACCTCTTCAACCTTTAGCTCAGCCTTAGCCGGCTTGATAGATTTGAATGAAATTCGCAACGTCTAATAACTTGGATAAACACATTATCTATTTTTTATCAGGAAAAAAATATGATACCATAATGACATTTATTATATCATCTTTTTTTTAGAACTTTTTGGCAGCTCCATGCTTCAATGCTGAAGATCCCGGATCACATAATGGAAAAGGCTAAAAAGAAAGAAAGCGGACAGAATAAAGATGAAATAAATAGATAGAATAGAAATGCTACATCCAATCCAACAAGAATGTTAGAAATACCGCCATTCTAAAAACAGATAACGGTAATGAATCAAATTTATATATACCTACATATAATAATCACACTAATCGATGGGGGAGGCCTATGTCCAGCAGTGGACGTCCTATGGCTGAGATGATGATGATGATGAATCACACTAATGTTATAAATGCGAAAGTTTGTGTGTACGTTTCGAGTTGGAGGTGCTGAGTCCTGCACTGACGTCTCGCTTGGGGTGTTTTGTGTGTATGTTACTTAATATCTTCACGCCTTAAAGACTTGATTGATTCGAATGAAATTCGGATTTTTCCGAAACAATTCTAATCGTCGAGGTAAATAAATTACTCAATGTTTTTCTCGCGATCAAGTCTCGATCGATTTATTAACAGTGTGTTCGAATCGAATAAGTCTGAAAATTACAATAATGAGTTCAATATAGGGTCGCTTCATCGACCCGTATTTCAACTCTGTCTGTCTTTTACGTTTTCTCGCATATAAACTAATTTTGGTTAATGTTGAGATGAACGTAGGCAACTTTTTATGGTTCCCGCTGAATAACTGAAGTAACTACCGGGAAAACTGAAGTCCACGCGGGCGAAACCGGATGGCGCAGCCAGTTTTTTAATAAACTTAGTTTGTATAAATTTGTATTTATGACGTTGCAATATAACTATAGGAGGAATAAGTGAAAATGAACCATGATCCAAATTGAATATCAAATTAACTTAGAGCATGATATAACTCGAAGCAAATCAACTATGAGCCCGCGCTTCTCTGCAGTGGGTAGTAACGTCAAAAATATAACTATTGAGGGTTCAAGTGGTACCAACGACATTACAGAGGCTCGCAGGTGGGCAGGTAGAGAGGACGGGACAAATCCTGATTCGTGGTAATTACAAATATTATAAATATCTACTTTACAGATGACCTGTGGTCAAAATAAATATTAACACATTTTCATTTCCTTTCTTCTGGTGTAGGCCCCACAGTTTAAGCGCATTTGGCGTTAAGCAGCGCGCGAGTATTTTTGGTACAAATATGGTACTCGAAAATATGTTTTTACAATTAAATTAGCAAATAAATCAAAATTTGTTTCATCGTAATTAACCTTCATGAACTGTTGTCATGAGTGGTATTACCTATTTTAAGCTTATTTGACAAAGGAATTTATTAAAAATAAGTTGAAAAGACTCAAAATTTAGCAAATGGTATAGTCTTAAAATCATGTAGCGCACAATAAATCTTAACACACCCTACTGCTTACAATGTAACCTAACTAATGGCCAATTATTAGATATCTTCCCAAGTTTATTAGACTTTCTAAACAATGGGTTAAAGATAATGGAAACTAGTCGTGGGTTTCAAATAATGAATTATTGTCATAAAAAGCGGAAAACTAGAAGGAAAACCAGAGTAGGTCATCAAAGAAGGATCGGGGCATTTTCAAAAGTAAGAGCACATACAAGACCACACAGTGCAATGAACGTCAGACTTCCCACATCTGACGTTCGTGAACCCTTGCGTGAACGGGCCAGATGAAGCAGCTCCATCGCCAGCCGCTTCGGTCGCCATCAAACGGTGGCGGCCTCGTCACCATCGTCGGCACCGAGGAAAGAGACGAATTAAAGTGCTCTCCCGACGCGGCCCCTCCTTAGTCCCTCAGTCCGCCGTCCGCACTGCACCGTTGCCCGCCTCAGTTACAGTGCCATACAGCACCGCAACTTACCGTCTTGTGAATTGCTCCTCGTCGACTTACAGGACAAAGCCTATCAGGAGCGGTCCCGGCCAAATAAATAAACATACATTAATAAATAGATATAAATAACCTTAATATTATATGTAAGACTCGCGGCGCCTGACGATTTCTTTGATGCATCTATTTCAGAAAGAAATAGACCAATAACAGGCAGCACCACGAGAAGATAACCGTCAGACTTGCCTTGAGGATCATCGCGACCTGCGCTACCCTCAAGACGGTAACCTTCCTACCCATCACGGGATGAATAAGGAAGGCCTGAGCTTATTTAATACAAACAGCGCGAACGCTGAAAATTTTCATCTCTATTTTTCTTCTTTCGATACTATTTGATAATCATTTTCTTCCGAAGCAAGCGTCTAGCTAGAATGACTCCAAATTTTGGTTTTAGATAGGGCGCGGAAAGCAATTTAGAACTTTAGAATTTACGAATCGGATAAATCTTCAGGTAGGATTAACAACTCATACTTTCAATAATATAATTATGTAATTATCTACATACACGTCTTGAGTAATCATCACTTTTAAATAAACCCAAATAACTTTAAAAAGGCCCAATAGAAAAATATATGTATATATAAGCACTCAATTAATGTTAGTCAAGATAGAAAAGTAACTTTATCACAACTAACGTTTCTTTTCCTTTTCGAAATGAGTCGTAAAAACAGAATTGGTGAAACAGAAGGCAACGGCATGTGAATAACTATGAAAGTAAAGCTAATCAATCAATGTAAGAGTAAAGTGGGCCGCAAGACAAACTAATGTAAGGTGGGCGGAATCTATTCTAGCATATATATCTAATGATTTTTCTCTGACTTTTTGTTGGTAGATTCCTTACTTAAGTAGATACCTACTGAAGGGCCTCCTGCTAAGTAGATACTGAACTTAATTATTTAAATATTCTTGGTCACTTGCATCTATGTTAAAATTACAGGCCTGGTTTTTACAATTATTATTTGGACAGTCCAGCCCAATTTTAAGCGCCATGATCAAGAATGAACCGATTACGAATTGCGAGTAGATGTTTCATATATAAAATGAGCCGACAAATCAGTGTACACTATGTTTTTTAGTTTGCTGATAACAAATTTACTGCCATTTCAACTTGCTACTCCGCAGGGCTGATGTTGGTGACATGCGTTCTTCTACGGATCTCCTCAGTTCTGATTCGATCGCGTAGAGAAACCCCGAGCAAGCCATAGCTCGTATTAAGAGTTTGAGCCTGTTCAGAAGACCAAAATTCTGTCATTACAGCAAACGTTACAGCAAAACTCTTAAATGGTCAAGAGTACTTTGACTGACAAGTTTTTGAGAATAGTACTTAGGTACCTTTGACTGAAATAATCAATGATATTCGTTTATATTCATTGGAAATAATTGTCAAAAGTACTATTGGCCAATTAAGCTATCATAAGTAGACAGTGTTGACTGCAGCTCAAATCAGTAAAAACTCTTAAAAGTGTAACTTAAACGAAACAACAAACCATTAAAATTAAAATTGACTGACTGTAATGGTTTTAAGTAGTTTTGACCAGAGGCGTCGGTCAAAATCACTTTCGACATCAAATTTACAGTCAAAATCCCTATTAATCAACGATTTTAGACAAAACTACGTTTGCCTGTTTTTTAGTTTAAAACACTTTTCATCGTTCATTTACTGTGTATATATAACTGAAAGGTTTCAAGGTTTATTCTAATACTGAAATCCTGTCTCCATGACATTTGAGACTCACGTATACGTATAATATGACATAGACATATGGGTCGGCAAATTATGATTAATTGATGAACTCAAAAGTGTCTGTTAAGATTTTGGGTTAATCCTTCGGTGAGAATAGCTGTTATGTCATTACGTGACGAGGGTCAGCTTTCTATCTATAAAAGATACAAAATAACTACATTTACTAAGTATATTGAGTTGGTAATGTGATAAAAATGATAAGTTAAAGTACCAATCGTCACATCTTGAAATTATGAGGGTATCCACAAGGTACCTACATGCACATGCACACTACTAGGTCTATGTATTACATTATTATATATATTACAATTATGTGCCGTGGTGGTACCGGCCTAGAATAGTACTCCCCCATCTCTACCTGTGGGTGCCGTAAGAGTCGGCTAAGGGATCGCGTAGCAGAAGGTGGGCAGCAGCGCCTTCTGAGGATAGAAAATGATACTGCGCTCGCCAACCCGCCTGCCAAGCGTGGCGAGTATTGGCAAATCCCCCCTATGTGGGGGAGGCATATGTCCAGTAGTGGACTACCAATTGCTGAGAAGAAGAAGATATATTACATACATTTAAGATGGAGCTTATTTTATTCCTATATCACCAACAAGTATCTATATTATTATAAGTTAGGTATAGGGTTGTTTCAGAGAAAATGTCTACATTTTATACATATAAAACATACACAAAAAAGTTAATGGACAAAGAACGATGAAGTATGCATTACATAGGTAACGTTAACCAATTAACCAAAACCCATATTGTGCTAAACATTATAGGCACCTAGACCACAAACGGCAAGGCAGTGCAGAACTTATCGGCCCCACATAGAATAAGAATACTCAGGTATTTCTTGTCTACATGTCGGCCGTCGAGCTGGCACTGGATAGACAACCTTCCGTCTTAAAGTTTCTTACTTAGATATATAGATAATTAATAGATAATTCTATACGTTTCTCCAAGTTTTACAAAAGTTACTTAATACATTTAATGCGTTTAGAGCATAGCTATTCTAGAAAAACAAAAGGCGGATTTATCGCTTAAAGGGCTTTCTTCCAGTCAACCTTTTGTTTTGGAGGATTTTAATTAAAAGTAACGGTGGCGAACCCTAAACTGACAATTTTAAACTATGTCGCAGGATGCATCTTGTCGGTTTGTCAAAAAGACGCGTGCTACTGGAAAAATTGAACAAAATCTAAACCAGGGACTATCTCATTCTTAAATCAAGCGTGTATAGATTAGAAGTTCCTCCTTAACGATTTCATACAAATAATATAGTAATACCTAGGTACATATTTCGAAAAAATACAACGTCATTAATAAATAAAAAATTAAAAAATAGGACGGATTGCCTGAGTAGCCGACAAAAAAACGGATCAGTGGCTGATCCTGCTTTTCACTAACGATCGCATTTCTGTCCCACTTTGGGCACTTAATCCCTCTGGGCCATGCAAAACGTGTTTAGTGCCTACAACTTACAACAATAATATTTAAAATGTATAAGTCAAGGGGTTTTACTCTATTCCAAACATCAGATCGATTGTACAAAACAAAGGTTACTAATGTATATAGTAGTAAGTACAAAAGATAAGTAGTAAGTAGCAAAGTAGTTGGCATGTTGGCAAGTTTATTTTGTACGTAAACTGTACGGATCTGAGATTCTGAATCAATCATACTGGTATAAAAATATGACAGATAAGTAGGACAGTCCTGTGTAATGTGGGGTGGGTTGCAACGCTCTGAGGTTATAAGCCTGCGAATTTGATAACACGAGCGAAATATCTGAAATTAAAGGGCCGACGACGCCAACCAATGTTATAGTCGTGGTCCCAAACCCACGCTTAATGCCAATAAATACCTCGTGGAGCCAAAATTAGAAAAAAAACAAAATTCGATTCGAAATGATGCTATTTTAATACGTAAATAGCTACTTTTGGCGCAAGTTACTGTTCATATTAAATACGATTATATCTATCCAAATGTTTAAGTTTAAAAGGTGGAAACGTATTTGGACCATGAAAGGCGTTGTACGCTAAGCTACTTTATAGCTTCCAATCATTTTCATTATTGATTATTTATATTAAGCTCTACAGAAATACGTGTGAAAGCCACGTAGATTACGGTTCAGTCTTTAGCTCCTGAGTTTATTTTATTTATTAAATCACATAAACTCAGCTAAGTGAACTCTAACTGCCCTAGAACTCTAACAAACTTATAGCAAACTAGAAAAATGGTTTTCCGATGTTACGAATTGGATTATTACACACGAATTGGAATTTTAGAGTAAAAAAAAAAACAGAGTAATAGCTCTCAGTTTTTATAGTATTTACCTAGATTGGGTGATTATCACAAACAAGTACGTTTCAGCGATAGCGAGTTTAGGATTTTAGGCCAGCAGCAACACTTGTAAATGACATTAATGAAAGTCATCGTTTGATTCCGCTTACCGTACGGTCCGAAATAATCTTTTAAAAAAAGCAGCAAATTATGTTAACAACGAAAATGTAAACCAACACAGTATCAAATATATATCTGTCGTATTTTGTAGCATCTCAATTGCGATGATATCGTTACTACAATTATTATTCTATTTCGGCTCGCACGTTTGATTTCTTTATTTTACTACTATTTTTCATCTGTGCTGTGATTCTCGCTTGTGATTAAAAAAGTTATCTTCAATCTTCAAGTTTTGGAGATTTCATTTGACTATATATTTGTAATTAAAGTTTCTGAGAACTTTTAGATTCTAGAAGACTTCAGAATGGTAAGTAATTGTCAAATTCCTATCGTTAATTTTGTCAACGATATCATTTTAGAACCAAACACTAAAATTTGCCGTGTCATTACCGGGCCAACTACCACCAGTGACAACCTAAAAAATTTAAAATTTGTATTACTTTTGCAAATCTTTTGTATCGCATATTTCAGTAATAGGAATATAATGACATAATAAATAATAATAATAAGTTCTTATCTTCCCACATAAAATCCTTAACTAATAACACTATATACCATCTATGTAAAGTTTGCATGGCTGTTAAGGTTCTGTGGGAAGAGCAGGAGCCCAAACTAGGTAGACCCTGTGCAATGGCACTCCTGGCCCTTCCCTCGGAACTTGTTAGCGTATACATTTACACATGTATATTATAGTAAAATAAAAACCTTAACTAATTTTGCATACAAAGAGATACAAAAACATTTCTTTTGTAATTACGAGTATCGTGTGAGAACTAACTAAAAACAAACATGAGAGTTTCCATAGGTAAGTATGATATTAATAAAAAAGAGAAGAGCATTAGCATATACGAGTACACTACTTTGGTAAGAGAGATCTTATTCTAAGGCTAAGACTTATTTACTATTATTAACTTCTTATGTATGTGTGTCATAGAGTTATGTTAGTTTTGGGGTGTGTGTTTGTGTGTGTGCGTGTGTTTGTGTGTGTGTGTGTATTTGTCTACGTGAGTAATTTGTGCATGACTGTAAAGTTCTTTCAGAGTGGGAGTTTACAATCATTGATAATATGTTAGCCGATTTGTAGTAAATACTTTAAATATTTAAGAGATTGAAATAAAAAACTTTAACCTCATCCTATCACTTCCAGTAATTTTTCTGTTGAATCGTACGTTAGTGATTTTAACCATTTGGTAACAACTATTTTACATTCTTTCTTAGTCATCGGGAAAATTCCATGCAATTTATTGACTAAGTTATACAGTCGGCCCCCTGGTAACAAAAAAATTTACGCGTGAGACTAGTTATAAAGGCTTCATATTTGTAGACTTTGTACTGTCTTCGTTTTATTTTTAATATAGGAACGTATGGTAATTGCTTATGTTGTCGAATAATTATAGTTAAGACGTATAGCTGTCTAACTGATAGAACCTTGTCTCCCTATACAGATCCATAGTAAAGAAAAGTCTTGGCTTGAAAAGACTTATATTCAAGATGAGCCTTTGTGCCCTCTCAATTTTAATCATATGAGTTTTAGGCATGCCACACTATGGGGAAATACAGTATGAGATTACTGACTGGCATAATGTTTGATACAGTGTATCCATTAGGTTTTTGTTAGCAACATGCCTTAGTTTTTAAACACATATGATAGTTTGCGAACTCTTTGAGACATATAGTTAGCATGGTCTGCAAAAGATCAATTTTGATCGATAACTATTCCTAGATATTTTATATGTTGAGTTTGTCAATCAAAATAGATTGTAACAAGGTTGTAAATTCGGGGGTACCCAACTATTACGTTACAAGAGCCAAAAGATACTTTTCAGGAGATCCAAAATACTGCACGTAGAGAAAAACATTCCCTCATTTATCCTCTATTCCTTGGAAATTCTTTCTAAAAATTGTCTGAAAGGGAATATGAGATCGGCAGTGATTTGGTAGGATGATTTTGTGTCATATATGTTTACTAATGGATTATACATACAGTTCAGAAACCAGTATGACAGTGATGTCACAGTATGGAGCCCCCAGGGTCGTCTTCATCAAGTAGAATATGCCATGGAAGCTGTGAAGCTTGGTTCAGCCACAGTAGCTTTGAAAAATAAGCAGTATGCAGTGTTAATAGCTTTGAAAAGGGCTGTGAGTGAGCTATCAGCTTACCAAAAGAAAATTATACCAATTGATGAGCATATCGGCATATCCATATCTGGTTTGACAGCTGATGCTAGGATGCTGAGGTGAGTGAATATAAAATAAATGTAGGAATACTATGCAATGAATGACTATATCTTTTGAAATTGTTAATATTACCACATTCACTTAAAATAGATGTTTTATAAACTAAAGTTGAACAGTATGATATCTTAAGATTATGCATATCTATCATCTTTTACTGTGACAAACCATTTACACTTGAATTCTGTTACTTACATTGAAACTGTAAAATATATATAAAATCTTAAGGCTCCAAAAACATTTGTAATATTACTTATACCAATCAATAAGAGCAGCAAGTCTTGATTGATTTATTATCATAAATTTTTGCTATTTTGCTTTCACAAAAATTTTTTTTGCGCATAAGCACTTCGTTATGTTATTGCTGTTTTTAGTTAATGCTTACATTCGAAAATGTTATTTTCCTCAGTGTACTTTTACTATTTAAAAAAAAGCAACATCCACTTTTGCAGTCATGATTGAATTTATTCAATGGAGCATGTCTACATTAAGGATAATTTTTGTGAGTTCCCCCGCCAGCTCTACCCTAGCCATTGTACCCCTTTGACAGAGCATGGTTATGTATCTGATACACTCGCTCCAGTGGCAAAGACCTTCAGATCTTGCTCAGTACAGCACAAATATTTGACACTAAAACTCAGAACCCCCATATTTTTCTTCATAATTAGATTGTATTAAATTGTGTTTGTAAAAAGAAACATGCATAGGTCACTCATGAACAAAATATTTGCCCATCTGGTCTAGTTAAGTCTTGATTACCCTATCACCTTATCATATTATGTTGATGCTAGATACTGTGAGTTTGACAGTTAACAACATGTATAACAAAAAAATTTCTCTGCTGACATCACTTTCACTTATAATCTAATTGAGAAAGAAATAATGAAGAAAGATTCATGGAAAACTTGTAAACAAACCATATTTTCTGTTTCTAGCCGTTTCATGAGAACCGAGTGCCTGAATCACAAATATTCTCATGATGCGCCCATGCCAGTGGGTCGACTTATTGGTCTTGTTGGTAACAAGATGCAGATCTGCACCCAGAGATACGACAAGAGGCCTCTTGGCGTCGGCTTGCTGGTTGCCGGATACGATGTAAGAATCGTTAAGAAATAAGGACTATTTTGATTTGTATTTTATATTGTTAGGTTAGGTTTAACCATGCCTCACATAATGTTAAGTGATGATGTGGTATAGGATGTTGCATGAAGGCTTATGTACCTATTCACCTGTGACTTGAAAACTCCAGGTTGTATGTAGTATACCCATTCCATCATTTTATTTCACTCATAGGCAGTAGCGGATAGCCATATAGCAAAGTAGCATATTCTAAGAGCCTCGCGAATTTAAGGGCCCCATGCATTAATGCTATCTGCCGTAATTCTAATTATTTACAGTACAATTCTAATGTTGCTAGTATTATTAACAGCAAGATGCTCGAGGGTTGAGGCATCGAGGCTGTTAGGATTATTATATAATTATAACGTTAAATATTATACATTGCATACGTAACTTACATTTTTTATATAGTCATTTCATATAGCCCCGAAATAGGCATATTGTGTGCATACCCTCTTGTTATGATTGATGTAGAAGTTCTTGTTCACAACTAAGAACACAAAAATGGATCTAGTACACTGCCTTGTTGACAACCTGTCAAAATTTAACAATGTACAAAATCGACTTCGACACTATTGTACTTGAACTGCTAGAGATGCTATATTAGATAGCATGTTTACTTATTCATATTATGAAGTCTTTTCGATTAATCGAAAACAAAAACCACTAAGTAAGTATGGTTGATCAAAAAAGACTTGATACAATTTTGTGAAACACCTGCTGCAGCATGGTTCCTGTAAATTGCCCTATTGATTTATATGCATGGGCTTATCCATTATAAGTCTACTGCATATATATGTATGTTTATCATATAATTTTTCTAGTTTTGAATAATATGATGCAACAAGTCCTTGTGAAGATTGATGAAAGGGGCTTATGTGCTGCTGTGGACTTTGTATGGCTGACAATGACAATGAATTGGTTAATTTAACACTCATTTGCTTAAGATTAGTCTCAAATTTATTGAAAGAGCATTTAAACATATTTCAAAATGGGTGTATAGCTGTAACCAACATTTATAAATTCAAGGACCAAGGCCCCCACATCTACCAAACATGCCCATCTGCCAACTACTTTGATTGCCGAGCCATGGCCATTGGTGCTCGCTCCCAGTCAGCCAGGACTTACCTCGAGAAGCACTTGAGCACATTTATGGAATGTGATTTGCAGGAGCTGGTCGCTCATGGTTTGAGGGCTTTGAGAGACACGCTGCCTAATGAGGTGGACCTTAATACAAAGGTAGTTCTAAACATATATGTTTTTACATGGCCACTAATACAAGAACTAACAATGTTATTGGGATACATACTTTTATTTTTCCTTTTTATTTAACCATAACTTCAGTTTATTCTTGACAGTGGTGGATCCAGGGTGTCGTATTCATGTTCAGATTCAGTCTGCTGCATGGCCAAGTCGATGCCAATAAGGAGACTTCATAAATTCGACTTTGTAGAAGACTGCTAGTAGACTAGGAAATATTACATGCTGTTCACTGAATCTAGTATTGAATGAATATGGTCTAATTAAAATTTGTGGGCTACTTAATCTATCAAAACCAGTGTTCGGGAGCCGAGCATGTTGCCTTATTGAATAAAGATGTGGCTGAATAAAGAAGGGCCCAGGATTCTGTTTTTCTTGACCTGGTGGACTGGTAGGATTATTGTTACTTTTCAGAACTGGAGAGGAGATCTCGTGTTTTATTATCTGTTTGAATGATTTTCACAAAACTGAAATAGCTTTATAATAAATCTTCTTGCATGGGCACCTATGTTTTGAGGTGTTTAAGCCACTTAGCCCCTCTGAAATATATTCTGATAGAGAAGAGCCTTAACAAGAATAAACTTTAACATTAAGCTTTAATAATTATTGCTCTGATTCTTAGAGGGTCAGGGTCCTCTTGAATTGTTATGCATGTATTATTTAATAATTCATTTATTTCATAATATTTTTTTAAAATTATTAATTTCATTCATAATAATTCATTTATTAATGCTTAAGCATATTAAGGATCATGACCTAATCCCTCTCGGACCGCCGCTGAGTATACATAGAATACATAAAAGTTTAGATTATTATAATTGTTCTTGTATCATGGAGGTACATTGAAATTCATCAAAGTTACATTCCATGTGTACTGTACATTCCATGTAGTCCACTTGTACTTTTTATTCATATTAACAAATTAATTTCTGCAACAGAAAACCCATCATTCTGACTCAACGTGAGTGTTTTTACATGCATGTTATCCATACAGGTATTCCATAATACAAATTACATAAATTTAATGTCAAACAAAATAAATCTAAAATTAAATTATTTATGAAATAAAAATCTGATGAAAATATGTTATATAAAACTTTAATTTTACTCATGCGATATTAATTTGAATATACATAAAAGTATGAATATTTTCAGAATGTATCCATAGCGATCGTAGGCCCAAAGACTCCGCTGCGTATAAGTGATGAGGAGGAACTGACTCGTTTCCTCACCCTAGTGGAAGGTGAAGAAAGACGTGGAGGAGCAGGCACGGCTACTGGAGATGCTGGAACTGGAGAACGGGATGCGGGGGAAGAGAGGGACCCACAGCCGGCGGTATGTTAATGATTTATTCATTATATGTAGGCGTGTATACGCCAAAACTCCAGTTAAAGCAAAGAAGAGAGAGATCTAAACAGTTACAAGATATCACTCACAAATATTCCGCAGGTTCTGTATTTTCAGAACCTAAGCGATGTAAAGAATATTTTAGGTAATTTTCTTAAACTTCGGGTTACATTATTTGAGTTTTACTAAGGATACCTAAATTAAAAAAATATATAATATAGCCTATGTCACCCGGGCAGGGATAGTGTATCTTCCCAACAGTGAAAGAAATTTTCAATGTGGTGCGGTAGCTTCGGAGCCTAAGCAAAGTAAAGAATATTTTAGGTATTTTTTTTACACCTGTGTTTTACCTACGTGTTACATTATTTGAGTTTTAGTAAGGATTCCTAATTTAAAACAAAAAATATAATATAGCCTATTTCACCCGGGGATAGTGTAGCTTCCCTACAGTGAAAGAATTTTTCAAATCGTTTCAGTAGCTTTGGAGCCTATTCAATGCAAACAAACAAACAATCAAATCTTTCCTCTTTATAATATTAGTATAGATAATCTGACTACTACTATATATGCGAAGCTTTGGATGGATAGATGTTTTTTAATTATAATTAATCTAATCACTCATGATTTTGGTATTGTTTTTATAAGCAATTAATTATTATTACTAGTTCATGCCTATGTCGCGCTGTGTTCGTATGGCTAAAAGTGAAGGCCTCTTAATTAACAAAATATGTTTATTTGAAGTTGATACAATCACTAAAATGTTCATTCTTACATTTCGTTATCAAACGTTATCAAAAGAAAGTCGACATAACAACAAAGCGCCAACTCGAGACAGCGGTCAAAGGCCAGCTGATTGGCATTAACTAGCTAACAATGCTATCTCCTTAACTACCGCCACTTACGGACCAGTCGTTTACACGTCGCGATATGGCTCGCTACGCCTTAATATTGCTCCTAACTGGAGTACACGCGCTAAATCTTAAGTACTTAGACCCGACAGAATTGCAAACTATAACTTCGATCGAGACTCAAAGAGACGCAGCTCTAGAAATAATATCACAGTACATACCTGAAAAAACAACTGTCGTAATCGACCCTTCGATATTTAGTGACAAAAAAGATGCGTTTTCGTTGTTAGCAACAGATGGAATACTCCATATCAAAGCTAGTACAGGAGTAGCTGCCGTATGGGGTTTTAATTATTACCTAAAGAAGTACTGTAATAGTCAAATCGCGTGGCAAGTGAAGCGAGTTGCGATCCCGTCTCCATTACCCGATGCCGACGAGTTTGTTACAGCTAACGACAGGTTTAGATATTACCAGAATGTTTGCACTGTGTCGTATAGTTTCGTTTGGTGGAAAACTCCCGAATGGCGAGAACACATCCAATGGATGGCATTGAACGGTCTTAATTTGGCTTTAGCTCCCATAGCGCAGGAATCGGCTTGGTTGAATGTTTACCGAGAGATGGGGATGACAGAAGATGAAATAGATCAACACTTCACCGGACCCGCTTTTCTATCTTGGCTTAGAATGGGGAACGTTCACGGCTGGGGAGGAGCACTCCTAGAATCGTGGCATGACCAACAGCGTCTCATTCAAGTCTCAGTGCTCGACTATATGCTCAGACTTGGTATTGTCCCTGTTTTACCGGCGTTTAATGGACACGTGCCCAAAGCTTTTGCGAGGATCTACCCCAATAGCACGTTCCATACTGTAGAACAATGGAACAAATTCGGTGACGATTACTGCTGTGGCCTGTTTCTAGAGCCCACCGATCCTCTATTTAAAGAAATTGGTAAAAGTTTCTTGAAAGAAGTTACAGTTATATCTAATACAACAGCGCATATTTATACCGCTGATCCGTTCAACGAAGTGAAGATTCAAGGATGGTCGACTTCTTTAGCTCAAGAGACGGCGAAAGCTATATACTCCACCTTGACGGAGTTCGATGACAAAGCTGTTTGGTTGCTTCAGAATTGGATGTTCGTCAGTGCGCCAATATTATGGCCTATGGCTAGGGTCAAAACCTTCCTTACTTCAGTTCCCAACGGCAGAATGCTCATACTAGACTTGCAAGCTGAACAATGGCCTCAGTATGACTTATACGACATGTATTATGGGCAGCCATTCATCTGGTGTATGTTGCATAATTTCGGAGGTACATTGGGTATGTTTGGAAATGTTATTACGATCAATAGCGATGTTTACCAAGCTAGGTCCAGATCTGACAGTACTATGATCGGGATCGGACTGACTCCGGAAGGCATCAACCAAAACTACGTTGTCTACGATTTGATGCTGGAGTCAGCTTGGAGAAAAACTCCCATTGCCGACATGGAAGCTTGGGTGGCAGAGTATGCTGAAAGGCGCTACGGATGTAACAACACAGCCGATGCTTGGAAGTATTTGCTTAAAAGCGTTTACAGTTTTGACGGTCTTAACATGATGCGTGGAAAATATGTGATCACGCGGCGCCCAAGCTTCAGAATTAGACCTTGGGCTTGGTATAAAAGTCACGATTTGTTCTCGGCCTTAAAGAAAATGGCCCTTAGCGATGGCAATTGTTTATCCGATGGATTTTATTATGATATAGTTGACGTAACAAGGCAAGCATTGCAATATAGAGCGGAGCAATTGTACCTTAACCTTCAAAACGACCGATTTTCCACTAGTTGGGTGTTCAATGCATCAATATCTCAATTTTTAGATGCCATGTATGATATCGAGAGGATTCTTCAACTAAGCACGCCATTTAGCGCTGCTGATTGGTTTCAGAACGCTAGATCTTTCGCAAAAAATGTTGGCGAGACGTATACTTACGAACTTAATTCTAGAAACCAGATAACAATGTGGGGTCCTAATGGAGAAATTTCCGATTACGCGTGCAAGCAATGGTATGAGATGTTTCACTATTATTACACACCAAGATGGTCGACTTTTCTATACGCTGCCTTAGACGCGAAAGTAAAGAATGAGTCTTTTGATGAAAAAGGGACGCAGAAGATAGTTCGAGCTACAGTTGAAGAGAAGTTTCTTTCAGTTGATATCCTAACTGCCGAACAATTATTAACTGTGCAAGCACTACGGATAAATCAGAAGGATCTCGCCTTAGAGCTCTATGAGAAATGGGCGTACGTGCCAGACCTTGAAGAATTGCCTATGACTGTCATAAGAGCTGACCCAGGAAAGAAGACCACGCTTCCTGATGTGGATGTCAGTAGGGAGGATGGGGTCGAACAGCCGTCAGTTGTTTTGCTGCATTCTACGACGCCTCTTGATTAATATTTGAGTGTGTAAGTTTGATCTTTCAAATGATACGTTACTTAGGAAATGTGGGACTGCATACAGGATATTCATGTCAATTTTATACACTGAAACACACAACACAACACACACTTAAAAGCACTTTTAACACTGGAACATTTGTTTACAATTTAATTGTTGTAGTTGTAAACTATATAAGCTGCACGATTTTGTAAGTGTATTTCCTGACTCAACTTTTGTTTACTTTTTACCAGTACACATTCCAAAACTTGTTTTATATCTATCGCATTCAACTAGTTTAATGAGCAGCTCAATTAACATGCTAGCCTTTTTTATTAAACGACGCTTTGGCGTCTAACTCTTTGAATGATATCCTTTCAGTGATACAACTAACCAAATGAGTAGAATCGATATCGGATTATTACTTGCATAGCCATTTAAATTTAAGGTGCCTTTAAAAATTGGTTTTCACGGCAAGAAATGTGGCGTGTGTGTTCAACTCAGATCGGTTGAATATTAGGCATTGTTAAGAGTTAAACGATTTTGAATTTTATTGTAAACCGAATGAGAGGTTTGGATAAGTCAAATCGGCTTTGAAAAAACGTTCTAATTAAACTTAGGTGATATACGTAATACTATACGTATTAGAAGATAAAAATGTTTGCAATTTCACCAAACACATAGTATGTTCAGGCAGCACTCCTTGATAGTCAGTAAACAGCTTGGGTCTAGCTTGATTACATCTTCGATCACATCGTCACTGACCATCAAGTGAGATAGTGGTCATACGTGAAATCTATAAAGGAAAAAAATAAGTTGTACTTTTGCCATGTCACCATATGTTACTTACGTAATGAAATATGTATTGTAACAAACATATTGTTAATCATATTAGAACAAAAATGGCCTAGGTTCTCGCTGCTTTCTCGATAGTTGTTCTATTTTAATTATGAACCCGTCGTTATTCGTTTTGAATATTAGTAAATATTTTCAGGTTTATAAGTACGCCCTGTGTGCGGACACAGGGAAGCCGTGTCGCAGCGTGATTCAATTGAACTCAGCTCTAACTGTAATATATTCTAATATTAATGTGTCACAGATAAATGGTAGTTTGTACTGAAGATTGTGTTGATTGTACCTTTCGTTATACAATTGTTTATACAATTGCAATATTATGATGACTGTGACGCAATTTATTCCCGTTTTAGGCACTGGATCTAAATTGTATAAATCATGTTAAGTTAGAGTATTCTTTTTTTATACTGTATAGATGAGCGTTTGACCACTTGATGGTCAGTGACGATATAGTCGAGATCACTGGCTCTCAAGGACAGCTACCTGAACACACTTGTGTTTGGTGAGAGTTTTTTTCAAACTTGAGGGTGGTAGCTAGCCAGACGGGAACTCGAAAGCACCCTACCCTACCACCATGCTGGGAATTTGATAACGGCGTTACCTTCATCGGAAGTTCATGCTGTTGTTGGGGATCGAGCTAGTGTCAGTCAGTTTGACAGCCGTTCGCCCCACTGAGCTATCACTTTGAAATTTATCTAGTAGTGATTAAAAGAATTAGCATATAGCTTTGTTTCAGCTAGATTTTGGGTCTTTGTAGTGGTTGGTATGATTGTATGTGGGTGAACTAGAACTACAATAATGGCTGCTAGTCAATAACAACGAAAAATAAAAAAAAATTTGATTCCACAAAAAGAATTGTTTCTTCAGTCTTAAAAAGAATTCGCAACGGTCATAATCCCCCCAGTATTAGGGATATCCATAGTCGACTAGATCGCTTAACATCTATCTGCTTGTTTGCAAACTAGAAAAAAAGTTTTGTTCATCATCATCATTATCATCTCAGCCATAGGAAGTCTACTGCAGGACATAGGCCTCCCCCGTTGATCTCCACAAGGACCAGTTGGAAGCTTCATCCTTTTCCTGCGATGTTAGTCAGGTCATCTGAACACGTCATCGATAGACGGACTATGCTACGGTTGCCAGTCTGTGGTTTCCAAACTTCTATTAATTTATATGTTTGGTTTTATATTTCAGGTTGCCATGGACACAGAGTAGATGGAAGCCGTCTGCCGATCGTTGCTGATTTTGAAGACCTGGATAATTCTGAGCTTAGTTCAGACCCCACTATCAGCGCGATGTTCTCAGCTGTACGGCTCTCAACCTCCCCTTGGTCTCCTATGAAAGGCTTGCCTTGGCCAGTGCTTAGATTTCTATGTTAGTGACAGTAGAATAGCCTTATCTCTCTCTTCCGTGAGAATAGCAACAATTTGATGTGCACAGATAAACAAAACATTTTTAGGAAGAAGCTTGTGTTCAAAAATGAGATACATAGGTAGTTATTCTGTTATTTATTCAAACTGACTAACATTTTTGATTGGAAACTCTCGTGAGTTGACACATTATTATATAGATGTATTATTCGGCTTTACTCACGTTTATTAGTCGAAGTTCGACCACCGCGTGGTCGCCACGATCTGGCAGCGTAAACTCACCTGAGGATGTGCATCGGACATGCCCGAAACCTAGGTCGAAACCTCGACTATAAACGTGAGTAAAGCTCGATAATACATATATATATATACTACTAAAATTGTGTTTTATAGTTTCTATTTTGTGTTTGCAACCACAATGAGGGTAGATGATGAAGTGTGCAAACTCGACAGCATATTAGATCATATTAGCGATAGATTTATAATAAATGTCTAAAATTGGGCTTTGAATCAGTTTAATTTATAAGGTATTTTAATGCTTTATTTTTTTTTTTACATTTTAACAATGAAACATTCTAAGAGCGAGATAGTTTAGATAGTAGCAACGTCGTAAATATAATAATACAACATGATTAACGAACAACAATAAACATGATACAGAGATAAAAAAAAAATGTGTAAAACGTTTTGAGCAACTGACATGTCACTATGTCAGTGACATTTCTTTCTTTACAAAAAATATCTAAGATAATGGAACATGCCTATGTTTTTCAAACGTTTGAAAAGAAAAGCGGCTACTTTCAAAATAAGAGGTAACATAGTAAGTACTATATATTTATCGTCTTTAATACCGTACCAGGGCTTAGTTGAATCAAAAGTTTTTGTTCGTAATCATAATTTACTTTAAACGGAGCAAATAATAGTCTTTTGGATTGCTGAAACGGCTAAAATCTGTAGTTCTCACATAACATGGGGTACCTAAGTGATTTGTGAAAAAGACATGCACAAACAAATCCAGTAGACGTTACTTTCAGCGCCATCTAGTAAGCTGTGCGAGAAACTCTGTATGTATACTGTCACTATGTAAAATATCGGGGTACTGGCCAAGGCGAAACTAAATAAATACATTATATATCAGTATATGCATTATTTTATAATTCAATAAAAAAAATATAAAATTCGTTGTATATTTATGTTCTTTTTCACACAAATCTGTACAATATATATTATATAGTGTGTTGAATATTAGGTCACATAGGTAAGTATTATTCACCATCTCAGCCATAGAGCACTGCTGCATATAAGCCTCCCCCATTAATATCCACAAGGACCTTTTGGAAGCGGCCCGCATCCAGACTTTGCCTGCGATCTTAGGTCGAATGTCCATCTGATCGGTGGCTGTCCTATGCTGCGCTTGCCAGTCCGTGGTCTCCTTTCGAGAAATTTTCGACGCCAACGGGCATAAGTTTTTCGAGCTATTTTCCTTAAAAAGTTTGAAACCATTATTGCTGAAGGTTTATTTATTATTCTTTCTCATAATAACAGTCAAAATTATCACATGACCTCATTATTTGACAAACATATTTTAGTAAATATTTTATTCTTTTTATATTTCAAAACAACAATAAATTAAGCGTGGCGTTGCGTCACGCTCACCATACGTAGGTACCATAGTTTTCGTCTGCTTGGGCCAGCTAGGTTAATTTTTCTAGTTGGCCCACTAAAATCGGCTCTAACACTAAAACTATGATTGCGTTTATTGTTAGTTTTGTCATTTTTAATTGAACTTATACTGCATTACCGTTTCACATATGCGAAGTGTTGGCCTGCTGAAAGGACCACACATAAATATGGACTAAACATTATTCGGAAACCCTTGTTTAGGTACTTTCAGCGCCATCTCGTATGGCTTGCGAGAAACTAGGTATGTACCGACACATGTCATATCAAATATTGAGGGTACTGGCCAAGGCGAAATAAATACAACCTATCTCAGTAATTTTATTATCTTAAAATTAAATAAAACACATTTTATTTATAAAATTCGTTGTATAATAAGGTTACTTATAAATATTAACTGTACAATAATTATAATATATTTAATAATAGGTCACGTAGGTATTATTACGCTAATATTTTTGGGACATTTGTTTGAGACAAATATTGCTAAATTTGTAATTATTATGTGCCATATAACAGTCAAGATTATCATCACACGACCCCTGCACTATACCTAATATTCCGAAACAATTTATTGTTTAACTACAAAAATCAAATTATCTACAATCCACATGTATTTATTCTAAAATTGGTGCCATAATGAACGCTAGCTTAGAAGGTAGGTAAGTACCTTTTGAATCGTGGTTTGAATATCCGGGATTGTGCATATCGGGAAATCGAATCGTTCAGGCAATGAGTTACTCTCCCTGGCAGTACGCGTTATTAAAGTGGTAGAGAATCTCTCCGTACTTTGAGTACGTCATTGATTTTGCAACTAGTTAAATGTCCCAAGTCCACACAATCGTACTCGTCGAGGAATCTTGTCACTGCGTAAAACAATTTAATTCAATACTGTCATGGTCTCTAATACAATTCCGACTCAGATAATGGTACTAAATTATCTTGCTCAACTAAACAAAAATTCCGGAATATAAGATAAGCAAGATAATTTCTCATAGGGTTAATATAACAACACTAAAATCAGATCTTTTGTTTAATATTGCGGGTAGTTTTAGGCAAAATAAGTTGCTACTACACTTATTTGATGCCGACTAAAACTACCCGCAATTGGGCAGCAATTGAATAAAACTCGTCCAATATTACAGATGGTGTTGTAGGTAATTTGAGCGTAAATATAACGAGCTATTTCATTTTGAATAATTTTAGTGAATTTTACCTAATTCGAGTGAATAACAGAATTAGTGCCGATGGGCCGATTTAGTTTGTGCACGAAGTAAATGTTATATTCAATTGTTTATACGAATTACGATGGCGGCAACATTGACACAATTTATTCGTGTTAAAGAAACAGTGGTTAGTGACATGACTTCTGTGTCTCGGGGGCCCTTGGTTCGAATTCTGGCAGGGGCAAACATTTGTGCGATGAGTGTAGGTGTTTGTCCCGGGTGTTGGTTGTTTGTGTGCTGTGATTGTGTGTGTCCATGCCTCCCGCGACACAGGGAATCCTAGTGCGGGGTGTGAGTTTAAAAAAATCTAAAGTAGCTACTAAACAACAGTAACACAATAAATTAGTAATTTTAAGGTACCTTACCTACCTATTTTAGGTGCGTTGTGCGTTATTTATACGAGACTAATAGTACACTTAGGTACATAAAGAATTCGTGCCACCGGCATGATATATTTAATGTAATAACAAATTTTATCAATGTTGTTTTGGTATGGTATGATGCAACAAAGAGTATTGGTATTCTTATGTATATGATTTAATCTTGACTCATATTATGGTACTTTCCAATGTGGGAACTATATACAAAATAATCTAAAATAGAATTCTGGTACACAGAATTGGATATATACGAACTCTGACTAGGCCTAATTATTAATTACAATTACACTGTGATTGGTGGTTTTAATAACATTTTTGGTATTGGAATAAATTGTAAGATACATATTAACTAAGATTATAATAATTTTCTTAAACACAAACGCGATTCGATGCATCAATATATTGCTTATCTTCAGCTGAGATACGAAAAAACAACAACAAAAAACAAACATCTTAAGCCGTCTCGCACCAACCAAATTATCCAAAATTACTGCCAAAAGTTCGGACATTTGCAGTCTTATTTTAATTTGGTTGGCGCAATTAGGCCTTAGGTACCTACTACTATAGAAATCTGAGCGTCCACCGTCAGAACACTAATTATGGGATTATTGAACCGCTCTTTATTTTTCTGATAATATTGCAGTTTCTAAGTTGCATTACCAATATAATGGATAATGGAAAACAAACAAATTATTATTTACAGCATAAATATTTTCTATTAATAAGTTGTTGTTCGCATGTGACTGACGAATTGCTTATTTATGTGATAAGTTTTCGACATATTCTTTAATTATTCATTAATATAGTTAAAAGCGTATATAAGTAACACCATTTTTGTTCATGATCAATTCGATAGTGACGCCGCTATACCAATATTTAATAATAACACAAGAAATGCGAACACCACGCAATTAATTTAGTAGGTATCTCAGCCTTCGGGTACGTATATCTACAAAACACATATATCTACAAAATTGTTATAACTCATAGCACCACTCAATATTGCAGGTTAATCTAAACATTAAAATTATCTTGGGGGTAGTTTTGGAATAGAACGCCCATACGCTGAGCATTTGTGGTAAGTTCAAAGTATCTTTGGACATAATTACTGGTTCAGGCCGTATGTCATACGAGCGTATCTAAAACATAACCAGGGGGTGTAGGAAAGCTGAAAGGTGTATTGGCCTGGTCCAGAACAGGTACGTAACTGTCTTGGAGTAAGATAGGTTGTCGACTTGACGCTTCGTTTAGTTGTCTCTCTAAAATTGCGTTTTGGTATTCCTCTTCTTCTAATTCTAGAGTCAGTTCTTCGACAAGTTTCATTGTTGTCTCAATTTCTTGGTCCGTTTTTACTAATTCTATTGCATTGTCCTGCATCTCTTTCGTCGTACCTGAAAGTTCTTCCTCGATTTTGTCCAAGAGCATTGTCACTTCGGATGCATTCTCACAGCTGTTGGCTCTATTTTCGTCCATATACCTTTTGACTTTCGCCGTCAGTCGTACTACTAATTCTTCTTCTCTATGCAGTCTCTTATTGATGATGGCTAGTTTTTCTAGAAGTTCAATTTCATCTCGAATTCTTGTGAGTTCGTCAGCTGATCCGTCTGAATCTGTGTCGTTATGTGTTTGTATCAGTCTATCAGAATTTACTTGGCATATGTCTGTTAGTTCTTTTGTGAAGTAGTGTTCTCGCATAAGGTGCCTTTCTCTTCTAGATTTGTGTTTGGTGTGTCTTCTTGGCGGTGTTCCGCTGCCAACTCCCACTCCACTGTCGCTGTTTCCCGCTTGGCTATCGTTGACTTCGCTGTTCCGACCCAGGTCTCGAAGGTATGATTCCAGAAGATAGTTGGTCCCGTGCTTTTCCATTCGACTTTTGTGGGTTTGGTCTTCCAGTTGGTCGATTAGTTTCTCTTGTTCTCTGCAAATTCAAACATAATAAGGACACACGGTTTTGCGTGGTTGTATAATATATATTTACGTAAAAAGTTCGACAGTAAAATGTATATAATTATGTCAAAATAAGTGTGAACACATAAAATTTAACTGAATGATCACTTAAGTATGCAGTCTATATTTTTGGAATGTTGACTATTTGAGAGGGATTGGATATTTTTAGAAGTAAATGCGTAAAAAAATCATCCTTTCAAAAAGTTATTACAATAGGGAAGAAGGCAAATTACTAATTAGACTGGACTAATTAATATAATAATTAGACTAATGCAACTTTCATAGATTTCTTTTTTATTTCCATCCTAAATCACCGAATGCCTAAATCTGCAGCTCGGCCTCCACGAAAAAAAATATCACTAAACTAGCGGCGATCCTTGGAATATGCTCTCTTAAAATTTATTTCTACCCACAAATAATAAAAATAATGAAAAGGTCATGAAAAAGTTTACTCTTCAAGGAAACATTTTAAACGTACCTACTATTCCCATGTTGGTATGGCATTTACTAGCGCCGCCTTGCTAGCTAACACCCTTTACCTAAGTATAAAAACTGTCACCACACCGTGTATTCAGTTGATCTTGTGAGCTATCCTGCAATACAGGCTCAGCCTAGTGTGTGGATCGTACATTTATAACAATGTAAAATATCCACCCTTTTTCGCCATAAACTATTTCAAATAATAACTATACCATATTCAATATGAAATAGAAAGATTTGGCTAAATTAAACTAAGTTTTATATGCTTATGACGTAATAAATACATTTTTTATTGGAGTTCTAGCGTGATTATAAGTTCGACCTAATCGACACTGACCAAAGACTTAGAGTGAAAACTTATTGTACCTCAACTTATCAAGTTGCTGGTGTATCGTCCGACTCTGGTGCTGTATGACAGAGACCAGCTTCGCTGCGGGGTCTTCACTCTTGGTATTAGGAGGAGGTGTGACAGGTCTGACTCCTCTTCTGCGTCTTCTCCTTGCTGCTCGACTGCCTCCATCGCTATCCCGGCCGGAGTCATCTTCTCCACCGCTTGAAAGTCTTCTGAGGGAGAGACGAACCTACGGCAATAGAGATTACATGTCTACTATTCAATAGATTAAAAAACAAACTATATTTTAAGATCTGAAATTTATCTGTAAGTGAAATGGTTTTCTATTTTTTTTTCTGGTATTGTCTTGTAACATCTATAGCTGTGGAGTTTACTAAAATAAAATAAAAACTAAGAACAGATGACGGACCAATCGTGGAAAGCTATTCACCTTGTTAAATAGGAAGCTTGTTATATAGGAAGAATAGATGAAGACCTGTGGTGTGAAGTGATCGGAACTGGGGCGGCCCACAGATTGAGACCTGTCTGCTAGTCTAGGCACCACTGGGTGATGAAATTTGGAAAGATCTACGCAAACTCTCAGCTAATGACGGGCAGAAGAATAAACAGATTAAAGGGGTGAGTTTTATTTTCTACAGACGACCTGACTAAGATCGCAGGGAGAGGCTTGATGCGGCCCGATTCCAACCGTTCCTGTGGAGATCAATGGGGGAGAGGTCCAGCTCAGCCAGTCCCACTGTTGAGATGGCACTGAGTCATAATGGATGGTATTCAATCTTTTATCTAGATAATAAATCTCACCTCATGCCTCGCATCACCCCAAGCTGCCAGCACATGCAAAACAGGCACATCAGGAGGCAAGGGTCGCTCCACGCCTCTCCATCTTTCCGCCAGGACCCATTCACTGTGATCTGTGAGACCTCCAGCTGTAAAGAATACATTGAAAGTAAACAGAAATAGACAAGAATGTTCTTAGTAACATTTGTAACAAATAACAGTTAAAGTTAGAAACGGGATTACGGTTCCCTTACTGTTGATGTTTCATACGTAGTTAATATCGGCAACCGTTTAACCACTATCTCTCCTGATGCTAACAATAATGTGGTCTACGATGGAGCACGCTTGCCCATAAGAAATCTATGCACTCGTGACTTGAAAAGAGCCAGATTATATTAATGCATAAATACAGATTTAGGCAATTCATTCCACTCGTTAGTTGTACGCACTATGAAAAGCAAAGCCCGTCATGCGAAAAGTTAACTCATAAGTTAGAGCCGGGACAGTTATAAAATACTACCTGCGCTTTGCGGTTTTACCCGCGTGGTGATGATTTATGATGATGATGAAAAGTAGCCTATGGGTTATTACGGGATCCGAAGTATCTACATCAAATTTACTTTAAATCCCCCTTGATTGATGATGGTAATGAAGAAAATAAGCATATTTGTTAATTCAAGGTATAAGCTATCTCCGTACCAAATTTCATCCAAATCCATCTAGCCATTTAGGTGTGAAAAAGTAACAAAGATACACCCATACTCATAAACTTTCGCATTTATATAATATTAGTAGTATTATCACATATTTAATGTATACGTCCTATACATATTACAACAGTGATTACAAGTGTCTCTCATTTGAGCACTGGCGTGAGGTATCATTGAATCAGGTGGTATAAGTAACGCCGGCGGCAGGAACTTCCATGAGGTTGAGTTTTGGACTAGACATAAATAGAACAGGCCAAATACGTGTCAGACTCGCGCACCAAGAGGTTCCGTATAAACAGCCACAAACTAAACTTCGCTGAAGGAAAACTCATGCTCCCAATAGGCCGTTGCAATCTACCGACAGTGTCTAACAAATTTAAGAAATTCTAACATAAATATATTTTTATGTTCTTTACTCATACTTTAATCATACTTCATGCCAAAAATCTATTATTAATGTCGTTCTACAACTCTTCGACAGCATGTGTATTTTGGATTGCAGTGAGATGCGTTTAGGTGTTATTTGACCTTTAACCATATAAACCATGTAGATACCTACAGAACAGAATTTCGATGGCAGGGCGACTTTTTTTCTTGGTCTTTTTGAATGAACTTTTTTTTATATGAAGCGTTAGTATCACTGCATTTACATTCCGAGGAGGTTATGTATGCATGGTAATGAATGTCTGACAGTGGGTTATGTACCTATATACTTTTAGTCATATACGCATTTGCCGCCAGGAGGCTAGTTTTTAGGTTGATTTATAAGTAAAGCTTACGTAAATAATCTGACGTTAATTTTACTTTATCTAACTGCTTAGGTTCTCAGTTTGGGAATTTCCTGATCACGTGAGCACATTGTCATACAATTCACTCGTTGTCTTTTATGATAAGCGTAATTACAAACACAGACTATAAATAAGCGATTATTCATATTCATATTTCAATACAGTGTCCACTTTTATCGTCGTCACATTTACTTAGCTCTGTAAAATCGTGATAAAAGTTCTTATGAAAATGAAACAAAATAAAATAATGTTGGCTCTTATCGCCTTTGTGGTCTTAGAACTATCTATTTCTTCAGCAATTCCAATCGATCCACCGGGTTATTCAGATTATATGGATTATGTGTATGGAGCCTCTCACAAGATGAAATCTCTTCCCGTCGACGACCCATCCGTGAAAACAGCTGCCGAAATCGCCATGGAAGAAATAAGACTTCAACATAAGGGGGACCGAGCTCTTGTTCTGGTTAGCATTCTAGAAGCACAACGAGAAAAAGAAGATCTGCATCCGAAGTATGATCTTCAACTAAAAATTGGTGAGAGTGTATGTCCAAATGACAAATACACCGAAGATTGTAAACTAGATGACGAACGCCCGTTCAAAACTTGTCGTGCTTCAACTCAAACGTCGTGCTTTGAATCGATAGAAATTGAGTTTCAGTGCGCGTAAACATTACCCTTTTTTAAACCCTTATGCGAGTTCTTGGAAATTATCTAATTTCTTTTTTTTTCAGTAAGTAGTTATTCTTTCATACTTTATTTCCTTTAGTATAAACGTTTAGTTCTGTTTTGAAAGTTGAAAGGATTGTAATAATTAAGGTTTCATTATCGGTACCATACACACAGATAACAATTATTCTCTTGGTATTAAAATTTAATTATTGTTGTTCAATATAACTATTGTCGAATTAAAATACATTCTGATTTTATTATTGTATTATTTAACAGAAAAGAGATAGAGACCGCCCACTATTGACCTTGTGGTACATAATTTCGAATAATATGGTGTTATGCTGAATTAAAATATTTTCTAAACTATTTTCAATCAGTTAGATTATGCAGCTTAATAAGTTAGAGTACCAAACGAACCGCTTTTGATTAAATTTCTATGGAACCAGTCCAATCCAAGTCCAGTGGAGTATCCAAAATGTCTCCTATAATACATAAATATAGCATTACACATGCCGCTGAATTTAGTGAGTAACTATAAAAATAATTTATTAATAAACTAGCTGCGCCCCGCGGTTTCTCCCGCGACAACTACGGTTTTCCCTCTACCTCTGTTACCCTACGAAAACCATAATATTTCCGAGTTAATAAATAGCCTATGTCCTTCTCCATTGGTGTAATTTATCTCTATACCAACATTCATCAAAACTGGTTCAGCGGCTTAGGCGTGAAAACCTAACAGAGTCACTTATACAATTAAATTATTATTCGATTTTTGTACCTCAGAGGAGCCATCAATTTTTACGGGATAAGATGTAGCCTATGTATTGTGTATATGTCCATGTTATAAGGTACCTACGTTCCGAATCAAGCCGTTCAGGCGTGAAGAGGTATTAAACACACATACACACAAACTTTTCCATTTATAATATTACTAGTAGCGCCCTGCGGTTGCACCCGCGTGGATTACGGTTTCCTCGTTACCTTCAATTATCCCTCGGAAACCATACTTTTTCCGGGATACAAGTAGCCTATGTGTTAATCCACGATTTAAACTATCTCCATACCAAATTTCATCGAAATCAGTGTACCCGTTTGAGCGTGAAGAAGTAAAAAACATACACATTAACTTTCGCACTTATAATATTAGTAAGATTCCAACGGGTGCAGGTTAAAAAGCCGTATTCGTAATCAGCGGTGTTTTGATAACAAATTACTCTGTTTACAATTCGTACTGAATGTCGTTATTCTACCTCATTTCTAGGCTGTTTGTATGATACCCTGGTACATTATACCCACCATGGTACATTTATAGTTTCTGTAACGAAAAAAACTAAAAGGGAAATCAAGCTCAAAACGTCATTCACAAGGGTAGTGCAGAGAACACAGCCTTCTAAATGCTATACGATTCCGACCCACTTCTTTCGCTTTATCCACACTCATCAGTCATTTCATACAAGAGCGTCGTTTTAGAGTAGGTACTCTTAGCCTGACTCTTTCTTAGAAATATATAATAGGTAATTACAACATGAATTTTGTACATAAACTGACGGAACTGAGCGATTTCTCCCTTTTATAATGTCGGTAAAACCACGTGGTCGCAGTTTTACAATAGTAGCAAACTCACTGAAGACCTAGAGTGCCTCAGTATGCGTAGATATTTATTTTAGATTTTCTACCGTAGGTATATACAACGGGGAGTATCCTGAAGAGCTTTTCAATCACATTCCGGCATCACGGTTTTACCTCCGCTCTAGCCGGCACCGCTTGACAGCTTATCCACATATGATTGAGTCATGGGAGACACATACTGTGCGATTCCATAGATTGTTTCTCCCACACACCTGCAAAATGTGCAACGAGCTTCCTACCTCGGTGGATATATATATGAATATGGAATTATTCAAAAGGAGATTTAACAGAGTCTTAAAAAGGATTGGTAATGTGTCGTAACGCCCCCAGTATTACAGATATCCATCGGCGACGGTGATCGTTTACCATCAGGCGGCCCGTCTGCTTGTTTGCCACCTATTACGTTAAAAAAGTTATATTCATAATAGTTCGCAACTAAGTTACCCATACCATAGCCAAGGTAAAGGTAATAAAGTACAGATCATACCTTCAGGAGCATCCTGCAAGGCCCTGACGATGTCAGCACAGGTGGTGTGAGGTCGCACTCCTCGAACCCAAAGCTTCTGACCTCTTGCTATCACCCCTACTTCTTCATCACTATAGTCTGACGATGAAGCCTCCATTGTCACCTGGAAGAGAAAAAAAAGAAATCAGTAGGTACCAATGCATACATTTACATCCAGAACAGCTTTTATGCTGTTGACCCTCCCGTTCCCGCTAAGAAAAACATTCCTGTAAACTAGTTTCTATTATAAATTAAAACTATTTATATGTGTGAGTCTGCAAAGAACCGACATTTCTTATAAATAATAAGACAATTGAAAAAAAAATGTATAGCCAAATTTGTAGCTAAGCGGAAAACTTGTGAAAGACTTGACCAATTTCTGCTAAGTCATTTTTTCACATTTTCTAATGAAAATATGAGGCATAAGGTAAATGAAAAATATTGGATAAATTTAGCGTAACGGCAAATCTAGTAGTCCACGCGGGTGATACCGCTTGACGCAGCTAGTTTCAGATAAAAAAAAAAATACCTTTGACTCACAGCAGTGAAGAAGTTGAACGTAGAAGGTTATGAATGGGACGATCAGGCTTACATCATCGGTGTACAGTGAACTGTTAGTCTAAAACCTCATTGTGTAGAACCCACAGACAATTTTGAAGAAATTTAATTATGTTATTAATTTTGTTATTAAGCTTGACGTGAATTTGACACATTGTCGCCCTAATATTATAAAAGCGAAAGTTTGTGTGTATGTTTGTTACTTCTTCACGCTCAAACGGCTACACCGACTTCAATGAAATTTTGTATGGAAATAGTTTAGACCCTGGACTAACACATAGGCTACTTTTCATCATCATCATCAATCATCGCCACGCGGGTAAAATCGCGGGGCGCAACTAGTGAATATGTTAATGACGGAAATTACTCAAGTAGTAACTCAGGGGGTTCCGACTATATACAAGGCGAACCGCGACCAAGTCCGCGAGCGCTCCGTACTGTTCTTGAAAAAGACCACCGAAAGTGGTCGAAACTATAGCCGGACCCTCCAACTTACTACGTGATAGATTTCGGTGTTTTATATATTCATAAATTGCCTGATTTAATTGGAAGGCACTTTTAAAAAAAAGCATTGATGATAATATGACTGTGGGTTAGATAATTACTTAGTATGGTTGGACTAAAATAAGCCTCGGGGCCCGGGCTCTTCGAACAGGTAGCTAAAACCTTGTTCTTTAGTAATGTGTGTTATTAACCAGAAGCCCAGAATTGATTACATCGCTTATGTGTTTGTAACCTGGTATGTAATAAAGTAATTATTGTAGCTTTGAGAAATGTACTCTAAGTGCTAAGATAAATAAAGATACATAGAGCATAAATGAACTAATAAAATTGATAGATTACGACGCTGCTTTGGGATTATTTATATTAAAATCACGTTAAAAAAACTATAGAAACATACTTCCACTATACTCATCCGTGCAATAAATACTTCGTTATTTTAAAAAAATAATAATATTATCATTCAGACATATTATCTTGATCGAATTGAAATGAATCATGAAAAGCATTTTTTTTTCAAGGTATCTTCCGTTATTTAAACGTTATTACAGCCAAGCTGTACATTTTGTATTGCTTTTAAGGTTTATTACAGTAAAAATTAACTCAGCTCAAATCAGGCATAATCTGTCCATATTTCTAGTATTTACAGATGTGACTAACACTATTAAACTTGAACTTAGATACGCAAGTTGTTACGCACAAACATTAATCTAAAAGCAAGCCGTATTGTTGGCACAACGCATGCATGTATATTTAGGATGGCGTGTCCAATCCCCCTAACTCGATACAAAACAATCTGAAAAACCATAAAAAGTCGGCAAACTCAGTCGGCAGGCGATAAACCGGCCGGCAAACTTCCCCAGACTTGCATAAGTTTGCACGGCTTGGGGTGGGACGGCGCCTGGCACGTCTCCGGGGTAATTTTATTCCAGGCAAAATTGGTTTGAACCAGTTGGAAGTGGTTACTGTCATAGGGTAACTTGTATGCGAAATTGGGTAGTACTTACTCGATATTTATTCAGTACGAGACGCTGAATAAATATCAATAACCATCCAAGAAAACCTTGGGTAAAAACTTGATAAATAAAGACGCGGCATGACAAAATCACGCCATTACCTACGTATCTACATCAGCTCTCTATCGAGCTCAAAAATTTCAGATTCTTTTTATTCTTATAAAAAGAGACAGTAACTGTGATACTGAAATCATAATCTTACGCCTACTCGCACCAATCCAATTAGCCGAAATTTCGGATTAAATCACAAATTTGCGGGCAAAAATTGTGATTTAATCCGAGAATTTCGGTTAATTTGCATAATGCAAGTAGACATAGATCACATTTATTACAAGTGCGGGCCTTACCATAATAGACCCAACGTTATATAATGTTGAGTGATGTGCCACCCTGATATTTTGAAGTCGTGGGATCAAGTCCAACTTGTAACCAAATTCATTCCTTAAAAAAATTGAACGTGTACTATTAATATTTTTATTTACTCCCCTAAAAATAAATGTCAGATTAAATCACAAATTACGAAAAAATTACGCTTAGAGATTCAATTATTAATAAAAAAAACTTGGAAGATATTTGAAGCAGAGGTAAAGATGTTCATCTCACATTTAAGTTTACCTACAACCACAAACTTCCAAAGTTCGATCTAGATAAAATACAAAAGCATTCGTTTTAAAAGTTCAAATTCGTGTCGATCTTTTCATAATTGCTACCCAACATGCCTCCTCAGTTATTAAAATAACTAACGTGAAATCACGAATGGCGTGTTTGCTGCGATCTAAATCTATGAAATCCTGGTCAGAAAATTGTAAAAAAATATACTCTTCATCTTCCTCATGTTCTTATCCCACACTAGTAGAGGGCGACTCAACACATTTTTCAATTCCGGTCTCTTCTAAAAATCATGTATAAAATAGACTATCGTAATAAAAGACGGTCGCCGTGGCGCAGTGGTTAGTGTCAGTGACATGACTACCTACTGTGTCTCGGGGACATTTGTACAATGGCAAACATTTGTGCGATGAGTGTAGATGTTTGTCCCGGGTCTTGGATGTTTGTGTTCTGTGATTGTATGTGTCTATGCCTCCCGCGATACAGGGATTCCTAGTGCGGGGGTTTGAGTGTGAAAAAAAAAAGAGACGCAAATTATATGATCTGAAATAAAATATGTATCCCATAAGAGCCGTATATTTTTTGGGGCAAAAATATTATAGATGTGTATAATGTATAATGTTACTCCACATTGTGGCAGTGGCCATCAATAGTAGGCTAGATACTGTTCGCTCACTTTTCTACGCAAGCTGTCTTCCCCTATAATTATAGTGACACTTAGCATTTGTTTTACTACAGCATTATTTTAGTTTCTTGTATCAGTGTACATTATGTTGGGGTTCAAATAAATAAATAAATAGATATATTGCACATTCTAGATGTCTAGGCAAACCTATATTCATATCAATCAGATCAGTTAAGCAGTTCTGGCTTGATTGAGCAATAAACACCCCATTCAAAATTTGTTTTCTCATTCCTTAGTCCGTCTAAGAACAAGATGGCATTGTGACATCCATAATTATACTAGCTGACCCGGCAAACGTTTTTCTGCCAATAAATGGAGGGTGAAATTAGGAGGGTGAAAAATACTGCTTATTGTTATACCTACAAAATATACAAAGTACATTAAAATTTGTTGAGCAGTTTCAGAGGAATGGGCGACTACATACACCGTGACACGAGATGTGAGAAGGTTAAATACACCCTATGGAGGTTACTTATATTTGGTGTTAATTCCTCTAGATAATATTATTCCAGGCCTAGCCTGGAATAATATACCTAGAGGAATTAACACCAAATATAATCTTCTGAAAATGCCTCGTACAGACGTGAAGTACGACCATACGCCACCGCTACATGGTAGATATACCACCGTTACGCACGAAGCGTTTTGGTTCCACCATATTATTGCGCGTTCCACCTTAGACCGCGTCGTCGCTTAACATCAGGTAAGACAGTGGTGAAACGCATCTTTAAAAAAAAGAAGTAGGTAAATGTCGAAGAGTTAACCTGCATGCGTTATATCGTTCTGAATACTTCCTGCATGCAATTTAAGGCTTGAGCATTTGCTAAATAGTTGTGTAATTAGTGATAATATAAATGAAGGTAACATAATGTGGTTTCAATCTGGCTCATGTGCGACCTAACCATTAATTAGCTACTTAAAAATTATTCTGATGCTGTGGAACTATCCTAATAATATTATGAATGCGAAAGTTTGTGAGTACGGATGTATGGATGTGTGGATATATGTTTATTACTCTTTCACGCATAAACGGCTGGATGGATTTGGATTAAATTTGGTATGGAGATAGCTTATACCCTGGACATAGACTTCTTTTCATCATCACCTTTTTTCATCTTGGATACTTCAGGTCCCGGAGTAACATATAGGCTACTTTTCATTATCATGGTCAATCAATCATCACCACGCGGGTAAAACCGCAGGGCGCAGCTAGTGTATAATAAATGGATGTCCACTATTGGACGTGCGGTTTCCAGCAGTGGACATCACATGATGTAATGGTAATGACATAATCACTTATTCTGAATCAAATTTAACAAGAACAGTTAACATCGTCCACGTCGCTTACAATTTGCGACAGAATTATTCATAGGTAGGTATAATTTGAGTGGCGTTCGTGACTCGGCGCCATTAGGCATTTCCGTCTGCCCGCGCCCTACGTTCACCTTTCGCCCTTTTCACCCTCTGTTACACCCCATCCACCCCCTGGTATTTGGGGTGGCAGCACACCTTGTTTTGGTGTTACGTAAATATTTTCTCTATGAGTAAATCCAGGATAAATTTGTATAATGAAACGTTATTATTTTGCGTTACACAGAAATGTGTGTACAAACAAACGTGTATACCTATATATGTATATAACTAGTCTTTGCCTGCGACTTAGTCCGCCTAATTATTATACACTAGTAGCGCCCCGCGGTTGTACCCGCGTGGTGATGATCGTGATGATGAAAATAAGTCTATTTGTTAATCCAGGGTATATGCTATCTTCATACCAAATCGGTGTAGCCGTTTGAGCGTGAAGAGGTAACAAACATACACACATACACACAAACTTTCTCATTTATAATATTAGTAGGTTAAAATTAAATTAAAAATTAAACCATAGATGATCGATATATATATATATTCAGAAACACTTAACACTTATATTTACAATTTACGCAATATTATTACAAATTTATAGCCTGAACCCTATTCTAATAAATGAGCTATATGATTGGAAAGTTTTATTTAAATCCATGCAGTTGTTTTCGTGTGAAAGAGTAATACACATTCATACTTCTTTACACACTTTCACATTTACTCTTATAAGTAGGATATTAGGTCTATACTTACTGATTTTTAATACAAACGGTTCAAGGTAAACTTAGGAGGTATTTATAATGCCTAGAAGCGATAATCGTGGAGCAGCGCTGCCAGACGTCCCGATTTTGGCGGGATGTCCCGATTTTTAAATCAAAAGTACATCTCCCGCGCGGGACAGACTCAGTCTCGCTTTTCGGGGATAACTCGACCGTGCGTGCAACGTGCTGAGGAAGCGCGGGCGTTTACGACTCAACTATTTAACGATAAGGTAAATCAATTATAAAGTATGAAATTTTTATTAAAATACATTTTCTATGGCTATTTTTACTATCTATTGTCAGTTGTCACGTAAACGTAATTTGAACTCAAATAAAGAGATAAACATTTAAAAACTTCTGATTATATATGTGTGTTTTTACTATGTTCCAATTTTTCCACTCAAAAAGTTCCAAAATACTTTGCAAAAAGAAAATCTAATAATAATCTAAATACTGTATAAAAACGTTATTACTATGGTGTCTTCAGGACGCTACTCAAAGCTGATTGACAAGAAGGTAACATATTGACAGATAAGAAGAGGAGCCAGGTGTTTCTAATACCTGACTTCTCTTCTTATCCGTCACCCTTGAAGTATCTAATTGCGCGTCCACATGGGTATTAGTGTAATGGCTATATTTTTTATTTATTTTGCCGCTGCTTAGAGCAAGCTCTAAAATACCGACATCCTGTGCTATTACAACTTTTTAAAGTTGGTACCTAAGTATATATGCACAAAAAAGGCCATGTCAATATTGTTAGGTACACATTCGATATTTATTTATTGAAAAGTACGTGGGACATAGAAGATTAGTATCATTTTTTTTACGCGTAAATGAAAGCAGAGGATAGTGGAAAGAGCACCAACGACTTTTGCAGCTAGCGCTGCGCTGCCATACGAGTATAGCAGCGTAAAACAATTGAACTCAGTTCATACTGTCATTTATTTAGCTAGTCCAACTGACTCAGAGAACATTTGTACGAGCAACTAGTGCTACGTTCAATTGATACGATGACGATACGACGATGTAGGGGTATGTTATTCATGCTACAGGAACAGGTATTATACTTCTAAGATCAACAAAAAGCTTCTGGCGTGCGTTCGGCAGCTATATATCGTCCAAGCCATATCTTGCTCTGACAGCGGATGTATGGCGTTCACGAACTTCATTCGAACATTATTAGCGCCGCTCAAATATTTGATCGTGCCTGTCCACGTCAACCTCTCAGATCAAATTATGCTCGACGAAACCATAATCTGTCTACCTCTAGAATCGATCAAATCTTGGTCGGCTATCATAAGTTACAAATGCAAACAAAGTTACAAACGTAACTATTTCGTGATCCATTATCATATTATCAATGTAAGAGACTTCTTTGTCTTCTTCTCCGTCTTCTCAACCTTAATATGGAGTAGCCGTTCGTTAGACCTCACTCAAAAATTGGGCAATCAATATTTGGCCAATGAAGCCCCTCCCTCCCTGAGCTTAAAATGTCAGAATTTAGCGTTTCGCTCGCGTGTCCAACGACTCGTTCAAATAAAGAATGTTCGCAGTTGCTGGTTGTAATGTGTGTGTGTGGTAATTAGAGCTGTCAGTACCTACGTTGTCAAGAGCGTCTGTGCCATACTTATAAACTATGCACAGCCATTATTTGCAGTAATATTGACACAAATAAGGATCAGCTGTAATTGCGGAGTCAGGTGGTCGAACGGCAGGTTGTAGTAGTCACTCCACTTCAGTTGGTTTGGCAGCAGCGCCTCCAGCGGTTCTAGTGCTGAAACAAGCCGATGATGAAAAATATATCGATAAGCGAATACGATGACGCCCTAAAATTTTATAGATTCTTTCAAATTATATCACTGTTCCAGTTTATACCAACGTAACATCAGATGTTCAATAAATAATGTATCGTAGGTACTGTTTATTATTCAAGAATAGCTGAACCTTTTTTTCTGAATAAAACACTAGTAAGCTTGCTTACTGAATTTGCTTACTGTTTTTGGCGGACGTCTATGTTATACTCGTTCCTCTCATTTCAGTGGTTAAAGTTAAGTCATAGTTTTGTTTCAGATTTACGGAGTAGATGGCTACTATCTTGGTTGACGCTAAGTAATGATGCAGTCTAAAAAGTCCTGCCTAAAAGATATACCTATTCATTCGTGACTTAAAGTCACATACTGCCTTATTACAAAACGTGGACTAAGTGCGGGTTTAAACCTGGACTACAAAGTCACTGTGTTATGGTACTAAAAAATTAGTCCTTGACTATATTACAAATCTTCGACTGCCGGGTGGTCTCTAAAAACTCCAAATCAGCTAAATCCATGTAATCTACGTTGTTCACGTCCATTTTCCTTTCAAATCACGAAAAAGAAGATATTTATTTTAAAACAAAAATCAAGATGGATAACAAACTTGTCAACTACTGTCAAACGTTTCGCGCGTTAGTACCATCGATAAACCAGGGCCATCATAGACATATCTTTAGACCATAGACGACGACTAAATCAACGCCAAACTGGCTGTGTAGTACGGTCGCACATAATTCTAGGATTAAACCCAGTACTTTCGTTCCAAACTTAGTACATGTTTTGTAATAAGGCAGCCAGATTGTATCTATAGGAAATAAACTCAGGCAACGAATTCTAAAATTTATTCAATTCACATAATTTTTTTATGTAAATTTCAGAATGTGAAGTTATTGTAGACAATAATTTTTAGGATACAAAAGTCGTAAACGTTTATCTATCTATCTCTTATCTAACTTAGCTTTAAGTACTCACTATAAATGTGTAGGAAAAAGCTCGATCAATAAGATTAATATAACTTATCGACATTATGATTTTTATATATTACATCGCTAAAGTCATAGCCCTAGACCAGTAACAGGGCAAATTATCGGTGGGCTCGCGCGTAATAACAGGAGCGGCGCCGCGGTCGGCACGCAAGGACGCGAGAATTATAGCGGACACACGGACACCGCGTATGCCAAACAAAACTTGACATTTACCTTGTATCATGATAATTTAGGAATATCAAGCTGAAATTAATTATTTTTAACTGAGATTTCCTTCGATCATAATCATTCGAATTTAATTATTGTTAACTGACATGGTGACTAATACAGAAATTAATGTTGTCATCGGGTTATTTAACATATACATATATTATTTGTTTTTATTTACACGTGAACATGGCGAATGAAATTGTGCTGAAATAAATAATTAAGAGGTAAATATCCTGATAATAACGAGATAAGAGTTTGACCATTATCTTAGCCATAGATAGTCACAATAAACTTTATGGTTATTGTGACTATGCATAAATACTATGCACTTTTGGCGCGTATAGAGCATCCGATAATCCGTCATTCCGTCATCCAATAAATTCCACTAGTCCATACTGCACGATAACAAGCAGTGCCTTGTTATCTTGAGACAAAAGTGAACAATTATAAATTTAGAATATACAAATAAAATTATTACTCTAACATCACGTTCGTGTGACTCGTACCCAAAACAAACAAAATGCTTAGTAAAATAAAGAACATAATCTCAAATTAAAACCTATACCTACATGGCTAACTTACTGTGTATGTATACTGGCAAACTATACGCCATTATTTCTTACATTATTTACGTCCGGCAATTTAAATCCAAAATAAAAAGCCAAAGAACCGCATTTGTTTTCAACCATTATGATTTCAAGCTTAGCTGTGAACAGATGGCAGTGATAGGGATACCGCAGACGTCTAAAATACTGTCATTTACGTTTCTATACAATAAGTTTTCCTAAAAGAGCTATTTCCGTTGAAGGAAATGCTACATTTGTAAAAAAAAATTGGTTGTCTGTAAAGTCGGTTTACGGACGATAGATTTACGTGATAACGTCATAATCATTTATGACTTTGACTTTGACTTTGACTTCGACTTCGACTTTGACTTTGACTTTGATTATTTTATGTAATACAAAACTCAGGTGGAACGTTACGCGGAACGTTACTATTTTTCATGAGTGTTGCTGGTATTCATCAATTTATAAAACGTTATCACGTCAAAAAGCCTAGTTCGGAGAAGCAACGATTAGTAGGTAATTGCATATTTGGTTCGGCACGAGCCAAATTACTTAAGCCATTAAGTTACTTCTAAGAAAACGGATCAATTTGCAACTAACCACTTAAAAGATTGCAATCATAAATTTAGTTTTTTTGCTGGAATGTATATATTTATGTAGTTAATTTTCATCTGAACACTCAGTCTACCAAAAATAATATATTTCAAGTAAATTTATGACCTCGGTGGTGATAACGATCATCACTTAGGCGATGATGACGATAAAACCACGACGGAATCTGAAGATAAAGCTTTCAGATCTTATTTATTGTCTGTCTATTCTATAATTTGATTATTGCGTTAATTTAAAAAGATAATAGAGATTTTCTGATTGCTTATTTTATGGAAAATATCAATAAGTTTTTGGATGTACACAAATTTAAATCATAACAGCTAGTTTATTTAAAAAACAGAATAAAAATAAATAAAATAACGTTTCTCTCTCTCTTTATGGGATAAGCTGTGACTACAGCTTTCTCCATGTTGCGGTACCGACACATCTTTCATATCAGATTAAATATCAGTTTATATATGAAACGAAGAAAATCATAGATTGTTGTGTTGCTTTAAATTTATCATCATCATATCAGCCATAAGACGTTCACTACTGGATATACATCTCCCCCATTGATCGCCACAGAGACTGGTTGGAAGCGGCACGCATCCGGCCGCTTCCTGCGATCCTGGTCAGGTGGTCTGTCCACCTTGTCTGTGGACGTCCAATTTTTTGTGCTAGCCTGTTTGTGGTCTCCACTCGAGAACCTTTCGACTCCAATGGCCATGGGTTCTCCGTGATATGTACCCATTGCCACTTCCAGTTGCTGATCTGCTGAACTATGTCGTTGACTTTAGTTCTTTTACGGATCTACTCATTTCTGATTTGATGTCGTAAAGAAACCCCGAGCATAGCTCTCTTCATAGCTCGTTGTACAACTTTGAGCTTGTTTATCAGGCCCATAGAGAGAGAGAGATGAGAGAAGAGAGATACATTATTAAAAATATATAACATATATTTAACATATTTAAAATAAATACAAACAGGGTTTTGTACGTAATTAGGTATCACAATCCTAAATTAAAGATAAATTAATCAATTTCGGTAAAAAATTACACATAAAGATGATCTCACATTTCTTTTGCTTGTATATATAGTGCCTAGGTAAATAGTTGTTATACAAATGGAATTGTTTTTGCGCCATGTTCATTCAAATCAGAAATTAGATCGCAAAGCAAGTAAAATCTAATTTAGAAAGCATTGTAGGTACTTACATTTATTATATAGCTTATTATATGACAGGCAAACGTTTCGAAATCAGATTGAGGAAACTGAGCCAGGTCAAAGTACATTGAAGGTCTGCGGAGCGTGTATGAAGCGAAAGAAGAGTGTCGGGATCGTAGCAATTGAAAGGTTGTGCCTACCCCTATGGGAATAAGACGTCGCTATATGTATGTTTATATGTATATTTAATATTCAACAAAAATAAAACATTTATTCTCATTTACTCATCACTAAGGAGATTAATAAAATATTTAACCATTAGATAGCTGCAAACAAAATATTTCCAGATAAAATTGTAATTAGATCATCGAAATAAAAAAAAAAATTTAATAGGGCACTCACATAGGGTAATTTCGCACTTGAAAACGGTCATACATAAAGGTTACAGAGCAAAGTATACCATATACCGGGTGCCTTACAGCGTTGTAAAAACCATGCAAGTTCGGAGCAGTTCTCAAACCTGGCTTAAACCGCTTAGTGTGAAATAATACCATCACCAAGGCATCACGCTCCTTTAGGTGAACGGTTATTGTTGTCTTTGGCATGTTTTAGCCAGGTTTTAGAGCTGCTCGGAACTTGCATGGTTTTTACAAAGCTGATAGTATGGCCGCTGGCTTCTCTAACGGGAACGGACAGACGATGGATGGAAAATAGATATGAAGATTTATTTACGGTCCACCCTAATTATATCAATCAAAAAGGTTCTTAGATTTTATTTTTTTTTACATTCACACAAGGTTTTCAGGTCCCAAATTAGGCAGAGCCTGTGCTATGGTAACCTGATGACTGAGATATATACTTATATACATTCACATACATATGTATTATTTAATTTTATACTAATTTCCTCTATATTTTAATTACGCAATTGAAATAAAATTCCTATACACCAATTATAAATATAATTGTGTACATATTATAAAAACTTATCACACACAAGCAGGAATACTAAATGACACATACAACCTTTATACATAACCTAATATACATTACAGAAGTCAATCTGTAAAAAATAATTATTTTATCTAGAATCAATATTAAACTCAATCATTAATATTTCTATCATTAAAAACTTATACTAACATACATTATAATTACATTAGACATACAGATAACAATTCTATAAAGGTCAGCAATCAGTTGTAAAATTAGATACTCTCAATATTGGTCAGTGTCCCACAAGTCACGCTATTATCTCATTACTCATAAGATCAGCTCAAACATCGACATAAAGACGTCATTACTTCTTATCGTCTCATAACATTTACTTGATAATGACATAAGGAGCTCCCACGATTGTCTTTCAATTTCTCTCCCATCCGTCTAGCTCGAGATAAAAAGTCGCTTAACGTCATGCTTTTTCGACGAAATTCCAACTATCGATACGTAGTCATTGCACTTCCCTATTTCTTATTCGGTTTATAGTAATAGTGACATTGCGCTTCAGTTTTCCACACAAAAATCAATCATGACATACAGGTCATTCAAACAGTTAAAATCGGCGGAAGAGTAGGTACTCTCCTAGTCGCTCCTTGAAAAAGACCACCGAATGTGGTCGAAACTATAGTCCTCTGACTTATTACGTGAGTAATTCCCGTGTTTTATACATTTATGTGTCAAAACCACATCAGTTTTAATAACAAAACATTATAAAAAGGTCCAAATTTATAATTAACTGTATTCTTGGAGGTTATTATTTACGCGAAATTAATAAATATTTCGTAAATAGACTTTGCTTTTTGATTAAAAAAAACAAATCAACCACCTTAAGGGACAAACACTGACGTTTGTGGTGACCTTGATATAATTTAAGAAAACTGATATATGTTTTTTATTGTGCTTTCGTTAACAAGCGTTTGTTACGTCTTTAAAAACGAAGAAGTTTTAGCAAAACGATAACCGCTATCTAAGTTATTAGCTAGTTATACGGCACTAACAAAAAAAACTCGTTTCAAATTATACCGTGTCTGTATTTATGAGATTAACCTAACACTTCCGCGGCCCGCAAGAACTAACAAACAAAACAACCGTTACAAAGTCGTGATCCATTGCATATGGATTATAAGAGCATAACCGATGATTACCACAGTATCAACAAACACACAATGTGTATAACTGTACGGTATGGGAAGCGATGATACGCTGCATACATTTAAACTTAACCAGTCAACATTCAAAAAAATAGGACCCATTATCAATCTTATAACATAGAAGTTAAGGTGCATTTGAACTTTCAACTACTACTTTCGAAGAATTTATCGGATCCATTATCATCCTTATGGCATAGGTGTTAAAGTATTTAAATGTATTTACAATATTTTTAAGTAAAAAAATTAATAAGTACTTTGATGTTAGATATTATTTAATTTAAAAAAATGCTTAGGATGTTCCAGCCGCCAAGTCACTAGTATTTTAGTAATTAAATAGGTACGTAATGGTAGGTAAAATAGATAGGACATTTTTTTCGATGTGGTGAATATTGTACCATACTCCAAATTTCATAAATTAAAATTGTACATTATATGTAACGACTTAATCAAGAAATGTTTAAGAAATTATCGTATTAGTAGTGGCCATTCAAAGTTACTTATTACACATTGTTAAACGAACTTGAAATGAATGGCTCCGAGTTTCTTGCCGCTTCTTCTCGGTGGTTGCTAATAGTTGGTTAGAATATTAATTTAGTAACAAATTTTAGAATTTTGCAACGGAGCCGTAGTTAAACCTAAAAAGACATGACTTATATCGAATCCCTTTATAATAATATATATATATATAAATATATAATAAAATAATAATAAGAATCTAGGTGACCAAGCTAAAAGTGTCTTACTTTTACCCATAGTTAAACTTGTAAAGCATATTAAATCCATGTAAAGAGTGATGTGTGAACCAATATGATTTACAACTTCTAAAAATGTTAATGTTTTCTGGTGTGTAATCTACGATATTCTCCGTTCTTCCTGCTTCTTTCTTCTCTGATGCAGAGTAACCACACTGAGCTGAGGCATCAGGAAATTCACGGGTATACGAACAAACTCCTGTGAATTCTCCCAGTGCCAAGGCTGAGCATGGCCGTGCTTCTTAACCTTCGTCATCTTCTATTTTCAATCTTCTTGGTTTTTTCTGTTCTTCTCTGAGTTTCAATTGTAAATAAAACTTTAGTACTACTCTCTCCGGGATTTACATGCAATATGATTGATTTATTATGAAAATATTCACAGGCAGTATGAAGTGCAATCAGAGCTGACAAAATATTTCAAACAATAAAATGAAGCTGTGAAGACGTTGAAATGTTACCTTAATCATAGTCTCGTATATAATGAGTGTCAGCTGTCAATACAAAAATAGTTAATTTACATTTTGCCCAGAGAGCGTCGTACAAGGTCACTTTATTGTGCCCACCTTGCTAGCTATCACCACAAGTCTAGTGCTAAAGTTTCCAATTTCCATGACATTATCAGTTTTCCATAGAAGTAGTGAGGAACACTAGTACTAGAACTAGTGATAGAATATAGTGGAAGAGAAAAACACGTTCTGTCGACCCCACCTAGAATGGGATAAGGTCAAGAAATAGTAGACACAATATTTCTAGTCTGTGTCTTAGAATTCAAGTTACTATGTCAGAATTTACAATGTTGCTTCGATAGATAATGGTGACGGAACGGTATGGTGACCAATTGGCGCCTGTTACCATAAAACCACAAATCGATTCGAATCATCCGAAATGATTACACAATCATAACTCGACTTGCGCCGTAAAAACGGTAAAAAGCGGTATTAACCGGAAATTTGCTGAACACCGTGCGGCTTACCGTAACTAAGTGCCGAAAGTGTCGCGCTCATCTGGTTTTTGTGGTATTTTAAAGTCTGATACACATGAGTACAGTACAGGTAGAGCACACCAGTCCAGTAAAACAACCATTTAAAATATAAACGGAATGTTCTCCAAGTATTTTATTTCTTTAATGTATATTTCAGTAGCTGTTTGCGTCTTGTTTTCGATTCAAAATGGCGAATGCAACTGTGCCTAAACATCGAACACCTTCACGAAGAGATGAGTGGAGATGACGATGTTTTTGTGGTGTGACAAGGAAAGACAGAGTGAGGAACAACGTTATTAGAGAGCAATGTGGAGTAAATGAGGATTTAGTTTGATTTGATATTGTATGCTGTCGATATGTCGAAGGAATGCAAGGGAGATTGAAAAAACAGAACCTAAGTACAAATCATGCGTTAATGAAACGATTGGAAGCGGAAGAACTCGGCGAATAAACCAAAATAGCTTTCATCTAGTCATAATACACCAGATAGGAGACTACTAAGAAACATTAAAATGTTTGAATGACAAATTACTCGACCACCCTCTCTGTGGCTTTGCCAACTTAGCTATAGTTATTGAAGGTAGTATAGTTACTAGCTAGTTGAGTAGCATTCCACTAGCTGTCCGAATTTGTTCCATCATTCAGATAGATAGATAAGAAGGGACACCAGTCTTAGGGAAGGGAAGAAACCTACTAATAGCAATATGTGCTAGTTAAATTCTTTTAAATGATTTATGTACATTGTATAAGTAAGTTACCATATGGAGTATTGTTTTTTTATTATTATTTGTAAATGTAGCCTGTGGCTACTTGATGTTCGGTTAAGATTTAGCCGAAGCATGCTTCGTTTTCCACACGCAAGATATAGACTAGAATTTTGACGGGCTTTCGAAGACCGCTGCCTGAACATAGTATTATCTTCATGTATTATTTTGTTTAACTTGCAGTTGGTAACTAACTAGGCGGGTACTAGAAAGTATAATGTTGTCGAATAATAACGAAGTAATGTTCACCGAAATCTCGAACTCCGAATCAGGCCGTCACTATGTCGAGGCCATCGGCGCTTTCAACCATATTTGCTGCTGTACTATTTACTTTAATCGTGTAGACACGGCTTTAGCGGTTTTTTTGTGATATGTATTGTTGTACTCGCTTCGATTTACTGCTTTATATAAAGTGTTTTTTGACTGATTCCTATGCTCTATTCTAATATAAACCGTTAAGCTTTAGCGAAATGTCAAACCCTGTCATACCACTTACTTATGGATAGGAAATAGAATAGAATAAAATAAATAGAATAATATTGGTGGTGCACTAATTACTAATATTTTTACATATAAAGATAGCAAATCATCAAAGCAGCATATTCTTCGCCCATTTATATTCGCCATATACTAATGGTTGTGGATTTTGCTAATGAATAAAATAAAATGTAAAAAAATAATTTTTCATTAAAACTAGGTTGATTGGAAAAGCCCAATAAACCTGCCTCTTCCTGCATCAGTTATCAGTTGTCCACCTTATGGGTGGTCTCTCTATGCTGAGCTTGCCTGTTCGTGATGTCTACTTGATAACTTTTTGACCCCATAGGTCATTTGCCTTGCCCAATGTAAATTATACTAAAGCAGAAGGCAGCGCTTCATTCTTTTGTACTACTTATGTCATATTTCATATCTGAGAAGTACTTTCGAGTACTCGGCGTACACACATGGCTAGCTACCACCCTCGAGTTTAAAAAAACTGTCTTCAAACACGTCATAGTGTGTCCAGGCAGCAGTCCTTGAAAGCCAGTGAGCATTCTAGGTCTAGCGTGATAACATCTTCGACCACATCGTCACTGACCATCAAGTGACATAGTGGTCAAACACTAGATTTGTACAGTATAAAAAAATATATAAAAAAGGAGCTCCGATCGCACGCGGGCGATTCCCGCTTCGCATGAAACGAGAAAATAATGAGAAATGCCCGAATTGAGATACCCTCAATTGTTTAAGTACCTAGCTAAATTGAAAATCTTAATCTTATTACAAATCTTAAAATGTACCTATCGTAGTAAAATCCTTAATACTTCGATAAAATTTTGGTAATTAAAACGGTTATAGTTTTGACACAAATTATGAATGTATAAAACACGGGAATCACAGTACGAGGCTTACCGTGACCGAGTCCGCGAGCGCTCCATACTCTCCTTGAAAAAGACCAGCGAATGTGGTCGAAACTATAGTCGGAGCCCTCTGACTTACTACGTCAGTAATTCCCGTGATTTATACATTCTTAGATTTTATAAAACATACAAAATACTATAACACTAATACGTTAAAGCTAATAAAAGTATGTAGCTCACCTCATACGTGAATTCTATGAGACTGTATCAGCCTTGATCTGAAACAAAGATGTTTAACATTACTACCAGACAAATCAATAAATGCTATCAAATACACCAACACCAGCACTTAATTTCAACTACTTAAAACTCTTAATAATTTAAAGTCTTGAAAATCCGCAGATTGATAGCTTCTTTAATGCGAAATAGAGGTCGCAATAGGTACAACTAGTTCATGAGTAACAAGTCGATAAAAATGTATAGCCGATAGTTGTGGGATTTCGTTATTCATTTATTTAACAGAGATAAGAAAATAATAGCGTGGGAGACAGACTTGTGCTCTGCACATAATAGATGGCGCTATAATGAAACATTTCAATATTTTTAGGTTAAATCTCAATTTAAACACAGTGGTGAAACGCTATATTTAAAAAAGTATTATTTATTGCATCACATTATACGTGAAAAGTTCTTAAAAATATGCAGGTTATAATGACACTAGAAGGGTTTGGGCATATAGATATGAGCGGACTTATACATCTTGATGCATTATTATCTTCATCTACATTATAGATACATCTCTATCTAATTCTGTCACACAACTTTAAATAATTCGTTCAAATATAAATAAAATTTAATTAAAATTGTTTTTATTTAATAATAATATAATAATATGGGACAACATTCACACAAGGTCTTCAGGTCCCAAACTAGGCAGAGCCTGTACTATGGTAACCTGATGACTGATATATATACTTAAATACATACTTATATATATATATATATATATATACTTATATACATATACACACCCAGACACAGGTCAAACAGACATGTTCATACACACAAATGTTTGACCTGTCCGGGAATTGAACCCGGGACCAGCGGCTCAGAAGGCAGAGTGCTACCAACTGCGCCAACCGGCCATTTACCTTTAATGTATCATTATTTTTGTCTACAAACTGCCTGGAATTTTATTACCTATTTTAACAGTCATGCGGTAGGCCCAGAAGTATTTTATCTTAAAAGTTTTTCTAGTTAAAAGAGGGTTTACACAAACGTAAACATTAAAAATACTTTAAAAGGACAAAAAAAAACTAAATCCTGAATTGCACCAATAAATGTTACTGAGGCGAAAAATTTCTGGCAATACAGCCTTCGTCGCTTCAAACAGAACTATTCCAAACCATGATTAACAGTACCTGAATATTTTTACTTCGGCTTTTTTTGCAGTCTCAGTCATAATTTATTCAGCAGTAGCTTATCTCCACACGGTTATAGAATAATTTATGATTTTCTCACATAAATATGAATGAACTGACACGTTGTCTATGGTCATTAGCGTCAACTTTAATCAGCTGATTTACAATTCCTTTATATTATGCTTCCATTATTTACCATGATTACTGCTTTGAATATAGTTCGCATTTATCTTAAACTGTGAATTATTTGTTTTAGAATTAGTATTGGCCGAGACGTGTATTTTCAATGAAACGTTATAAGTTATTTCGATACATGGATTGGGGGTAGGAGTAGCGCTAGTGTCTTTGCAAAAAGACTGACATGCAATCATAAAGCAAAGTTCGTGATTCCGCAAAGACAATACATTTCTGTGGGTACGTTTAGCATTATAGTTAGTCCAATAAATGCCGCGGTATCTTTTCTACGACAAGAACTCTAACATACGTGAGACTTTTTACTCGGAGATTGCAGATAGAAATAAAGAAGAAACGATTAATCTTAACCTAGCCTTTGTATAAACTCTGATCTATTTTCATACAATTATATTTATACTATTTTCATGAACAGTACTTACTCGTATGTAAGCATGTATCGTGAAGGTACCTACTACATGTAAACAGATATTCCTACTAAAATAGGTTTATTTTTAGTCTTTTATTGTGTCAACCACCTTCATTCAATATTACTATCCAATACTCAAATTACAGTTTAAGCAACTCAATCTATATTTCAATGTCATTCCAATTGAGTTTACGGACAGACAGGTAGCTTTTAGGTATACTAATGAAAAAGTTTGTATACAGTCACAGGTTCAAATAAATGAATACAGACACTTTCCATTAGTTGTGGTAAGAAATCGATTGACTCAAAACTGGTTTAGCGATGTCTTGCTATGAAGGAAATACTGTAACCCAATTTTTGTTTTTTATTCTTCTTCTATTCATAAGTATGTTATTTATATAGCAAGGTGTCAGTGTTTGCAACAGAACTCCTCCGAAACGGCTTGACCAATGTTGATGTTATTTTTTGTGTATATTCGGTAGGTCTGAGAATGGGTCGTAAAGTGTTGTTAGCCCCCTACCCCTATCCCCTATTTATTTATCGTAATTTTAGTACTTTTGTATGAACAAATATTCATTGCCGTTAAGTAATTCACTGACATTTGGATAATTTATATGGCAGAACAACGTTTGTCAGGCCAGGCAGTTTACTATTAGAGTTATGACATGTAAATTGGCTTTATGAATAGATTATTGATAATGATTATGTCAAATTAATAGGTATCTTTTAGGCAGGTGTGCCCCATCGTAGACCGCATCATCACTTAACATCAGGTGAGATAGTGGTCAAACGTCTGCCTATTACCAATAAAAAAAATAAAAAAAATTACTATTTATAACACTGCATGTTTTCCAAGCAAATGAAAAATAAAATAATCAATCGTTGTGGCTGGCCTTAATTTTAGAGGAAGTATTAAATAGTTTGAATCATCATCATCATCTCAGCCATAGATGTCCATAGCTGAACATATTCTTCCGAATCAGATACAAGATTTTTGCCTACATGATACAAGTTCTCATAATAATGAAAATAACATAATAAACATAAGTAGTATAAACCTTTAAAAAAAGTAAATCTCGTTGTTTTTTAATTTGGCGTATTTTTCTAGGTAGTGGCCCCATTTTTCTCTTTAAATTATTTATTTAAGGCAAAGATAGGTTAAAAGAAAATTTTTATCTAATCTCATACTGAAATCTCACTAATATTATAAATGTGAAAGTTTGGATGGATGGATGTTTGTTACTCAATCACGCCAGAACGGCCGAACGGATTTGGATGAAATTTGGTATGTAGATACTTCAGGTCCCGGAATAACACATAGGCTACTTTTCATCATCATCATCATCATCATCAATCATCACCACGCGGGTAGAACCGCGGGGCGCAGCTACTAATATATAAAGATTAAAAAATCAAAAACAGAACTTGAATGACAGTCTTTATAGACAATATATCGAAATAAATTTGAAAAGTAAACATTTCGATACAGCTCTTCTATGACAACTGTATCGAAATGTTAACTATCCATTAAGATACAGCTTGAGCTAGACCTAGGAGGTTGCAATGCAGTTTTTCTACATATAGTCTGTGGACGCCGCAAAACACGCATGCGCGACCAGCAAATGGATTTTGGCGCTAAACGTTTGCGGAATACATGCAAACATATGCTGTGATTTTAGGTTAACTTTAATCTAAATTTTATGAGATTAGATAAAGTCGTGTATAAAACTGCACATAATTTGGTCTTATGATACAGTTTCATAAACTATTATTAGATGTCAACAGGCTCAGGTCTACAAACTAGGCTAAATGACGCATTTCCTTATAAGCATAATTTTATTTAACGACTTCGCCTTTTACTGTCCCTTTTACTCAACCAGTCATTGTTATCGGGCCGCATATATAATAATTTACCAAAGTTTTCACATGCATTCTTAAATAACCTTTAACTATATTCAAATAAGGTTGAAAGTTGCATAGAAATACTAAACTGGTAAATATTTTACGCATCCGATCAACAATGAGCCTACGTTCATTGGTATAAACATGGAAATGGCTCGTGTGACTTTGTTGTTGCGTTCGTTGCTATGGTAACCAATGTATTTTAAAGGCACTGAAAGAGCGTTTCCTTGTGTATATAAATCATTGTTGACACCTGAAATGTTTGTTCTGCTTGGCTTGGTTTTACAAATTCATGAGTTGTATTGTGATACGTACCTCGCGTCATTTGGAAAATTGAAAGAATAATTAAAATCAGCTATGTGTAATGGAAATGAAACTGAGTATTTGGTTCTACAGTGGCCAAACAATACAATAGATCGATACCTATAGTACTGTAGGTACGCTACGGCACGGCTGAAATAATGAGTTTTAATTACAAAATATAGATGAATGAATTGTGTGTCTACCTTTAAATTACCTTTTGTACGACCGTATGCTTGTAAACTTTTAGCAATAATCAATATATTGATTTTTATTTTATTTATTCAGTTTATATTTTTAAATCTGTATTTATACTTATTTTAAATGTCCTATGATTTCTCGAAGTCGAAATAACTTTTGGAAATTATTGTTTAGTTACTGGACTAAATATACTTATAATATACATCTACTTAACCCACACTACCATTAACAAACATAACCCCTTACTAACAAACATTGGTTACGCTCCGAAGAGTATTTAATTTTTTTGTTCCGTTCTTTCAACTTCGTCATATTAGTCACAAAGACCAACCATCTGAATACCAGAGGTTATGCAAAGTTTATTATTAAGGGCGATAAAGTTTAAATTTCGGGCATCAAGAAAAAAGTTTTGGATGGTATCTAACTACAAATATTTCAATTTCTTCATTATTATTTGGAGCTATCCCTTATTTAATCCTTATCATTTTCATTATAATTGATAAGTAATGTTTGTCTTAAAAAAAACTTCTATTATCATAATTTGTCGTAATAATAACTAAAGTATTTATTTTTTCCTTACGACTGAGATATGAGGTAATTGTTCCTGGCAGCTGAACTTCCTGGGAGGTTAATGTAGTATACACTTATGCAACTTTTTGCTAAATATATATTTCTAAAAATACAAAAGTCACACAACAAATTGACGGAAATCGTTATATAACTAGTATTACCCAGTTGTGGGATAAAACACTAAAGGGTGAGTCACTTTTATAGCGGTAAAGTAGGTCATCTGACCTTTTCCACCCTTGTTGATGTCGTTTCATTATATTAAAAGGCTCTGTTTTGATTGGAGCCCGCATTACGTCATTTCAGGTCGGATCATTAATGTCACTTTGAACACGAAGTGACTATTTGCTCAGTGTTAGTGACCGTAATGATATAATTTTGTAAGAAAGTGTTACGAATACCTGATAGCGACAAGCCTTAAAACAAGACAGAACAAAATGCTTCTGATGGAACTTTAATCCACAACTTTTAGATTGCAAGTCAAAATGTTCTCTACTCCTGCTTATTTTAATTTTCAATTTGTCCTTCAGAAAAGACACGTAGATTTGTTTTTATTCATATTTGTAAATAGATTAAATTACATGTTCGCGTAAGCTTTTAGTGCATAAGAAAGAGAAATGAAAAATTACATGAATTATAAATACTGCGATAAAATATTGGACTTCGAGTCGATAGAATACACGTAAACAAGATATTTTCATGAAAATCACGGATTTCCAAATATTGAAATCATACCATTTCTCTCTTTTTACCTTGTATTCTCTTTTCTAAAAAGGTCTAAAAATGTAATAAGTATTTTTTAACACCGTAGGTCACCTGTAAAGAACATTTTAAATCAACACGCAACAGGATTTTTCCCACCCTCTCTTCCTGTAAACAGTCGCGAGCCTCTTTAGTGTCATCGGCACCTGTAAAGGCCCTGAAAAATTAATTTTGCGACAGACCAAAATGCGAATCTACTGGTAAAACTGACTCTAACATTACTATAACTATTGTGTGCTTCTATTCTTTATCTATGTCGCCTTACAGATCAGAGGTCATTAAACGCGATTGTCGTATCAGAAACACCCACAGTTTCAAGATTTAATTCTGCAACTATACAGTTACATATTCCCAGGCTTGCACCGTTAACTCCCTCGTTCATAATGGTCCCATAGTGATAATATTTACAGAGTCAAATTACTCATAGCTAGTGATCGCTATCAGGAGCTCTCGGCGACAGGAAAAGGGGCTATAAATAAATCATAATGAAGTATTTAGCTAGATTACTACTATTTAAACTTGCTCATAATGATACATTTTTAAAGTCGAATTGTTGCGTAAATTTTTAGCCTCAGTACGAACCCCTATCGAATTAGTAAAATATAATGGTTTGCGACGTAATATAATTGAATTCAGTACATATTATAAATATGCATGCAATTGTTCGTATCGTTTTCGTATAGGTAAACAATTGAATAGAACACGTATGGAGCGTACTTTCAACAGTTGGTACCGAAGTGCAACTATTGTTTAAGCTGGATACGACTGAGTTGCGATTATGACAGTCAATGACCTTAAGATCATTGATAACAGTAATTCTTTGTGCCTGAAGCAGGAATACCTTGCGTCACAATCATCGTATCGCATTGGTACAAACGATTGAGAACACATACTTACATACTACAGTTTTTCTGTGTCACAGTTGCGAGAGATAAATGACAGTTAGTCATCATCATCATTATTATCTCAGCTATATGATATCCACTGCTGCATGAACATAGGACTCCCCCATTAATGGCAGCCATTTACAACGACCGGTTGGAAGCGGCCTGCATCCAGCCATTGCCTGCGATCTTAGACAGGTCGTCTGTCCACTTTGACTGTGGCCGTCCTTTGCGGCGCTTGCCAGGTCTTGGTCTCTATTTGAGAACCTTTCAACGTGGACGGCCATCAGTTCTTCGAGTTATGTGCCCTTCCCACTGCTCCTTCAACGTGCTTAACCGCTGCGCTATGTCGGTGATTTTCGTTCTTCTACAGATCTCTACATTTCTGATTCATTCTATCACGTGGAGAAACCCCGAGCATAGCCCTCTCTATAGTTCATTGTGCGATTTTGAGCCTGCTCAGGTCTATAGTCAGTCAGTTAATCTATAGTTAATTCTGGCTTCAATTGTTTTACGACGGTTACGCTACGATAGTGATTACTTTTTCGGCTAGCTTGACCTCTGTAGTATAATTTATCAATTAGAATTATCTACAATTGTGATCACTTTGCAATAAATTTACAGTTAGACTTTAGCCAACGTACTTTTAGTTAATGTTAAAGTTCATGTACTGTATAATAATGACTACATAAACTTTTTAAATGTTACCTTATGGTGTTTGCTATAACTGTCAGTCATTTGATAGTTGGCGCGATTGACAGAAAGCGTACATATTATTTTTATTTCATGATTACGAATTCAATATTCATTGTTAAGATAGGCACCATCTGTCGAGTCAGCTATAATTGTCAAATAATTGTATTGGTATTATCTGTCACTATTTGTAATGTTATATGGATATGGAAAAACGAGCGGGATCTTCTGATACAAGTATCCTTCTACAGATCTTCTTTTGTCAAGTTACATTTTACAGACAACTGAAATAAGAACTTTTTGTTCTTATTTTCTTATTATCAAAAACCACTAACGTGGTTTTTGACACATGAATGTATAAAACGAGGAATGACTGACGTTGTAAGTCAGAAGGGTCCGACCTTAGGTTTGACTATAGTTTGAGTACTTAGGCGAACCGCGACCGCGTCCGCGGACGCCCCTTATTCTCCTTGAAAAAGAACACCGAATAAGGTCGAAACTATAGTCGGACCCTTCTGACTTACTTCGTGAGTAACTTCCGTGTTTTATACAGAAATATAAACATTCTTATTCTTACATTAATATAGAATGCATATGTGAAACTCAAAGCGTAGGTTAATAATTAAATGAATCGGATACAAAAAGATCACGTTATTGACATTTGTGCAAATATTTTAACCTGATAATTGCAATAATTGTAAACTGTTTCATTTCCCTTTCAATGGCATACTTTAGCCAAAACCGATAATACAAGCACGCAATATACACATTCCTACCTACCGCATTGCAGAGCCACTAATGAACATAATTATTACAGAAATACTCGAACTCTTTCCTTCTGTTAATAATTGATTTCTTGGAATCCTAAGTCTGTATCAAATAACTAGTATGTGGACAGTACCAAAAGCACCTGCTAGATTTACGGTAAGCTTCTTAAGCTCGAGGTCTACTTATTGTTGATATACTTAAACATTTAATTAAACTTCTATTGGACTATTCTTATAGTACCTATATGTTTCAAGATCGAAAAAACAAAGTTTTATAAACGACGAACAAAATATTTTTTATTATTATTACATATAAAAATATTTACATCCGTATTGAGAACCTCCTACTTATTTAGAGGTCTGTTCAAAACGATAAGTTAACAAAGTACTTAAAAACGAGACAGTGGTAGTGATTCTCTTGTTCTATTAAACTAAAATAAATTATGGAAAATAAGATAATATAGTTACGATGAAGTCCAAATTAGTATGACACACAAATTAACAGAACTAAAATTAGATGTTTTTATCAAAATCGCGGGTACTCTTAGGTAAATCAAGTCACCACTTAAATGATGCTGACTATAACTACCCGCAAATGGCCAGAAATTGAATTAAACTTGTCGAATATTATAAATAACGTTGTATGGAGGTATAAGAATTTGAATTTTAGCATTAATATAATACGAGCCATTTCATGTTAAAGAATTTCTGTGAATTTTGGCTATTCTGAGTGATTAACAGAATTAGGACTTATACTATAATTTTGGTGATAGTTGTGTTATGTTTGTTTCTGATGTTATATATTACGGTACCTAGCGTTACTTACGCCACGTTCACGAGTAAAGTGGGGCGTAAAATATATCCCATAATAATTGTTAATTGATTTTTTTATCCATTGCAAAATTGCTTTCAATAGCTTTTATTAACGCTTTTTGCTTTATAGACCTTTAAAACAAGCCTAGCTATTAGCCTTTTTAGGAATTCAGGTTATTTTGTAGAAAGTTCTACATATCCAATAAAAAATTAAAAATCCAAAAACTGTCTATCATGGTTGAAATAAAATAACACGAGACCATAGTTTTCCTTTTTAAAACATTCTTGTGGTACCAATAGATGCGCTTGAACAGTTTCTTATAGCAGAAAAAAGGGAAATAAAAAGTATAATTATGTGATTAGTATTTTTTTTTGAGGCATTTGCAGATTTTTGTAAAATTTTAAATCAACATGCATTTTCACATATGTGAAATCACGCTCACGCCCTTTCTGTCTGTAAACACCCGCGAGCCTCTGTAATGTCATCGGCACCTGTGAAACCCTTAAGATTCTTCCTCTACAGTTTGTATGTAGGTCTTGTACTTAGGTTAATGATCTTAGAGATTAATTATGTAATTACGATAGCTTTTGAAATTATAGTAAAATCATACGTCTGCATTACATTGATTATAGGCTTTGGGTACAGTTTTAATATCACAAGGATACAACATTGTAAATGAAACAGGTGTTTTATTTAAGTTTTCTTTTTTTATTTGGCTCCGCGCCGTCTGTTAATTTAGATAATGTGGATTTTCATAAGTTTTTAACAAACTTCCAAGATATTAGTTACTATATCTAGGTACTATACACAAATGAGATCTAGATCTCATTTGTTTAGATGCCGATTTGGAAACTTTTTTTTTAAAGAGTAGGTATGATTTCAGATTTACATATAATCGAAATCATTTTAGTATTTTCTTTCCAATCTTAATATTATAGAATTCCTATACTAAGTGTGGGAGTCGGTTTTTATGTTTTTCTAAAATATGTAAATAATTATTTTTTATCAAGTAAGAGGACAATGCTGGTAGTGATTTATTATTTTACCGGCTAAGACTCTCGTGGTATTTGCCATTTTTTCTATTACTGGTTTGAGTCCCAGAACAATAAAAAAAGTTGAAAAAATTATGTCTTTAAAAAAAAAAATTAATAGAAAAATATTATAATATATATATATTGTTACCAAAACGTATTTATTAAAAATAAACAATAACAGATATTATGCATGGAAAGTTTAACGTTAATAGTAAAAGTACCAACACAATTTTATGGTTTTGTAAACAAAACTTAACGTGGATCATGTCTAGTTTTTTACATTATGCAAGTGGTATACTTTTGCTATCATCTGCTGGCAAGTAACATTTACACAAATGTTATCATTTCACTTGAAGGTCGTTTTTTGATGAGAAGACAGGTGTGTCGCATTGCTAACTGTGACAGAAATGCGTGGAAAAACGTAGTGAATGTATTGTACTTCAAAACGAGAAGTTTTTGGATGTATATAATTATTAGTTTTACATGTGTGTAAACTGAGTGACAGGGTAAAGAATAATGTAATAATATAATATAATAATATGGGAAAACATTCACACAAGGTCTTCAGGTCCGAAACTAGGCAGTGTCTGTACTATGGCAACCTGATGACTGATATATACTTATATACATATACATACCCAAACACAGGTCAAACAAACATGTTCATACACACAAATGTTTGACCTGTCCGGGAATCGAACCCGGGACCAGCGGCTCAGAAGGCAGAGTGCTACCAACTGCGCCAACCGGCCAGTAAAAAAATGTGGTGCAAACGAAGGTGTAATGACTAAAATTGGATGGTTTGATCATGTAGAGAGAATTGACGAAAGGGGATTGACTAAGCAGATATACATACATGGGTGAAGTGAATGGTAGTGTAGGAAGAGGAAGGCATAGACGAAAGTTCCGAAATCAGATTGACGAAATTCTAAGAAAAGGCCAGCTCAAAAGTAATCTAAACCAGCTCAAAAAGGAGGGAAGTGTGTTGAGATTGTGGCAATAGGAAGACTGTGGTCTCTGCCTCCACCCATACAGGAAAATAGTGTGAATATTTTTGTATTTCATATAAAGTAGTTAAAGAAGAGTAACGCGTTTAGACGAGTCTTGCTTGCTACAATGAAACGTTAACTCTGGCCATTTTAAAACTGAGCCAAAACCACGCCAGTTCTAATAACCAGATATTATATAACTTGCTATAATAATTGACTTGAGAGCATTTGAATATTTGATTGCAAAGAACATAAAACATGCGACGGTAGAACAAAACCTCATCAATCTCTTATTATTACAACGGACACAAAAAATAATCAAAATGGGTAGTTTTTACTTAATACCTAAGATTTATGTGGTTACGTTTATTTTAATTTTAACACATCCTGCTCTCAATGAACTAGTGATGTGCAAATATCCCTATAATTACAAAATGTCGAAAAGAAGTAATGTCCATTTATTATTACTTTTTATTTTACCGTCGAGGCTTAATTTCCTACAAAACTAGTAATTTTTTCTTCAAACTTTCCCGTTTCTTTGGAGTTTTGAAAGTCCCGCGTGGTTTTATAATGCAACATACAAAGTGTACATAACGACTCACTTAATGCATCAAAAGAAGGTCGTATGGTATCTTCTGGATTTAAATAAAGTTATAGTACATTTACTTATATTACACTTTTACGACTAATGATCCACACTATAATGCAACTGTTAATGCCATATCAGAATAAACACCAGAAAAAGAATTACGTATATCGATTTCTGTTATCTGTCTGTTTGTTTGTCTGTTGCTATCTCAAGAAGAGCTGAGAATAATTGAATGTTATTAATATACTTGCATCGTTATCTTTCAGCTTCTCAGGTAGGCTGTATTTTATGTAAATCATACGACATTAAGGCGAGTACATTTTCAATTCGGAGGTATTGACTGGCCGGTTGGCGCAGTTGGTAGCACTCTGCCTTCTGAGCCGCTGGTCCCGGGTTCGATTCCCGGACAGGTCAAACATTTGTGTGTATGAACATGTCTGTTTGACCTGTGTCTGGATGTGTATATGTATGTAAGTATATATATAAGTATGTATTTAAGTAAATATATCAGTCATCAGGTTACCATAGTACAGGCTCTGCCTAGTTTGGGACCTGAAGACCTCGTGTCAATGTTGTCCCATGTTGTCCCATATTTAATTTAGCTTATTGACTTTTATACAATTGTTTTATATACAGTTTTAGGATACAACAAACAAAAAGTTTCATTTTTTAAAAACGTTAGGGATCCGAGTTATGTTCTGTATTAGAGAGGAGACATTTTTAAATGCATTTTTTACACGTATTTATTTTTTGGACGAGTGCGACTTGTTTATACAGATTTATAAAATCATAATGAGATAATAGAGAGATCGGGTGCTGTACCTGTAGGCCTCGCTAGCTCGCAAGTGAAGCCGCGATCAGAAAAGCAAGTAACAAATAATTATTAAAATTAAATTAATACTTGACTCCTTAATACGGTTCCAATAACGGTAATGACGTTTATTGAAAAAAGCATTAAAGCGAAATTTATGTCCGCCACTTTTTTAGCCTATAAAATTAATACGACATTTTACGTTCCACCTAATTAGTGGTGCGGATTTAACTTACAATTTAAAGTGACATGTTTCAAGAGTAATATTTAAGAAAGTTTATAACACTAAACATTGTATAGTATATACCGTTTTTATTAGTAATGTTTTAAAAATGCTTTTACAATACATATCTACAAAAATAATTGTTGATACCCATAAAAATAGAAAAGCTTCTTTTTTACATTAAAAAGGTTGGTCCTTTCTTTTATTTAAAAGAAAGGACCAACTTTTTTAATGTAAAAAAGAAGCTTTTCTATTTGTTCTGTTTGTTAAAAGTAAAAGTAATGTTTGTTTTACGATTATTTATATTTTCGATACATTTTAACCATATTTCCCATCCCTATGGCCGGATAAGTAACGTTTCAATCAGATATTAAGCTAGTGCATTAATTACAAACCAGCTACCGTTAGCGGTCTATCGAGAGCAATTATGTTACAAGGAAGCAGTACGCATCCTGTGGTACGCTCTAGAAACCAAATTATCGATGGAGTCAGACTCAAGTATAAACCCGTCCACCTACCGCAAACAAAGAGATTCTGGGATAATTTACCATGGTTGCCATGGCAATACGATCAGAGCCCCGGGTACCAGAAGTCATGTCATTATGATTTCTGGTGCCCGGGGCCCTGGGTTCGTATACCGGCAGGGGCAATTATATATGTGACGAGCATGGATGTTTGTTCCGGGTAGTATATCTGGGGGCCCCCACTACGATATCTTGTGTCTATGTCTCTGTGAGTGTAAATAATATTAAAAAATCCTTAGTTTAACACCTATATAAACTGACTTCTACAACAATCTGGAAGTAGTCGCCTTTCATAGAAAAAAAATCTAAATTGACGTACCTACAATGTACTTTATTTATTTTATGACAAGTTTGTGACAACCTATATGTACGTCCACCTTTACAAACTGCGAAGCGAATTGCTTCCAAGATGCGTACTGCTAAAGAATTGAACTCGGGGTGATCGAGTCTGTTTTCCGATAGATAAAACCTGGAGTTTCCAAGCCACGAGTGTAAAGGCTTGCGTACGTCTTTGACTACGCCATCACTTGACATCAGGTGAGGCAGTTGTCGCACGCAAGCTATAAATAAAAATGAAACAATAACCTATTTATCCGTGGAGGTTTCAACATGTTGAAATTAAAGTGTACGAAACCCAAAAGCTTGGTTGCCTTTTAGTTTTTTCTGCACCTTACCCGCAGACTATAATATTAATGTTGTTTTCATTTATACTTTTTATTTTCATCGCATACAGTTAGTTATTCCATTGTTATAAATTGTTATTTTTAACCGAATTCAAAAAAGGAGGAGGTTCTATGTTCCATTGTATTATTTATGCGTGTTCACTGATTTCTCCACTAACTGTTGACATAACGTCAACGTACATATATATACATACTAGCTGCGCCCCGCAGTTTTACCCGCGTGGTGATGAAAAACGGTGATGATGAAAACAAGCCTATGTGTTAATCCAGGGTATAAGCAATCTGCATACCAAATTTCATCTAGATCCGTTCAGCCGTTCTGGCGTGATTGAGTAACAAACATCCATCCATCCATCCATCCATCCATCGTAATTTTCACATTTATAATATTAGTGGGATGGGATGTGAAACGAATATGTTGAAAATATTTTTTTGTTTGAAAGAGTATAAGCTTCCGAAGTTGTCACATTTAAACTTTATTAAAATAGATTTAGTAAATTTAATATCAAATTTTTTTTTTAAAATCCAGGTGTACGAACTCAGTTACAGGCTTTGTTAATGCATGTGCACAATCTCACCCGTGGGATATAGGCCATTTACAGATGCAATCATTAGCTATTATCTTTAACTAATTCTAATAAATACAAGTAAAACTGTACCATCAATATCTAGCTCAAAGAAAACTAATAGAAAGCAATTCAATTAAATCAATAGCTTGTCGGAACGTCATTGATTGAACAATTTATAGAACAAGATATAATTTCTAAACTTGATTGTCGGAGCCGTTGAGAAATTCAATAAATCTTTTCCTATCGGAAATAGCTATCGCTATTTACTGAAAGATGTTTTTCTATTGTGCCAAGCGATCTTTTGCGAAAAAAGTACTCGGCAAAAGGGATATTATAAGAAAGAAAAAAAAAATCTAAGACGATGTAGACGTTCCGAGGCGGAGTCGCTTTTCTTTCTAAAATTTTGGGCTGCACTAGACAAAACGTGAAACTCTATGTAATAATTGAATAGTTAAAACATTAAAAACCGACTTCCACTACTTATAAGTAGGTAGGTACATAGACAATTTCAAACAATTTTTTAAAAATAATGAATAAAAAAATCTAAAACGATGCATGAATGGGAAAAATTATGACGCAACAACCTACTCATCAATGAAATATATTCATTTTCTTAAAATTAGTATTTTCCTAAGAAGTTTCGTAGTAGTCGATTTTAATGTCAGTTCACAAAATCCAAATCTCCTCAGATAAAAAGTAGATATGTTTTGCTTAGAGTATTTCCCCGAAATCAAAATTTGTAAACATCGAAGGAGGTTTTTTAGGAAGGAAAATTTAAAAGTTTAAAAATATGATTATAAATTTATTTTTTGAGCCAGTAATCTTTATAGTACATTTTTGTCATATTTTAAACCAACACGCATCAGGATTTGTTCAGCCCGTTCTGCCTGCAAACATCCGTGAGCCTAAGTAATGTCATCGGCACCTCTTAGTGTGAAGTTCAACAAAATTTAAACGTCCGATTATCAATTAACCGTCCGTCAAACGTATGGTAAAACTTGTTTGACCGACGGTTAAACAGATAATCGGACGGTTTAAAATCTCCTCCAGTGCTACATTTGACGGTCGCCGTGGCGCAGTCGGCGGTCGCCGTGGCGAAGTGGTTAGTGTCAGTGACATGGGTTCTGCGTCACCGGGACCCTGGGTTCGAATGCCGGCAGGGGCAAACATTTGTGCGATGAGTGTAGATGTTTGTCCCGGGTCTTGGGTGTTTGTGGGCTGTGATTGTGTGTGTCCATGCCTTCCAAGACACAGGGAATCCTAGTGCGGGGATCTGAGTGCGATATTAAAATAAAAACTTCTATACGGATGTCAGGACTGGAGTATTGAGGAACACATCGGAAAACGTATAGAAGCATTCGAGATGTGGGCCTACACAGACGCACGATGTCGATATATTGGACTTAAAAAGTCACTAATGTAGAAGTTCTACGGCTAGTTGGCCAAAAACGCAAACTCCTGCAGACCATCAAACAGCGCAAAGTTGCATATCTAGGTCACGTACTTAGTCACGAGAAATACGAACTGCAACTAATTATGATGGGAAATGGGAGTTGCAGGAAAGCAGGAAGGCCTGGGCGTAGATGAAAGTCTTGGTTGCGGAACATGCGGGAAGTGACCAGGATTATGAGCGCCCCTAAGTTGTCCCGCATAGCGAGGGATAAATTAAAATATGACTAGCTGACTGCCAACCTTCGCTAATTGGAGAGGCACCCTAAGAAAAAGAAGTAAGA